>CM076584.1:1151922225-1153122225 GCA_034641835.2 Pinus albicaulis
TTGGTCTGTTTCTGGAGTAGCTTGTTTTTAAATTTTTGCTGAGAAACTCGACTGGCGCGGTTTTTAACCCGACAGTCGCACCAATTGGCGCACGTTGCCTTTGTATAGCCCGCGCCAATTGACTTCTGGCGCCAGTTTCACACTCACAGTCGCGCCACCCCTGTGATTTTTTTGAGTTTCTTCATTTTTTTGGCTCTCTGGATTTGATCAGTGCTTTTCTTCTTGATTTTCCGACTGCCTGAGTGTCTTGGAGTCTTGTTTTGCTGGAATTCACCTCTGTCCTTTGGTTGTTTTCTTCTATCTACCGATTTCACGTTTTGAGCCCTAGGGCATCTAGTGGCTTAGTGTATCGAGCCCTCCTTGGGAGTTTTGGTGTCTTGATTGTCCTGTCAACTTGCTGATTCATTCTCCACGTCCTCTTAGTAGTCGTTGATTGTCTTATTGCGTTTTTTTGGTGATTGTTCATTCCTTCACTCGAGATTCGTTTGGCCTTGCTTTGGACCTAGATCACACGGTCCATTGGAAGCTTTTGAGTCTTTTCTTTGCTTTGAGAGACTTTGGTCGATTTGGGGATCTGATTGCGTGTGTTGTTGAGTGAAATGTGATTGTTTCGCTCTCTTGAATATCGTTTCTCAAGTTGCTCCATTTGTTTTCAAGTTTGATTAGTGCATATTAGCCATTAAACATTGAAAATAAAAAAAAAAATCTCTTTTGCTTTTGTTAATTAGTGCAATTGTGATCTTTTCCATATCGCTAGTGATTAGTGTTTTGAATGAAAAGTTTTCAGTTGCATTAGTTGCATTAGGGACATTGTTGTTTGTATTCCGTTCATTTCGTTTGCATAAAAGCTCTCAACTCTTATCTAACTAGTTTTCATCGAACGAAATGTTGCACTGTGGCATATAGCTTGCATTTAGGAGTCTTTCGAGACACTACACACGATAGGGCCTGGAAATTGAAACTTAATTGAAGATCAACTGTAAAATTTATTCAATTAACCTAAGGCAGCATTGGAACTTAACGAAACATATTTAGAAGGTCTAGGCTAGAGACGTGTTCCGGCGTCGTTAAACCTAGCAACTGTCGTTCGCCTGTTGGCTTTAGACAGCGCTAGTACGGACTTGCGCTCCCCGTACCGTCGCGTATATAAAGGGAGACCCCTCTAGGTTTTCAATCCTTTATCCACAGGAAGCCGAGTCCGCCGCCCTATACCCGTGATACACCGAACACAGCATTCGGGGAGACTACCTGCACGTACGGAAAGTCCTTGGTCGATTTCTGTTTCATTTTTGAAACCAAGGTGTATATTGCAGTTCACGGATATTTGGTACACCCTTTGTGCCTAGTTTTTCCTGAGCAGTCATTTGGTCTTTTCCGACTCCCTAAACTTGAAAAGACCGTCAAGCGCTTGTCCTTTCACGCTTGTATCAACTCTGAAAGAGATAGAGTCATCTTTTTATCGTTTCTCGACTCTTAAAATATGAAACGGTAGAATTTCTTACTTTCCAATGTGGTAAAATTAATCGCCCACGATACACACCTGTTTAGACATTGCTTGTTGACTGTTTGATCGTGTGTCTTAACTCGTTTTTAGCCCGTGTGTGTGTTTGCTCTTTTTCTCTAGTCTTTTGCCACGGTGGCGGAACCTTCGGTTTCGTCTACTGGTAGTCCTTACACGGACGATTCTTCAGAAGCTTCTCAGCCTTCTGTTGAACCACAGTAGCCTGTTGTTTCTGAGTTTCCTGACGGGGGACCGGTTCTCGCCGAGCAACCCTTTGGAGGACCAGTTGAGTTCAATTGGCCCTTTTTGGACCCTGTGTCTGAATTGAGATTAGGAGCTGATTTCCTTTCTCTTACATCGGGTTCACCGTTTGTTGCTGTTGTTTTTCCTCCTAGTCCTCGCCGTCTTTTGCGTGATTTAACGGCAGGATCAACCATGAGTGATTCTGGTGAGGAAATTCCTGGTGAAGACTATCAGCGCATCCCACGTAGATTGTTTGAGGGAGACGACTCTGAGCTGGCTACCATGTCGTCAGCCAGTCCTTCTTTACCGCAGGGATACAGATCTCTGGGTCAGATCATTTCAGTTGTAGCCTCTATGGGAATATCATCTCCTACTTCAAGGCCAGCTGTCACTACACCCGGGGTGTCCCCTTCGACGCCCGTCACTTCTGTTCCCGTTCGGCCCACTGTTTGTGTGGCTGCCTCTTCTTCTGTTGTCTCGGCTACCAGGGCTGGGCCAACTCCTGAAGATGTTTATCTAGCTACTGCTATACCGGAGAATATCTCTCCGGAGGAGTATCGGTTGTTTTTGCAATAGCCAAACGCCGGAGCTGGACAGATTCCCCAAGATCCTTACCGATCTTTCTTTTCGCACTATGCACAGGACGACACTCCCGTGTATGGTTTCCCAGGTCACTTAGACGATCACGGGGAGATTTTGTGCCTTCCTGCTCCTGAGGCTTATCTGTATGCTCAAGTTTTACCGTACAACCAGGCTTATAACCCGCAGGGACAACCTTTCCAAGGCCAACCTGCAGGCCAACCTGGCTATCTATACAACTCACAGGGACAGCCCATCCAAGGCTACTCTGCGAGCCAGCAAGGGCCATTGTACAATCCGCAAGGACCATATTATAGCCCAGCTGGTCAACCTGCTCAGCCTCAGCCGGGGTATCAACCGAGACAGGCCTATGGTCCTGGGGGGCAAATCCAGCCTTCTTTACCAATGCAACCGCAGTATCCTGTCGTCTCTAACGTTGCATATCAGCTAGGACCACCCTATGGTTCTGCTTCAGGTCAAACTGGTTTCCAGCAAGCACCTGGTTCTGTTCCACCACCAGGCCAACTGGCTCATCCGGTATAACCTAGCGTCCCGCCTCCAGGCCAGCCGGCTTATTCGGCGCAGCCTGGGGCTCACTTACAACCAGGTCAACCTGCGCAACCAGCGCCACCTGTTTATCCAGGCCAACCTGGTCATTCAGGCCAGCCCCCTCACTTGGGTCAACCTGTTCATTCAGGGCAGCCCTCTCATTCTGTTCACTCTACTCAACAGCCTGTTCATTCAATGCCGCAGCCAAATCAACAGCTGCGCCCTACGTACGAGGCTCCGCAGGGCTCCACTTATCAGCAGTCTACTCATCCTCAGAGTGGTTATTATCCTCATGGTCAGTCTCAACCGAACTATAACCACCCTGGAGGCTCTCAGTATCATCCTCCTCCACCCGGTTCTACCTACGCTCAGCAGCCAAATCCAAACGCTGCTTATACAGGGCAGACGCCTAATCAGGGCCCGAACCCTGGTTATCAAGCCCCACACAATGGTTACCAGCAACCAAATCAGTCTGGTTATACGAACCATGCCCCCTACGGTCAAAATCCTCAGGGACAGAACCCATGGGGGCAGGGATATTCACAACCATCGTGGAACACAGGTACCGGACCTTATCCTGGGACTGGCATGGTAGTTAACCCTCCATTGCCGTTCCTGGCTACCTTGGAACTGCCGGACGTTTCAAAGTTGACCAATGATCCGATTGCACACAATCCGTATTGGCCTCCGGTTCCCACCAAGATACCAGGGGATTGTCCCAAGTTTGAGGGAAAAGCTGGCGAAGACCCCCAGGCGCATGTGATGACGTATCACCTCTGGTGTTCGTCTAACTCTTGGACCGACGATTCGATTCGTCTGCGTCTTTTCCAGCGTACTTTAACAGGAGCTGCTGCTAAGTGGTACATAGAACTATCCCGTGGTATTTTTCAGGATTTCAACTCGTTAGCTATGGCTTTCCTCACGCATTTCCAGTTACCAGTCCGGTATGAGACTGGGACGCACCTCCTGTCTTCCCTGAAGCAGGACTCGGCCACTCACATCTCGAATCACATCCATGAGTGGCGGCGCCGTCGTCGACTGATTAAGTTTCACATACCCGATCAGATTTTGACTCACTGGTTCACCACCTCCTTTGTGAATAAAATCGCTCAGGATATCGCGATGGGAGCGTGTGTGAGGGAGGAACAAGCTATCGCGCGTGCCCAGTACTTGGATCTTGTTTATTCACAATCTGGCACGCTTTATGACATCCTGCCTGATGCACCACGGCCCGGAGCCAAAAAGGCCCCGCCCACCCCTACGGTGGATGGTGTCATTGGTTCCGTTTCTCAAAATTCGAAGAAGTCTTTGAATGGGAAGCAGAAGGCTAATTCTTCCAACAATACCTCTGCTAATCCCGCCTCATCCGATTCTGGTAAAACCGCGGAGGTGAATGCCGTCCAGGCCAATCCTGCGAACAAATCCTCCAAGGGGAAGAAGAAGGGCAAAGGCAAATCAAAATCTGATGCCCTGAAACCGGAATCTAAAGCTCGAACTGAGGATGGCTCCCAACGTAAGCCGAAATTCCCTTGTCTCATTTGTGAAGGTGACCATTACACTAAGGATTGTCCACGACGGTCCGAAGTTAGTCAACTTCTTAAAGGCTCAAAAGGGACTCCGGCTGTTTTAAAAGAGCCATTTCCATCTCAGCAGACCCAGATGGTCGAACAAGCGTCACCATCTGCACCGTTTGGGTCTCAGGTTTTCATGATGAAGACTAATGCACCTATCACTATCGCTACGCGAGCGAAAGATTACAATGAATCGCGGCAGGCACCCGGGAAGGCAGTTGCGGATGGGCCGCCTCCCCCACCTGCCTCCGGTCCATTGGAAATCGAGAAGCCGACTCTCGAACCCGTTGTGAAGCCACCTCCCAAAGGTGTTCTTCGGAGATCCTCTTATAATCCAAATGCTCGTGCCGCTCAACATTATAGTATTGTTGAGGATCTGGCACAGGCGCCATGTGCCACGTCTGCACTCGAGGTTCTTCAAAGTTGTCCTTCACAACGGAAGGCTTTACTGTCTGCAATCGGCGGTATCGATCCCGCCGACTCGAGTCTTCTCACTTTCGATCTGGAGAATTTTACTCCCCGGCTTCCACATCAAATCGCTTTGGTCATTCAAGTCGGGATTAACGGTCTGAACATTCATAGGGCCGTCGTAGATGAGGGTGCATCTACCTGCGTTATGTCCTTCGCTTGCTGGAAGGCCATCGGCTCTCCAGCCTTTTCGTCATCTCCCAATGCCCTTGAGGCATTTGATGGTCGGGAATCTAAACCCTCGGGAGTTCTCGAGAGTCTTGCGATCACATTACAGGGAAAAACTATCAACGTGGAAGTGGAAGTGGTTGACGCTAAACTCAACTACAATATACTCCTTGGCCGCAGCTGGACCCATGCCATGCTCTGCATGCCATCTACCATCTTTTGATTCATTAAGTTCCCTCACGAGGGCAAGATTGTCACGGTAGATCAGTTGTCATTTTTCACCTCTAGCTCTGAGAACAACGTGCCATACGTGGATCAAATTCCGAATCCCCCAGACAGCATAGGACCTGGTCTTTTCAAAGACCCAGTCCTCATGGGTGTATTCCCCGCACCACCACCGAATACCGCTCAAGTCAACATGTTGTCCAGGACTGATGAACCCTGGCTTATTCCTACACCTGAGCAGGTATATGAGTTTGGAGAATCCATGCCTTTAACGCCAGTAGAAATCAGCTACTGTGAGATTGTTGCTGCATCGGACCCTCCGCCTCCTCAGCATGCTCTGATGAGCATGGCTCTTGACGTCTACTCACAATCCCCCTGGCTTGGTCAGGCTTATTCACCTGATCCTCTTAGAGAGACTTTTCCTTCAGATGAGGCTATCATTGAAACTATGTCTCTTGAGGAGCTGCCCTGGGGCGATGGACATCATCGCTCCTCGTTTATGCCCAGCTTGGGGGCAATGACTGATTGTTTGGAGCGCTATGCTACTCAGGTTCCTTCCCCTCCTCTTCAAACACCGATCTTGATGCACGAGGTCTTTTCGGAGGGTAATCTGAGTAACATTACTCAAACTGTTCCTATCAACATCTCTGTTAAACCAGGGATTGTTGAGAACATTCATGTGGGTATGACTTGTTCTCCCGAGGAGATTCAAGTCTATACTGAGCTTTTCAAAGAATTCAGAGATGTTTTCGCATGGTCCTACGAGGAAATGCCGGGAATTGATCCTAGTATTGTCGTGCACGAGATTCCAACCTATCCAGGTGCGAAACCCGTGCGCCAACGCTTACGTCCCATGCACCCTCGGAAAGCCGCCGCTATCAAGGTAGAAGTTGAAAAACTTTTGAACGCGGGTTTTATTTATCCTATCCCCCTTACAGAATGGGTGTCCAATATCGTCCCTGTCGATAAAAAGCAGGGTACAATTCGAGTCTGTGTGGATTATCGCGATATCAATCGTGCCTGTCCCAAGGATAATTATCCCACTCCGTTTATCGACCAGATCATCGACGATTGTGCCGGGAGTGAGATCTATTCCTTAATGGACGGTTTCTCAGGCTATAACCAAATCAATATTGCTCCTGAGGATCAACATAAGACCACATTCATCTGTCCGTGGGGCACTTTCGCGTACAAAAAACTCCCGTTCGGCTTAAATAACGCTGGCGCCACGTTTCAGCGTGCAATGTCCTACGCTTTTCATGACATTCGTCATATTGTCCAGCCTTATCTGGACGACTTGCCAGCCCATTCGGGTAAACGAGAGGACCATCCTGAGCATCTTTGCCAGATCTTTCTTCGTTGCAGACGCTACAACATCAGGCTCAATCCTCATAAGTGCGTCTTCTGCGTTGATTCTGGCTGTCTCTTAGGCTTCATAGTCTCGAAAGACGAAATTCGCCTTGACCCTCTGAAGGTTGAGGCCATCATAAATCTCCCATCACCCTCCTCCCTGTATCAGCTACAGAGTCTGCAAGGGAAGGCGAATTTTCTTAGGCGCTTTATCCCGAATTACGCCGAGGTGGCCAAAGGATTCACTTGTTTGTTAAAGCAGAATGTTCCCTTTCATTGGGACGAAATTGCTCAAGAATCCTTTGAGAAGCTGAAGACATTGCTAGTCAATGCTCCGTTGCTTCGTCCTCCGGACTACCACCGCGACTTTACTCTGTATCTAGCCGCCGCATTTAGCACCATCGCCATGGTCTTGGTGCAGGATGACGAGAACGGTGATGAACATGTCGTTTATTACCTGTCTCGGAACCTTCTCGACCCCGAAACGCGTTATGCACATGTCGAGAAGTTGGCCTTAGCAGCCGTACACGCCGTACAACGCTTCCGCCATTACATCCTTTTGCGCACGATAACAGTGGTTTCAGACTGCAACCCTATGACGTATATTCTTTCTAGACAATTACTAGGGGGCAAGTACTCCAAATGGATCGTGATCCTGCAGGAGTTTGACTTGGAGTTCACCACTTCCAAGTCAACTAAATCACTGGTCTTCGCGGATTTGATATGTTCTCTCCCTACAGACTCTGTTCCCGCGCACTCTGAAGATCATATACCGGACGAAACGTTGTTTCTTATCGATACTCGTGATCCTTGGTACGGTGACATCATAGTGTATCTTCAGACCGCGACATTTCGGTCTGAGTTGGATAAAACTGCCCGCCGTCGGATTCGGCACCAGTCCCAACCTTACCGTATAGTAGGAGATACCTTATATCGCATTGGAGTAGATTCGGTGCTCCGACGATGCCTTACCTTGGAAGAGGCTGAGAAAGTCTTAAATGACTGTCATAGTGGCGCCTGTGGCGGACATATGTCCGGGTATGCTACTGCCCAGAAGATTCTACGGGCAGGTTATTTCTGGCCTTCTATATTCAAGGATTGTATCACTGCAGTCCGAAAATGTCATCCATGCCAGATTTTTCAGCGCAAGATGCGCGCGCCGCCGTTGCCTTTGCATCCCGTTATTACCGTCGGCCCTTTTGCGAAATGGGGCGTAGATTTTATGACGTGTAACCCTCACTCGGCCGGGGGGCATGTGTATATCATTGTCGCCGTCAACTACTTCACTAAGTGGGCCGAGGCGATGCCTACACTCACTAGAGAATTTGGCGGAAATTCCGACGGCCAATTCGTCGCTATTCCGACACATATTCGTCGCAAGAGCGACAGTTCAAGGGCGGACAAACCGTGGTTTCTCATGCCGTCGCCGTTCCGACGCAAGTAAAAAGTGTCGCACTATCGACACTTATTCCGACGTTCTGAACAGGCGTCACTCTTCCTACGTCTCACAAACCGTCGCGGCTCCGACGTTTTAAACGTCGTTTTTCCGACGCTCATAAACCGTCGCAGTTCCGACTAAACGTGGTCCGACGTTTTGACGTCGCTCTTCCGACGCTTGTAAACTATCGCAATTCCGACTAAACGTGGTCCGACGTTTATGACGTCACTCTTCCGACGTCTGGAAGATGTCGTAATTCCGACGATATGTGGTCCGACGTTTGGAACGTCGCGCTTCCGACGTTTTCATACTGTCTCTCTTCCGACGTTTCTGGATTGTCGTAGTTCCGACGTTTGGCACGTCGCGCTTCCGACATTTTCATACTGTCTCTCTTCCGACGTTTCTGGATTGTCGCAGTTCCGACGTCTACAAGGCGTCGGTAGACCGACGGAGGGTTCAATTTAAAAAAAAAAAAATTAAAATTTTAAAAGACGAGAAACGCTGTTTTGAAGATATTATATGAAGTAAAACAGTCCATGAAAGTGAAATAGCAGGATGTAGAATAGTAAAGCAACAGATAGAGTACCGACGTCCATTGTTCCAAATACAAATTAAAGTACCCAAAACCCTGCAATAGTGAAGTAAAACAGTCCATGAAAGTGAAGATATTATATGAAGTAAAACAGTCCATGAAAGTGAAGATATTATATGAAATAAACCAGTCCATGAAAGTGAAGATATTATATGAAGTAAAACAGTCCATGAAAGTGAAGATATTATATGAAGTAAAACAAATTCATGAAAGTGAAGATATTATATGAAGTAAAATAGTCCATGAAAGTGAAGATATTATATGAAGTAAAATAGTCCATGAAAGTGAAGATATTATATGAAGTAAAACCGTCCATGAAAGTGAAGATATTATATGAAGTAAAACAGTCCATGAAAGTGAAATAGCAGTATGTAGAATAGTAAAGCAACAGATAGAGTACCGACGTCCATTGTTCCAAATACAAATTAAAGTACCCAAACCCCTACAACAGTGAAGTAAAACAGTCCATGAAAGTGAAATAGCAGTATGTAGAATAGTAAAGCAACAGATAGAGTACCGACGTCCATTGTTCCAAATACAAATTAAAGTACCCAAAACCCTACAATAGTGAAGTAAAACAGTCCATGAAAGTGAAATAGCAGTATGTAGAATAGTAAAGCAACAGATAGAGTACCGACGTCCATTGTTCCAAATACAAATTAAAGTACCCAAGACCCTACAACAGTGAAGTAAAACAGCCCATGAAAGTGAAATAGCAGTATATGAAGTAAAACAGTCCATGAAAGTGAAATAGCAGTATGTAGAATAGTAAAGCAACAGATAGAGTACCGACGTCCATTGTTCCAAATACAAATTAAAGTACCCAAAACCCCGCAACAGAGAAAAACGCTAATCATAATCATGTGAGGAGTGTGATATGTCCAAAATATAAAAAGACCATCAGACCATATCAATAAACCAGCAACATAGACCAGCATCGCTAGTTTTGAAGGCATAGTGATAAACATTAATCATTTTTTTTTTCACAAGAGAAAAAACGTTGTTTTGAATATATTATATGAAGTAAAACAGTCCATGAAGTCATTACATTTTCACATCTCAAGATTGGAACCCAAATATCCATCCAGAAAAGTGGAAGTCCCACCCCAGACAGTGATAGAAAAATACCCCATGTCACATACAGGGACTTGATATAAAACCCAGTAACGGTCCACATGGAGATTATCGACAATCCGAGAAAGCATCCAAATATGCCCGAGGCATCTATAAGAAAGTGAAATAGCAGTATGTAGAATAGTAAAGCAACAGATAGAGTACCGACGCCCATTGTTCCAAATACAAATTAAAGTACCCAAAATCCTGCAACAGAGAAAAACGCTAATCATGTGAGGAGTGTTATATGTCCAAAATATAAAAAGACGATCGTACCATATCAATAAACCAGCAACATAGACCAGCATCGCTAGTTTTGAAGGCAGAGTGATAAACATTAATCATTTTTTTTTTCACAAGAGAAAAAACGATGTTTTCAATATATTGTATGAAGTAAAACAGTCCATGAAGTCATTACATTTTCACATCTTAAGATTGGAACCCAAATATCCATCCAGAAAAGTGGAAGTCCCACCCCAGACAGTGATAGAAAAATACCCCATGTCACATACAGGGACTTGATATAAAACCTAGTAACGGTCCACATGGAGATTATCGAAAAATCTGAGAAAGCATCCAAATATGCCCGAGGCATCTATAAGAAAGTGAAATAGTAGTATGTAGAATAGTAAAACAACAGATAGAGTACCGACGTCCATTGTTCCAAATACAAATTAAAGTACCCAAAATCCTTGAACAGAGAAAAACGTTAATCATGCGAGGAGTGTGATATGTCCAAAATATAAAAAGACCATCAGACCATATCAATAAACCAGCAACATAGACCAGCATCGCTAGTTTTGAAGGCAGAGTGATAAACATTAATCATTTTTTTTTCACAAGAGAAAAAACGTTGTTTTGAATATATTATATGAAGTAAAATAGTCCATGAAGTCATTACATTTTCACATCCGAAGATTGGAACCCAAATATCCATCCAGAAAAGTGGAAGTCCCACCCCAGACAATGATAGAAAAATACCCCATGTCACATACAGGGACATGATATAAAATCCAGTAACGGTCCACATGGAGATTATCGACAATCTGAGAAAGCATTCAAATATTCCCGAGGCATCTATAAGAAAGTGAAATAGTAGTATGTAGAACAGTAAAGCAACAGATAGAGTACCGCCGTCCATTGTTCCAAATACAAATTAAAGTACCCAAAATCCTTGAACAGATCAAGAAAAACGCTAATCATGTGAGAATTCAAAGTAAAGTTAATCTATTAACATTGCGAATAAAATTACACCGAAGTCAAAAAAATTGCCTGGCCATACTCATGGCAAATTTGTCATCAAAAAATCAAAAAATTAAGAAGACTGCCCTCATACGGGGAAACCAGTCTTGAACGTTTAATTTACAGAATTCAAAAATATTACTTAAAGGTCCAACACAGTAAAATAAACTAAAAGCAGCCCAATTAACTGGGCCTGCTAAGCAAGAAAAACAAATCAACCAAACTAATCCTCCGCTGGTTCCTCCACGATTCGGCACCATCCTTCGAAAGGTCCAGGATCGCTAGGTGCTACCTCCACATGCATGCCACGGCTCCCCTCCTGAAGGCCCGAATGCTGGCCGGCTTTTTCCGAGCTCAGACCCGCCGGACGGGTGCATTCTTCCTCCGTTCGGGCCTCCTCGCGGAAGACCACAGTGACTACAGCTGTGATTCGCGGGCGGTTGAGAGTGCAATCAAAGGAAAATTGCGCAGTGCGCGTCGTGGGAGAAGGTGAACTAGCGGTGGGGAAGCCAGGAGCAGTGGAATCCATTTGGTGGCCAGATGCTACAAGCTGACCCCGCCCACTCCTAGTATTTGGATATCGACCTAAGTAATAATCACTGGACTGGCCGGAAGTCATCTCTGTTGAGGTGCTGGAGGGAGCGCGCCGGGATTGACCTCTAGTGCTCCCCCTCTGGCAACGCATCCTATGACGCACCCGAGGCATGGGTGCAATCTCAGGCGCAGGCGCAGTGGGAACAAGAGACGAAGAAGCAGAATTCCAATTAACAGAGGAAGACAGACAGAGACAGAACCGAGAGAAATGGAAATATGCAGCAAAGTCTAGGCAGAAGTTCCTCTGGCCACTTCTCTTTATAGTCACAGTTACCAGACAGTGTAATCCAGCAACCGGCTTGTCTGAAAAACCATGGCTAAACGCCATTTTTTATGTCGACCCGTCTGCAATGCAATCAAAGGACGCCCATCATAATGAATCTCTGATCATTAATAATGAGAGCCGAAGGTCGGATCAAATTGGAGCGTGCGGAATCGCTCAGAGGAGTGGAGGTCCGATCTTGAACATTGTTAAAAATTAATTAATGTAGATTTGATGTGAAAACTTAATTGAACAGCGTTAAATGTTAATGCGAATGATATGAAATCGCCATATCCATGTCCCATCACCTTAAACGCCATTGAATGCACCCGCAGCCGGGAGCAGGGCAAGTTTTTATTGAGGACACATGGCAAAAATTGACTGGAGCGGATATTTGTTTGGACCGCTCGCGCAGTGGAAATCCGGACCCGTAAAATATTAGGGCGAATTTGATAAGAAATTTGCGTCACAAAATTGGCCGACGTCAGCAGGCCATTTTGGAACGCGAATTTGGTTTGAATTATGGTTTATCGTCGTTTGAAGTCCGGCGGGCTCGACTTTTGAACAATTTTCTTATAAAATTTGTGTTGGTTTTCTTTGATAATACACATATTAAAATCCCGCTTAATAAAGAGACAAAATTGTTGTGCTTTCGGAACCCGTGGTCAAGCCCTCTACCAAAACCACTAGCGGAATCACAAAAGCGGGTTGCCCATATCGCACCACTTTTGCGGAGTAGGCGGTATTTCCTATTCGTGAGCGATTCCATAGGGAATGCGACACATGGCGAAGTGACCTCGGAAAACAACCGTTTAACCCACGCCATCGCACGTTAAAGCCCGACGTTGGAAGCCGAGCGAAATTGCCAAGAGTCGTTGATTTGGAGAAGGGCCATCGGACAGTGGTCGCACGTTGAACTTGCCCGGAGGTTAACTAAGGTGTGCGGAGGATAGCCAGGTACGATACGAGTGTTTGATTGGTTATTGATATATATAGGTGGGGCCGGAGTATAATGAAATTGTTTAATTAAACGATTGGCGGATAATTAGCATAAGTCCGGAGGGTGATTGTTGTAAGGCTGGGTGGTGAAATATAGAGCCGAAAGTTCACTACAAGTTATTTATTTAAAAAGAAACGTGGAGTATAAATACAAAGTGTTGAAAGTTAAACATTAGTTATAAGGATTGGAGATAATATAAAGTCGGGAATATAAATTAAAGTCCAACCATTGTGGATAGTATTTATTTATCAAATTCTACGAATTTGATAAATAAACCCGAAGAAAGAAGAAGTCAATTAAGACTCAGGCTGGAGGAAAAGAACGGGGTACACCAAGGGAAAATGCCGACAGAGCGATTGTAGACACACCAGCTCTCCTTGGGGGTCCAATTTCAGTTTTGTTGCGTCACACGATGATCTCTCTTCTCTGGCATTTACTTGTATTGAAGATCACTATTCTAGGAATAAGGAGTTATTTTCTCCAAAATAACCCTAGCCAAACATTGACAATGCATCAAGGATATCTTTCTATGCTTCATAAGCACATTTGTTCTACTTCTAAATCATGTCTTGGAAGTGGTTGTTGTGATGGAAATTATTCACCAGTTGGTTTCATACCAAAGTCTTTTTCACATTTTCAACATCCAATACATGAAAAAGATAATGGTTTAAAACAACCTAAATATTTGAAATTTTGCAAGAATTGTCTGGCACACTTTGAATATAAATTTTGAAGTCAAGTGCATGATGCTGTATAGGATCAAGTGTCATTTTGAATACCAAATGTTTCACAAAAAACTTCTCAACATGCTACCCTGAAATAAGGATTAAATGAAAATATTGCATCAACTATTTCCATAATAAAAGTGCACCTCGGCCATAAGACTAAACAACTACAAATGTTGTAGATCTAACAAGACCACACAATCAAATGTATTCCACAAGGCCAATACCGTATGAAAAATGAAAAGGAGTTTGCAACCAAAAATACCTTAGGCAACTAATTCAATTAGATACACCAAACCATCAGCAAAAAGGAAAACCAGCCTACTCAAAAGGCAAGCGTTTACCTCCTTTGACAAAATTTTGAGTTCCGAAACAAGGGCCTTTATTGTCTTGTCAATGCCCCTAGTAATTTGAATGGGGTTTGCACCCGCTGCAACAACCTAAACAAAAAGGTTTCATTTCAAATTATTTTCCACAAATTTAAGATACAACCATTGTCAGTTTTGTATTTCCTAACAAGCTCATAAATTTTGACAAAAGAACCAAAATTTTTTAATACTCGATAGCAATTTTTTCACTCAAAAACTATCTTAGACTCAATAAGCCCAACCCAAAACTAAAAAACCAAACACCATAAGACCCTACAAAAATGAATAGATGATCTTAATCCAGTACTATCGACAAAAAGTTACCTTTACACCCTCACTTATTAAACCCCGTGCTGTTGAATTTTAACTTCAACTGCTGCAGCAGAAGGACGGATGCAGCAGCAACATTTTTTTTTGGAGGTTGCTTGCATGCCATCCAGAAATTTAATTCAGGATTTAAAATTCCTGCAAGTTTTTTTTGTAGACGGCCGCAGCCATATTTCTGTACAGGATTGTATTTAAACACAACAACCAGCATTAACTCAATTCACCAACCAGAAATTAAACAAACAGAAATTTACCCGATAGTTTTGTAAATTCAAAAGGAGGACACGTGGAGCATTAATATTGGATCGCATGAAATTTAAGGGAATCTGAAAACCTGAAAACCGGACCCGAATTTTTTATAGGGCACATTGGATTGAGAATTCGAGTTAAAATTAGGCAGACGTCAGCATCCCATTTTCGAACGCGAATTTGGTTTGAAATTCAATCTATTCAGACTTTTGAAGTCCGACGAAAAGGGTTCTTTAATGTTTTGATAGTTTAATATATACATATGTTTTAAACATATGTTATATATATATCATATGCGAAATGAAAGGTGGGCCATAGAATTTAGTTTTAATTTTATTTTTTTTAAAAGAGGGTTTATTATAATATGTTTTATATGTTACGGCATATAAAAATAAAAAGGTCGAAAAAGCTTGGTAGTTTTTTTATAGACAGTACGTAAATTTTTAATTACACAGCAGTGTGTAAAAAGTGAAAGACTGAGTGTAACTTTTTAAGTGTGTATGCACAGCAGTGCGAAAGGGAAAAACACAGCAGAGTGTTTTAGAGACAGAGTATGTTTGTTTTGAACAGACATTGAGTTGGTTTTATGCACTGCGTTTTGTAGCAGTCATAATTTTGTAATCCCTCTCAGTGAGGAAGTAGTGTAATAGTTTTTTTTTTGAGTTATTGAAGGGAATAGAAGTTTGTTTTCAAAGTATTGAAACTCTGTCTCCTGTCAAAGAAATTTTTATTTTCTGTGTGTTAGAGGAAAGGAGATTTATGGGTGGTTCTTATGAATCAACCAACCATTCAGAACATGCTCATCAATCCAAACCATAAGTATTATGTGACAATATTCAAGCAGGCACTGAATCGGATTTCTGAAGCTATGTTAGAGAAACCCTAAACTCTCACCGAAAATAGGTGAAATGTGGCACCACTCAGAGATTGACATGTGCCAATTGGTACAAGTGGTAGAAAATTGGCATGCTCAAACAACGAGGTGATGCAGGAATGACATGAGGGAGAAAATATCAGAAAAGCCCCAAATCTGGAGAACTAAAGCTCATCACCAACCCGAGATTGACAACTTTACATGATGTAACCTATGAAATCGTAAATGGAGAAATCATAGTAACAATAAAGTAACCTATGTAACAATAAAGTCAGATTCATCCTGGGAGTGGTAATGGGAGAAATCATAGTGAACAACAGAAAACATGCATAGTTGCTTACAATCAAATAGATGAAAAAACACATACAAAAAACCTAGATAATAATCATGAACAAGCTTAATATTGAATTATGAACCGTAAAGGAACTTACAAAATGTGACATTACGAACCTGGTCAAGCGCACAAGCAAAAATATCCTGGACATGACCCTGGTTGACAAGTTGTATTGCTCATGATGCAAGAGGATTTGTACCTGCACCGCCAAGTCAATCAAAATCCATCATTATCTATACAATAAATACAAGTAATTGATGTAGTATTTTTTACTCTAAGATGCATTCTTATGATAATGTTAGAACATATGTTGAAAATGTCAAAACATACCCGAATAAGCTCCTCTTCGTTTCAAGAACAATTTATTGGAGTCGCATGAACTTGGAACAAGCCTCCCACGATCTGAAAGAGTAGCAACTAAGTCAACAGTGACTTTTTTGTTGCTACGCCGGATCAAGGGAGGTTTGCTCCAAGATTAAATCGCTCCAATAAATTATTCTCTACTAAACAGGGCCAACCACGTGAAGGTGGAAGCTCTTATGGCCCTTCCCCCCCCCCTCACATCACTCTCAATTCCCCAATACCCAATCTATATTTCAATTTTTACTTTCATGAGCATAAAAAAAAATATTCAATAACTAGTAAAAAAACAATTCAACAAAAAGTACGCAAGGAAACATTGCAATTAATGCTTGACATAAAAATAGTATGATAAACGAGTTTTTTATATAACGCAAAAAAATGTTCCAAGTATGGTAACGTTTGTCTTATAATAATACAATATTTTACATTGTCAAATTTTCTTTTTCTTCTTCCTATTTTTAAAGCTCCTAATTACATCATCAATATCATCGTGCTCTGCTCCTGTTTCGTGCCTTTCAACTCGCACTGCTGACCTAGTTGTGTATTCACGATGTCTCGGCTCATCCAGTGATGGGGCATCGCCTACAAAAACAGATAATATTAAATTTTAATTGTCAGTTTTTAAATATCATTGAACTAGTTCGGTAATATTAATAAAAAAAATTGCAATGAGATTATTTACCTGGTGCACCAGTTGTCGCCGCTGACCTAGTTGCATTGTCACGATGTCTGGTTTCATCCAGTGACGGGGCATCGCCTCCAAAAACAGATAATAATTAAATTTTAATTATCATTTTTTAAATATCATTGAACTAGTTCGGTAATATTAATAAAAAAAATTGCAATGAGATTATTTACCTGGTGCACCAGTTGTCGTCGTTGGGACTGTTGCCCTGTCTTCCTCTCTGGTGGTAAGATCCTCAAGGGAAACATTCTCTGTCATTTAAACAAAAACGTTATAAGGACAACCATCAAGGTATAATTAGAAAAAATTATAAGTGGAAATTAATTACCGTCACGGCCCTCACTGATAGCAGCATTGTCGGCCTGGTCCCCACCACAATGATCAGGTTGCACGAGAGGATCATCTACATCTGGCTCTAAAACTGGGTTATTTACCTCGTCGGTAGTGTTGCTCCCCTAATTTAAACAAAGCTGTTAGACATTAAATTTATGGACGAAAACAAAAATATTGAAAGGTTAATGTTTTACCTTATCAGGCATTGTAGATCTTGGGACCTGCCCCAAGCTTCTGCGACGTTCAACTACAGCTTGATAGCCAAAACGAAAAGCAATATTTTTATCTTCCTCTGTAGTTATTGTTCCAAAGTCATCACCCTACATTATATATGATTGTGTATTTTTAATCATATCTGATAGGATTACAAAAACGTTGGAAGGCGATATAATTAATTATAAGATGTTTAGCTACTTAATTACAATTCTTGCAGCTAATTTCAAGTAGCCACCCTGGCCGAGCTTGTGATGGCCCTTTTTCTCAATCCTAGCTTTGGTTGCCTTTGAGGTGTCAGGAAACCTAGCATCAAAAGATTGAAGTCAGATATGACGTAGCACACTTTATTTTAGACATAAAGAAAATTAAAGCTATTGAATTAAAGTTGTAATTTACCTTGCGGGTCCAGTTGGCATTTTTCCTTCTTTCTTTGCCCTTTTCTCTTTTCCGTCATGGATGAGTGCTCTCCACTCACTCTCTGAAACTGCGAGAGGACGCTCATATCTAGGGTTAAATCGCAATTGCGTCCTATAGGTGTCCCTGGTATATTTCAAATATTTGCCGGCTACCTGAGCCACCGCTTTTCTGTCAAATGTGCCGACCCCAAAAAGGGCTTCTAGATAATCTAAAAGTTCTTTTTTCAGGTTGGAATTCTGGGAATTCCACCCCGTACGTATGGTTGGGCCAAAAATTACCAACGCATGGCTCTCCAGAATCCTGTAGAACTCATTGTTTCCTACACAGAATAAAACCAAAAGAAAAAGAAGATATTATCATTAATTTAAAAATAAAAATCATGATAAATATGTTTTAGATAAAGTACATGAAATAGTTAAAATATTAAAATTTACCCGGGAGTTGTACATGCTTTATAGGGACACCCTCATCGTTCACCAACAACGTGCCATTAATGGTCCCTGTGGAGCTGACACGTGTAGCTCCAGGAAACGCAATAATGTAGCTGGCCATATCAGCTTCATCATTGCCAACACGTTCAGCAGTTGGCTGGGTGTCAGCTTGGGCAGGGTGTGTTTCTTGGCTAGCACCTAAAGGAGTAGAAGGTGTACGAGAGGGTTGTTGGGCAATCTCTTGCCCTTGTGTCCCACTACCACCAACACCGGGTTCAAAAAATGCCAGAAAACGCTACATACAAAAGAACTTTTTGTTAGTTTAGTCAATGTAAAAATTAAAAATCAAACTATCACAATTCATCTCATGCAGAACAAAAAAAATATCCTTTTGACTTTTTATTATTACCTGATATCTATTTAGTTGCCTCATAATATGTTGTATCCTCTCTTCTGTTTCAGGTGTTTGAGGCGCATCTATCAAAGCATTAAATTCCGACGTTGCATCTCGTGCCTTTTTTTGCAACAACAACACTGGAGATAGGGATGAAAAAAGCTCTTCCTCAAAGAGGGAATCATCAGGCATACCATGGCTAGGTGTCTGCATATTTGAACAAAATTAATATTATTTCAATTATGTAAATAACTAAAATACCTAAAGATAGAGCAATGTTGGCACTTTACATGTTCTTCCGCCGGCCTCTTTCCGCGATCATCCCGTCTCGGGGTTGTTCCTGCACTGCTCTGATCAGTCTGCCACATTGCAATAAAATTATAAATGTAAAAACTTGAAAACAATATCTAACTTGAAAACACAAAATGAAAACTGAAATAATTTCTAATAAGACACCGGAAGACAGAGTTAGAGTTTCAAATATGCCTTACATTGAATTCAGTCCTGGAAACATGTCATTGCACATTAAGGCACCCAAACATTCAATCCACGAATGATATATTTAAGTAGGCTTCTCCTATTCTGGGAAAACACCATACCTATAATGCATTCACTTGTATGTATAAAGGGAAAGGAAAACATGTTTTCATACAACGGTGACAAAGGCATCTTGGGGAAAGGTATCTTCACTTTTTATTTATGTTGTTCACCCACACCACTCTCGTGTTTTCACTAATCCGGTTTTGTCATTTTTGGATTCAAATTAAGTTAAGGCCTTAAGTATTTTTTGACCTTTCGGTGTAGTTTTTATAAGTGGCATGTATGGATTTTCCATTAATTCTGCACTTTTTCTCTTCATGCGCATGTTTCCTTGGAAATCAAATGCATGATTTAGTCCCATACATTTAACAAGTTGTTGTATCAACTCCATAGGAAATATCATGTTTCCTATTCAATCAAAATTTAACTCAGTTAGGGTAGGTAGGAAGGTTTTCCCTTTGTATTAATAGGGCACTTCTAGCTTGCATTTTTATTATATCTTTCAAATTTAGTGTCGTTTCAATTAGGGCATGAATTTTTGCAACTTTCAAGGTGAGAATGAACAAAGAAATTTTTTTGTGATGGATGACTGTATATGACTCCATGGCTAGAGGAAAAGGCACTAATCTACTTCTTCAAATATCTATAGTTCTCATTCACCTCATACGAATATGGTCCCTGATTTTGAGCCAAATGTTGCAGCAAAAATTTCCCCCCCTCCATAATTTGATAGTCAATGGAAATTTCTTAAATTGATGATGGGGCAAGATTATGGAACATTGGCACATACATATGTAATGGATTCCAAGATCATGATATATTTTTGCATATGTTTATGGCAATGTTCCACCAAGTCCCCTGGAGGTGGGAGCGAGGGGACGAGGGAGCGCGGGAGCGGCCTATGCAAAAGCTCCCTACCAATTTTCAGGAAACGTGGGGGGACGTCGAGGTCATAAAAATTATAAAATTTAATATTTAAAATGTAACTATATTTTTGCAAGGAATGTATATACAGTCATCATACACTTGCATCATGAAAGATAAATCATAAATGATAAAATTACAAATCGATGAATGATGAATCATATAACTAAAACAAATTTAAAAGTTAAAAGTTAAAACATACATCATACAATCATGCATGTAAGTTTGTAAGTTTGTAACTATATAATCATTAATGTAACTACTAACAATGTACAATGAAAATAAAGTTTAAGATATCATATGACATATTATATCAAGATTCAAAATAGAGTTTAAACTGAATTTTACAACTCAAGTCTGAAACATAAAACTTAAACGCAAATAAGTTATGTCTGAAAAATAAAACATAAAACATAACATATGAATATCAAATGATATCATCATACTAATAAATGAGCATAAATGCTCAAGTTAATGCCCCACTAGTCTCTGCATCCAACTTCTGCATGAATATATCAAGATCAACCATGTCACCATCCGAATCAGAATCACTTGGATTCTCAAATATGCTAAGTGGCACATCAAATTTTAACACGAAACCATAAACTAAAAGGGGCGGTGAGGGGACGTGAGGGGGCGTGAGGGAAACATCCCCTAGAAGTCCCCAAGACCCCGAAGCGCGAGGGGGTGAGGAATCTAGACCCCTAGGTGGGGGGGCGAGACCCCGTGTAACACTGGTTTATGGAGGTGGTGGAGAAAAAAAGAGCTCAAATAGAGCTGAAATTTTTCACATAAAAAGGACTGTGGGCTTTACTAATGGTTCCATTTAAAAAATGATATCTAGACAGAGAATAAGTGTAGCATGCAAACATGCATTGAAAATCCATATGAGTTTGCATTGTATTACTTATGATGGATTCAAATTTGGGTTTCAAAATGCCAGGTTATGGCATGATTTTGTCGAGAAACCCTTAGTTGGATTCTCATGTTGGTTTAATTTATATTTTGAGTTTGTTTTGCAATCTTTGGGTGATAGTAACTCATGAACTAGGTTACCAATGTGTAACAATCATATTTCAAGAATAAAGTTGTGATTTTTTTATATTATTATTATTATCTATTAGCTACGAGTATTGACACCTAATGCCTCGAATTTTGACATCTTGATAGCATGGATAATTTCGAAAATGTTTCTAGTAATGTTAACATAATAACTATCATTACATGTCTTCACTTTTTTCACCATAATAGACCTGTGATATGGACTCATCACACAACTTCATATGCTATGTCCCAACAAGTTCAAACTGGTTTAACCTACCTCATAGTGTGGTTATTAAGGACAAGTTGCTTGATATATAACTCGATAGCATAGACCACGTTGCAGTTCTAAAAAGAATCCTCAAGTGTCAAAAAAAACTTCACAATATGTTCTACTATAAAGCCTTTTGGGATACCTGAAATAATATATGTATCATTGATGACTTTTAAAGTATGACAAGATCCAGAGGGAAAGGAAATCAATGGAAGAGTGATCCACCAATGAGAACCTAGAATTTAGCATCAGATGAGTTAGAGTCTAGGAAATTGAAAGCCTATAATTTTAATTAGTGATGAAGGACATCACATAAGTAATTATATTTTAATGTAGAATAATCTGTTAATTCAAATTTAAACTACATAATATGAAAGGCATACCATAAATTTTTCCACGTAAGTCCAAACAACCTATAAAAATGGAAAACCTTCTTTTTCCATGGGAAATAATTTACCTTTCCTTTTTCAAGGCAATCTAAATCACAAAAAATATGAACTATACCGCACACATTCTTGGATAATGTGAAAGTGGAAAAGGAATACCCTACACAAGTGATGCACACATGTACATTTGAACACTAATAGATTTTTGTAGTTGAAATGCAATGCTTGTTTTCATTTAAATGTAGGGTTTTTAAAGCAGGGAGAATAATGGCTGCCAAATTAATAAGCGTTTCTTTGGGAAAAATTTAAATCTTGTATTGGGTGATGAAGATAATAGAGGGTATTGAATCTTGATTCTTGACATCTAGAGAGAACCATACAGCCTAACACAATCCAATAGAATTGACCAAAAAACCCAAATAGAGTCAACCCTACTATAGGAGGAAGGGCCTGCAGTAAGAACTTACCATTTTGCAAGAGCTGAGGGCGAATGTTGTTCTGCAAGAGCTGAGGGCGAACGCTGAGGGCGAATGTTGTTCTGCAAGAGCTGAGGGCGAACGCCGAGGGCGAATGCTGAAGGCAAAGGCTGTTCTGCAAGAGCTGAGGGCGAATGCAGGGCGAATGCTGTTCTGAAAGAGTTGAGGGGGAATCCAGGGTGAATGCTGTTCTGCAAGAGCTCAGGGCGAATGCTGAGGGCGAATGCTGTTCTGCAAGAGCTCAGGGCGAATGCTGAAGGCGAATGCTGTTCTGCAAGAGCTGAGGGCGAATGTTGAGGGCGAATGGTGTTCTGCAAGAGCAGAGGGCGAATGTGCGCGTGATATCAGACGTTAATGTAGCACACATGTACATTTGAACACTAATAGATTTTTGTAGTTGAAATGCAATGCTTGTTTTCATTTAAATGTAGGGTTTTTAAAGCAGGGAGAAATAATGGCTGCCAAATTAATAAGCGTTTCTTTGGGAAAAATTTAAATCTTGTATTGGGTGATGAAGATAATAGAGGGTATTGAATCTTGATTCTTGACATCTAGAGAGAACCCTACAGCCTAACAAAATCCAATGGAATTGACCAAAAAACCCAAATAGAGTCAACCCTACTATAGGAGGAAGGGCCTGCAGTAAGAACTTACCATTTTGCAAGAGCTGAGGGCGAATGCTGTTCTGCAAGAGCTGAGGGCGAACGCTGAGGGCGAATGCTGTTCTGCAAGAGCTGAGGGCGAACGCTGAGGGCGAATGCTGAGGGCAAATGCTGTTCTGCAAGAGTTGAGCTCGAATGCTGAGCGCAAATGCTGTTCTGCAAGAGCAGAGAGCGAATGCGCGCGTGATATCAAACGTAGCTATTGCGACAAATACCAAACATTTTTATGTAGCGCGCATATAAGTTTCGAATTTTTATGTAGCGCCCATATAAGTTTGGTCTTTTTATGTAGCGCGAAAATAACTGTCGCTATACCGACGGCGGAAAAGGCGTCGCTCTTAGGACGGTGCCTCCAAACGTCGCAATGGCGACACCTAGACATTGTGTCGCCGTTGCGACGTTTAGAGTCGTCTCAATAACGACGCTTTGGGCCATGGTGTCGCAATTGCGACGTCTTCCTTTAAACGTCGTAATTGCGACACTAGTTTAAGTGTCGGTATTACGACACTTTTCTATAGACGTCGGTATAGCGACGGTTTCGGGCGGGATGGAAAAAATTTGGGAAAATTTCCGACATTTGGTCAAAAGCGTCGGAAACAGGTGTCGGAATTTCCGAGAAATGTAGTAGTGACTAGCTGCTGACGGGAAAACGGTTGTTTCATTTTTATTCAACCATGTTATTGCACAATTCGGGGTTCCTCAAGCTATCGTCACTGATCACGGTACTCATTTCCGCGATTACATGATGGCGGAGCTGACTTCAGCGTTGGGCCTGCGTCACGACAGCTCAACACCATACTACCCTCAAGCGAATGGTCAGGTTGAAGCAGTGAACAAGGTTTTGGTCACTATGCTTCAGCGAACAGTTGGGATTCATAAATCCACTTGGCATCTCCAACTGTTCTCAGCTCTCTGGGCGTACCGAACATCTGCTAAAAGTGCAACCGGATTCACACCATTCCAACTGGTGTACGGTCTGGAAGCTACTCTGCCGGTTGAATGTGAAATTCCTTCGCTTAAATTAGCTGTGGAGCTCTTACCGGATACTTCTCCTGAGGAAGAACGTCTTCTGGATCTCGAACGGTTGGATGAAACCCGTCGTCTAGCTGCTTTGATCATCGAAGCACAAAAGAAGAGGGTCAAAACTCATTTTGATCAATCCGTTTCTCCCCGTTCTTTTATCGAAGGAGACCTCGTCCTCTTGTACGATCAGGCACATGATAAGCTTGGAGCCGGTAAGCTCCAACCGATGTGGCACGGGCCTTATATAGTAAAACGTGTTTTGAAAAATGGGGCCTACGAGCTTATAGACTACGAAGGAGTTCCATTGGCGCAACCCAGAAATGGGCTGTACCTTAAGAAGTACTACGCCTGAAATGATTTTTGGTGTGGTGTGTGTACATAGGTGTGTGATTGTCATTTGTGTGCATGGTGTGGTGTGCTTTGTAAACATATTTCTGCTGATCGGGTCTTCCTGGTTGTGCAGATGTCTATTCATCCATTTGTTGGTTTCGCGGATGGTGCCTCCCGCAGTACCAAGAATCTGTCTTCCGCAGCCTGGGTAATCTATGATCCCGCTGGTGAGTTGATTGACCTACAAGGTGTGTGTCTAGGACGTACCACGAACAATATCGCGGAATATAGTGTCGTGTTGGAATTATTAACCGAGGCAGTAAACCTTGGTATCCGTGAATTGCTCGTGTACCTAGATTCACAACTTGTAGTGTTACAGCTGAAAAGACACTATTCGGTAAGGAACCCATCCATCTTACGTCTGTATTTGCGTATTCGATTACTGGAAAGGAATTTTGACTACATTACATATCATCATATACCTAGGCATTTGAATACATTAACAGATGCAGTAGAAAATTTGGTATTAGACAGACATTTGCGCAATTTATAAATCATCATCACATGTAAAGAAAGACTCATCCAGAAATAGATATGTATATATGTAGATATCGAAATGTTTACATAGAGTGTGTCACATAAAACTCAAAAAATATACATAGTCGTCTTAATACATCCGGAGACGCTATGTCTCTCAAAAATAGGTGTGGTATAAATCCTAAAGGACTAATCCGCATGGTGCTCATGGTAGCACGTCACTGCACGCACTAGGCGCCTCAGGATTCGGTGGACCCGATTCGGGACTCCCACCGTATGGCGCTGGTATGCCCTCGGTACGTCTGCTAGCCGGGCATAGTCTGGAATCCCGTGGGCGATTCCCTCGAGGTTCTGGATCAGTTCATCTCCTTCAGTGTCTTCCCCCTGGATCTCAGGGGCGAGTTGGGTCCTCCGGGAGATTGGAGACATCCCGGCTGGTCTCTCAGGTCCCACATCTGCATGCATATATAATTGTGTTAAGACGAATGTGTATTTACAAAAAAAAACATATAAACATAAAATCAAAATGTGAGGTCTTACCCAACTCCTCGTCCCAGTCATCTCCTTCTGGTAGTGGGAGATCTGGGTCCCCTGTAAAGTCAGTTCCCGAATAGGGCCAGTCCTCCACGACGATCAGTTGGCGCCGTAGCCACCTAAAGAACTCTGGCCTCCAGGACATCTGTTGGCCACCTCCAGATATGGGCATCAGTGCTGCCCAGCGAGCCATTCGTGGCTCTCGTGGTATCGGACTCGCCACTGCGGCCCCTTGGCCCTGGAAGATTGGTATGCGTTCCAGAATGAATGATACCAAGATGGAACCATAACCAAACTGTTTCAGTTTCCCCTGTTTGCACCTTGTGAGCTGCCTTTTCATATTGATAGTTACTGCTTCCGCCCAGTTGAACAGTAGGGGACCCATGCATTCTGAGGCCAGCAGGAGTTGAGTCTTCGTGGCCTCGTGCGGAGCCTGCGACCCAGTAGCCCGCGTAATGGTATGGAGAACTACTCTCAGTGCTAGATCAGGGATGGTATGAATGTCCACCTTCTTACTTCCTGATCCTGTCTGTGCCCCTCGGCACACCCGTGCCATTACTTCTTCCATCTTTTCCCCAGATGGTCTGCTTCCGGTCAGTACAGGGATTGGACCTCTGCGGGACAATCCAGTGATGAAATAAACGTTGGTGACCTCCAGTTCTAACACCTGGTCTCGTAACCTGAACACTTGTTCGTTTTCATCCCAGATGTTGATTAGATATTGGAGGAGCTCGGGCTGAGCTCGTAAACATGGCGTGAGGAAGAACTTTTTCAAGCCACAGTCTCTAAGTGCGTTCATGCAAGCTTGGCTTTGCATGGCCTGTTCATCCTCTTCTCCGTGCTCTCGTTCCTTCCATTCGATTGCCATTTTGAGTGATTCTCTGCATTCACATGGTCAAAAACCCCTGATTAGATCTTTGGTGAGCTCCAAATTCCAAACAATTTGGTTTAAATACCGAATTTTTGGGCGCAATTTAAGGTTCGGCCACTGGCGCGGCTGTTTTGCGAACAGTCGCGCCACGTGGCGCGAGCCCTTTACAAAAAAGAGCTCATTGGCGCGGGTCCGTGCCCGATACCCGCGCCAATGGGCCCGGCCCTAAATTTTTAAGAGTGACCATACAGAACTGATTTTTAAGGGAAAATCATTAAAAAATGAATAAAAATGTAGAGCATGGGAGCGCCTTTTACCTGTGACAGACGAGAAGCTGAATGGTTGCCTGGATTGGTCGCAATCGTCAACGGAAGTTTCTGCTCCAAATGGACCACTGTTGCTTTCTACCAAGGTAAATAGTAAAAGTAATTTTGTTTTTACCAATTTGACATATTTATAACTTTTTCGACGTTAAATGAGTTTTAAAAGTTATTTTTATCAAATATTTGCATATGTTATGTCGAAAATGGATTTTACGCTTGCTTGGTATGTGCAGCGACAGGATTTGCGACTTAAAACGATGGAAACGAGTTGTATTTTATACTTTTTCGGACTCGGTAAATACACGAAAAAGTCACTCCGGAGTCATCTTTCAGCTCTTTTCTGACTCTCTAAATATGAAAAGATCGCCGAGGCCCTTGTCGTTTCGATCTCGTTAAAATGGACACGAATCGACATTCACCCAGTATAAGTTTAACCCTTTTTCGGGCTGGGCTGGATCGATTACGAAAAGGAATACCCTAGCCTATCGCGACTAGGAGGTTTTCCCGGATATTGTTTTCTACCTTTTCGGATCTGGGAAACTATTTACGAAAAGGGACCTGTGGAGTTTTCTTTTCCGCTGTCTTTTCAAACTCTCTAAACATGAAAAGACGCCGATTTCTTCCTTTGTCAGACTCGTTAAACCCTGATGACATTGGATTCCGTCGCAATGACGTTCTCCGAGTTTCTCCTTCCTAGGACTCGTTAAATGCACTAGGATGGATTCGCCCGAAGGGCGGACTTATATTACAAGCATATGCTATCCCCTTCAAGCTTGTTATAAAAATAATTGGGGTACTCGCCAGAAATGGTGGGGGAAAAATGGAACCATCGTCGTTGTCATCGGCAGTATGTCGCTCTTGAACATGGCACTTGTCTGCATTCGTGTCGGGTTTGGGACATCTCATCTCGCTGCTTCACTTTGCTTCCATGGGTTTGGGTAATCTCTTTTGACCTCTCATCTGTTCACTGCCTCGTCACCATGACCTTTGATCCGTTGATGTCAAATACTGCCAAGTCCATTGTCGTGCCGTTCATATGTTCAAGAGAAGTTGGCCTCTGCAAATATCAACCTTCCTCTGTTTCTCATATGATCCTAATTCACAACAAACATTATGTTCCTCTGTCTCGTGTCGATGATGTGGGACTCATTATGGCCCACCTTCGATCAAGGTCACTTCCTGTCGACTTCAACTCATTATCCAGGAAGTTGGTCTAGAGACTCCTAATGGTACCTTGGAGCCTGCATGCCTCAATGGCAGGTTCGTCGCATTCGACGTGAGGTTTACATCATTGACCTCCGATCGAATGATTCTGCGGGTGCTCGACGTCAACTCATTTATTCGCACGCCGTAGATTGTACCTGTAGTACCTTGAGGGCTATTGTCATTATTGGTGGTTCCTCTCGCGTCTGTTAACAGCTTTCATCATTGGCTGGTAATCAGACGATGTTCTTGCATGTTCGACTTCAAATCACATATTCACATGCTCGAACTTGTACTTGGTTTGGGTCGAGATGGAGCGCAAGACCCTGGATTGTGTCTGTTGTAATCCAGGCTGCGATTGTGGATTATTATCATTATGTACATGACTCGTTGATTGGATGGCTGCGACCATACCTGAGTCTATTTGTTTGATCTTAGTTGGATGGCTGCGCCCATACCCTAGATCCGGATTATAGCATACTCTATTTCGGATGGCTGCGTCCATACCATATATATACATCATGTACTTGAGATATCAGTTGTATCTTTCTGCGCAGGTTTTCCGACGGCGGGCCTTCAGTTGAACATGTTCTCGTAAAGCATTTCACCCCTCTCTCTCTCGGGCCTCATCCTTTAGGGGGCATCTGTTACACAGTAATTTGTCACCGTCCCTACCATTCCCCATCCCGCACAATGGAGGACCCATTTCGTGACCTGTGAACATTGTCATGCCTTGAAAACATCATCAATGCATCCCTCTAAGCATGAGCTTTATTTTCCCTTGAGACATCTCCTTGAAAAAATCATGAAAAACATCCCCTTTTGCATTGGCGCGGGAAGTCAGTTCAGTACTCGCACCAATGAGGAAAATCCTGCAAAGAGGTCGTGCCACTTGGCGCTCTGTCATAGAGCAGTAGTCGCGCCACCCATTTTAGGGACTGTTTTTTAAATATGGATGGCGGAAGTTGAGTTCAAACAAACTCACAAACCATTGCCTATCTTGAGTTGGGAGGTTTGGCTGCGGGAGTTCTATGGAAGGGAAGTGGTTTTGCCACCTTCCATGGAACCTTCCTTGTTGATAGGGCTAATCCCATAATAATAGGGATCCCAACTCCCTCCTGCCCCATCTATAAAAGCCTGCTCAAATCCATGGCAAGCTAGTCTTGAAGTGCTGAAGCTTTGCATCTCCATATTCCCAAGTGCCTTTGTGCTGTAAAGAATCCTCTCTTTCCCTTAAGGCCCATTCAAGTAAGGAGACCATTGTCACGAGACTCTAGAGAGGTTTTCCCTTTCCTTGGCGAGCTTTGCGAGACGTGGACGACCGGAGACCCGTTCGAAGGAGGCTGCGACGTTAGAACTTGGTTGTAACCTCTATTCGTTTATTATTTAATAGATGATTATGATTATGGTTCCACTCCGTTTTCCATCATGTTAATGCGAGTAATATCTTTTCTGACCGATGTTTAGTTACGTATGCTGGTTTCTATGCTTGTATCTGTTCGTTTCTTCTATGTACAGGTGTTCATCCGCGGAGATCGTGGAAGGATTGTGATCTGCCAGGGCTGAAGGACGGGGACGCTTCTTCTTCAGGTTATAGCGTTGGAATCCAGGTAGGCTTCTATTCCTAGTCTTTCCATTCGTAACTAGGAGCTTGCATCATAGCATTGTTTGTTTGTTGCTAGACCCCTGCTGGGCTAGTAGGGATCGCCTCTGTCCGCAGAGGGGATTTACCTCCTCAACAGAGAGGTTTTCTTGGAGCTGATTCACCGGGAGTTCTTGCCATGCTTAGATAAGGATGCTTTCTTGTAATGTCCAAAAGTCTTCCACTTTTTCTAAACTTTCATTTTTCCTGCTTGTCCATCTTATCATCTCTTTCAAATCTCATAGTTGAGATCTTATAAAGATATCCATCCAATCTTTGATACCTTCAATTTTGTGTAAATCAGGTCTAAGTGTCATGACCTTCTTTATAGCATTGAATGGTTCTTTCAACTTATCATATATTCTCTTGATGTCTCCAATCCTGTTATATAGGGATGTAAGGACTTTGACTGATTTCAAAAGAATCCTTGAGCCCTTCTATCCTTTTCCATGTATTTAGATGAATATTGACCTTCGGAGATTTTTCATGACTTTACTTTCTTCAAGGACTGTGACTATCCTCCTTATGCAAGAAATCTTGGTAACCCCACCAGCTTACAGATTTCCCCGCAAAAACAAAGTCATTATACCAAATTTGATTATAGAATAAAAGATACTTACTTGACAAGTGAAGATAAAATCCTTAATTTGGTCGCCTTGATGGTGGTTGATAAAAGATATATTAGTGTTCTTTCTTTTAGTTGGTTCTTGCACTGTCAAATTCATAGGAAAGAATTTAGATTCTTTCAAACTCAATGTAAGAAGCTATTCTGAGATCCTCGAATGTACTATTTCACTGTGTATACATATTGCTGTTTTGACCTTATTTTGTGCTTCGATTGTAAATACTTCACTGTACATGTCTCCGACTTTTGTTGACCATTTCTGTGAGACCCTATGTGATACCATCAAATTGAAATGACATACTTCTCATCAAGATGTGATGGCACCGAATGAGTGAGACCTTTCTCACTGTGGTAGCACGAAACAGTGATAGATTTTTCACTGTAGTAGTTCCAAATTGTAGTGCCATACTTATCATGTGATTGATTATACCGAGACTGTAGTTGACCTGTGATTATAACACTGAAGATCTTCACTGTAATACAGATTATACTGATATCTTTTTGTCACACCGAGCCTTAACTGTAAACACACCTTTATAACTCATTCTCCTCACTCCTGTGGTATCGAAATAATCTTATAAGAGTAGTACTGAATTGAGGTAGAGGTAATTTCAACACTGTGATGTCATTGAGACTGAAATGTTACCAAGATTTTGAGGTATTTCTCAAGAAGAAAATTTCAAGATAGTCTGCTCACAATTTTAATGCCTGATCAATTTTGTGGTTTATTTGTGATATTTCATGTTGACAAGTGAATGGTTGGTTAGTTTTTAGCTCGTGCTCACATTTTTTGGTTCATGAAGCTCAAGCACTTTATAACAAAAATAGGCAAAGTCAAACAACACAAATGGTCCACTAGCTCTCTTTTCATTTGCTAATATTATAATGAAGTTTTATTAGAGGCACTGTTTGTTTGTTTGTTTTGGTTAGAAATGGGTTTGCTCTTGGTTTTATGTGATTTTCAATTTATCGTATGTAGCATGTTGAGAAATGGGAAAGAATAACGTGACATTTATTTTGCAGAAATTGATGTTGAAGGAAAATTGATTTGACATTGTTGATGTTAAGGTATATGTTGTATAAACTATTTATAGTCTAATTTATGTTATATTCTAGTGTTCATTGTCTTTCATTTATTACACTACATTGTATTTTCTTTTGTTTTCAGAAAATGAAATCATTATTGATGGTAAGAAGCATGAATTGAAAAAAGAGAAGAGCAATAACATTGGAGCGACAAATGCAAAAAGAGAGAGGAGAACTGGTCTAGTGATACTCTTAGAGCCAATATCTTGCATAAGACACACATATAAAGACTGATGATCAAGTCTTCAGAGTTGGTGAATTCACCTGTAATGCCTTGACAACACAACGATAATGTTTTAAAGTGATGAAACATCATTTCATGTGTAAACTGTAGTCCAACTAATATTAAGTTGGAAACTCATATTGTAATACTTTAACATTTCATATAATATAATTTATGTGGTTGAAATTATTTATAGTTGCACTTGATGTTGTTTAGTATTGTAATCAAAATATGCGACTTTGTGTTTTCATATTAGATGAACATGCACATTGTATGACATTTTTTAAATCATACAAATTAATTTATGTTGATTAATAATGAACACAAATAAAATGAATATACGACTAAATTAGTCATTTATAATGATTATTAATGAAAGTAAATGAAATGAATATAAATTACTAAATTAGTCGTTTATATAATGAATAAATGGCTACTGCAAATGATAAATTTGTGACTACAAATAATGATTAAATTTTGCATATATACGACTATTAGTAGCTAATTTACAGTATCTTATAACACGACTAAAATTTAGTCACATTTCTTTGGTCATTAATTGGTTTCAAACGATGACTAAAATTTGCATATATATGACTATTAGTAGCTAATTTACAGTATCTTATAACACGACCGACATGTTGGTCATAGTTCTTTGGTAATTAATTGGTTTTCTCGGGTGATCATATAGTAATATATTTTGTCGTATATTTAGTCATTAATTGTGACATTTAATGACCAAATCAAAGACCAAATCAATGAATAAATGAATGAATAAATCAGTGACAAAATGAATGACTAAATCAGTGACAAAATGAAAGACCAAATGAATGACTAAATTAGTGACCAAATCAGTGACTAAATCAATGACCAAATCAATGAACAAATATACAACTAGATAAAAAAATTGAGATAACCAATTAATGACTAGGCTAAAAATGACCAAAAGTTGGTCGCGTTATAAGATACTGTAAATTAGCTACTATTGGTCACCAACTGAAAATAGTCGTTTATATGCAAATTTTAGTCGTTTTTTTAGTAACTAATTAGTATTTTTGTACTAGTGCTTGCGCTCTGTCACGACCCGATCAAGTACAATTTCAAGCATGCGAATAAATGAGCTAAAGTTGAACATGCAAGAAAGTCACCTGATTACCAACCAATGATGAAAGTTGTTAACAGGCACGAGAGAAACCACCACTAATGATAATGGATCTCAAGGTACAACAAGTACAATCCACAGAATGTGAACAGTGATTTGATGTCGAACATCCGCAGAGTCACTCGATCGAAGGTCAATGATGAGGAACTATTGTCGAATGTGAAGAACTTTCCATTGAGGCATGCAAGCTCCAAGTTACTGGAAGGGAGTCTCTAGATCAACTTCCTGGATAATGAGCTGAAGTTGACAGGAAGAGATCCATTGAAGGAGGGTCATAATTAATTCCAAATCATCGACATGAAACATAGAATGTGATATGAGTGTTAATCAATATTGAAACAGAGGATCAAGGAATGTAAAAATTGCAGAAGTATTTTCTCTTGAACATATCGGCGACACGACTCTGGAATTTGGTAGCATTTGACTCAAATAGGATCAGAGGTCATGTTGGAAATATTGGTAATAAAATGAGAGGTAAATGGATTTCCAAAACCCATGGAGGCAAAGTGACAGAGTGAAGATATCCCAACTTGACACGAACTGCAGATAAGTGTCATGTTCAAGAGTGACATACTGCCGACACAACTGACGAATAAGTTCCATTTTCCCCCACTATTTCTAGCGAGTACCTATTTATTTTTACACAATATTGAAAAGGATAGCATATGCTTGTCATATAAGTTTTTCCTTCAGACAAATTCATCCTAGTACATTTTACGAGCCCTAGGAAGGAGGAAGGAGGTAACGTCATAGTGATGATTTCCGATGTCATTTAGTTTTAACGAGTTTGATAAACGAATAACTCGACATATTTTCATGTTTAGAGAGTTTGAAAAGAAGCAGAAAATAAAACTCAAATAGGTCCCTTTTTGTAGGTGGTCTCACAAATCCGAAAAGGTAGAAAACAATATTCGAGAGAACCTCTTAGTCGTGATTGGCTAAGGTATTCATTTTTCGTAAATAATCTGTCCTAGCCTGAAAAGGGGTAAAAATATACTAGGCAGATGACGTTTCACAGCCTTTAACGAGTTCAAAATGACAAGATTCTCGGCAATATTTTCAATTTTTGAGAGTCAGAAAAGAGCTGAAAGTTGACTCCTCCTAGAGGAACGAGTGGCATTAAGGGTAGCAACTGCTTCCGGTGATGGTGGAACTTCTTAGAACAAGTAAAGGTTAAAAGGTTGGCTAACAAGACCACTCATTGCAGCGATTCCTCGGGAATGGGTAAAACAATAAAGTGAAGGCGTATGACCGGCCAAGCAGATGGTAATGATGGAATGAGAAAACTAAGGTTCATCTGGAAAAACAGGCTGATAAAATGGCAATCACGAGAGATAAAATGGTAATGGTTTCATTTTTACAAAATCTTGAAATCAGGAAACTCTGCTTGAAGTTGGTTTCATTTTTACACAAGCTTGAAACAAAGATAAATTGTGCTTGAAATTGGTTTGCATGCCCCCAACATGGTGACTCAATTCGAGGTACATGTCCCCCAAGCTTCAGTGCATTCACCGGAGTAGACTACTAGTTACTAATAGGTGGATGGAATGAAGGTTCAATTACGAGATCAGACTTGACTTGGATTTCACGAGACCTAATCAAAGACTCGAATTGAAAAGGGAACCCGTTTCATTTTTTAACGAGGTTGACACAGTAAAAGAACTATCCTCATGACCTAATTCATTATTTAACAAGGTTGACATAGAAGACGAACTGCCCTCATGACCTAATTCATTTTTTAACGAGGATGACATAGTAAACGAACTATCCTCAAAAGAGCTTGTTTCATTTTTTAAGGAGCTTGAAACAAGAAAACGAACTCTGCTCTGAAGACCTTTCATCATAACGAATAAGAGGTCATGGCTTCCAAGAGGTTCGCATATGATGGGAGAACAAGATCTTGGAAATCGCAATCGAATGCCCCCAGTAGATGGTACTTGATGGCACTATCACTTGATGAGGGCAACGAAAAAGTGTCCAAATAATTAACCTGTGGCGGGGAAGATATAACTGGCAGATAAAAATTCGGCAGAGATGATGGTGGGCTACCTGCCACCTCAGGACCAAAGAATGAAAGTTGATCAATGGTCACGATCCGACCTTTGTGTGGAAAACAGATCACACGAAAGAGGGAGGAGACAAGTGCCCCATGGCATAAGCATAGTCGCGCCCCAAGAGTAAATTGAAATCCAAGGGGCCTTGAACCACCATCACATATATATAGACGATTTTCCCTCTAATCGGAAACTTCGGAATGGTCCCTAACGACTGACTGGTTCCTCCGTTAAATGCCAACATATTTTGCGTAACAGACACAAGCGGTGGAGAACCAAAAGCTTGCCAAGTAGTTGAGGACAGAATACTAACCAACGCGCATTCATCTATAATCGTACCCAGTACGACCATATTGCATGACTGTATAGTGATCTCAAAGGGCACGTAAGAAGGAAGACGATATCCCATAAATCGACTCCAATCAAAGGAAGCGACCAAACTACTTGGAGGGGGTACCATAGAAATGAGATGGTCATCCCCTAGTGTTACCGGAGCAAGAGGAGCATCCTCCTAGACCTCAGACATGGGAGCAAGAAGAGCAACCTCTTGAGTCACAGGGACGGGAGGATCATTCTCCAAGTCCAAGGAATCTGAAGAAACAACAAAAACATGAGGGGAATTTGATCCATTCTCAAGGGAAAAGACCTGATGAACCATAAGCAGGATTAGATCGACCGATTCCGAGACCAATGGTTGGTCGATCCGACGGAATGGGATCGACCAAGGATGAATCTTGACTGATCGTTAAATAAACTAGCGAAGGACTGGAAGAAAGCTTCTGGTAACCAACCGGAAGGCAGGGTGTAGAAATAGTAGGGTTGTCCAACACTCTCGTGGCTTCATCGATGTACGGAAAAAGGTGAATGGGATGATTCCCTTCACACAACTTACAAGGTTTGGTAATATTACCCTGTTTCTTATGAGTCTTATTGTTGCTAGTCGAAGAAGTGCCACAAATATGACTTCCAGAGGCAAAAGGCAACAACGGACGACCGTTGGACCATGCTTCAATTACCTTGGGAATGCCAGGACAGTCTCGAAGAAAGTGGTCACCTTTGCACAGCATGCAAGGGAATTTGAATTTCTGTGGAAGGTTGGATGATTTATCAAGGGAAGGTTTCTTAGGCGCAATAGCCGCAAAGTTGGCCTCTCTCTTATATGACTTCTTCTTTTTTGTCTTCTTCTTCTTCTTCTTAGCCACCTAGTTACTAGAATCCAGACTGTCATTAGGAGAAGTAGAATAGGAGGATGAAGAAATAGGCGAAGAAGGGGAGAGGTCCACCTTAGAATCAACATGATGTTGTTCAGGTGGAGGATATGGTTGTACAGAGGGCGGAATACTCGAGACCACGGAGGTGGAAAATAACCACACAGACAAACCAAAATTTAACCCCAGAAGGGACAATGTTGCCATATAAGGAGCACCAACATTCCCAAAAGCAGGAAAAGGACCAGGATTCCCTTCGAAGGGGATTCCTTGGTTGGTAAACTCCAGAAACGTTGCCATTGGAAACAACCCTAAACAAGAGACTAAGGAAGATAACTTTAACCAGGAATATTTCGTGGGCAGTTAATATTTTAAGACATTGAAACAAAACTATGTCGTTTCATATTTTAAGAGTCGAGAAACAGACAAAAGGTGACTCTATCACTTTCAGGTTGAAACGAGCGTGAAAGGAGAAGAGCTCGATGATATTTTCACTTTTTAAGGAGTTGCGAAAAGATCGAAATGACTACTCAGGTAATCTAAGCAAGAGGTTGTACCAAGTTTTTGTGAACTACCATATACACCTTGGTGATCAAATGAAAGAGAAATGACTAAGGTCTTAACATACGTGCAGGTAGTCTCCCTGAATGTTGTGTTTGGTGTATCATGGTTACAGGGGGTAGACTCGGCTTCCTATGGATAAAGGATTGCAATCTATGAGGGTCTCCCTTTATATACGCGACGGTACAAGGAGCACAAGTCCGTGCTAGCGCTGTCTAATGCTAGATGGCGAACAACAGCTACTAGGTTTAATGACGCTGGAACACGTCACTAGCCTAGACCTCTAAAATGTGTATGTTAGGTTTCAATGCTTCCTTAGGTTGATTGAATAAATTTTAACGGTTGATCTTGAATTATGTCTCAATTCCAAGTCCCTACCGCTTCATCTGAATCTTCTATATGTAGCTATATGAGAAAGGAAATATTTCGATTTGATGAATGTTATCTAGTTAAGGGAAGAGTCTCAAACAATGATGCAACAAACAGTAATACTGCAAACGAAAATTTTTCCTAACTAGATGACTTTCAATATCCCAAAGTAATCTAAAACATTCAAAGATGTGAATTATGCAATGTAATCTATGCAAAAATCTCTTTTTGAAAACTATGCAATTGTAATCTATGCACAATTTTGTTTTTATTTTGAATGAATAAGAATGCACTCAATGCATTTTTCGATGAAATGAGAATCGACTTAATGCATGATTTTAATGAAAGAGAATGCACTCAATGTGACATTTAGTTTTCAATCATTAAACAATGTAATCTAAGTTCAATGATAAATCTCAAAAATGACCTAGGATGTAAGGATGCACGTCCCAAAAAACAACCAAAAACCAAGCCAGTGATCTAATGCACTTTAACGAAAAGAAAACTCTAAGACGAAAAATAAATGAACACAAATTTCCTCAATGGAAGGATGAATGCAAAAGGGATGCAAACAAACACTAAGAATGCAATCGTTGTTTTGAACACTTTTTAATGAAATTCCTCAAAAGGCTATAAGGCATATGAGTTCAAGGACAAAGAGGACTTCCAAATCATGGGATCAAAACAAGGCATTCATTCCCTTTTACATCAAGAAACCAGAGAAAGAATACTTTTCAGCTGAACAATGAGAAATGTAATCTATTCTCACAAGCGAACAAGAGGACCAAATGAACTCGAGAGACACTTGAGACTTGAACACTCTATCAACCAAAAATAAAAATGCAATCAACTAGAGATGGCTCACCAAGCAAGGAGACTGACTCAATCAACAGGGTGATGTCCCGCAAAGCATGCAACCAGGCAATTGATGCATGATCCTAGAAAAAATAGGACGTAAGGATTCACGTCCCCAAAAACAACTAAAAACCAAGCCAATGAGTCAATAAAACCAACTTGAGTGAAGGGGAGAAACCGTAAATCATACAGAGAAAAAAACCGGAAGGGCAAGACACATTGGTGAAAGACTTGGGGAAAAAATCTTAATTTTTCACACATGCTAGAATTGGCACGACTTTAGGGGCTGAAACTAGCGCCAACGACCAATTGGCGCAACCTACGAACTGAAAAATAATGACAATTGGCATGAATGTTAGAAAAATAAAAGTGCCAATGCCTGAAAAAGAAAAGAAAAAAAAAGAATTTCTCCTAACCAAGACCAGAATCACCACTTCAAGCAAAAACCAAAAGATTGTAATTGATGAAAAACATAGGAACAAATAGGGAAATGGTCATTTGACTAAACTCGTCGAATGACTAAGACCTCAAATATTTACAAACTGAAAGGAAAATCCCCAGCGGAGTCACTAATTTGTTGTACAAGTAAATCCCCTCCGCTGACAGAGGCGATCCCTCTAGCCCTAGGGTTGTTCTAGCAACTACAGGAACATACTAACATCTACCTTCCTAGATTGTAAATGAAATCCAGAGCAAGGGAGATGACCTACCTTGTCCTGATGCTATGTTGTTGTCTTTCATCGATGTACACTTCTACCAACGTTCGATTACTTGTACAAACAATCAATATACCACGGCAAGCGTAAAATCACGACAATCATAAAACAATTACAACCTATCTAACTGATCAAGGAATGCTAGAATTCTCATTATAAATGTAAACAAGAGTGGAAGATAAACATCATATGCATTTTATTATGATAAAGACAAGGGGAGTTTACAACCAAGCCTTGATGTTGAGGCTCTCATTTGGTAGGTCTGTATCCGAGGACATTTGCAAAACCCTCATACATAAAGGTTCAATATCTCACTATGTTCCCAACAGACAAAAACAATCACACTCTGCACTATTCTCCCGAAGCTACGATAGTCTGGTCGTAACTTAGACTAACTAAGGCAACATAGGTGAAGGAGGTCTCTTATATAACAATGGAGGGGGATGTTATGGGCCCTCAAATAATGGGAAAAGAGTTTATTCTTTGGAGTAGTTCCTATTTATTGGGAACAAGAAGCCCAAAGGGGAATTCCTCGGCCATATCCTCAAAAAAAACTTCCAACTCGCCACCTCGCGAAGCTTCTAGTCACGGAAGCGTCCTTTCTATTTAAAAAACTTTCCAAAAGAGGATCGGCGCGGGTCTGACATTAATATAGAGTGCCAATCGGCGTGGGTCTCAGTGCAAATCTATGCTATCGGCACGGGTCAGACACTGGGACAAAGCGCCGACCTTGAAAACCAAGATTTTATAGGGATCTTCCAGAAAAGTTGTAAAGGGAGATGAATTGGCAGACAAAGTGTGGTTCAGGGTTATGTATTCCATGCTTAGAAAGTACACAAGGGTCACTGTATGGGTCCTCCAAGATCAAAGAACGGGGAGTACATGGATGGTGACAAATTTCTATGTAATAGAGGGAGCCTTCCTTTTTCCTTGGAACTTATTTTTCCTGCCATTCCTTCTCGAATTTTTTTTCATCATCCCTGGGAGAGTCCCTTCTGTTAGGGCACTCTATTTCATAGTGGCCAAACTTGTTACAAGTGTAACATCTTCCCTTCCTTCATTTGGGCCCCGCTCTACCATGGTTTTGATTTCTCGGGCCACCATGGTTCTTCTTCTTTGCATGAGGGGCGAAGGCAGTAGGGTCACTTCCATTACCATTAGAGGTGATTGGCATGTTTCCTCTTAAGTGCATCTTGTCAATATTTCATCAAAATCACGACACATTATTATTCAGAATAGTGGTATTGAATACATGCCAATCACGGGGGAGACCTCCAAGTGCAATAAGAACCATCTCTCGATTAGATATTGCTTCCCCAATAGCTAGGAGGTTATTCCCGATTTCAATGAGCCTCATAAAATAGGATTGAATAGATTCATCCTTACCCTTCTTGATATTATTCAATTGATTCTTAAATAAGATGATTTGATTAGCATTGCTATCCCTAAACATGCTCACCAGCTTATCATACATTTCCTTAGATGTCTTCAGCTCATAAATGTAAGCAACCAAGTGCTTATGAATAGAATCCCAGATAATCATTTTTGCTTTGATTTCCCCTTTTCTATACTTCGTCTTCATGGTAGTAGCTGCATTTGATGGAGGCTCTTGAATATTCTCCTGTACATAGTCCATGACATCTTGATCTTCTACCGCCAAATCCAAGGACATCTTCCATGCATGATAATCAGACTTATCAGTCAATTTATCATCAGCCTTGAAACCCTTGTAGGTTGAGGAGGCCATTTATCCTTGATAGGATTTCTTCCTTCAGAGATATCTTCTAATACCAACTTGGACTCTTGGACTTTGTCTTCACCTCAGTTCTGATTCCATGTTAAATTTAGATAACAATGGTGTTCTATGTTTGATGCACTTTTACTTCAATATTTCTTAGGCCATATACAAAATTGAAATCACATAAAGATGAAAGTAAAATGATGATAGAACATAATAATAAATCAGTAGAAGACAAGCCAAATAAATATCAAATTTACAATTCCTTTTGTCCAGCAAAGATATGAGATATTGTTGCGTTACGATGGTCAGCAAGATGCTTCAACCAGCAAATTCTTTCTTGGTCAGCCATCACTTCATGTGTCACACCCACATCCCTCAAAGACAACTCATCACAAGTCAACGCAAGTCAAATCAGGGACACCGCAGAAAAGTCAACATAGGCAGCTTCATAAAAGTCAATATATAAAACTAGGGCTTCGGTCAAACAACCTGAAATTCCTCAATTTTAGTGCCCAACTATTCGACCTCCTAAAATTGGAATTTCCGCAGAAGATTGAGGTAAAACGACCAAGGTTTGACCACGGTCAACGATGGTCAATGCTACAATTGAAAATCCCTAAATAGATCAATGTAGAAAATAGAAAGCCCTAAACAGATCAGCGCAGAAAACAACAACTTCACTCCACACGTGTGAGAAGAAAAAGGCCTCCAAAGGCTATCAAACCAATCAGATCATAAAGAGAGAATGTGTGATGAGATAATGAGAAAATGACCTCCAAGTCTCTCCAATTTATATCCATTAATGAGGGTGTGTGACACATTTCTTAGGCATGTGGGATAAATCTTGCTGACGTTGCACATGTGAAAAATAAATTCAAAAACAATGTTCTACTCATCCAATCAAGATGATATTTAGATAAATCTTGCACCTCTCTGAAAGAGGAATCCAACAAAAATATGACCATCGTCATATGAGCAATGCAACATTGAGTTTGGACCTAGTTTCCCAAAATTAACAGGAATCCTACTGCAGCAGTTTATTAAATTTATTTATTTGTTTAACTGAACAAACTATTTAACGTGTGCTACGGTAAATATCGAAATAAAATACACTGCAGTCTTCACAATAAAAAAATTCAAGGAAAAATACTAGCAAAAGTATACACACATTAACACCGTTATTTTTGGACAATTTTCCCTGGAAAAACCCAATGCGGAAAAACCGGTGCAGCAGCTGAGGGTTTGTATGTTATTCAATAATTTTCCGAGTACAAGTCTATGATTGTCGAATCTGGAAAATCATACAGAGAAATATCAAAAGAAAAATATCGTGAGACAAAACTCACTCTACCATGGGAATCTGCCACTGATCTGCACCTGAAACAAGCTACTCTACGTTGCCACTGCGCAGTCACTGTGTCACCCACGCAGTCTCTGTGTCACAACTGAAGTTGTTATTTTTCTCTGCGCTGGATCTCTCTGCTCGCTAGAAACTAGAATCTACTTCCCTCCAGAACCTCCCTCCAGGACATTAGGGGAATTTTGAGGTCTAAAATGGGCCTCCTAAGGAATTCACTTTATGAGAACCAACCACATTTTATGGGAAGACATCATCCCTAATGGTTGAGGTAGCATTTATTGAATTAAAGGTACTTATTTGTCACATTCTCAATGGTGGATAAAAACTCATGGTTAACCATGGTAGTGCTCTAAGTAATTTTAAAGTCAAAGTAAAGTACTCATAATAAATGTCATTTAACACTTTTTGAATAAAAATATATTATTGTGATTTCATATTTCTTGAAAGAAACAATGCATATCCCTATACATTTATTATATTATATTATTTTTATATAGTATATTAATTACATGTTATTATACAATTTATATAATAAAAATTTTAATTAATAGCATATAATATAATTAAGAATTTATAAATTTATATTTATATTTTATTTTAAGTTATTTAAGTACAAAGGACAAATGCATTAGTTGTTCAATGATAATGGTTTTTTTTTTTAAAGCTCATTCTTATTTATAGTTACATCAATACAATTTTTTTATTAATTTTATTTTGGTACAAATTTTAAATTGAATTTAACTATGGTTACATGGATTTTGGTGCAAAAAGTGAATTGAAAGTTCATAAATATTATTTTATTGGTTTAGCTATTATTTTATTATTTTTTTAGGAGGCCCATTTTAGACCTCAAAATTCCCCTAATGAACTGGCACTGACTCTTGGTTGTCTCCTCAACAGAAAAATGAACTCCCTCTGCAGCTATTCGCAGTCCCAACGTAGCCTCTACGTCACTGGCTATGCGCAACTGTCTGTGGGTTATACTGCCTCCTCTGCTATGCATTCTCCAGATCATGAATTCTTCCAACTGAAAATTATCCATGCTCCTCTCTGTGAGAATTCTCTCGATCAATCTTCTCCTTGAGCACTGCTCACTAAATAATTTCGATCTCTGGATTCTTTCTTCGTCTCGATGTATTTTCCAAATTCCCCTCCAAGTCATTTTTATAATATTCTCGTCGAGACTTCAATGGCCAAGATTAAATCATTAATCAATGGCTAAGATTAAACTGACTTGATCTTCGTCTTCTCTAGAAGATTCACATTCTGTTGTAATTAATATTCATTAATTATTTTAATTTTCTAATTTTAGACTTAGGGTTCCATTAAAAATAATTATTTATTTTCATAAAACATGATCTGAGTGGAATTTACCAAAACGATTTATGGCTTCTTTGGAATACATGTACCTAAGCCTTCCTGTAAAATTTGAGACTTAGAGTGCATCTGATGCTACCACAAATCAAAACTACCTCTTAGCGAGGTATGTGCTCTAGCAATACAACCATCTGAAGTACTGCTCTGATTCTGCATCATCTCCCTCTACATTGTTGATGTCTGACATTGTTGCCTATCAACATTGTGTTTTTGCTGACCTTGCTTACTATTGTCAACTGCTACTGCACTACAAATTTCTGGTATCTTCTGTTGTTGCAAGTGAGAACCCATCTACTACTGAAATAGGTTCTCAACCATACACATCTACTCCCTAAACTGAATAAATTTACCTCTTCCCAGAGCCTTTGTGAGTATGTCTGCTTCCTGATCTGTTGTGGGTACATACTGTATTTGTATTGCCCCACGCTGAACACGGTCTTGGATAAAATGAAATTTGATATCTATGTGTTTAGATCGGTCATGAAATATTGGATTCTCAGAGAGCTTGATACAACTACGGTTCCATCCTCTTCCTAAATAAGTTCACAAGAAGCTTCCTAAGCCATATGGCTTCACACATTGCTATGTTTTCCACTATATACTCTGCTTCAGCTGAGCTGAGTGCTACAAAATTCTTCTTCCTGCTGCACCAAGAGATCATTTTTGATCCAACATTGAAACAATACCCATAGGTACTCTTTCGGTTTGCTGAACTTCCTACCCAATCTGCATTTATAAACCCGCTCAATATGACATCATCTCCTCGGGTGTATTTCAACCCGTATATGATTGTACCACACACATATCTGATAATGTGCCTAGTTGTTTCCCAATGTACCCTTTTCAGTTCGACCATGAACTGACTAAGGGTGTTGACAACAAAACAAATATCTGGCCTGGTGTTGAGCAGATACATGAGTGACCCAATGAGTTGTCTGTACAAGGTGGGGTTCACTTCCTTGTCCCCTAATGCATCTATTTTCTTCCAGTTGGTTATCATAGGAATTTCCATGGACCAACAATCCTGCGTTATGAACCTCTTCAAAATTTCCATGGCATATCTTCCTTGCCCTAGGAATATCTCTCCATTCTTCTGCCACAATTCCAATCCTAGAAAATAATGCATCACCCTAAAATCCTTCATGTCGAATTCTGCTTCAATATTTGTCTTACAGTCCTTTATGAGCCTAGATGATCCTGTAAGAAATATATCATCTACATATAATACCAGAATTAGTAGCTCATTCTCCACCATCAAATAGTAGAGATTGGGATATGCATCACTCTTGACGAATCCCAACTGCTGCAAGTAGTTATCAATCCGACCATACCAAGCTTTGGGTGTTTGCTTGAGCCCACACAGGGCTTTCTTCAATTTGCATACATGAGTTTTATTCTCTTGGGTTTCAAAGCCTTCAATTTGTTCTATGTACACCTCCTCTTCTATCACCCATTCAATAATGTTGTCTTGACATCCATTTGGTGAATGTCTCATCCCATCTGAGTTGCTAGAGATATAATAGATCTGATGGAGGTGTATCTGGCTACAAGGGCAAAGGTTTCCTCATAGCCAATTCCTTCTTTCTGTGCATACCCCTTTGCTACGAACATGGCCTTGTACTTCTCCATGCTACCATTTGAAACGTACTTGATCTTGTAGATCCATGTCGATCCTACAACTGATTTAACCTCTGGTCTACACACAACTTCACAGACATAATTTGTCATGATAGAAATGAACTATTCTACCATGGAATCCACCCATACTTGGTGTTGTACAACTTCCTGACAACTAGAGGGTTCTTCTACCTGTGCTACCAATTCTTGGTGTATGTCAGGTTGTCTACACCTCCTCTTCTCAATTTTGGGAGATTCAATGAACTCCTCTGCATCCCTCAGTGTTTGTCGTGCCTCCCTACTGGTTCTACCATTGGTGGTAGGAGGTTCTCTCAATTCCTCCTCATGTTCCTGTTGTTCCATCTGCTCAGAACTGCCAGAATATTCTCCTCCATAGGAGATGCTAGTACTAGTCATTGTACTCGATCCTGGTGTTTGTCCTCCAACATTTCCTCCCTGCTCCCCCTGTTGTTGTTGTACTAACGAAACTTCTACCGACTGATCCTCTGCTGGCATGTCACGATATTTCCTAAAATCTCTATCTTCCATGAATTTAGCATCTCGTCTCACTATAATTTCCCTGCTTCTAGGAATGTAGATTATGTATGCTTTTGAGGTCTCCCTATATCCTACAAGATACCCCTTTTCTGCAGTCTAATCAAGTTTAATTCTCTTCTCATCTCGTATGTGCCAATATGTTAGACTTTCGAATATCCAGAGGTGATTAGGTGCTCAGTGTTAAAGCTCAAAAATTAAATTTCTCGGAATTAAATGAAAACTAAACGACAACGAAGAGCTCGTCACCAGGAATCCAACGCAATTTGTTTCATCGAAAACAGAGTCCGGATGAAGAAGAAAGGGCCTGTTGCTCGTTTTCCTAAGAAACTAAAAAAATTGCAGAACTGGACATAGTAGTGACATGAAAACCCAGTTAGCAGAAAAGGGATATTCTAGGAATATTCTGTCATTTTCACCCAATGACACTGTGACAAGTGTCATTGCAGGATTCACCAGATAGTTTGGAAGATGAAAGTTTTTTTATGTGTCTCTTAAGGTCGAATTTGATTTTTTTTTATATTGTTGGGATAGTCCAACCAAAGGCAAATACGTGGTGCAACTAGGGGTTGCCACATGCCCCCTCTGGTGGACCAAGGCATAGTCGAATTTTTGAATTAAACTATGGTCAAGTTTGATTATTATACTTTGGTTGAACTATATTCTATATGAGCTCATTTTATTATATCCTAAGGTTGGATTTAATATTTGGTGGGCATACATTTATCAAAGTCCGAATTGCAATGTAATTTCAAATTTTGAAATATCAAACATTTATAAAGATCAAGTTTAAATTGTTATTGGTGCAAAAATATATATGCATAGGTTGGGTGGAGGTCAAGGCTCAACCCCACGACCTCCCACATACAACGCGCGCTCATTACCGTCTTACCATTGCCTTGGGACTTAACAATATACGTCTGCGGCATGTATTTGATATAAAATGGTTAGACTGGCGAGGGTATGGAGGGGGCCAACCCCCTCCCCACAGGACCATACTCCATAACCAAAGGCGGAGCGAAGATTTTTAATGGCAGAGATTAATGTTTAAATGCAGGTTTAAACCCCTAATCTGTATTTAAATCCGCGCTAATCCATTTCAAAATATGGATTGTTGTAAACCGCAATTAGTGCGCCTAACTCATACTTATCTACATTTAAACCAATCTTAATTTAATTAAACTCCGAGTTTAATATGGCAGCATATTTAGTGGCCTGCCAAATTCGGCACCAACCCCAGATTTAGTTGCCTTAACTGGAGTCATCTCCAGATTTAGTGGAGATTTCCTAAGGCCATAAATTTTACAAAATTCGACCAAATTGGGAGCAAGAGGAGTCTATTCTGGATGATTTGGACATTATGAACATATTGAAGCAGGTTTCATGAGCAATAGGTTAATGTAAACTTCAATTTTTTCACATTTGAGCTAATACAGAGGCCCAAGCCATGGAAGCTAGACCAAGGAGACGTAGCCCAGGAGAGGTTGACTCCTTCATCAAAACACTGTGTTAATGGATTATTGTGATGGTTTTTTGTACATGTTATTGCTGTTGTTAAGAATTTGTATTTTAATAATTTTATGCTCATGAATTTAACACAATATTCAGTACATTTACCTGTTTAACACTCACAAACACCAAGGAAACCTATGCACATAAAGCAAGTGATCAAAAATTTAATTATAAATCTGAAGATGAAATTAGAACAACAAAACTAACATTCAGATTCAGATCAAGGTGGTATCAGAGCTAGGTTGAAAGGCTATTTTCTTGATAATTGCTTGATTTTTATGCTAGTAGGGTTTTTAATGGTTGCAAATTTGTGATGCTTACAAGGTTAAAGTTGTAGGGAGGAGAAGGGAAAATATTGGTTGCAAGTCCTGAGGTTAAGACCAGAAGAAGGAGAGCCACAAGGGCACCATATCCACCCAAAGTTTCACTCACAACTGCACTTGAAACACCTCAAATTTTATCTCTAGCTGAGATTGAGGAGGTGCAAGTTGCACTAGAGGCTAAGATTGAATAGGTTCAAGTTGCAACAAAAGTTGAGCTTGAATCCATAGCCATCATGTCAGGTTTTGGAGAGATTGAAGGTCTTTCAGAAGAGGAAGCATACAAGAAGGCTTTCTATGAACTGACTGAAAGGTTTAGAATCCTCTTTGAAGAGAGGGACACCAGGATGGTTGGAGAGAATTCTAAGTCTCCACATGGACAGGGAACCTCAGAAGGAAAGAAGGATGAAGAGAAGGATTCAAAGGGAAGTGGAGGAAAGTGTCCTCCATCTCCACCATCTTCATCATCATCCTCATCATCACCATCAACATCATCTTCCACTTCCACCACAAAAACTACCTACTCACTCAAAAGCCACAAAAGGAAAAACTGCCTTACTCAAACTTGATGTCAAATTTGAGCTTCCAATGTATAATGGCGAGGTAAATGCAGAGAGGAAGGATAATTGGATTCGTCAATTGGAGGTGTATTGCAGAATTCAGAACCTTCAAGAAGATGACATAAAGATTCAATTGGATTCCTTGAGGATGGAAGGATCAACAATTGTATGGTGGGAAGCAAGGACTCGAGAAGAGATTAAAAACTATTGTAAGATCTCTATGTCTTGGTCAAGTTTTATTGCTGCCATTAAAAGGAAATTTTATCCTCTAGCTTACATGCAAAAAACTATTGTGGACTAGAAACATTTTAGAAAATTGAAAGGGAAAAGTGTCCAAGATTATGCTCATGAATTTAGGAGAAGAGCTCTTATTTTGGGTATTAATTTGTATTCTCAAGAAAATTTGCTAAAGTATATTGGGGGTTTTCATAGTTACCTTAGGCACACTATTCTCATGTTCAATCCCACAAACTCAGATGATATTTGCATTCAAGCCACACATTTAGAAGCAAGAGGGAAACATAATATAGATGAGAAAAGTGATAGTGAGGGTAAAGGAAAGGGCAAGTTTTATGTAAGAGAAAAGAGAAATATCTCTATCAAAAAATAGAAAGAGAAACTCACATTTAAAAATTGTTTGAAGAATGGCCATGATGAAGACCATTGTTGGCAACTTCATCTAGAGTGAATCCAAACAAACTGAAAGCCAAAGAAAAGGGGAAAATTGTTGCAATAATTGAACGTGACTTAGGTTCATATTCAGGAGATGAAACCAAGATTACAACAATGGGTTTGAAAGGTAAGAACATAACAAGCACTATTTATTCAAATTGTTCGAATGTAACTCAAGATGAAGATACGATAATTGAACTTTTCCATATCAGAGTCGTCTCTAAACATACCAAGATAGACACACTTTTTGATAGTGGGTCTCAAGCTAATTTAATTTCCGAAGATTTAGTTAAGGATCTAAAACTTTAAACTGTTAGACATCTAAGGCCTTATCCTTTAGGGTGGATATGCAAGAATGAAAACTTGGAGATTACAAGGAAGTGCATACTTAGATTCGCCATCAATTCAAACTTTCTTGATGAAGTTGAACTTGATGTGGTGCCGCTTGAGATATCAGGTATTGTTTTGGGAAGTCCATATCTTTATGATAGGAAATCAGTATTTCATCGCCATGAGAATAAGTATCACTTGTTTAAATATGGAATTGAGTACATAGTTAGAGTGCATAAGAAAAATACAAGTTTGTCTCTTATACATGCAGGAGAAATGAAGAGAATAATGAATGCAAGTCAAAATTTGACATTGTTAATGATCAAACATAGAAATGTTTTGAATGAGGCCTTTTAGAAATATGCATCGAATGAAAAAGTTGATTTCATTAAACTTGCTTATGCTTGTAATGAGATATTTCAGGAATCTAACAGACTGCCTTTGAAAGGAGGTGAAAAATATGTCAAAAACTTGCAGCAGTCAACATCAATGTTGAGCAGTGTTGGAAACAAGATGCTAGTGCAAGAGCGTGCAAAGGTCAAAAAGAAAGAGACAAAGAAATTTGACAAAGAAGGCATGGGTTCCACAAGTGCTTGTTTTTGGTTTCCAAAGGGTACATGGAAATGGTGGAGTTACTTGGTCAAGTGTCGATGCAAGTACAAAGCAAGATTAGTTAAGAATCGCCATGACGACAACATGCGAGGTGAGACAATTTTTAAGTTTCCTTTGATTAATGACTGAGGTAGGAACAAGTGTGTTTCTACAATAATAGATTGTTGATCTACAAATTCAAGGAAATTGCAGCATGACGGTGTCAACAACAACAAGAGAGGGTCACAAGAGTCAAGGAAAAAGCTTACTTTTTGTGAAAAGCTCCATTTGATGAAAATGGGAAAATTTCAGTGGATTGAGATTGGAAGGGTGAGGGAGCTGTACCCTCATCCACATGATAAGTAATCAAAGAGATTTTGGGGTCCAAAAGGCTTCTAGTGGGGAGGAATTATCAGGTGCTCATAATCGAATGGAAACAGAACGACAGTGAAGAGCTCGTTGCCAAGAATCCAACACAATTCGTTTTGTAAAAAACGAAGTCTCGATGAGGAATATAGGGCATGTTGTTCATTTTCCTAAATAGCTAAAAAAATTGCAAGACAAGAAAAAATGTTTTCATGGCAGCCCAGTAAGTAGAAAATGGATATTCTGGGAATATTCTATCATTTTTTCCCAATGACACTGTGACAAGTGTCACTGTAGGATTCGCCAGATAGTTTGGAAGGTGAAATTTTTTTTATGTGTCTCCAAAGGTCAAATTTGAATTTTTTTTATATGGTTGGGATAGTCCAACCATAGGTGGACGTGTGGTGCAGCCAGGGGCCTCCACGTGCCCCCTCTGGTGGACCAAGGCATAGTCAAACTTACAAATTAAACTATGGTAAAGTCCACAGTATTATACTTTGGTCGAACTATATTTTATATGGGCGCATTTTATTGTATCTTAAGGTTGGATTTAATATATGGTGGGAATACATTTTTCAAAGTCCGAATTGCAATGCAATGTCAAATTTTGAAATATCAAACCTTTACAAAGGTCAAGTTTAAATGATTATTGGCGCAAAAATATATATGCACAGGTTGGGCAGAGTTCGGGGCTCGACCCCACGATCTCCCCCATACAACATGTGCTTGTTACCATCTTACCACTACCTTGGGACTTAACAATATACGTCTGCGGCATACATTTGATATCAAATGGTCAGACCGGTGGGGGTATAGAGGGGGATAGCCCCGTGGGCCAACCCCCTCCCCACAGGACCATACTCCATAACCAAAGGTGGAGAGGAGATTTTTAATGGAGGAGATTAATGTTTAAATGTGGTTTTAAACCCCTAATCCATATTTAAATCCATGCTAATCCATTTCATAATCTGGATTTTTGTAAACTGCGCTTAGTGCACCTAACTCATACTTATCTACATTTAAACCACTCTTAGTTTAATTAAATTCTGAGTTTAATATGGAGACATATTCGTCAGCCAACCCCAGATTTAGTTGCCTTAATTGGAGTCATCTCTAGATTTAGTGGAGATTTCCTAGGCCAAACTATTTTTGCCATAACTTTAGTAAACTTCGACCAAATTTGGAGCAAGAAGAGTCTATTCTGGATGATTTGGAAATTATGAACACATTGAAACAGGTTTCAGGAGAAGTAGGTGAATGCAAACAACAATTTTTCACATTTGATCTAATAGAGAGACCCAAGCCATGGAAGATGGACCAAGGAAATGTAGCCCAAAAGGGGTGAACTCCATCAAAACACTGTGTTAATGGATCATTGTGATGGTTTGCTGTAAATATTATTGTTGTTGTTCAACATTTTTTTTTTAATAATTTTATGCTCATGAATTTAACATAAAATCAAGTACATTTTCATGTTTGACACTAACAAACACCAAGGAAACCTATGCACATCAAGAAAGTGGTCAACAATTTAATTATAAATCTGAAGATGAAATTAGCACAGCAAAACTAACATTCAGATTCAGATCAAGAGGTGACCTACTTCCGGTTTCTTCCCTGTGAAAACTCCTTCATGTGTTTTCTTCCCTAATACTTTGTGAGGAGTTCTATTCTCGATATATATAGTTCTGTTACATGCCTATGCCCATAATAATCTAGGCAGGTCTAGGTCATATAACATAACTTTTGTTGCCCCAACAATAATTTTGTTCTTCCACTCCACTACACCATTATGTTGTGGATTGTATGGATTTTTCCACTCTCTCTTGATGCTCTCCTTTGCACATAAATATGTGAAGTCTCTGTCAGTATATTCTCCACCATTATCCAAAGAGAAACACCTTTATTTTCTTCCCTGTCATGTTCTCCTGAAATATTTAAACTCTCTGAACTGATCAAAAACCTCATCCTTGGTCTTTAGGAAGTAGATCCAATTTTTCATGGAGTAATCATCAATGAAGGTGACAGAGTATTCACCACCATTGAGAGCTCTAGTGGACATTGTGCCACAAACTTATGAGTGTATCAATCCCAATACGCCTTATGCTCGATTATCAATTCTAGGAAAAGCTTCCTTGGCGTACTTCCATAGTACACATCCGCTGCATACGTCATCATTCTCTGTACTGAGGACTGGTACTCCAATAACAGTCTCTTTGAGCATCCTCAACACTCCATGGTGCAGATGTCCCATTCTCCTATGCCATAGTTCATTCAAATTTCTCTTGCCATCAAGATTGATGTGTTTCAGTGACATTGTTGAGTCGAGCTACAATCTTTATAGTCTGTTGCTTTGAGTTCCAATTTGCCTCTTCTTATTCCAGCTTGGATGCTTGACGTATTCCTTCTTCCTAATGAATTATACATCGTATCCCTTTTCATGTGACTGGGACATTGAAATCATATTCATTCCTAGCCCTGACACATGCAGCGCATTAGTGGCTCTAATGTTGGTTCATGCTTCCGTCTGAAGCACTATGGTGTCTCTCCCTACTAGAGTGCATTTTGTTATGCTTCCCATAATGATCTGGAAGTCCATCTGCTCTTCCTGGTAGCTCGAAAAATATTTTCATACTCCAGTCATGTGAGCTGAAGCCCTGTTATCAATGTACCAAACACCTGCAGATGTTGAACTTGACAAACATGCAAAATATTCTTCCAATCTAGAAGACAATTTGGAGACATTTAAATTTTCCATACTTATTTATTCTATATTCCCTTCAATTTCTGACCCTTTTGCAGCCCATCAAAAAATTGCATCCCTCCTCAAGACTGCTCTACGCTGAACCTACTGCGGAGCTCTTTCTGTCACTAGTAAATTTCGATCTTTAAATATTTCTCTCTGTCGACTCACTCAGACAAATATTTTCCATGAAATTTTTTTCCTCCTAGACTGGACTGCGCAATCCTTTAGGAAATCTAATTTACTACCTACGCAGTCTCCTGACTTCCCTCTTTTGTTCAATACTAGCTCTTTTAGATATGTTTTATTTTCTCTGATACCATGTGAAAATTCCTCTATCTAGAATCCTACTACAGCTGATTAAATTTCTTCTATTTGTTTAACTGAAAAAATTATTTAACATATGCTACAGTAAATATCAAAATAAAATACACTGCAGTCTTCACAATAAAAAAATGCAAGGAAAAATACTAGCATAAGTATACACACATTAACACCGTTATTTTTGGATAATTTTCCCCGGAAAAACCCAATGCGGGAAAAATGGTGCAGCAGCTGAGGGTTTGCATATTATGTAGTAATTTTCTGAGTACAATTCTATGATTGTCGAATCTGAAAAATCATACAGAGAAATCTGACAAGAAAAATTTATGAGACAAAACTCATTTTGCCACCGGAATCTGGAACTGATCTGCACCTGAAACGACTTGCTATGTGTTGCCTCTGTGCAGTGGCTGTGTCACCCATGCAGTCTCTACGTCACAACTGAAGCTGCTCTTTATCTCTACGTTGGATCTCTCTTCTTGCTGGAAACTAGAATCTATTGCCCTCCGGAACCTCCCTCTGGGAACTGGCATTGACCCTCGACTGTCTCCTCAACAAAAAAATGAACTCCCTATGCATCTCTACACAATCTCAATGTAGACTCCGCGTCACTAGCTCTACGCAGTTATCTGTGCTTTTATTGCCTCCTCTTTTATGCACACTCCAGATCAGGAATTATTCCACCTAGAAATTATCCCTGCCCATCTCTGTGAGAATCCTCTCATTCAATATTCTCCCTGAGCATTTCTCACTAAATAATTTCGATCTCTGGATTCTTTCTTCATCTCGACGTATTTTCCAAATGCCCCTCCAAGTCCTTCTTATAATATTCTCATTGAAACTTCAACGACGAAGATTAAATCGTTAATCAACGACTAATATTTAATTGAATTGATATATGTCTTCTCTAAAAGATTCACATTCTGTTTTAATTAATATACATTAATTATTTTAATTTCCTAAGTTTAGACTTAGGGTCCCGTTAAAAATAATTAATTATTTTCATAAAACATGATCTAAGTGGAATTTCCCAAAATGCTTTATGGGTTCTTTGGAATACATGTACCTAAGCCTTCCTAAAAAATTTGAGACTTAGAGCACATCTGAGGTTACCACAAATAAACACAAATAATCATAAGTAGAAACTCCATTCTCTTTATCTCCATTAAAGTTAGAATATGAATAGGCAATGAGATGGATATATGCAAATTTGATATTTCATGCCATATGTTTGAGTCCCATTTAAATACTTGAGCACTCATTTTGATGCAATCCAATAACCTTCACAGGGTTAATGCATGAACCTGGAAAGTATCCCTACAACAAAAACTATGTCAGAACTAGTAGTAGTCAGAAAATTCAAACTTCCAACAAGTTGCATGTAATTTGTTGGATCTTCAAATGCACTTCCTTCAATGGAAGTAAGCTTCAAATTTTGTTCCATTGGAATAGAAACACATGGTTACAATCATGCATTCCAAATATGTTCAATAGTTGTCCAATATATTTCTTCTGACAAATAAAAATGTATTTGTATTTATGATAAACTTTAATTCCTAAAGAATAATGCAATAAACCCAAATATGTCGTGTCAAAAAATTTCAATAATTCTCTTTTAATGAGCGCTATATAGTCATCATTATTTCTTGTAATCATCAAATCATTTACATAGAAAACCAAATATACAACCAAATTTCCAATCTTCTTAACAAAAAGAGTTGCATCATTCAGATCAAATAACTTTAATTCAACTTGAGAAGTTGTTCAGTTAATTTTCCATACCATGCATGAGAAGCTTGTTTCATCTCATACAAAGCTTTCACCAATTTTCATACCATATGTTCTTTTCCTTTGACAGAAAAACCCTCATGTTGAAACATATAAACATATTCCTTCAAATTACCATTCAAAAATGTTGCTATTATACCCATATGACGTATCTTCCACCCTTTTTGAGCTGCAAGGGAAAACAATGTTTTAATTGTGCCCCATTTTGTTGTAGGAGAAAACGTCTCTGTGTAATCAACACCTTTCTTCTGGGTGTAGCTTTTTGCTATGAGTCTTGCCCTATATTTATCAAGAAAACCATTTGCATTATACTTGATCTTACACACCCTTTTACAACCAATAGGTTTGATGACATCAGGATGATCCACTAACTTCCAGATTCCATTTTTAATGACGACATCATTCTCCTTTTTCATCGCATCATTCCATTCATCACAATTAGCAGCTTCTTCAAAAGAACTCGGTTCACTAATTGTAGAATAATTAAACTCATAGTCATGAGAAATGTTACTTGAACTTAAAGTATCATCACCTTTAGAAGAACTTCGTTTTTCAAAATCATCATACTTTCTTGGAATTCTCCGAACATGTGTGGATCTTCGTAAAGGTTTCTGAAGTGGTTGTGATGGTTTCTCATCCTAAAGTATAGGTTCTTCAGGAACACTTTTTGACCCTACAGAAACAACATTATCCTCCAAATTTTCTTCAGCAAAAACATTATCATGAGTCAAAGATGGAAAACCCACATACTGATCTAAAATGGGAACCCCCCCTTCAGTATGTGGAACATCATTATCCGATTCAAAATAAAACTTTTTGGATGCAAATTTCTCCAAATGAGTCAGTTGTCTATCAACAATGGAACTGCCTTTATCACATTCAAGAAAAATAACATCTTTGGAAAGAATGAACTTCTTATTTTCTTTAGCATAGAACCTGTAAGCTTTTCAAGCATTTGAATATCCCAAAAATATTCATTTTCGACTTCTAGCACCCAATTTATTTATCTGATGCTTAGGAATTAAAGCATAACATGTAGATCCAAAAAATCTGAAATTTTGAACAATAGGAAGTCTAATATACCAAAGTTCACAAGGAGTTTTGTTGTTGATAACAGAAGAAGGAAAATGATTTCTAATATAAGTTGCATAAAGAATTACTTCTCCCTAAAACATCAACTTCATATTTTTAAAAAACATCATGGATCTAACCATATTAAGAAATGTCCTATTCATACGATCTACAACACCATTTTGTTGTATATTGTATGGTATTGTAGTTTGATTTTTTATTCCATTGTCCTTTAAATAATGTTATAAAGCATTAGAATTATATCCACCATCATTATCATTTCTTAGGATGCCAATATTCAGCTGAGTTTCATTTCTGATCATCAAATAAAAAGTTTAAAAAATTCAAATACTTGTGATTTTTTTTTCAACATATAAACCCAACACATTCTCGAATAATCATCAATAAATGTTAGCATATATTTATTACTATTGGAATTTTCAACAAGCATAAGTCCACATAAATCTGAATGTATGAGACCTAATTTTCTTGAAGCTCTAGAAGAAGAACTATGAAAAGGTTGCTAACTATGTTTCCCCAAAATGAAAGCATCACATGGTGTAAGCTTTCTTGGAATTGTAAGCAATCATTTATACCTTGTTGTCTCATAATTATGATATTTCCATAGTTAATGTGACCAAAATGAGCATGTCATAATAAACTGGAAGATAGAGTATCACTTTGTTGAGCTAAAAGAGAGGAATTATCATGAGAATTTACTACAGTAGATGATGTGTCATTTAGTTTTAAAAGTGTACCTTCTTCAACACCAGTCATAATGACTACATGATAAAATGATCTACATATCTCAATAATGCCATTGAAGATATGTATGGAATTACATTGTTGTCGAATATGTATAAGAGACATTAAACATCTTTGAAATTGTGGAATATAAAGAACATCCTATAGAACATAATTTGTAAGTTTCGGTATCTTCAAACAAATGGATCCAATCCCTGAAGACTTAATTTGAGATTTGTCATCAAAGTAAACTACACCATCAACTTGGTCACTGAATTTTTCAAATAAATCTATTTTAAAAGTCATATGACATGTAGCTCCTGAATCCAAAATCCAACTGTCTTGCTATGAAGAAAATGCAGTACTAAAAACATCATTAATGTTGAAATTGCAATGAACAACAATAAAATGGGAAGTTTTGGATGATTTTTCTTTATCTAGTGGTGGTTTTTCTTTCTTTTCATTAAATTGTTCTCTCCTTTCACTGATCTTTTCCCAAGGAGTTTTGAAATTAATAGAAGTATGGCCTACTCTTCCACATCTATAACATTTGACAATTTGTTTATTATTTTGAAAATTTTGTTGTTATTTTTCACCTTGTTTCCTATCACCTTGATTATTATTTCTCCCCCAATCTCTAAAATTTCTTCTACCACGGTCTCTAGTACTTTTACCACCTCTAGAAGATTCACCATGGAGACTTTTGATCTTTTTGTGTAAGGCCCAAAGTTCCTACTTTGGAATTGGGTGGAGGCTCTTTCTTCCTGAATCCCTTTTCTCTCTCAATAATTTTACTCACTAATTTTTCAAAAGTAATATATTTTAATTGTCCACTAGCTTGGAGATATTCCAAGCAGTGTGAATAGACATGGTGGAGAACTTTAATAGAAGTAGTAAGTTGCAAATCTACTTCAAAACCAATGTCTTTTATGTCATTAAAAATAGCTTTTATTTCAGAGGGCATCTTCAAAGGATCATTATCTTTCATCTCCATATTAAACAATCTCAATAAAAATTGAATAATTCCATGTTCTGAATGAGAATCATAAAGTTCCTTCAACTTTTGTAATGCTTCAAATGTTGTATCACAAGAAATAGCATATTTTCTTACCTCATCTGTCATCGATGCAGTAATTAAATCATATTCATTCTTGTCTTTTGTCTCCCAAATTGCATGTTTTTTTCGTCACTAGGTAGCTTAGGTGCAATTTCTTTGTCATCGATGTTTTTCTTTCCCTATCAAGCTCCTTCCCATAAATCATTAAAAATAAGTTCACTTTTGATCTTTTGAAATCATTCTTGATAGTTCTCTTTTCCACTGAGCACAACTCCCATTATTGATATCAATGAAGTCATGATTGTTTGCAGACAAAAATACTCTTCAAACAAATCTTTTTCAAACTTTCAAATATGAGTTATGTGCAATACTCTTAAAAAAAAACATAAGTCTCTTCTTTTATTTTAAATAAAAATTTGGCTTAGTGGTTTATCGGTGGCTCCAAAAATAACCCAGCAAGGCTTTTAGGTTCAAGCCTTCTTGTCTCCTTTATGTACATACATTTAGTAAACTTTCTTCATACATCCATACATTTAATAAACATTCTTCATACTAAAAACATTTGACATTCAACTCATTGAATCATCATATCAAAGAAAGTAATGGCTTCACAAACCATTGTAGCAACAATAAACAATGTACCTTTAATGTGGGACGTTTGTTTTAAAAATACTTTATTTAGAATGTCAAAGGGAAACAATAGCAACATTGAACTTTTTTTTTCCAAAACTGCCATATAATTACTTGCATCCTAAGAAAATTCACCACATGTCTTTGGTTAAAAAGAAATCTAAGTGGGACGGGCCATCGTTGTTCACCCCAACCATCGCAGATTGTGCAAGCCACCGGTTCAAAGACAAACAAAAAGATGCAAGGAAATGATAATCACGGGAAAACCCTTCGCTTAATCACACGTCCTCCTTTGCGTGAGTAGGGAGACTTTCAACAACAACTTACATGCGTCAACAACCGGTTAATGCTCAGTTCCGTTGCAAAATCCTTGCAGCATTCTTTCGACTTCAATATATGTCCACTGTCCACAGTCATGCGCGAATGCACACCTTCTAAAGATTAAATGGTCAATTCGCACACAATTCAATCAACAAGACCCTTCATCTGGTTTACCGCTGCAACTAGTCTTCACGGCGTGGTCCTTCAATGATGCTTTCGCCCAACAACATCATCTTCGAGATCTTCACACAAACGCAGACCAATCTTTACATAGCACAAAACGATAATGGAGTTTATGAATAACCGATGCTTTGATACCACTATACAAGCTCGTATAAAAATAAGTATTTATACCAGTAAAATGTCATATTGGAAAGTTATGTTTGAGCAGGTTATATTAACAATAAGAACTAAATCTAAAACTAGTTACATAATGTACAATAATAATCTCGAAAGATTAGTTAACATTGGAAAGTGCCATTTACATAGTTAATTCGCACTTCAAGAGAGCATGAATCTTTCAAAGAGTACTTCACCACCATTCATTTAGACATTGAATTAAGATTCATAGCCAATATGTATCCCAATTTTATTGAATACTTTCTCAATCTAAATTTTCGACCAACAAAGGAAATCCTCTTCCTCTTCCTTTTATCTTAATAAAATTTAAGACCAAGATACCAATGAAGTGTGACCATTCTATTGCTTCCTAACCCTCCAATCCTAAAACCATAGTGGATTTATACCCTGGCCTCTCTCTAACTTGTGGAGACTGATTAACTTGTACATGTTTATGAATAAAAATACCAACTGCATGAAACATTCAAATGAGAAAAGTTGACAATAAAAAATCCTCACCAACTTTCAACCAAGGGTACTCCCTTATTTTTACCTTACTTCCATTTCCTATCTTTCAAATTGTCCAAAAAGCCTACAAATAGAAAAGCGATCACGACACCAGAGCACAGCAGAAATCTTTAAAGGTGTTTGAGATAATGCCTCCATTATTGTGCTTACTTAGTTTGGATTGGGTTGTTGAGGAAGTTGAGAGAGTCTCTCAACTTCTCTCTCTAAGATTAGCATTAGTTTAAATATATATATTTGATGTATCTCTGATTATTGAATATAGAAATTAATTGTTTGTGTGTTATTCCTGTTCGTTTCTACTCTCTTCAATTTTTAATTTGGTATCGGAGCTTAGCTGAGCTTAATCCCTCACGGGAGTGCTCAGGAGGATGAAGAGAAAGTTGTGAGAGTTGGTTCTATAGGAATATGATTCGTGTGTAGATTTCTGTTTGAATTATGTGTGTCTGTTTGAGTGTTAGAGTTACTGTTAGAAACCGCGAGTGAGATCGAATATGGACTACCGGTAGAGATGTGCATGAAAAGTTGGGATCTCTAGCAGCATTTGCCAAACTCCAGAAGGCGAATAATTTCTTTTGTGTTGGTCTCCAAGGCGACATCATATCTGTATGATTTTAAGAGGAATGCTGTTAGCGTATCCTATGACGGATCCCCTTTGCGTTATGTTGTCTCTGCAGCAGCAGTGCTCGACGGGGCTTTTGGCTACGACGGCTTTGACGGGAATGCTTCACCGCGGGGGCCCCTGAATTACCTCTGCAAGGCAAAGGTGAAGGCCAAGGCATCACAGATTTCATCTCCGACTTCTATTTTAGTTGGCCATTCTTATTCTCCTATGAATTACGCTAGTTCTGTTGTCAAACCTTTCCCAAATTCTAACACTAACACCGTACCTGGATCTTTTACACCCCGTCGTCATTTTGAGAAGCTAATTTCGATTCCCCCACCAAATCTGGACCCAAGCCCCTTGTCTCCAGCTGAGCATTCTGCGGCCCCGTCCTCAAATCTGATCATGGAGGGTCTCATAAACACTCTGTAGCGCATTGAGATAAACGGAGACACTCTTCCGTGGCTGCGGTGCCAGTCAAAGCAGCGCACCCTCTGCCGCCTGACCTGGGCCATTCGGCGTGCCTCGCCGGGATGATGATGATGCCTTGGAAGCCGAAGCGCCGAGACCATCAATAGAGCAAGGGCCGAATCCGAGAACAGCAGTTTTCACGCTTCAACCTCAATGGAGATGAAAACTTGTTTCCCTAAAATGTGACGGAGGTGAAAAACTTAGGCATGCCTCACCAATGGAGGCCATCTAACCAAGCCAAGACTTCACATCGCCCTCGGTCTCTTTGGACGGTAGCAATTTTATTTTGCGCAGGATTGCAAGCACCTGTGTCTCATGCCCTCAAGGAGAGAAAATCTGCTTTGAAGTCCGTGGTTAATGTAATAGAATAGTTATTAAGTTTGCTAATTTTGATAAGTGAGTGATGTGCATAGTTATTTTGTTTGTAAATTATTGAAGAAGAACCAATTATTGAACAAATTAGCATTATTTAAATTAGTCGTTCTTGACGTTCTACAGGGACGAGAGAACAATTGGCTAATTTGATTGTGTGAATTTGTTATATGTTGATCTTGTTGTGCTACGGGCCAAGGAGCATCAGTTACAGGTTACAGTATGATGTGAAGCAGGTCAAGTTGTTAGATTAGCTCTTGAACACATTCAGTATTCAGACCATTTGCCTAGCTACTGATGGATAGCCGAAAGAGAAATATCTGACAGATGGTGATTGGTCCATAGGATGGTTCATCACTTGTCAGCTCTATCGCGGAAGCCCCGACGAGCCGAGTTGTCAATACTGTTGATCTTGCAAAGTTCATTATTGCTGGTCAGAAACAAATGTATTTTAAATGGGTTGAATGGTAGCTCGAAAATGGTGGAGAAAAGAGCGTTTCCTATGAGATCTCATAGTGGGTACAAATGTTAATGAAGACCAGGGCAGACAAATGTTTGTATTAAATTAGTATGTTCTCCATTTTTGTAATGTAGGCATTAAAGGGGTGTGTTTGAGATAATGCCTCCATTATTGTGCTTACTTAGTTTAGATTGGGTTGTTGAGGAAGTTGAGAGATTCTCTCAACTTCTCTCTCTAAGATTAGCACAGTTTTAATCATATATATTAGATGTATCTCTCATTATCAATATGAAAATTGTGTGTGTTATTCGTGCGTTTCTGCCCTCTTCAATTTCTAATGGGTGAGTATATTTTTAGACGTTCCATAACAATCTTCTATTAACAAGTTTTGTAAATATTTGGATTTCCTCACCGTTCCCCAAAATGAATTGCAATGTGTGAGCCTCCAAAGGATTCAGGAAGGGAGAGATTGAGAAAAAAATGTAAATGCTTTGAATCTCCATCCTTCTCATTGTTTTGGAAATGCCACATGGCTCCATAGGAATGTTGTCACAAATCTTTGACCTAGAACATAAGAATTGGAAGTCTATCTCCTTTATCTTGGAGAGAATTATTTTTGACATTCTTTTGATAGAGATCCAATAGACTTGAATAATTTCCAAAACTGAGTTCAATAAGATTAATCCCAAAACTGACTTCAATATGATTAATAACCCCCCACGTGAAAGAAACCTATTGAGCTTCTACTTTTTGGAACAACCATAACCAATCAGCGAACCTGTAACTATTCGACCAAGGTATTTAAATCGAGAATCAAGCTGTTTTCATGGAAATGTGAGGAGTGTCCATTGAAAAGAAAATTTTGACAGCCGATGAGATATAAAATACAGTTTCTCTTTGTTGATTTCCATTCTCATTGCTTTTAAATTGACGTCCAAAATTCATTTTAAGAAGTTGAGATATTGATGCGAGCCCTGCACAAAACAAATCACGCCATCCATGAATAAGAGATGAGTAACGAATTCCTGAACCGAAACCTTAACTCCACTAAGAGTTGTTCTGGATATAGCATCGTGAATGAGTTTGCCAAGAATAAAGGGGAACATTGGATATACGTACATTGTAACATTGGATTGTTTTTCTGCAATAACTCACTCAGAATGGTCCTTAATCTCATGGCTATAATCTTGGCCACAATCTTATAAAACACATTGCAGAATGAGATTAGATGATAATTACCAAAAGTAACAAAATCTTGGTTTTGGGGATGAGAGCACCCCCATCCCAAAAAAAAAAGAGTTAAAAGATCCCAGCATTTTTCCATACCTCTGAGACTCCCTAACCACCTAAAGCAAATAATGTTTCAGAAAATCATAGAATGCGATATAGAAATCCACCGTGAACCCAACTGGACCTGGGCTCGATCTTTCTTTTTGCATGGTGACAAGGGACGCAATACTTTCATGCTCGACCACCACTGCTTCCAAATATTGATTCATGTCATCCAAAAGAGCAGGGTTAAATTTTGAAATTACTTCCTAGATTTCCTAAATGGGGCAACCCACAGGCACCTTGAAGAGTAAATGGAAATGACGAACTCCTTCCTTTGTAATACCTTTATAAGAATGAATCACAAAACCGTCTGTTCTTTTCATTTTCCAAATTGAGTTAAAATTTGTTTTGATAATTTGCATACTGATGAAAAAAAATTGCGTTATTATCTCCATCTTTTATCCAAATGACACGGCTCTTAAGCTGTCAGGTTGCTTCTTCCTTTTCCAATAAGGAGTGATACTAAGTTTCATAACTGAGATAGGTCTAAATCAAAAAGAGATCCCACAACATTGTGTCCATATAATTTTGCAATCTGGAGTTACTTTTGGTAATTATCATATAGTCTTAGAGATCTATCCTATAGTCTTTAACCCACTTCCTGTTGACTTCTTTAATTTTCAAGAAATAAATACATAAGGGATGAATACGAATCCAGCGATATATGCTCCCAATTATCCTCGACCAGCGCCCTATAATATTCTTTTGCAATCCAAGAGTGGTTGTATTTTTGAGGAGCGGGAGGCTTCTCCCCTCCCAAATTCGGTGGGTGATTTGATAATCCCCTGTGGACATCCAAGATTTCATAAGGAATAACCCTTCGAAATAGTGTTCAGACACCAAAAAAATTTGGTCGAACTATTTTGAAATGGCATCTTCATGCACACGAAAATCTTTCCATGTTGGCATCAGCTTCACAGAGGTAACTTCCACTAACTGAAAGAAATCTGGGTTGGAGCCGCTCTTAGATATATAGTTCTGCTCGTGATTGGATCACATGACTTGTGAAGACCAAATCCACTCTTCGCAAAAAAAACTCAAAAAACTACTATGAAGATCATGTATGCAGTTTATTTAGAAACCTCTCTCAGTGATAATGTTCAATTTAAATCCCCTCTAACTAGAAAAGAGAGGAACATCGAAAGCTTTGGAGTCTTCCAAATCTTCCCAAAAGTTTAATATCAAGATCTTTATTTTCTAACTGAACGAAAATAACTGAGGAGAGCGGAGATACAGAAATAGCTTTGAAATCCAAACACCAGCATGAAAGAAAACCTCCTGACTGACCATATGCATCCAATATGCATCCAATGTAAAAAAAAAAAAAAAAAAAAAACCAATTTTCATAATAATAATAAAAAGGATTCTCATCCCTTTGGTACCTGACTTTTTAATTCCATGGGAAAACTTTTAGACAGAAGAAGAGAACAGAGAATTCTCCACAGTATTTTAAAATCAGACAGAGACGGAGAGAAGCATGAGATATTCCTCTGTTATATTGAAAAAAATTCAGCCAATGATGGACTCAACTTTGTTTCTTCTTGTTTTTGGGGTTGTTTCTGTAAGCAATGGGCACTGAGTGGAGCCTTCTCTTTTGTGAACTCAGGAGAGCTGGGAGATTATACTGTCCAATAGGATGCCAACTATAAAGTTATTCTACTGATAACTATTAAGGCAAATCTTATTTTTTGGGCTATTCGTTATTTAATGAGGTGTGGCATATACTGCCCACTTTTAGATTTAAATTTGTTTAAATCTAACCGTGGGCAGTATATGCCACGCCACATTAAATAGCGGATAGTCCAGGAAATAAAGCTCGCCAACTACAAATGACATCTTCCAACTGGCTTTTTTCAACACCACCCCCAATCTCTACGCGCTGACCATTTCAATGGGCAACCATGGAAAAGCAGAAACCAGGTTCGTATAATGGTAAGGATTTAATACTTGAAATATAATAAGATTGTTGAGCTTAAAGACTCATTTTACAATCACATATGATGGTAATATGTAAGTATGTTACCGTTTCTGTAAAAAAAAAAATGTCCATATGACATAATATAATTTCTATATAAAGAAATTAGTTGTAGAAAAAATGTTTGAGTAAGATGTTTAAACCTTATATTTTTTTAAAATATTTTAAGGCAAGATTTTTTTGACTAGTTTGAATATCTATGTTAACTAATTTATGTGGATATCAATTTATTTACACATTGTATTTTGCACTTGAAGAAATTTGATCCCTCTCTACTTATGTTAGATCTAGAGTTAAATGGATTAGGCTGGTTAATATTCAATCCATTTTACCATAAATATTATTAATTTTTAAATAGACTTTCTTACAATATCATTGATCAATACCATGACTTGACTTATTAATACCATATGTCATGCTAAAAGCCATTAAAACTTTAGTACTTACAATATAATAAAACTTTTAACAATTTTACTCCATATTTAACAGTTTTACAATATAACAAAACTTTTAACAATTCACCCTATTTTACCATGGATATTATTAAGTTTAAAATAGGCCTGCTCAAAAAATCCTAACTCATTCTTAACAAAATATTTAATTTATAACATTTTTTAAATTTAATTTAAAAGCAAAAAGGTATGGGGAGATGTTGCAGTGGTGTAAATGTAAACATTTACATTTACATTTGGGCTAAATTAAAAAATAATAAAAAGTTAAAAGTAATTCCCTAGATAGATATTATACATAAACATTTTGATTAAATCAAAATAAAATTAAATTGAAATTAAATTAAATAAAAAAATTAATAATGATAATTATCAATAAAACATTTTGACAGGGTCAAATTACATAAAACTAAAATTAAAATAAAATAAAATATAAAATATAAATTAATACTTATAATTATAATTATAATTAATAATAAAATCAACCTAGATCCATCTTAACTCCAAATCTACCAAACATCTAGAGAGATCGAATATTTTGAGATGCAAAACTCATTTAGACTGAAAAGAGATTTGATCAATGGATTTAGACTGGTATGATATAATAAGACACAAAATATGGATGATCATGTGTAGTGGTACAAGTTGTATTACACAAACATGCAATTGTTCTATTTTCAATTAAAACATGGATTACAATTTTGAATTAGTAATTATAATAAGACACAAAATGTGGGTGATCATGTAACCATGTACAAGTTGTATTGCACACAAATGTAATTGTTATATTTTAGATTGAAGGATGGATTGCAGTTTTGAATTGGTAATTTTCAAGATATAATAAGACATAAATGCTAGTGATCATGTGCCCTGGTACAAGTTGTATTGCATATGGATATAATAAGGCACAAAATGTGGGTGATATCTTAAAGAACATAGCACTTCATTATCAAGGTGATCACCAATTAACCTACACCATGGGAATTATTTTGTTAAATTCTCATAAGTAATAAATAAATTAAAATTTTATATACATAGTAATAGTCACATTTTTGGATATTGTTACTATGTGAGTGGTTTGAGGATAGTGTCCAACATTTTGGGTAAACAATCCGCCCATCCTCAAGGATCAAAGAAGTTGAGTCATCAGAAAAGAGTGAGCATATAAGAATTTTAAGGTGTGAAGAAAGAGAGCCATTAGGATTGATAGGTCAAAAAGAAATGTTTGAATTCAATAGACATATAGTCAATTAGAAAATATAAAGGGGAAATTTTTTTATTATATTTTTTTGTCGGGCCTTCGACTCTCCCCACTTCACTCTGACTAGATTTATTAGCGAGGAGATTTGGAAAAAAACATAAGAGATTTATTTTTCATTACATGTAATATCCTATGGGAAAAATGGCCAAATGCTTCCGCGAAAAAAAAATAATAATAAAAAATAAAAATAAAAAACACCGTGAATTTCATGTTAAGGAGGGGGGTTTTGAACTTGATTACCCAGATCAGCTGGAAGCACACGATCTTCATGCATATGATAATATGCATAATAAATTTGGACCAGGTGTGCTTCAATTTCATCTATTCTTTCATTGATGCAACGTTGGTTGTGTCTCATGGAACCCAATTATTCCAGGATCTCGTTTTGATAGAACTGCACATCATTGATATAATCCACAATCTCATTCATGTCCTTGTACCTATGCTCACAAAGAATTTCTAGGTTGGCCTGAATGTCACGCAATTGCTCTTGTGCCTAGAGAGGGTGCCTGCTCCATAAGGCTCGAAGAATGGGATTGGGCATGGGAAATGTCTCCTCCCGCATCGATACCTCCTCCCACCTCCTTGATAGGATCCTCCAACATGTCAACTCATGCACCTAGATGACCACGATGATCGCCATCGCAACAAGGGAGCTCGTGTTGGTGTATCATTGCAGTTTCCCACACCATATGACTTCCCTACCAAGACCAAGCCCCACGGACTACGCCTTGCCAGAATAGCAACTTAAGTAACCAAACAAACCACCCATGCCTCGACCCCGACACCACAATAGAGCTGTGACTACCAACAACCCCAACGATACCTTTGCTGACACATGGAACTAGCTTACTATGACCAACCAGACCGGTGGGTGAAGAACTCTCGTACAATGGCGATGAATAAAAGATCAAACGACTAGGTTTGTGGCACCAGAGATAATCAAGGTCTTTGACAAGCACACCGAATCCCCACATGACTCTTAGAGGGTATTTGCTTATGGATTCCTAAATGAAGACAAGAAACCAACATAATAAGGGACAGTTGCCCAACCATAGAACCCCAACTGCCCAACCATATACCCACAAAGGTAGAATCAAAGTGACAACATGGCTGACTTAGAACCAACCAACAAAAAAGAGAATTTCCACAAAAGAGTAAAACTAATGTACCCAGACAATGAAATCTCCAGCTACCCAATTGGCATTCCAAATAGAGGAAAAAAACCACCCAACACTTGGGAAAAATTGAAATACCAAGGATGAACCACCCCAACCACAATCCCAAAACCCTGAGAAAGAGACCCCTGAACTTCACCTCACGGGTTGGATTCAGAGAAAATAACCTCTGCAGACTACCCTGAGCTACCTTACACTTCCCGCAGCTAACACTTGCTTAACAAGGCCCAGCTTCTACTAGAAAGAGTTTCTAGGAGAGAATATTTACCTATAGATTCACTGCACTGCAGGTGTCTACCTGGAGCAGACGGAAGCCCGGATCTCAAGTAACAGGCTTGCCTGCAATTTTAGACCAAGCTTCCACAAAAATCTCACCTAGTAACTCACATCATTAACGTATTCTTAGCATTTGTCTACATGGTACCCTGGAGCAGCACCTTGCAAAGCTCACACTAGCAAAACCTTCGGCCAATCTTCCACACATTTCATAGTTGCTAATTATACCCAAAGTCGTTAGGACCCACAACCAAATAGGTTGCCTTATCTCGAGAATGTTCAGGTATTGCACCCGATGATCCGTATTATCACCACGTCTCATCTGCTTAACGTCATGTGGGGTGGGAATTAATGATCATTGAATGCATTATGCCCACATCTGTCACCCCCATTGAGGGAGAATTATCCTAATCTAGTATATTAATGATATGATTCTTGTCCTTCTCTTGAATATATGGGGGCATCAGGAGGCAAACTTGTCAAATCTCCTAGGTGGGGGTGTGTTGATTTTTATAAATACTCGTGTTTCATCATTTCCATATGTTCCATGGTAGAAGGCCTAACACTAACACCCACACTCTATTGACAATTGGGTTTTTTCAAGAGGGGCATGCACCATTTCTCTAGAAAATTTTGTTATTACTATTATAGAAAAGGAAAATAAATAAATAATGTACAATATTTGAGATTCTAAAAATTCAAATAAAATTGAAAATTTTGGGGAATTTAAGAAATAAAAATCGAAAATTTTATTAAATAAATAATTAAATAAAGAAATAATGGAGGAATTATGTGTACATGTGTATGGGGAAAAATATTTATATTTATAAGTTATTAATATACATATTGTTATTTGAAAAGAGAGCTAATGTGTATTTTTCTCACTGAGATACATATGTTTTAGGCTGCTTCCATCTTTTAAAACATTATTTGCAAAGTACATATTTTGGCATCTATATTTAGTATCTTTCACTTGAGTTTACATCAAAAACTTACAAAAACACCAATTTTCTTTCTCACATCAAGCATCCGATCATATAGAATTAAATAAGACGTAAAAATCCATGGAATCATATTCCTCCCCATCGTGAAATTCACCAATGCTCAAAGATCTAGGAGGGAGCGACAGCGCCTCCTAGGAAAGAGCATCATCCTTCATATTTAGTTCTATGAAAATGTGATGAAATGAGAGTCACTCGAAAGAATATATAGATTCTTGCAAAACTCTAAGCAAAGGGCCAATATGAACATTCACCACAAAACTGAAGCCTAATCGATAACCTGTTTCAAGTCGCCCAAAACTGATAATTTTTTGACACTTCTTTCAACTACAATTGCAAGGAGAGTCCTTAGAGATATAAATTCCACTAAATTATTTGGACCCATGCCTAGAGAATACCTAATGAACAAGTAATGACTTATACTTATATAGAGCACAATTCCCACACCACAATAGTAGGACGACCTTGCTAGCTATCCCCATCAAAAAAACCTCAGGGGATTTCCATGTACAAATCAGGAATGGCTAGATTCCTTGGTATTTTAACCCTATATTCCTAAATTAGCTTGATTATCTTACTAGCTAAAACTTCAAGGTGGATGTCGACATCTCTAAAAACACTGGAGTTTCTATCCCACCAAATACCATAAATAAATATGATAGGAAATGCTCAAAACATTTCACTAACGATTATGCTAGTCAATTCCTCATGCATTCCTCCAATCTTAGGCTTAAATAGGATGACTTTGGCTTTAACTATGCTAAAAAAACCTTAGGATTTATTTTTCATAAATACATAAGATGAAAAGGTGAGGAATGGATACCTTGTTATTCTTGTACAATGAACACCTATTAGAGTCAATTATACATTCCCCCAAATTAATAGCTTATTGGAAAGTGCCATCCAAATAGTTACTTTTCACATCACAGGAGTAGGAATATTTAAAAGAATACTTTACCACCATTCCTTTTTTACATTGAATTAAAATCCATAACCAGTATGTATCCCAATTTTATTGAATACTCCCCAAAACCTACATTTTTCGACCAACAAAAGATGTCCTCTTCCTCCTCCTTTATCTTGATGAAATTCAAGAACATGATACCAATGAAGTGAGACCATTCCATTACTTCCTAACCCTCCAATCCTAAGACCACAACTGATTTCCACCCTAGTCTCCCTCTAACTTGTGGTGACTGAGCTTGTGCATGCTTAAGAGTAAAAATACCAACTCCATGAAGCATTTGAATGAGAGAATCTAACAATAAAAAATCCTCACCAGCTTCCAATCATGGTTCTTCCCCTATTTTTACCTTACTTCCATTTCTTATCCTCCAAAATATCCAAGATACAACAAGGAGAAAACAACTCATTAGCACCTTCCAAACATTAGAATCTTCAAGAGACTTTCTCGGCATTACATACCAATCTTCAATTGACAAGTGCTATAAATATTTGGATTTCCTCACCCTGAAGCATAATGAATAACAATGGGTGAGCCTCAAAAGGCTTCTAGTAGAAAAATATTGAGAACAAATGTAAATTTGATAATCCCCCATCCTCCTAATTAGTTTGGAGATGACACATGGCTCCATTTAACAAGAGAAATGTTGTCATAATTCTTTGACCTAGACCATAAGAATTGGAAGTCTATCTCATTTATCTTGGAAATAATTTTATTTCACATTTTTATGATACATGTCCAATATACTTGAATACTTTCCAAAAATGACTTCAATAAGATTAATCATCACCCATGTGAAAGAAGCCTATTGACCGCGAGGGAGGCCGGGGGGGGGGGGGGGCATGCGTGGGGGTGGAGGGCGAATGTGAGCTTCCACTTTTTTTAACTATTATAACCAATCAATGAACCTGTAACTATTTGGCTTTAGAAAAAAATACAAGGTATTTAAATCCATAACCAAGATATTTCCATGGAAATGGGAAGAGTGCCCATTGAAAATAAAATTCTAACAACCCATGAGAAATAAAACACAATTTTTCATTGTTGTTTTCCATTCTTGTTTCTTTCCAATAGAGGTCCAAAATTCATTTTAAGTAGTTGAGATATTGATGCGATCCTTGCACAAAGCAAAGCACACCATGCATGAATAAGAGATGAGTAATAAATTGTTGAACCAAATCCTTAAATCTAGTGAGATATTTTCTAGATCTAGCATCATGAACGAGTTTTATAAGGACCTCCGCAACAATAAGGAAAAATAAATGGGGACATTAGACACCCATACCTGAGCCCCCTAGAAGCTTGAAAAAATCTTGAGGGAGACATGTTAATGAGCACAACAAAAGGGACCAATTTGCTACACCCCATAATCTAATTAAAAATCAACATATCTATTCTCATCTTCAATAGAACCAACCGCAAGAAGACCCAACTTACTCTACCATAGGCTTTAAATAAATCAATTTTTAAGATAGTCGCAAACTAATTTGATGTTTTCATTGAATGAATAACTTCTTGAGAAATTAAGACATCAACATGAATTTTTCAATGATATAGGTATCCAAACTATTCTTCTTACAATTAACTCACTCAAAATGGTCCTTAATCTTGTGATTTTTTTAATTATGTTGTAGTTACTGGTTATATTCTCCTAACTAATTAGATTATTTGTATTCTGCAAAAATACTTGTGGCAAATACTGGATAAATCACTACTGCAACTTCACCAAAAATAATTAACCGCAGGAACTGATAAAATTATGCACACACACACAAATAATGAACACTAGTATTTTCAAACAAATGACCTAGGAAAAACGCCAAAGGGAGAACCAATTCTGTAGGTGAGGGTTTCAATTCTTAAATTCTTCAGTAAAAAAAATTAGAACTAGTTGTCGTAAAATAGTAAACCTCCGAAAGCTTACTCTGATTACTTTTGTAAGTCTCACAAACCTCTTAGAAGCAATTTTTCCCACAAAAACAAATTTGGTCTGCCTTTGAAGTTTGTTCTAGCACACACATGCGACATGGAAGATAAAATCATCCCTCTTGGAAACTCGCATTGACTAGGAAAATCAACTCGACCTCCATTAGAAAATAACAACTTCTATCAGCAAATCGATCATCGTATGCAAATCAGTCTCTCCTAAAAATTATCATTTCTCTGGAAGTTCTCTCTCTCTGAGAAATTCACACTGCCTGCTAGGGTAATTCACATCCCCTGTTGAAGCAATTAAAACCACTGGAAAATCAGCCTCTCTCTATAGAAAAATTGATCTCCAAATCTCCTTAGAAATTTCTATGAAGAATATATTTGGTGTTCTCTAACCCCTATTACTGATGTCCCTATGTTTCCTCTACCCCCTTGCTATCGCTACAACTTTATGTCTTGATGTGTTCTCTAAATGTCCTTCAATCTCCTTTTATAATCTCTTGTTGACGAATCAACAACCATGATCTAATCAAAATCGGTGGCTAAGATCATCTTGACCTCTTCTCATGACTTTTCCAGAAGTCTATAGAGGAAAATCTATTTACCCCAATTAATACTTATTAATTAAGCTATTTCCCTAAGTTATACTTAGGAAAATTAATTAACTACTTAATTAAATCTAGTCAAGGCTTTTTCTCACAAAACCTTTTCTGGGTTTTGGATAAAATGTGTTCCCTATCCTCAAAGACACAATTTGAGACTAGAACACTTGTCTGAGCTACAAAACTAACACTCCCTCTTAGCGAAGAAGGTATTTTGCATAACACCCAACTTGTCTTTCAAGAAGATGAACCTCGCCTTCCCCAAAGCCTTCATCAGAATATCTACTACCTACTCATCTGTAGGTATATACTGTAGTTAGACAATCTTGCGCTGCACACGATCCTTGATGAAGTGGTATCTGATGTCTATATGTTTGGACTTGTCATGAAACACCAAATTCTCTGACAACCTAATGCAACTATGATTATCACAGTGTATCACCTTCATCTCTATTCTTTGACTAAACAAGGCTACTAGTATCTTATGAATCCATATGGCCTCGCATGTAGCCATGATTGTTATTATGTACTTAGCCTCTACAGAACTCAATGCCATGGACTTCCACTTCTTGTTGTATCAAGAAACAACTCTTGATCCCATGTTGAATCAACATCTTAAAGGTTTTTTTCGATCCATTGTGTTTCCTTCCTAGTTTGCATCAGTATAATCCATCAACATGAGACCATCACCTTTAAGATATGTGATCCCATACTCAAATGTACCACACAAATACCTCAACACATGTTTTTTCGTCTTCAAATGCACTCTCTTCGACTCTACCATGAAATGACTGAGAGATTTATTGCATAGGATATGTCTGAGATGTTGTTGACTAGATACATCAGAGAGCCTATCAAATTTATGTACAAGGTGGGGTCCACCTCCTTCTCTTTAGATACATATATCTTCCTCAAATTGGTGATCATGGGAGTATACATGGCTCTGCTATCCTCAATCCCAAATATCCTCAGGATATCTATAAATGATTTCCCTTGACCAAGGAAATCTTTCCATCTATATGCCATAACTCAATGCCTATAAAATAGTGCATCGGCCTAAAATATTTCATCTTGAACTCAGCTGCAAGATCCATCTTGCACTCCTCAATGAGCCTTAGTGAACATATCAAAAACAATTCTTCCACATATAAAGACAAGAATGAGAACATCTCCTCCAACCATAATTTAGTATAGGTTTGAATCTGCCTCACTCTTCACAAATCCCACGCTCTGCAATTATTTTCGATGCACTTGTACCATGTCGTTAGAGCCTTCTTGATCTCATACAAATATCTCTTCAACTTGCACACGTGGGTCTCTCTATAGTGTGCCTCAAATCGCTTTGGTTTTTCAACGTACACCTCCTCCATTTCACCATTCAGGAATGTCATCTTTGAATTCATCTGATGGATCTGCCATCTAATATATGATACTAATGAGACCAAATCTTGTATAGAAGTGTACCTAACCACAAAATAAAATGTCTCCTCATTATCTATTCCCTCCTTCTGAGAGAACCCCTTAGCCACGAACCTAGCTTTTTATTTCTTGATGTTTCCATATGCATCGAACTTGATCTTCTAGATCTAGTGTGATCCAACCATTTACATGTCTATTGGTCTCAGCACAACCTCCCACACATCTTTATGCATGATTGAGGAATATTTCTCAACCATCGCATCACGCCACACTTTCTCTTGTACATCCTTTTGATAGCTATAAGGCTCGCTATCTACTAACTAACTAATTAGCTCCATGTAGCCAATGTATCGTTAAGGTTGTCTCTTCTCTCTCCTGCCCATCCTAGGAGTCCCCCCAAACTCCTGAGCTGTAGAATTTATACAATATGCATGTATATCTTGGATTCACCCAATCTAATAATGTAATAAAGTTAAATACTGAATCTCTTCTACAAATGTTTTTTGGAATTAAAAACACAATCGCTAATCACATGAACATGAAGAAAGATCAATCACACACAACACAAATAATTTCCTAGGGAAAGCTTACAACTAAAAACCCCATACTCAAATGTACCACACAAATACCTCAACACATGTTTTCCGTCTTCCAATGCAATCTCTTCGACTCTACCATGACCTGAATGAGAGATTTTATTGCATAGGATATGTTTGACATGTTTTTGACTAGATACATCAGAGAGCCTATCAAATTCCTGTACAAGGTGGGGTCCACATCCTTCTCTTTAGATGCATCTATCTTCCTCCAATTGGTGGTCATGGGAGTATACATGGCTCTGCTATCCTCAATCCAAAATCTCCTCATGATATCTATAAAGTATTTCCCTTGACCAAGGAAATCTTTCCATCAATATGCCATAACTCCATGCCTATAAAATTTGCATCGACCTTGAATATTTCATCTTGAACTCAGCTTCAAGATCCATATTTCACTCCTCGATGAGCCTCAGTGAACCTATCAAAAACAATTCTTCCACATATAAGGACAAGAATGAGAACATATCCTCAAACCACAATGCAATATAGGTTTGAATCTACCTCACTCTTCACAAATCCCATGATTTGCAATTATTTTTTGATGCACTTGTACCATGCCCTTAGAGCCTTCTTGATCTCATACAAAGCTCTCTTCAACCTTCACACGTGGGTCTCTCTACAGTGTGCCTAAAATCCTTTTGGTTTTTCAACGTACACCTCCTCCATTTCACCATTCAGGAATGTTGTCTTGGCATTCATCTAATGGATATGCCATCTAATATATGATTCTAATGAGATCACAGATCGTATAAAAGTGCACCTAACCAAAAAATAAAATGTCTCATTATATATTCCCTCCTTTTGAGAGAACCCCTTAGCCACGAACCTAGCTTTTTATTTCTTGATGTTTCCATATGCACCAAACTTGATCTTATAGATCTAGTGTGATCCAACCATTTACATGTCTATCGGTCTCAACACAACCTCCCACACATCGTTATGCATGATTGAGGAATATTTCTCAACAATCGCATCATGCCACACTTTCTCCTGTGCATCCTCCTGATAGCTAGAAGGCTCGATATCTACTAACTAACTAATTAGTTCCATGTAGCCAATGTATCGTTAAGGTTGTCTCTTCTCTCTCTTGCACGTCTTAGGAGTCCCCCCTATTGGTTCTCTTAGGTGACTATTATAGGCAACCTCTAAGCTTCTCATTCAATTGTCAACCCAGGGTAAGTCTTCTTATTTCAAGAGTACAAGCACAATATATGCGAGTGACATCATAAATAGATATTCTATATTACTATGAAGAAGATCAATTAATTCTCGAAGTTCAATCTCAAAAGGAATGGAATTTGTAAATTACCATTAACCGTCCTGTCTAAATAAGCCTAGTGAGAATAGTCTATGAGTGAACAAAACCTTCATTGAATGGAACAACAGTCCTACTGAATGGAACATCAAAATCAATGAATTGAACAACAATTGTTTATTTTAATTTTGCAATGGAATTCTCTTTGAAAACTAACTAGCTAACACTCTTCTGTATTAAACACAACAGGAAATCTTATAGTACTGATGGAAAAGGATATAATTCTTAGAGATATAAAGCATTGAACAGAAATTGTGCTAAAGCTTACAAACAGAGATAGAGGAATTGAAAAGTGATGAAAATGTCCAATAGATGTAAAATTATTACTTCAAACCATAAACATGAGCAATAAACTACCGGAGTGGTAGAGGAAACTACAGCATCACATGCGTAGAAGTCTAGCAAGTAGAAATATATCTCATAGAACGCATTAGATAACTAAACATAGATTTCGTAATTAATGTAAAGTACAGAGGTGAGCTCAAAAACTCCCAGGGTTGGGCCCAAACCACCAGAAGTCCAATGTGATAGAAAAATTAGGAAATGATCATTCAAAAATACCAAAATTCTTTATTAAAAGAGTCAAGACATGAATGCAACTAGACAATTTTGTCCTCATACGCCTATTACAGAAAAAATATTCTTATTTCGCCTCCCCTCTTTCATCCATCCCTGCCCTTTTTAAAGGTGATTTTGCTTAGTAGAATGGTTTTTCCCAAACGACAGCCTGTTGAGCGTGGTTGTTGTTTGAGTTCTTCGGACGTGGATCTGTCTTTCCACCTTTCGCTCATCCCTGGGTTACTGTGGATTCATGTTCTCTGTTTGTCAGCTATATTTTGGTCTGCGTCGATTCAGCTGCTTCATTTTCCTGTGAATAGAGATTAAATAAGTCAAATCCTTGTTGTTTTGATCATTCTTTTTACAGTTAGTCTATTTTTCTTGATTTTGCATTAACCCCCCTTTCCTTTACTATTAAGTCGAAAGAAATTATAAAAATGTATGATAATTTGAAGTAATCGTAGGGTGAAAACATACCTTAATTCCAACCCAACATAATCCCTTGCTTTCCTATTTTCAGCTTCTTGTGTAAACAAATTGTCGAGATTCAACTGTGTCAAGGAGTAGGCAGGGTAGACTTCTTCCTTGTATGCTCTGAAACCCTATTTCTGTCTAATTCTTGCAAAGGCAACATTTTTGTGCCCTTTTGGAAGTTTGTAGTCATGATCATAACCCTCAAGGGGGTACCAGATAAGAGGGCATCTATATCTGCACCCTAACCATGAAGGACCCATGTTGAAGACCAGGTTAGTATATGAGAGGAATCTGGAGGCAACTGCTTTGAAGTTTCTGTAGCCAAATGGCTCCCTATTCTTTACATTGTTTGTGGAGGCCATCCATCTTTGTTTGGCTGCTTCCAGGGCTGCTTCCTGAATGTCTCTGAAATATTCATGCCCATGCTTTATAATGTCTTTAGGGATGGGTCCCAGCTTGGTCCTTACACCCTTTCTTCGCATGAAATTCTTGTGTTGGATGAACAATTGTAGGGGTTTAGTAGGATCTTCTCTAACCCACAGGTCTAGGCCATGTTCTCTCTTTTGGAAAATGTTATAGGCTTTGGCCCACCTAATATGGTTCTTAGCGAAAGAGAGGAAGGTCTGGAACTGAACATCTCCTATAAAGGGACTAGGATTGTTGTCCTTGTCCTTTTCTAGAAAGAAGTTGTGCATGTGAAGTTCACATAAAAGGAATTGGACCTATTCATCTTGATCATTGCAGCAGTGGACAAATTATTCTATGGTTTTGAAATTTGTGGGCTTCCCTGCCCTAACGGCCTTGATTTTCAGCAGTAAATATCATTCCACTAAGAATAGGGCATAGTTGGTGGCTGGTGCCCTGCATGTTAGTGCATCGGAATATAGAGAACAAATCATAGTGGTTTTTTTCTTGGCTTGATCCACCTGGTCTTGTGCCCTTTTTACCTTTGCCTACTCCTCTCTGAGCTGGGAAAATGTTTCATCTTCTGTGGTGGAAAGGTTTGTGAATTTCTTTAGCAGTGCCTGATACTCTTGTGCTGGTAATACTTCCTTTTTTCACTGTGCCAACTCATGTTGTGTTTGAATTAATTCGTTATACCTTTTTTGATTTACAACTCTTTCAACTAGAGTAGCATAGGTAGGGGTTTCCTCCATTTGGGTTCCCTTTTTGTCGGTGAATTCTTGCCTGATTTGGACAGAGGCCTCGAAAGTGTCCACCATGTATGTTTGTACCTCGATCTCAATGGTGCTTGCCAAGTCATTTTGCATCTTAGCCTCAACAGTATCTGTTAGGTCAGTCTGCATTTCATCCTCAGCAGTCTCTGCTAGGTCAGTATGCATCCCAGCCTCAGCAGTATCTAACAAATTGGTGATCAATTATGTTTGGGTTTCTTCTGTGGTCAATTATTTCTTAGGCTTTCGGGCCTTGTTTACCTCTTTCAACTGCTTCCTAAAATGTTTTACCAATTTCCTTAACCTTTTACAAGTTCTGCTTAATTTCTTGAACTTATTTTCAGCTAAATTTTCTTTTGGTCTGGATTTAGCAGGGTTGGAGGAGCAACAACCTCTTTTTCAGGGATGGTGGTATCAATTTCAGGTTTTCTTGTGGTGGTGTCTTCTACCTGTACTTCAAAGTTTACTTCTGTATGAGGGTCCTGGCTGGGAGAGACAATGTTACCCTTAGGTGTCAAAGGAATTGTTTCCATGCTTGTGTTCTGCTCCAAGGGGATGGTGTCTCCTAACTGATTTTCAGATTTGGCCTCCTCCTTTGCATGTTCCCCCTCATTCACTCCATCATTCTCGAGAGGGGATAAGGCCCTAAAATCCTGTGGTTCCTCTTGATAGGGTAATGCCTCGTTGTGGCCAGAGTTGCTGGCAGTGGCAGACTGGTCTAATGGCTCTTCTTGTTCTCTATCTTGCTCAGATAAGCTTTTAGTTTCATGGGATGCCCTCATTTGCTGCAAGACTCAAGCCATCTCCTCCTTATAATATTGTAAGGGTATATTTTGAGGGCTTGAGGGTAATGAGTGGGATGGCCCTGCCTCTTCTATGAAGTCTGAGGTTCCTTGAAGTCTTTTGGACCGCTTTTTCCTGCTTGGTTCTGAAGTTGAGGCATGCGTCCTTTTCCTTCTGGGTATGTTCATCCTGGGGAGCTCAATTTCAGTTCCGTCAGGGTTTTCCTCAGGTACCTGTGTGGCAGGGTTAAAAAAGTTGTCCCAAGCTATCTGATGCTTGTCCAACTCATGTATGGTGATTATTTTGATTAGCCCGTGGTGACTGAAAATTGTTTGAGGGTTTTTAGCTTTTCTTATTCGAACAATAGTGTCATGCAATATAGAATTTAAGAAAGTAGGTAGGTTAACTGAAATATTTTTTTTAAGCACAACTAACAGTTTAAGTTGACGGGGTTTTACCATGTCTTGGCATCCATCGCATGTAATGAATCTCTGGATGAATGTCTTCATTTCATGGCATGGTTGATGTAGAGAGTTAGGGTTAATCCCTTTTTCTTTTCGCTCCAATGGCTCTTCCGGATCCTAATATGCTGCGACTGATTCTTGTAAGAGAAGGTGTTTCTTTTTCCATCTCTCTCCTTTTGCTGGTATTCAAGAGACTTCAGCAATAATTTCTTCTGTGACCGGTATAACTCTTCCCCTGAGCCTGGTCTGTCCCTCCTTTAGGTTTTGCAGGAACTCTATTACTACTTCTGTATCAAATCCTTGTAGTCTGTGTAAATATGCCAACCAGCCAGCTTGCTGAAGGATAGCGCTAGCTGCATCTGAAATCAGGAACTTTGACGGTTCATTCCGGAGACAGTTTCCTCCCATGGCTGGTGTGTTTTGTGTTCTCTTTCATCTTTTTTGTTTAGAATGAATATTGTATGCAAGAGAAGGGGAAATTGCAGCCTTCTGCAAGTAACTTCATACCTTAATTGTGATGTTCCTTCAGTCTTATCAGTGTATCCAGCGGGATTTGTTCAGGAAATTCGCATGCTTGCTTATTTATGAATAATTACACCCCCTCTGCCGAATTAAGGGCATCAATGTCCTCAACTACAAGAGGGATTTGGTCAATAATGAATGCATACGGGGCGAATGTTAGAATTTAGTAATCATAGCCTGTACGTAAGAGAGGAGGCCGGGGCTTTCAAGCTTCAAGGAACGAGGAGTAATTGGGTAATTATGAGTGCATGCAGTGTAAAGGTCAGATTTGGAAGTTTGTCATAAGTGTATCTCATGCAGAAGTGACCGGAGAGGGGGAGAAAATAGTATAGCTATTATTATGATAGGATGTCCTTCTTTAATGATAAAGTGTGATGGAAGCAAGACTGAGATAGGTAATGATCGGTGTTGTCATCCCGAAGTTCAAACATGTAAGCATATCTTGGTTATAGTTACTTATCTGGTAAACTAGAATTATCACTAATTCGAGTAGTGGGCTTATGTTAAGAATGGAAGAAAAATGGGAGATAAGGTATATGTAAGAGTAATTTGCTGTCGTTGAAACATACTCCCATGCCATAAGCAGAGCCACTGCTGCCAATAGGCATTCATAGCCTCGACAGGGTTGCTATTTTAACCCAAAAAATGAGCTAGGATCCTTATGTAAAAGTAGTTATTCTGCCAATTTTGTGGAGAGATCGCCATGCTGGTATGATAGCTAGATAACCACAGTGCCACTCACCAGAGTTGTAGTAAAGTGATCAAGCCGGCTCATGATGAGACCTCCTGTCCTTCAAGCAGTTGAGAAGGTCATTACCCTGGTGTGGTGGCCATTGTGGGCATGTCACTTGCTAAACTCTTTTGAACATGGTAGGATGGCTCGTAATGAGACCCCCTATCCTCTCCTGAAAATTTGCATATAAGCATAGTACTTTTTTAAACATAAGAATTTTTATTTATAATGAGGTCACTGTGCTGGTATGATGGCCAGATAGTCACGGTGCCATTCACTAGGATTGTAACAGAGTGATTAGGCCAGCTCGTGATGAGACCTCCTGTCCTTCAAGCAGATGAGAAGATCATTACCCTGGTGAGATGGCAGTTTTGGGCATGTCAGTGGTTAAACCCCTATGATCATGGTAGGCTGGCTCATGATGAGACCCTCTATCCTCTCTTAAAAATTTGCATGAAAACATAATAGTTATTCTTTGTACATGAAGGGAGTCTCATTAACTCCTTAAGAGTTAGGGATGGTGAGAGAAGTAAAAATAATTCCAATATAATTAATACTCCTTAATCCTATTTCTTCATATTGGAGGGAAATACTACTCAAAAGTGCAAAAAGATATACCATCATAAGGTCATGTATTGTATGATAACATACTTGAACTGGGAATGACTTAGCCCTTCATTTCATATATGCACAATGTCGGCTTTCATTTTAGAGATTATAGTGTCAAAGAATCATCATATTGGTAATTTTACTGCTTCAACTGCCACTTCCTACTCATAGATTCCTTTTATAGCTAGGCTGCAGATCGAGGGGAGGATATTGACAAAGGAAATAATAAAACACAAAAACAAGGCTGCTCAATCGGATTGAACAACAGCTGTTCAATATGATTGAACAACAGTCGTTCAAAGAGTTTGAACAATAAGGAAAAAAATAAAACAAACACATGACTGTTCAATCCGATTGAACAACAACCGTTCAATTGGATCGAACAACAGTCGTTCAAAGAATCTGAACAACAAGGAAAATAAAAAAACGCATGGTTGTTCAATCTGATTGAACAACAACTTTTCAATCCAATTGAACAACAGCCATTCAAAGAATTTGAATAGCAAGGAAAATAAAAACACAAAATCACGGTTGTTTAATTGGATTGAACAGCAAGGAAAATAAAACAAACACATGGCTGTTCACTCCGATTGAACAACAGTCGTTCAATTGGATTGAACATCAGTCGTTCAAAGAATTTTAACAGCAAGGAAAATAAAAACACAAAAGCACGACTATTCAATCCGATTGAACAACAGTCATTCAATTGGATTGAACAACATTCGTTCAAAGAATTTGAACAACAAGGAAAATAAAAGCACAAAAGCATGGTTGTTCAATCCGATTGAACATCAACCGTTCAATTGGATTGAACAACAGTCGTTCAAAGAATTTGAATAGCAAGGAAAATAAAACAAACACACGGCTGTTCAATCCAATTGAACCGGACAGAAGTTGTTCAACTGGATTGAACAACAGCCATTCAAAGAATTTGAACAACAAGGAAAATAAAACAAACACATGGGTGTTCAATCCGATTGAACAACAGCCGTTCAATTGGATTGAATAGTAGCCGTCCAAAGAATTTGAACAACAAGAAAAATAAAAACACAAAACATGGCTATTCAATCTGATTGAACAGTAGCAGTTCAATTGGATTGAACAGTAGCCATTCAAAGAATTTGAACAACAAGGAAAAAGAAAAAGAAAAATGAAAGGGGATGAGAAAAAGGATACAATTGTGAATATGAATAATGTACAACAAAATAAGAACTAGGAATTGTAAGGAAATTATATACATTATTTACAAATGACGGTAGCAAACTCTCATGTACTTGAGGTTGTGGGGTTATCACCCCCTCCTTCCACAACTTGGATGGTGGGATTGTTTCGTACCTGTTGGAAAAAATATTCCTTTGTGAGAGGTTTGCGATAGAGGCATACTCTGTGCCCATTGACTCTAAATGTATAACTAGAACCATCTATGGTGGTCAAGGTGAGGGTACCATTGTTACGCACCTCTTGGATTTCATATGGACCGAGCCACCTTGTCTGCAATTTTCCCAGAAAATCTTGGAATCTGGAGTCATAGAGGAGTGCCCAATCTCCTTTCTGGAATGTCTTCTTTTTGATGAGGTTGAAATGCCATTTAGCTCATTGTTGTTGTATGATCATTGTATGTTGTAGATCCAGTAGCCGCGTTTCATCCAATTCATTTATTTGCTAGAGTCTTTCAATCTGGGCCTCCATCAAGTCCAATCCTACTTCCTGGGCTGTCCTTAGAGTTTTTACTTCGAATTCGATGGGAAAAATGGGCTCTCTTCCAAATACTAAATGATACGGGAATATCCAGTGGTGTTTCGCCATGTTGTGCGATAAGCCCACAGGTCCTCTGGAAGTCTACTGGCCCAATCTTGGCGATGTGATGATACTGTTTTAGTAAGGATTTCTTCAAGGAATTTGTTGGTGCTTTCGACCTATCCCTTTTCCTGTGGGTGGTAAGGATATGTGACTATGTGGGTGATGTGATGATTCCATAGAGTGACTGTGATTTTATTACCTACAAAATGTGCCCCTCCATCGGTTATCACTTCCCGCAGCAGACCATATCACAAAAATAGCTCGAACAGAAAGTTAATCACAGATTCCTCCGTGGCTCTTGATAAGGCTATTGTTTCCACCCATTTTGTTATGTAGTCCGTGGCAACTAGTATTTAGGTTTTTTGATTCGATGGTGGGTTGAACGGCGCAACAAATTCTAATGCCCATCGTTCGAATGGTTCTATTACCAATTGTGGTTGCAGTGGCATTTCGTCTGCTTGGCCTAGGTGGCCCATTCTTTGGCAACTATCTCAGGCTTGGACATATTTTTTCACATCTTTGAAGATCGTGGGCCAATAATAACCCAGTTATAGTACTTTGTGTCCCTTTCTGCGATCTACGAAATGGCTGCCACATGGTTCATCGTGACAGGCCTGTAGGATATCATAGGTCTCGTCTTCCCGGATGCATCTGTGTATATGCATGTCAGCCCCTGTTTGGAAGAGGTATCCACCGATCCAAAAGAACCTAGCATTGCGTTGTACAATCAACTTTCGTTTCCTTGATGTTAAATGCCTGGGTAGTTTCCCTACGGCCAAGTAGTTTGCTACGTCTACGTACCATGGTGTTTTTACTGCTACAGCAAATAGATGTTCATCAAGAAACTGATTGTCAACTATTAGTGTGTCGTCTATCTTTGGAACTCTGGATAGGAAGTCTGCGACCACGTTTTCTTTTCCTGGGTAGTCTTTGATGGTTATGTCAAATTCTTGCAAAAGTAGCAACCAAGGAGTTATCCTCCCATTTGTGATTGGTTTATTGGCTAAATTTTTAATGGCAGAGTGACCAGTATACAAGAGTACTTGATAGCTTGTTATATAGTGTTTAAACTTATTAATAGCATAAATGACTGCCAGGAACTCTTTTTCTGTCATTATGTAATTTAATTCAACAGGAGTAAGATTTTTTTTGATATAATAAATAGCATATGGCTTTTTGTCTTCTTCTTGACCAAGAACTACCCCTATTGCTGTATCAGATGCATATGAAGAAATGTGAAAAGGCATCTCCCAATTAGGACAACGTAAGATTGGTGATGTCAAGACCAGTCGCTTTAAATCTGCAAAAGCAGTGTCACATTTATCAGACCAATGGAATTCGACGTTTCCAATTGGAGCAGACAAAGGTGCAACAATTTGTGAGAAATTATTTATAAACCTACGTTAATACCCTGCATACCCCAGAAAACTATGCACCTGTGTCTGTGTGCAAGGTGCGGCTAATAAAAGGATTACCTCTATTTTTTCCAGGTCTACCTGTATTCCTGTTGCAGAGATATAGTGACCCAGGATTACTCCTTCTGTCATCATCATGTGGCATTTTTCATTGCTTAAGCATAACCTGGTGGCAATACATTATTCCAATACTTTTTCTAGCGTTTCTAATGCTTGATCAAAATCATCACCATATGGGGTGAAGTCGTCCATGTAAATTTCAAGCCCTTCATTTATTAAGTCAGCAAAAATGCTAAGTATGGCTCTTTGAAAGGTTGTTGGGGCATTGCATAGTCCGAATGGTAGCACCCTATAGGAAAATGTAACCCATGGGAAGGTAAAGTTTGTTTTATCCTGGTCTTCGGGGGCTATTTGGATTTGATTGTAACTGTTGAAATCGTCAAGAAAAGAAAAGAAACACTTCCCTGCCAATGTATCCAGGACCTGGTCAATGAAAGGAAGGGGGAAGAGGTCCTTCTATGTTGCCTTATTCAATTCTCGATAAACCACACAGATTCTCCATTTCCCATTATTTTTAGGGACGACTACCAGAGTGGAAACCCACTTGCTGTCCGAGATAGGATAAATGAAATTCACGTCCAACAATTTTTGCAGTTCCTCTTTTACCACTTCTTTTAGATGAGGGTTTAACCTACACTGGGGTTGTCGGATAGGCTGGGCCTCCTTGTCGGTATAGATGTGATGGGTGCATAGCTAGGGGTCTATACCCTTCATGCCTGGGTAGTCCCAAGAAAATTCTCCTTGATACTTCTGTAACACCTTTATGAGCTTTTGCCTCTGGTCACTATCTAGATTGCCATTGATATTCAAAATTTTCCCTAGCTCAATTTCAACGGTTATGTTGTTGCGTGCAACAATTGTAGGTATATGTTGATTATTAAGATTTTCCAAGAGATCATCTTGCGTTTCTTCTTCAACAATTGTTTTCAACATTTGGCATTTCAAGTTTTCAGATGCAGGCAGTTGATTCATAAATTTATTGATTACATCATCCTCAGTTTGATCTTAAAATTCAAGAGCCTTGATTAATGTCATAGGTGGACGGATATTTTGCTCCCAATATGTATGCGGATGCTTGTGAATGTGTACTGTGGGTAAACTTGGTTTGGCAGGTGGATAAATGATAATGTTATTTATGGAATCTCCCCAAGCAAAGGTCATGATGCCTATTCGACAACCTATGTAAGCATCGGTCGTTGCTAACCAAGGTCGTCCAAGAATCAAGGGGTGTCTGTCCATTTTATTTTTTGGATTAATAACTAGGAAATCGACCGAATACTCCCATGAGTCTACAGAAACCAGGATATCTTGCAACATTCCTTCTGGATTGATAACCGGCCTGTCGGCGAGTTCCAATAGCGTAGATGTGGGTTCTAACACTGATATGCCTATTTTTTCGCAGGTCCCTGTTGTTAAGATGTTAATGGCCACCCCTAAATCGACCAATGTGTTTGAAAAGGAGTGGCCAAATATTTGTACAGTTACTTGGATTCCCTAGGTCATCGTATTTAATAGGGTCCTCCTTACCCAATAATAAGTCAGAAATTGTTCCTACCACATGAACGGTGGGAGCAATCTTTGCTCTTTTTGCGTGCTTCCTTCCACACATTTCTTTAATTGTCTCGGCATAAATGGGGATGTCTTGTATGGCCCGCAGAAGAGGGATTTTGATGCAAATGTTTCTTAATTCTCCCAAAATATCAAATTCTAGCGAAGCCATTAGTCTAGGCAGTGTTAACCTTTCAGGGAAAGGAGTTGAAAGAATCTCAAGATTTTCAGGCTTCTCTTGGTCAACCATTTCCTTTTCTTGCTCCACCTCTATTACATTCGTTTTTCTGGGCTCTTTTGGAGTTCTAGATTCCAATTGTGGTGGGATCGTCCCTTATGTTGGCGAGATAATACGTCCTAATCTTAGACTTATCTCATTACATTACTTCTGTTCAGTTTTGGGGTTGGGACTTTCCATGATCTGGATTAGTTGAACTAACCTGTTGTTGGGGTTAGGATTGGGTTAGGCTGGTAACTGAGGATGGATGATATGTTGATGGTTGTGATGGACAAGATATGGAGCTGGCAGGGTAGGTTGATTTTGAATTCCTATCCCCATTTGTTGGTGGGCCATTCCCAAAGGTTGTTGCCAATTTTGAGGCCAATTGGTTTGAGAAGGGGATGTTGACCACTGAGTTTGATATGGGTTGTTTTGCCAATAAGGAGGAGAACAAGGAAAACTTGGCCAATTATTCCCTGTAAAGGGTTGCGTTGGCCAGGCGGTGTAGGAAACGACTGAGACGACCAATTGGAGAAAGATGGTTGATTTTTCCAAGCTTCTGAGTGGTTTTGTTGGTTAAATTGCAGAGAAGGAAAGATCGAAGGCAGGTCTTGAGGAATACCTGGTCGTGTTTTCCATTTCCGACGTTGATTCATCAAGTAGACTGGTTCTGTTTCTTCTTTTTCTTTTTTGTAAACTACTTTGAGTCCTGGGAGTGAAGGGAAGTGATCCGTGACATGATCCTTAGTGAAAATAGCACAAGTTTGAATCGCATCTAAGGGGCATTCCCTTTGGTTGTGCTTCTTCCAACAACGTGGGTAGAAGATGGCCAAGTTATAGCTTGCTTCTTCTTGGCTTGTAGGACATCAAACTGTGTTGTCAAAGTACCTAGAATTTCAGTTTTGAAGTCTTCCAAAAGATTACCTAACTCTGCTCTGGTTACGTTGCCACCAGACTGCTTGAGATCTTTCTTTGTCGAGTCTCGCCCAATTGGCTTATTTCGCGTACTGCCCCGAGAGCACCTAATACAGAGCGGAATAATTTCATCATATTCTTCTTGATAGATGTCCCCTCTTCCCATTATATTGAGTGTTTCAACCCATTCTTCTTTCATTCCCTTAAGTATTGTATTTTCAGGATGTCTTTGGATAATGTAGTATATGGGGACCTTTGCAGATTATTCTGAAATCTTTCAACATAATCTTCTAATGTCTTGTTGTCTTTTGCAGACATATTGAAGATTTCATCTTTTAATTCCCGAGTCCGGCAATAATCTTGATATTTTGTTAGAAAAATGTTCTTCATTTGGTCCCATTTATTGATAGTTCCCCCTCCGAGTCCCATGAACCAGCGTAATGCTGCCCCTTGAAAGTAGAGGGGAATAATTTCAGTTCCTACTGGTCAGTGGTGTAGTCGTATCCCCTACATAAGGTGTCGAACTCAAACAAAAATGCATCAAGATATTTCGAGGTCAACCCATGGAAGGTGGGGATGTTTTGGAGGGGAATGGCTTTCATAGGGGCATTAGCAGCATGGTAAACAATGGGATATTCCAATGTCAACGTCTGCCTTTGATTCTAGTTTTGATTATTTTCCATTAGATCAAAGATATGCAAGTATTCTTTGGGGATTTCTTGTTCAGGAGGAGTGAACTTAGCGGAATTGGGTAGCGGGTGGAGAGGAGGTTTCACAGCACTCCCTCGATTTGGAATATTCAATGTCTTGGTATCGACCCCTTTTTCAGGGGATTCAGGCTCTAGAGGTCCTACTTGTATTGCCCCACTAGTTTCTCCTTCTCCTTCTTGTAAATTCCAATAACCTCTCTCTCGAAGGGTCAGTGCCTATGTTTTCAGTAGTCTGAGGTTGCTGCCTGAGGGAGAGTAGTAGGAATTTGAGTGGGAATGATTATGGGTCCTACAGATGCCTGGGATTCAACTCTCTTAACTATTTCGTCTATGTATGTCATTCTACCAAGGATTACCGGTCCTTTGGGTTTCGTAGACTTTTGCGAATGGTTTTGATTTGTCTCTATCCTTTTCTTTCTAGTCATAAAACAAGAACACCTATTCTACTAACCTTTGATCAATTGCTGAGAAGTGGGTTAGGGGGCAAGAATTTTGCTTGCCAGTACGGAGGTTATTACCTCTCGTTTTTAATACCCAATGCTTCGCAGCAATAGAGAACAAGGAATGAAGGAAGTCGCTCTCAACACTCTCCCTGGCAACGACGCCAAAAATGTTGGTTCTCTTAGGTGACTATTACAAGCAACCTCTAAGCTTCTCATTCAATTGTCAACCCAGGGTAAGTCTTCTTATTTCAAGAGTACGAGCACAGTATATGCGAGTGAAATCGGAAATAGCTACTCTATATTACTATGAATAAGATCAATTAATTATCAAAGTTCAATCTCAAAAGAAATGGAATTTGTAAATTACCGTTAACCATCCTATCTAAATAAGCCTAGTGAGAATAGTCTATGAGTGAAAAACACCTTCAATGAATGGAACATCAGTCCTACTGAATGGAACAACAAACTCAATGAATTGAACAAAAATTGTTTATTTTAATTTTGCAATGGAATTCTCTTTGAAAACTAACTAGCTAACACTCTTATGTATTAAACACAACAAGAAATCTTATAGTACTGATGGAAAAAAATATAATTCTTGGCAATATAAAGCATTGAATAGAAATTGTGCTAAAGCTTATAAGCAGAGATAAAGGAATTGAAAAAGCGATGAAAATGTCCAACAGTTGTAAAATTATTACTTCAAACCAGAAACATGAGCAATAAACTTCCGTAGTGATAGAGGAAACTACAACATCATAGGCGTAGAAGTCTAGCAAGTAGAAAGATATCTCATAGAACGCATTATATAACTAAACATAGATTGCGTAGTTAACGTACAGTACAGAGGTGAGCGCATAAACTCCCAGGGCTGGGCCCAACCACTAGAAGTCCAACGCGACGGAAAACTCAAGAAATGATCATTCAAAAATACCAAAATTCTTTATTAAAAGAATCAAGACATGAATACAACTGGACGGTTTTGTCCTAATACACCTATTACAAAAAAATAATTCTTATTTCGCCTCCCCTCTTTTGTCAATCCTTGGCCTTTTTAAGGCGATTTTTCTAAGTAGAATGGTCTTTCCCAACTGACAGCCCGCTGAGCGTGGCTGGCATTTGAGTTCTTCGGACGTGGATCTGTCTTTCTGCCTTTCGCTCGTCCCTGGAGGTTACTGTGGATTCATGTTCTCTGTTTGTCAGCTGTCTTTTGGTTTGCGTCGATTCATCTACCTCATTTTCCTGCGAATACAGATGAAATAAGTCAAATCCTTGTTATTTTGATCATGCTTTTTACCGTTAGTCCATTTGTCCTAATTTTTCATTAACCCTCCTTTCCTTTACTGTTAAGTCGAAAGAAATTCTAAAAATGTATGATAATTTGAAGTAATCGTAGGGTGAAAACATACCTTAATTCTGGCCCAACACCCTCAAACTCCTGAGCTGTAGAAATTATACAATATGCATGTATACCGTGGATTCACCCAATCTAACAATGTACTAGATTTAAATAATGAATAGCTTCTACAAATATTTTGCGGAATTAAAAACACAATCGTTAATCACATGAACATGAAGAAAGATCAATCGCACACAACATAGATAATTTATGGGGGAAAGCTTACAGCTAAAAACCCCATACTCAAATGTACCACACAAATGCCTCAGCACATGTTTTTTCGTCTTCCAATGCACTCTCTTCGACTCTACTATGAACTAACTGAGAGATTTTATTGCATAGGATATGTATGACATATTTTTGACTAGATAAATCAGAGAGCCTATCAAATTATTGTACATGGTGGGGTCCACCTCCTTCTCTTTAGATGCATGTATCTTCTGCCAATTGGTGATCATGGGAGTATACATGACTCTGTTATCCTCAATCCAAAATCTCCCCAATATATCTATAAAGTATTTCCCTTGACCAAGGAAATATTTCCATCTATATGCCATAACTCCATGCCTATAAAATAGTACATCGGCCTCAAATATTTCATTTTGAAATTAGCTGCAAGATCCATCTTTCACTCCTCAATGAGCCTTAGTGAACCTATCAAAAACAAGTCTTCCACATATAAGGACAAGAATGAGAACATCTCCTCAAACCACAATGCAGTATAGGTTTGAATCTGCCTCACTCTTCACAAATCCCATGCCCTGCAATTATTTTTTGATGCACTTGCACCATGCCCTTGGAGCCTTCTTGATCTCCTACAAATCTCTCTTCAACTTTCACACGTGAGTATCTCTACAGTGTGCCTCAAATCCCTTTGGTTTTTCAACGTACACCTCCTCCATTTCACCATCCAGGATTGTCGTCTTGGCATTCATCTGATGGATCTGCCATCTAGTCTATGATTCTAATGACATCACATCTCGTATATAAGTGTACCTAACCACAAAATAAAATTTCTCCTCATTATCTATTCCCTCCTTCTGAGAGAACCCCTTAGCCACGAATCTAGATTTTTATTTCTTGATGTTTCCATATGCACCGAACTTGATCTTATAGATCTAGTGTGATCCAACCATTTACATGTCTATCGGTCTCAGCACAACCTCCCACACATCGCTATGCATGATTGAGGAATATTTCTCAACCATCGCATCACACCACACTTTCTCCTGAACATCCTCCTGATAACTAGAAGGCTCGCTATCTACTAACTAAATAATTAGTTCCATGTAGCCAATGTATCATTAAGGTTGTCTCTTCTCTCTCCTGCCCATCCTCGGAGTCCCCCCAAACTCCTGGGCTGTATAAATTATACAATATGCATGTATATCTTGGATTCACTCGATCTAAAAATGTACTAAAGTTAAATATTGAATCACTTCTACAAATATTTTGTGGAATTAAAAACACAATGGCTAATCACATGAACATGAAGAAAGATCAATCACACACAACACATATAATTTCTCGGGGAAAGCTTACAACTAAAAACCCCACTATCTTCTATTGTATATTAAGCATGGATCATGAAACAATTACATACAAAACTCTTCTCACAAGAGCCCTCCAGTACATCAGCTAATTGTCTCACACTATCATATGCAAAACTGACCAACACATAGCCAATTCTCAGCCTCCAGACAGCTTGCCTTGCTTGTGCAATCCCTGATGATAAAGATCGTTGAAAGATGGGGATTCTTGCCTACCTTGACTGCGCAAGTATCATGGGAACTCCAATGGGTGTTTGTATGCATGTGTGCAAGCAAATAATCTTACAACTGATGGTCAACTTCCCTTTCACCTAGAACTCAACTGGGTCTCCACTAGATCTGACATGCATGCAGCTAAAAACAATAAAAAATTAGTTGCATGTGAGATCACTGATTGTGAATTACTTAATATTTAATTCAATTGATATATCACTAGTGTATCTGTAGTTACAACTAGCACAACTGAATTTAACTCACTTAACTGAGTTAAACTGATTTACAAATTTCATTAACTAATGCACCATTGCACTTCGAACTCTGTTACAACTAGAATTACTCTGCATGTCCCACCAACTACCTCTAACTCGAAATCCACTAGCTAATTTAATTTATCACTTTCAATTAACTCATTCAAGTCCACATTGAGAATGGATTACATTTAATGTCCATCTTAATTATGGGATAATAAAAATAGACATGCACCAAAAATAACCATGTGGGCCCCACCCTAGTGTAGGTCCTTAATGCATTAGGTTCTTAATGCACTAGGTGTGGGTGTTGAATGTTGTTTCTGAATGCCAATTTCACAGTTTCTTGTTGCAAACTTCAACACTCCCTCTTAACAAGAAAGGAATGTCCTTGCATGTGACATGCAACACCATGCATGCGACATGCAACCTCATGCATGCCACATGCAACCCTTGCATGCAACACTTCTCTAGTGTTTCTCGCACATGCAACCTTTGCATGAAACACTTCCAAAAGTGAATAGCCTCTAAACAACTGAATCAGTATAATTCATCTATCATCAAAGTCTTCTGACTATTGATAGCTATTGCACATGTCTATTGGATCCTCTGCATTGCTGACATCTGCATCCATGCACTCTGCACTTGCTACCAACTCTGATCTGCGCTCCAGTATTCAACACTGTCACTTTGATTTCATGTCCTCCTGACATCTGAGTGCACCAATCTAACTGATCCTGCTACTGCTTCTCTGTGGGCTCCTTGTAGCTAGGTTCGATCCATGAGACCCACCATCTCTAGGACCTTGCCCAAATTTCTTCTTGGGATTAATCTTGCATGTCACCCCACCTCACACCTGGAGGTATAGCTACATGTACTCCCTCTACCCATCTGGCTCAAAATTTCTTTGCATGAGTGGTTTCTCCCACTCCATGATCCTTCGCGTGTGGCTGCTCCACATCTTGAGGTTCATTCTCACCTACATGCAAATCCAAATCCCTCTCAAGGGTCAATTGCATGGCTTTCTCACACTTCCCAATGGTTGGAAGCTCTGTAGAAATCACATATAAATCAAGTCTATAGATATTCTTAACTCGAATCCCAATCTTCTTGGCTTTCCCTATTGCTTTGTGTCGTAGGAAAACTTTTCCTTCACTAAAAACAACATCATAGCCTCTATCCTCTAACATTGCAACTAAGACTAAATTTTTCTTCAAACCTGGTACATGCATTACATATTTTAATTGAAAGATTTTACCTGACGCCATATGAAAGGTAATGGTACTAATCCTGGTAGCACTGTGCTGTTTGTCGTTTCCCATTTCAATATGCATCTAGAGATCCTTCTCCTCCAAGTCACTGAAAAGTTCCTTGTCTCCCGTCATGTGAAAGGAAGCGCCATTATCCAAGTACCACCCCGATCCCAATGCACTTGACACCATGCATGTAATCAATGAGAAGTCAAGCTCAAATTGCAAGGCCAAAGCCTCACCAGCTGCAGATCCTCTCGTCCTCTTGTTCTTCTACTTTTGTGGAAAATTTGTGGCAAAATGTCCATGCTCGTGACATTTAAAAAAATTCACCCTGGACATGTTGTTCTCCTTGCCATCTTCACCGGCCTCAGATTTGGAATGGAATTTCTTCCCCTTCCCCTTTCTCGCCTTGGAAACCAAAGCACAATCCTCTTCATCTTCATTCTTAGATGAAGATCCATCTATGGTATTCTGTCTAAACTCCTCCTGCACCAAATCCAACCAGATTCGTTCCCAATCTGGCAGCTTTTCCCTTCCATTGATAGAGTCTTGATAGCTATGCCAACTCTTGGGAAGTCCTAGGAGAGCTAGGCTCACCAAATCATCATCAGCAAAAATTATTCCCACACTCCCAAGTTCATCCCGACATTGGACAAACTTTGTTAAGTATACCAAAATAGTGTTGTTCTTTTCCATCTTGATCTTCCCGAGTTTATCTTTGAGTGCCATTTTCCTATGGTCGCTACTGCTTTGGAATATAACCGTCAAAGAATTCCATATTGCATATGGTTTTTCTTTCCCATGGAGGTTTGAGACAATGTGGTCTCATACTCCCTCCAACAGGATCCTCCTCACCCTTGCCACTTTCTTTTGCCATGCATCAAGATTTACAGTAGCGGTAGCATCGGGTTTAGGAACATATTTGTAAATGAATTCCTTCAACCCATTGTCTTCGAGTACTGCCTCCATCCTGTCCTTCCAAGAAATGTAGTTCTATTTTCCCTCGAGTGCATACTCTAACCTCAAGCCATTGAAATCCATTTCAATATTGAATCAACTGTAGCACCAAGAAAGTCTTTCTACAAATTTGAATTCTATCCAGTCACAAACTCAGATCCTACTTCACTTCTGCAATTTCCTGTGCTCTAATACCATGTATAAATTATACAATATGCATGTATATCTTGGATTCACCCGATCTAAAAATTTACTAAAGTTAAATACTGAATCGCTTCTACAAATATTTTTTGGAATTAAAAAAACAATCGCTAATCATATGAACATGAAGAAAGATCAATCACACACAACACATATAATTTCCCGGGGAAAGCTTACAGCTAAAAACCCCACTATCTTCTATTGTATATTAAGCATGGTTCAAGAAACAATTACATACAAAAATCTTCTCACAAGAGCCCTCCAGTACATCAGCTAATTGTCTCACATTGTCATGTGCAAAACTGACCAACACATAGCCAATTCTTAGCCTCTAGACAACTTGCCTTGCTTGTGCAATCCTTGATGGTAAAGATCCCTGAAATATGGGGATTCTTGACTTCCTTGACTGCACAAGTATCATGGGAAATCCAATGGGTGTTTGCCTGTATGTGTGCAAGCAGATAATCCTACAACTGATAGTCAAATTCCCTTTCACCTAGAACTCAACTGGGTCTCCACTGGATCTGACATGCATGTAGCTAATAATAGTAAAACATCAGTTTCATGTGAGATCACTAATTGTGAATTAATTAATATTTAATTCACTTTATCTCTCACTAGTGTATCTACAGTTACAACTAACACAACTGACTTTAACTCTCTTAACCGAGTTAAACTAATTTACAACTTGCATTAACTAATGCACGACTGCACTTCAAACTCTCTTACAACTAGAATTACTGTACATGTCCCACCAAATACCTCTAACTTGAAATCCACTAGCTAACTAAATTTATCACTTTCGGTTAACTCATTCAAGTCCACATTGAGAACAGATTACAGTTTAATGTCCATCTTAATTAAGGGATAATAAAAATAGACATGCACCAAAAATAACCTTTTGGGCCCCACCCTAGTGTAGGTTCTTAATGCACTAGGCATGGGTGTTGAATGTTGTTTCCGGATGCCAATTTCATTGTTTCTTGTTGCAAACTTCAACATGAGCATCCATGAGTGTTTATTGAACATATTAATTTATCTTTCAAATATCCACCTCCATATCCTCCTATTACATCTCCTTAATCTATTGCATCTACTGTTCCATGATCTGAGAAGCCTCAAGAGCACTCACACCTAAAATTGTGCTTGTACTAGTCACTATACTCATGCTCTACCCCTGGTTTTGTTTCCCAATTATAGGAGCTCCTGCTAGCTACTCACTTTGATATTTAGTTGTCGGTAACTCTGTGGATCTTATGTACGACTTATCCTCCATGAATTTGACATCCCATTTGACTATAATCCTCCTAGACCCCATGATGAAGATCATGTATACCCTGGAGTTTTAATTTTTACCAATGAAGTAACCTCGGTCTGCAGTCTGATCTAGCTTTGAACATGTATCCCCTAGAATCTGGCAGTACGCTAGGTAGCCAAATATCCTTAAATGATTGGCATGTAGCTTCTTCTCGATGAATGCCTCCTCGGGTGTCATCTTGCCAAGTGCTCTATGTGTGACCTTGTCTTCAATATAATCATAATACTACATGCCTCTTCCCATAAATAGAGTGGGAGATCCTATTCATACAACATCACTCTCATTGTCTATGAAATAAATTGATTATTTCTCTTAGAAACCCAATTTTGTTGTGGGTTGTAAGGAACCGTCCACTTTTCCCTAATCCCTACCCTGATACAAAAATCTTGGAATTCTTTGCTGGTGTACTCACCTCCAGTGTCTGACCAAAGAGTATATATATTTCTTTATGTTTCATTCTCCACTAGAGCCTTAAACTCCTGAAAGCCACTAAATACCTCACCTTGGTCTTCAAGAAATAGATTTGGGTCTTCCTAGAGAAACCGTAAAAAAAAGTAGTAAAGTACTCATACCCGCTAAGAGATTTATTTGACATAGGTACAAAAATATTTGAATGCACAAGGTCAAGTATCCCTTGTGATCTACTATCACTCCTTGGAAAAATTTCTTTCACAAACTTCCACAACACACATCCTCTGCAAACATCATCATGCTCTATTCTCACCTCTCAAACACTTATCACCATCTCATGAAGCAATATAAGTACTCCATGATGAATATGGCTCATCCTCCTATTCCATAGCCCCCCTGGTCTCTTAGAAATTTGTTCATAACTAGTTCCTTCAGAGTGTTCATTTGAAGTTTGTACAATTGACCACTTATCACCCTAACTACTATAGGTGACCTCTAATCATTGTGCTTTAACAACAACTTTTCCCCTCTAAAGATAACATTGTATCCTTTGTCCTAAAGGACTGATACAAAGATAAATTTCATCCCCAATCCTGACACATGCAACATACCATGGATAGGCATATGCTTGCCATTCTCCCTCTGAAATAGAACAATCCCTCTTGCAATTAGGTTTCATTTTTACTTGTTCCCCATCTGAATATGGAACATAATGTTCCTCCTTGTAGTTGGAGAAGTACTCTCTAAATATTTTCATGTGGAATGATGCTCCACTGTCTATATACTAGACACCATTTGAAGTCGAGCTAGACATACAAGCTATTGGTGTAAACTACTATTCCATTCTGTTGGAGACCTCATATGCATTTGTTGAAGTTGCTACTTGATTTTTCCCCTTCTTCTTCCTCTATTGGAAATCACTGACATAATGTCCAAACTCATGAAAACCATAGCACTTGACCTTGGATAGGTCCTTATTCTTCTCCTCCCCTTTTCATATTGGTCCCTCTTTGTACCCCTTCTTCACTTTTCCTTTCCCTTCTAAGGTAACATTCTCCTGCTCCCTCTCAATCTTCAATGTATTTCCACTTCTACTAGTGCCATTGAGAAAGTTGAGACTCAACTCCTCTTTAGTGAAATCACTATATATGTGAACCGAATATGGAATTTTGTCTGACCCAAAAATCACTTGGAAAACCCATTGAGTGTTATACACACTAGCTCGTCGTCACTAGGCTTGTCTCCAACTCTAGCTATGTCATCTTTAACAAGTCAAACTCTGGTGAGGTAGGAAGTCACATCTTCTCCCTTATTTTGCTTAATGGTTCGCAACTTCTCCTTTAGAATCATCTTCTTATTTACTAAAGGATATCGGTACAATTTTACTATGGCACCCGACATCTCCTCCATTGTGCCCTTATCTGTGATATGTGGAAAAATATGGTCCTTGATTCCATCAAGGATCATCCTCTTCATTTTTTCATTCTCCTTTCTGTAGGTTCCTTGCTGTTGTGGATATTTCAATATGACAATTACATTATTTGCATACTCCTTAACTCCATAATCATCCAAAAGGAATGAAATCCTAGCTTTCTAAATGCAAAAAATGGAGTTCCATCCCACCTGCTTTGATCTCTCAATCTGGTTGTGGCCATCTCTAGAAATCTATGAAACTAAAATAAGCTTGAGATAATACTGAAGAAACCGAACTAGGTTAAATCCATTTCTTTCTCTTCTGGTACCATGCACTGATTTACTCTTGCAAACCCTCTGTGCTTATATTTTCTCTGATACCATGTGAAATTTTTAATTTTGTTGCAGTTATTGGTTATTATTCTACTATCTATTTAGATTATTTGTCTTCTACAAAAATACTTGCAACAATTATTGAATAAAACACTAGCAAAAATTCAAAGAAAAATAATTAACCTTAGGAACTAAGAAAATTTTGCACACACACAAAAATAATAAACATCGGTATTTTTCCCCAATTGAGGTGTGAGAGGGCATATTAATCGACATGCAGATTAGAGGAATGATCGGGTTGTCCTAAGTTAAAGATGGGAGGTGGAAAACCATCAAGCCAAGTGAGCGAATGTACATGGAATTAAATGAGAAGGACATGCGGGGGCCTGCTAGCGCTGCCACACACAGGAGGAGTTTGATATGGTGGCAGGAGATGGAGGTGACAGGAATTTCATCATCTAGAAATCCTATGGTGGTGTTAATCCGAGCGATACAGAGGTGTTAGATATTCATTGCAGGATGCTTGTGGCGAAGGTGTTGTTGGGTGCTTCAAAGTCAATAACCAAACTTCATGGAGCATGAGTGGTGTATGTTCTCCCTCCTAAATACTCTAGTGTTTTTTTGCTACATTATTGAACGTGACTGGGTAATGGGATGGCCTTGTTTGGCTAGGAACAAAAATTGTATGTGGGAAGGTTCAAGGCATGTAGACATGTGTTTAAATTTGGAAGTTTATATCCTTGTTTCTGTTAAATTCAACATATTACTCTCCCGAATGGGAATGTTTTTCTGTGAATTTGGGAGTCAGAGTATGTGAAGGTTTATCTCTGTCTCTAGGGGTTGGGGCTGGTCTAGATTCAAGAAGCCTGTCCGCTCTCGAAGTTATTATGAATGGTGGGTTTTCTGTCATAATTTAGGGGGAAAGGGTCTGTTAAGGATGTCAATGTTTGTGTGTATGTCCTAGGTGTATCCTCAATTAGTTGGGTACCATTTCAAATAAAGAGAGATTCAAATACAAAGTTATGGGAGAATTTAAGGCCTCCTCTACCTTCTGGTCCACAAGGTGACTCTTAGATATGTGAAACAGTGGAGCTTTATTTCTATTCACTGGACTGTGTTTTGGTGGTGTGAATCGACCCCTGAATTTTCTCTTGTCCCCACTACATGTTGTTCTATTAGGAGGCGTAAGCATAGCCCTGACATTACACTAGGCGAGGGTGGCAACAATGTTTAGAGGTTCAGTGGGACTACAGCTTGGCTCGAGCTGGTGACTGGGGTTCAGGACTGGATCAACTCTACGACAATGGAAAATGTTTGGCTCGACATGGTTAAGGGCACTAAAACAACAAGGTCAAGCGGTGGGGATGCTAGTAAAGAAAGTGGAAACATATACATGAAAATTAAGGCCAACACCAAGGGCTTTGGCAACAAACCAAAAAAAAGTGGTCAGCATTCTGATGTGTAACGACTTCAAGAGACAAGGCAGACATATGGGTCTAGCACACCAGCGAAGGTGAATCAACTGATTAAAACTTGGGAGACAAACCAGAATCGTCGTGCAGCTGAGGAGGCCAAGGTGGAGGACTGGAAGAATCTTGTCCCAGATCCGGGAAACATTCAGGGACATTCAACTCAGTACAAGCACACAGTGTACATGTATTTGATGATGAAGAGATTGGTGGCTCGAGCTATAATTTATCCTCTGGGGCAGGTCAGGGAACCAGACCCAGGGTTGCAAGAAATTCGAAGAGAGTTGTAGTTGATCCAGGTTCAAATTTAGCATCAAAACAAATGCCTTGGTTGCATTAAGGGGAACATCTAGTACCTCCATCAGTCTAAGCTACCAGGGTCGAGTGCTCATGACCCGACTCCAGTGGAGTATTTTGATTAGAAGTTTCCTTTATGTTTACTGTGTTTGAAATTTTGTAAATTCTCGTTAAGTTTCATATGTTGAGTACTACATAATATGGTAGATATATAGGAAGAAATTACTGGGTAGATTTATAGGCTTACATATGCTTGAAAGATAGACACAAATCATTTCAATTTTGGTTGGCCTATAATGCATATCGGGGGCCATCAAACCTAGTTTACCTCGGGGCAGGTTGCGATCACCGTTTCCTCAATATGACTGTAATTTACTTTTAAATTTGAATGAATGAAGAAGGTCTTACTCAGGTTACAAAAAAATAAACAAAGGTATTTTCAAACAAATTTCCCTGGAAAAACCCCAAAGGGAAAACTAGTTATGAAGATGAGGGTTTTAATTATTAAATTCTTTACCAAAAATATTACTATTGGTTGTCTTAAAATGGAAAACCTCCAAAAAATTATTATTATCACTTTTTCAAGTCTCCCTGACCTCATAGAAGTAATTCTTCCCACCGAAATAAATCTGGCCTCCCTCTGAATCTTGTTCTAGCTCACTCGTGTGAACTAGAAGATAAACTCCACCCTCTTGGAAACTTGCACTAGTTGGGAAAATCAACTCAGCCTCCACTGAAAAATCCTGACTTCTACTAGTAAATCAATCCTCCTCTACAAATCAATCTCCCTTTCAAATTTTCCTTGCTCAATAATTTCTCTCTCTTTGAGTAATTCACATTACCTGCCAGGGCAATTCTCACCCCCTATTGGAGCAATTCACACCACTGGAAAATCGGCCTCACTATGCAAAAAAATTGATCTCCAACTCTCCCTGGAAATCACCGTGAAGAATATCTTTGACAATATTTGTTTAAACCCCTATTGTTGATGTCACTATGTTTCTATTGCACCCATGTTATCACTGCAACTTTGTGTCTTTATGTGTTCTCAAAATTCCATTTGATCTCCTCTTATAATCTCTTGTTGGTGAATCAACAACCATGATCTAATCACAATCGATGGATAATATCATATTTACCTCTTCTCGTGAATTTCTGGAAGTTTCTAGAGGAAAATTGGTTTACCCAAATTAATATTGATTAATTAAGTTATTTCCCTAAGTTAGATTTAGGGGAAATAATTAACTTCTTAATTAAATCTAATCAAGGCCTTATCTCACGAAACCTTTTATGGGTTTTGGAGAAAATGTATTTCCTAGCCTCATAGACACAATTTGAGACCAAAATTTGTGTAAGCTACAAAATCTAACAAATCTCAAGGCTATGTTATTGGCCACAAACTTATAAATAAATTGCAAAATGAGATTAGATGATAATCACCGAAAGGAACACCATATTGTTTTTTGGGGATGAAAGCTGAATTTTTTTTTGAGTTACAAGATCCAAAAACTTTTCATACCTCTATGTCTCCATAACCACCTAAATAAAATCATTTTTCAAAAAATCATAGGATACGATAAATAAATCCAATGTGAACACACGTGGACCTAGGCTCTTTCCTTTTTGCATGGCAGCAAGGGACACAATAATTTCATACTCGGCTATCACTTTTTCCAAATATTGATTCATGTCTTCCAAAAAAACAAGTTTAAAATTTGAAACTACATCAAAGATTTCCTGAATGGGACAACCCACGCTCCCTGAAGAGAAAATGGAAATTATGAGCCCCTTCTTTATTAATATCCTTATAAGAATGAACCACAAAATCATGTGTTCAATTAATTTTGAAAGTTGAGTTCATTTTTTTTTTATAATTTGCATGTTGATGAATTTTTTTTTGTATTATTATCACCCACTTTTATCCAAATGGCATGACTCTTAAGCTACCAGGTTTCTTCTTTCTTTTCTAATAAGGAGTGTCATTAAGTTTCGGGGTATCGTTATTGAGATAGATCTAAATCAGAAAGAGATCCCACAACATTGTCTCCATACAATTTTGTAATCTAGACTTCAACCTCCTTAAGCTAACCAAGAGATCTATCATGATAGTATTTAACCCACTTCTTGGTGACTTCTTTAATATTTGCAATATTTTCAACAAATAAATACATAAGGGTTGAAGGAGAATCTAGATATAGATGCTCCCAATTATCCTTGACCAACTTCCTATAATATTCTTATGCAATCCAATAGTTTTTGTATTTTAAAGGAGTGGGAGGCTTCCACGAGGATTCTCCCCTCTCAAATTCAAAGAATGATTTGATAATCCTGTTAGGAATCATGATTTTTATTAGACTAAGACCTACATGTAGTTAACGGTCACATTTTTATTCCTAAGGATCCACAAGAGGTGGTTAGTCCATGTCGTGAAACACATGGGGAAGCATTGGTTTATCCAATGTCCAATAATCTCCCTCCAACATGAGCCAAGTGTGTATCGAACTCATGACCTATGCTCTAATAACACTTGCTGGGAATCAAAATTTTCATTAGACCAAAACTTGCAAGATAAAAATATGTCCATATGACTTAACATAATTTTACGATGGCTAAAACACTTCAAGTGGTCTCACTATTCAACATTTTGGCCCCTTTTAAGCTATATTCTTCAGTCAATTTTGTCACATTTTTTGGAATTGCAAGTTTAAATTGTGTATTCTACATCATCCAAATGCCCAAAATAATTTTCAAAGCATTAAATCCATTTATGGGTAAAAAATGCAATTTAAGAAATGAAATATTACATATGGTGTGTGTGTGTGTGTGTGTTGATGTTGAAGTTTGCAACAAGAAACAATGAAATTGGCATCCAGAAACAATATGACAACACCTAAACTAGTGTGGGACCATAGGTCATGTAGTGATTTGTCCTAGCGATACATTAGTGTGAAATTCAATTTATTTAATAAATTGGAAATGTGTCAAATTTAATTATCCCTGAATTAAATTGGACAATAAACTGTAATCTTATCTCATGGTCACTTGTAATAGTTAACTGAGTGTGATAAACTCATTTAGCTCATGTATTTCGAGTTGAGGGTGGTTGGTGAGGCATGCAGAGTGATTATATGTTTTCTAGAGTTCAAGTTGTAGTTAAGTGCATGAGTTTAATGCATGAGTAATCAGTTAACTTAGTTAGGTGAGTTAAAGTCAGTTGAACTAGTTGTAATTTTTTGTTTCACTAGTGAGAGATCAAGTGAATAAAATCATATTTAATTCACAATCAGTGATCTGCCATGCAACTGATGATTTACTATTAATAATTGCATGCATGTCAGTTCTAGTGGAAACCTAGTTGAGGAAAAGGTTAAAGGGAATTTTACTATCAGTTGTGGTATTAGCAAACTTCCTGGATGCAGTTAAGACACCACAAGATTGCCCATGATACTTGCGCATTTGAGGAAGGCTGAAATTCATAAATAATAGGGATTTCATTCATCAAGAATTGCGTGAGAAAGGCAGGCTAAAGATGGGCTGAGAATTGGCTAAGTGTTGAACCAATTTTGTCTGGATCAGTGTGAGACAGTCAGGATAGTCCAGCAGACTCTTGTGAGAAGAGTGCATTGTATTGTTTCATGATTCCTTGGTTCATTATACAATAAAGATAGAGGGGTTTTGAGCAGCAATCCAGGAAAAATATATGTGTTGTGGTTTGATTTGTTTCTTTCTGCACTTATTGTGACTGGTGGTTGTGTTTATTTTCCACAATTAATTTGTAGAAGGATTCAGTATCTAGCGTTAATACATTTCTTGATCAGATTGAATCCGTTGATATACATATTTTTGTATAATTTCTACATGGTATCAAAGTACAGGAAATCACTATAGTGGAGGAGAATCTAATTTTGTGACTAAATAGGATTTGAATTTGCAAAAGTAGTCTTGGAGCGACAAGCGGATTAGGATCGAAATGGCTTTCAATGGCTTGAGATTGGAGTATGCACTCGAGGGAAGTTCCAATTATATTTCATGGAAATACAAGATGGAAGTTGAACTGGAGGGCAATGGGTTGAAAGAATTCATTGATAATGACATTCCCAAACCTGCTCCAACAGATGCCACAAATCTTGATGCTTGGAAAAAGAAGGTTGCAAGGGCGAGGAGGATCTTACTGGAGGGAGTACGAGACCACATTGTCTCAAGTCTCCATGAAAAAGTGACTCCATATGAAATGTGGAAGGCTTTGACATATCTGTTTCATAGCAGCAGTGATCATAGAAAGTTGGCACTGAAGGAAAATCTCAGGAAAATCAAAATGGAGAAAGGTGACACTATTCCGATATATTTAACAAAGTTTGTCCAATGTCAGGATGAGCTTGGGAGCATTGGAATTACTATCGCGGATTATGACTTGGTGAGCCTAACTCTTCTAGGCCTTCCCAAGAGTTGGCATAGTTATCAAGACTCTGTCAATGGGAGGGAGAAGATGCCAGATTGGGAACGAATTTTGTCAAATTTGGTGCAAGAATAATTCAGGTGGAATACCAGGGATGGATCTTCATCTAAGGAAGATGATGAAGCAAATTGCGTCTTGGCTAGTAAGGCGAAGAAGGGGAAGGGAAAGAAATCCTATTCAAAATATGATACCAGCGAAGAAGGAAAGGAACATGATATGTCCAGATTGAAGTGTTTTCACTGTCACGAGCATGGACATTATGCCACTAATTGTCCACAAAAGAAGAAGAACAAGAAGGCTTCAGGATATGAAGTTGGTAAAGCTTTGGCCTCACAATTTGATTTGGACTTCTTGCTCATCACATGCATGGTGTCAAGTGTGATGGGATTAGTGTGGTACTTTGATAATGGTGCATCCTTCCACATGACGGGGGACAAAGAACTTTTCAGTAGCTTGGATGAGAAGGACCTCCAGATGCATATCAAAATGGGTGATGACGGGAAGTATAGTACTACCGAGATTGGTACAGTTACCTTCCAAAGACAGTCAGGTAAACCCTTCTTATTAAAATATGTAATGCATATACCAGGCTTGAAAAATAATTTAGTTTCAATCGCAATGTTGGAGGATAGAGGTTATGATGTGGTTTTTAGTGAAGGGAAATATTTCCTTCGACACAAAGCCACAGGACAAGCCAAGAAGATTGGGATTCATGTGAAGAATCTCTATAGACTTGATGTAGAGCACTACACAACATTGATGGGTAAGGCAGACAAAGTGGTGAGTCGGGATGAGGGTGAGTTATGGCACAAGAGATTGGGCCATCTACACCATGGAGCTTTGAAGGTCATGCAACAAAATTATATGGGGCTTCCAAAGGGTACTCTTGTGCATTTATACACATGCAAGGGATGTACCATGGGGAAGTGTGAGAAAGCCATGTGATTGTACCTTGAGAGGGAGATTGATTTGCATGCAGATGAGGAACTCTTGGTTCCAAAGAATGAACCTCAAGATGTGGAGCAGCCACATGCAGAGGATCATGGAGTGGTATAAACCACTCAAGCAGAGAAATTTCGAGCCAGATAAGCAGAGGGAGTACATGCAGCTATACCTCTAGGTGTGAGGTGGGGCGATGTGAAAAATTAATCCCAAGAAGAAATTTGGGCAGGGTCCTAGAGATGGTGTGTCTCATGGATCGAACCTCGCTACGAGGAGCGCACAGTACAACAGTAGCAGGATCAGTTAGATTGATGCAATCAGATGTCAGGAGGACAGAAATTAGAGTGACAGGTGTCAGATATTGGAGCGCAGATCAGAGTTGGCACTAGTGTAGAGTGCATGGATGCAAATTTCAACAACGCAGAGAATCTAGTAGACATGTGAAGTAGGTACCAGCAGTAAGAAGACTCTGATGAAAAATGCATTATACTGATTTAGTTTTTTGGAGGCTATTCAGTTTCGAAAGTGTTGCATGCAAAATTTGCATGTGTGAGAAACACTAGAGAAGTGTTGCATGTGTGAGAAACACTATAGAAGTGTTGCATGCAAGAGTTGCATGTCACATGCAAGGACATTCCTTTCTTGTTGAGAGGGAGTGTTGAAGTTTTCAACAAGAAACAGTGAAATTGGCATCCAGAAACAACATGAAAACACCTACACTAGTGTGGGGCCATAGGTTGTGTAGTGATGGGTCATAGCAATACATTAATGTGAAATTCAATTTATTTAATAAATTGGAAATGTGTCAAATTTAATTATCCCTTAATTAAATTGGACAATAAATTGTAATCTTATCTCATGATCACTTGTAATAGTTAACTGGGTGTGATAAAATCAGCGATCTCATGTATTTCAAGTTAAGGGTGGTTGGTGAGGCATGCAAAGTGATTATATGTGTTTTAGAGTTCAAGTTGCAGTTAAGTACATGAGTTTAATGAATGAGTAATCAGTTAACTCAGTTAGGTGAGTTAAAGTCAGTTGAACTAGTTATAACTATTTGTTGCACTAGTGAGAGATCAAGTGAATTAAATCATATTTAATTCACGATCAATGATTTTCCATGCAACTGATGATTTACTATTAATATTTGCACGCATGTCAGTTCCATTGGAGACCCAGTTGAGACAAAGGTTAAAGGGAAGTTGACTATCAATTGTGTTATTAGCAAACTGCCCAGATGCAGCTAAGACACCACAAAATTTTCCATGATACTTGCGCAATTGAGGAAGGCTGAAATTCCTAAAGAATAGGGATTGCATTCATCAGGAATTATTTCAGAAAGGTAGGTTGAAGACAAGCTAAGAATTGGCTAAGTGTTGAACCAATTTTGTCTGGATCAATGTGAGATAGTCGGGATAGTGCAGCAGACTCTTGTGAGAAGACTGCATTGTATTATTTCATGATTCCTTGGTTCATTATACAATATATATAGAGGGGTTTTGAGCAGCAAGCTTTCCCCAAGAAAAATATATGTGTTGTGGTTTTATTTGTTTCTTTCTGCACTTATTGTGATTTGCAATTGTGTTTATTTTCCACAATTGAATTGTAGAAGGATTTAGTATCTAGCTTTAGTACATTGCTTGATTGGATTGAATCCATTGATATACATATGTTTGTATAATTTCTACAGTGTGTGTATAAAAAAAATTTAGATCCATCCTAATGAATGTATCAGTGGCTAAGAGGGATCAAATCTCTCAAGGTGCAAACATTTTTTCAAGTTTTCCATTCTAAAAGAGATTTGTATCTCAAAATATTTGATCCCTCTCATTAAGATGGATCTATATTGGTATTTGTTAAATCCCTCCTCTCTTCATGTCACAAAAATCTCTACATTTTGTTGTAAAACTATTGATTTGATTTAAAACTATATGTGTGTGTGTGTGTGTGTGTGTGTGCGCGTGTTTATCAAAATGTTGGCCATTATGTTTTATTCCTTCACTATACATACATGTTTGAGGTTCATTATGATAGAAATTCAAATTTGCATGATGTTTAAATGAGTTTTATCAAGACTAGTCTAACTTCATCTTAACCTAGGATTTATTAAGTGGGATTAAAACTTTAGAGGTGAAAGTCTTTCTTAAAGTGAAAAACTATACCAGTGATACACATACACACACACACACACACATATTATACTATATGCTAAACTTGAAAGGAATTACACCTTCATCTTGAATAACAAAACAATAAGATATTTTAACCATTATATATATATATATATATATATATAAGATGTTTTTTTGCCATTAGTTCATTTTTAATACACTTCTCCCTTGGAGTGCAAAGCATGTATCCATAAATTATAAAACTACTCATATCTTTAATTAGAAAGCACCTCTCTCTCTCTCTCTCTCTCTCTCTCTCTCTCTATATATATATATATATATATATTATATATATTGCATTTAAAAATATGTTTGTTAAAATAATAAATAATAATAATAATAATAATATTCAAGTTTATATTGAAATATATTAATTAACATGGATATTCAAATATTTTATTTAAATATAGTATTGAAATAGTTTTAAATAATAATAAAAAATATACATAAGGGTGAAAATATAAGAATTTTTTTACTTTCAATTTCTTTGTCTCTTTATGATGATGATGATGATGGTGGTGGTTAACATCCACTGAGACCAATCTTTGGTCTATCGGACCTAAATAAAAGAGTTGTTTAATTTGATTTAAGATTTTATTCCTATGCTCAAAAAGCTTGGAGAGAAGCCTCCCGAACTCACTATAATTTTGACATCTTAAAAGGCTAGGAAGGTCAGTATTGCAACAAAGATTATGTAATTGAGCTCTAATGTGGTTGTACGTGGGGCACTCTAAGAGGAAGTGGTTTTCATCCTCGTTGTTCATATTCTCATAGAGATGGCAGATCCTTTCCATCTATGGTGTTTTAAGAACTGTCCAACGACCTGTTTCACTATGGAGCTCATGAGAGCTCGTTCTAATCTTGGTTATATTAATTTTCTTCTTTGAGCTAGTTAAAATAGAGAGATACTTTTGATCTTCTAAGGTGGGGTTGATGACCTCCTTATAATACCTTAATTTTCTTTTAGCTGCTAGATCTTTCTCACAACACATTTTTTCTTTGAAATTAGAAGTAACAATTTTTTTAATGTTATTGATGTTTTGCAATGCAACATTCTCGTTGAACTCCCAATGGTTTAACCAGGCCCTGGTGTCTTTATATCAACCTCGTTTAAGCCTTAGGTGGTTTTGGCTGGAATTTAAAGCTAGCTTAGGAAGTCTATGGTCTCCTATGCTATTGAGCTTGTGCTTGTACAACAGAAGCCTAGTCATAGCTAGGTTCTCGATAGGGGAAAGACCCACTTCTGTAAGGAGAATAGGATAGGGTGTATTGCTTTTAATTTTAAGGTTATACGTTATAAAATGCTTCTAGATTTTCTCAATATTTCTCCAGGATTCTCTAGAGATGTTGCAACCCCAAACCTCACATCCATATAAGATAATAGGAGTGACTAAAGTTTCAAAGAGGAACTTCTTTCTATCCCACATTACGAGGTTTGTCGTTTTACAATTATTTTCAAGACCAAAATAAGCTTTCCACCCTCCATTAATCCTTTTCTGAATGCTATAGTTCCAGTTGAGCTTGTGATGAATATCAATTCCTAGGTACTTGTAAGAAGACACTTCCTCCAAGTTACTATTATCATACATAAAATTAGCGTAAGTGTCCTTCTTGGATTTGATAATCATAACTTTTGTTTTGTTAGTGTTAACAGACATACCCATGGTAGAGAAGAAATACTTAAAAATTCTAAGTTGCTTATAAGGATCAGATGGGCACCTTGCGAGAAGAACAATATCATCAGCATAGAGAAGAAGGATGGTGACTATCCTAGCTAAGATCGTGCCAGCACATCCTACTTCCTCTAAACAACCTTCTAGCTTGTCGATGTAAATGCCAAATAGGGTAGGGGAGAGGGGGAAACCTTGTCCAACTCTGATATTACACTTAATATATTTCGACCACCCCTCATTGCTCTTTAACTTGGCAATTAAATTCTCGTATAACCTTATAGCAGGCGCTCTTAGCTCGAAAGGAACATTTAGCTCTTCTAATCTATTCCATAGGCTATTTATAGGAACCATATCGAAATCCTTTCTAAAGTCCACAAAGCAACAAAAGATATTGGATTTATCATTGTAGCATTCCTCCACAATGATCCTAAGCGTAACGAGGTGGTCTGTTGTTGAGTGCTGTCTTCTAAAACCCGCTTGGCCTTTAGCCCGCTTACCTTCACTTTCAAGCTAAATGCTCAACTCATTTTCCAAAATAATACCATATAACTTGGCTAAGAGAGGGCTGATCATAATTGTTCGATAATTAGAGGGGTTATTTGTATCCCCACTTTTAAAAATAGGGATAATGAGGCTCTGATTCCAAGGTTTAGGGAACCCTTTCTTGAACGCTTGGTTGAAAAGCTTGTGGATGTGGGGGATGAGGATAGGACCTCCAATTTTTAAGATTTCCGCCTGGTAACCTTCAATGTCTTTAGATTTCCCATTTTCCAAGCGTTTAACCCCAAAATCAATGTCTTCTAATGAGAAAACTTCTTTTTTTGTGAGCAGGGTTTAAAAATCCCTAGCATTTGGAGATTCATAAAGCTTTTTAAGATAGGAATTCCAGTCGTGTAAAGCAATTTTATTATTATCTTTAGTTTCCCTAGTTAGAATCTGCCTCCAGAATTTCTTAGGAGCGACCTTAGAGAGGTGTAAGAGATCCTCTTGTCTTTTACGAATATATTGCCTTTTTTTCCTTTTAGTTACGGCTTTGTAGATTTTTATCTTGTTAATTTTGAGAGATTCACCAACATCTTCCTTAATTGCTCTCCTCGCACTTTTACAATCTTTGTCATACCATGGGTTGGTTTTGATATTTATTTTATTACTTGAGAATTCAATTGAGAACTTGTTAATAGAATATGAGAGGGTTGTAGTAAAACTATGTTAGAGGTCATCTATGTTGTCTATACTAGATAAAGGAAGCAAATTAGTTTTTAATTCATTTAGAAAGAGATTTTCTTTCTTTCTATCAAAGATTAATGTCTTTTGACTATAAGGATTATCTTCTATGGGATCTCTATGCATGACAAAATTGAGATTTATGAGTAAAGGCCTATGATCAGAGTCAGGCACGTGGTCGTCTAAGATGTCAAAATTTATCATTTCATTGTATAAAGGGAGATCGGAAATAACATAGTCTACCACGCTCCTGCCAAGCCCATGGATGCAAGTCATCTTGCTAGAATTGGGCCACTTCTTTAGACCATTGCAAATTATGAGATCCTGAGCACTACAGAGCTTGACTAGCTCCGACCTAAACAAATTATCCCTGAGGTCTTCATAGCTCCTTTTGTACCAAATAGCCAGAGTAAGGTCTTCATCTAACCAAAGAGGATTGGGGTTGGAATGATTTCTTAGAAGAATAACTTGATTGCTTGAAGTTCGAGCATTAAATTCACCCATTAAAAGGATATTACCTTCATTACTTAGGCTAGAAATATCATTCTCTAAACCATTGTAAGGACTATTTTTATCTAGATTCTTTTTCTTATAGAAGTTAGAATTAATGGGGGGAAAATAACAGATTGCTATGTAGGTATTTTTATCATTAATGTTAGTAATCTCAATCCAACTATATTGGTTGTAAGGGTCATTTTTATAAATCCTAGCATGGGGGGGAATCTTCTTCTTAATGTAGCAAGCTATGCCCCCAATGCCTCTACTGGAGGATCGCTTGTTCCAAGTAGACCATAGTGCAAAGCCATCTATGTTAGGGACCTTAGATTCTTCGTGCTCCCAAGTTTCAACAAGCAATATAATATCAACATCATTTGAGATCCAACTTAACTTCGGGCCTTTGTTCCATGGAAAACCCCGATAGTTCCAAGAAAGAATTCAGAGCATGTTGAATTTCTATTTATTACTATCTTTTTGGTTTCTATCTCGAATAACGGCTTTTCTATTTCTGATTATTGCCCATTTTCCTTCCTTCATAGCTTCTTTTACCTTTTGAACCTCCTTTCTTAATTCTGCTTGATCTTCTAGGATGAGATCTTCGTTTATAAATATTCCCGTTCCTTTTAGACTTGAGGTTTTACTAAGTATGTCATACTTATGTTGCTAACCTTTATTCAGATCAGCCTTCCTTTATTCTCAGTTAATTTCCCTAACCTTGTTGCTTCTGTGAGACACATGGTTTCAATTTGTAATTTATTATGTAATTCTGTCTGGGCTATGACTAAAGTATCCTCGTCTACCTACTCTTTCAAACCAAAGATTATAAGGTTCAAGGCCCTTTTATTACGCTCATGGTCTAATTCGATCAATTTTTTCATTTCATCTTTAATTGGTTTGATATCTAATTTACTTGGCCCCCTATTTAGGGTGAGATTGTTGTTAACTTTTTCTTCTAGTTCTTTAATCATGTCCTTCATTTTAAGACTCTCTATATTATCAACATCTCCTTGCTGGGATGTTTGGTTCGTATTTTGGTTTTCTTTTTCTATGACCTACAACCTAGTTTCTATTGCCTCCTTTTTATTCTCCAATAGTTCTATTTTATTTTCTATTTTTTTTTGGATCTTGTCTTCAAGAGATGTGAATTTATTTTCCAACATGGCTTCTAACTCGGTTTGTAGCTTGACTTCTCTTTCTTCTCTACATTTCTCTGAAGACTCTATATACTCGTAAAGGCTTTGTAGAGTAACTATGCTAGGTCTACCTTTGGTAATATTTGGTATAAAAAATTGATATAAAATTATATTACTTAACATAAATATTTGAATAATTTATTTTTGATTGGCATTAAAATATTTTATTATTAATATTTTATTTATTTTGATACAAACATCTCTTTTATACTGAGAAATTCAACACAAATAATAAGATTGATATTATTTTGTTTTTATTTTAAAAGAAATATATGTCAATTTGTAATTAATTACAGAAAGATTTATGGAGTAGTCTAAAGATTCCATGGAAGACCTTTTGGGTTTCACGTTGACTTGTTGCCGACGAGGCCCCTCCGGCAAACTCCTCCAACTCCCATGGGCCCCGTCTTCGTCGAGTAGTTTTCTTTGTCTCTGTCTCCTAGAACTCTTTGTCTTCGTCCATCTCCAACGTTTGTCACCATTATCGCCCACCACACCTCCAGTACTGTTTGCACCCCCCAATTCACTGCAAACAACGAAACATTTGGCCTACCATCAAGTAATCAGTTAATAGACCAGTCAACTACCCAATTCCTACCTTTGATGTTCTTAAATCCATGCTCTCGATGAAATAGTTCATTAGAAATCCCATGTGCCTACAAACCGTCATGCATGTGAGATGCATGTGAGACGATCAATGAAACCCGACATTATAAATAGTGAAGTGAAACCTCACATCGAAATAATGGACAAGTCGACTACCCAATTCCCTCCTTTTATGTTCTGAAATCCATGCAGACGACGAACCTATTCTTTCGAAGTCCCATGCACCTACAACCCTACGCACCTATGAGACAATGAGAGAAACTTGAAGTTGCAAACACTCAAGTGCAACAATAAGTTTTGGGCTGCTTATTTAATTTATGCAAACAATAATATATGAAATCAACACGCAACTTACAGTTCTGGAAAGGAATTCCGTTATGGGTTATTTGCAGTAAATACTATTCATATTGTGCCCCTCCCCCAAAATTTATAGGAGAAAGAGGATATCCTTGCAAAATATTATGTTTTCAAGCATTGGGTATTCACTAATAAATAAAAGAACTTGAAGTTTTAACAAAAATGGAGTTTTTATGCAATCTTTAGGCCATGTTTAATATATGTTTGCATTCCCTGCATTTATTGGATATTAGACTCGTTGGTTCAACTTTGCAGTGAGTTTTAAGTTTTAACTTTGCAAGTTGCTTGTTAACCATTGCGGCAAGTCGCTTGTCATTGTTGTGGAAACTCACTTGTCACCGTTGCAGAAAATCGCTTGTCACTATTGCAAGAAATTTCTGGGTCACCATTGTAGTAACTTGTTGGTTCCTTGTTGTAGCAACACCTTAGGTCACAAAAGGGTAAAACAAGTCAAATGGGAAAGAATCATTATCCTTCTGATGCAATACCCTTAAGAAAAAATCATGTTTTCTAGAAAGGATTTAAATTGGTCTAAAGTAAATGGAAATAACTTGGAGATTGATTGGATTGTAAAAGTACCTTTACATAGAATTCCAAACTTTATTAGAGGAGTGGAAATGAACCCAAATGCTCCATTTTCTTTCACCCGGGCACAAAATAAATGCCCAGGCTCAAGGCCTATTTCTTCCTTGTGATATGAAGTGTAACTTTTTTAGAGATGGATCATTTAGATGTTGTTATTAACAATGCTTGATAATTTTTCATATGTATTGAATTTTCAAAAATTTGTATGCAACTATGCTTGTTCATATGGCCCTGAGGACTAAAGAGGACAACATGAAATGAAATGGAGATCCTCACTTTAGAAAAAGAGGGGTGGCCAATGCCATTTCATTGTAAATGTTATGGTTCAAATCCCCGACATAGCGAGAATAACATATAACATGTATATTGAAGATGAAGATAGCCAATGATGGTATTGTCATGCCCAACATGAGACTTTGGGTGATATTAGGTCCCTGCATCAACCAAAGTTATCAAGGGACATGGTTTCCTATGTAGATTTGTTTCTCCTTGGAAGTGTTGATTGACTTGGTTTGTAAAATGCATGTTGAAAAATATGTTCACATAAATACCACAACTCCAGATAGGGATTTATTTTTGTGTAGGAAATATTTTTCTAACATCTATAACCTTCTAATGAAAGGAAAGTATCAATTGAAAAAGAAGGATGAAATGAGTGTGAAACTTTGGTATAAAAAACACTAGGATGATTGTTTCTTTTATCAAAATCCCAATGGTGGATAGATCCCTTTTATATTTTGAATTCAAACAACATGGATGTTGGAGACCATCGTTAGGCTATAGAATAATAAATTAATATCCATGGATTCAAAATTTAACACAAATAAATATGGGGTGATTGTTTTAAGAATGATTGATCTAGTACAATAATTTTCTTTGTAGTGATTGATAAAAATTCATGGCCTAAAGTTGACTTCATATGCTTTTTTAATGTGACAATATTAGTTGTACACACTCATGGTGTTTAATGAGAAAAAAGTAGGGTTCCATTTGCAAGGGTCATGGCATCAGGTAATACATCACAAGACATTTTACTATGGTTGGAGTACCTCATGCATAGGTTTCACCAACTTGATGCCATGACCCTAATGGTTGATGATGCATTGGTTGAAATTATTGCTTTAAGGTAACTTCAATATTCTTATTTTATAATATGACTTGTATTTATTCTAAAAAGAGTGGGCTTTAAATGATATCAATGTGGCAGGCGAATCACAAGGTGTAATGTTATCTTGTGTGTTTGGCATGTATGTAGAGCATGGCTAAAAAATGTGAATCGATTTTCTAGCAGTTCAGAAATAGAAAAATAGATGTTAAGTGATTCGGGTTCTATTGTGAGATATTGTTCCACTGATGAAGTGAGCATTGCAATTAATGTGTTCTTCAACAAATATGTTAATGAGGAAAAATCCTTGGACTATTTCCACAATAATTGGGTTTCCAGTGACTTGTAAGTTCACATACTCTTTCTTACATATCTTTTTGGTTTTCATACAGGAAAAATGTCTTCATTAACCCAAATTTTATGCAAATAGGGATGTGGGTAAAAGGTTGTGAGGATTTTCCCCATGCAAATCAGGAGACAAACAAGTTGTATCACTGTTACATAAAGACAAATTTTCTATTTGATAGATGAAAAAATGTGCTTGTAGAATGGATTGGTTGATATCTATTCTTTTTTCCTGAGAAAAAATCAAACTTTCTATTAGAAAAAACAGAAAGTTACATCGCATATGTCGTAGCATTCCTTAAGTCCTTGTACCCGAAAGGAGAGCAAGGAAAAAATACCAGCCATCCAACACCCATGGGTGAGAAGATAATAGTTCTGATACCAAGAACACTTAGAGACAACATTAGGCATAAAAAATACTAAAGTGGTAAGTGAGCATAACAACCATAAGCAAGTCAACACTACGAGCCTTCAAACAAGGAGAAACACCCGATAGATAAGACAATGGCTTAAAACCATCCAAGACCTATCCTCTACAAAAAGAGAGACCAGTCAGTACAAACATAATAATAATGAGTTTAATAACTAGTTAAATCCAAAAAAATGCAAAAACTGATAAGTTTTTTGATGAAAACTAAGACAATATATATACATCAACTCCAAGAGATATACAAGTGTTGGAGAAAATAAGGAAAAAAATAACAATAAAACCTAGCAAGATGAGGGAAAGCCCTCCATCAGTATGGTCTGGTATCCGACACACGGGCCACCAAACCATCCTTTTCTTCTATTGGCCACGTGCCCTGAACCTGTCTAAGACCGATCTTAGACAAATTGTTAGCATGTTGGTTCCATTCCCTGTAAATATGGCAAACAAAAATCCATGTAAAATGTGTTTTTAGTAATAGAATCTCATATAGAATAGGAAGCAATAAATAATTTTGACATCTCTGCGAGTTGTTTAAACCAATTTATGACATTCAAGGAGTCCCCAAATATTTGTATCGAGGTGATATCCAGGTGAAGAAGCCAGCATAACAAGAGTTTTAAGGTTTGTAGCTCTGCAAAATTATTTGTCCCCGCGCCAAGACCCGCAGAGGCCTTAAAAGAAACATTTGAGTTTTTTTGAATGACCATGCCTACCCCACATAGCCCCTGAGCAACCACTCCATCAAAATAGGCCCAAGGTATATCAGGAATAATGACCTCATTCAGCACCCGCCTAGGACAAACTGTTGAAAAAGGGGAAGAGGAAGTTGTGTATATGGCAGCACTTTCACCTGCCACCAGAGCCAGGGAAGAAAGGGTGTCTTTATACACACATTTTTTCCTTGAAAGCCAAATGCCCCAAGAGATAATCAGTGGAAGACATATGTGTTCTGGTTCTTTACATTTCTCCCACTAGGACTTCCATGCCTCGTTGCATTTATTTCCCACCCATAAAAAATCCACATCACAGAGAGTAAGGGTGTATTCCTAGACCTTCCTGGTGAAAGGGCATGAGATGAATAAGTGATCAATATATTCCTCCACCTTATTTCAAAGACAACACCACCTTGGACCAGTGAGAAATCATGTTTTTAGGGAGTCCCAAGACAACAATTTCTGGCAGAGAATGTTCTAGAAGAAAAGCTTGGATTTTGTAGGGCATTTGAGCTCCCAAAGAGCCTTATACCACCATTCTTTATCCCCTCCCTTAGAGGCCATAATATAAGCATATCCTGCCTTGGGGGAATAATACCCAGATTTTGAATGAACCCAGACAAGTCTATCATGAGACTCTTTTAAGCGCACTCAAGTATATTCCAGCTCATGTATGTAGGCTTGCATTCATCAACCCACTGAATTTCCAGTCCAATCTCATCCACCTTTTTCCAAGCCTGAGCCCAAATGGTGGTCTGACCAGGTGCATTGTTCTGAGAAAGAGTACTAAAGCCTTTCTGGTGCAGGGAATCCCTAAGGCCCTTCGAGAGTACGTAGTTTTCATTGCACCCAAACCACGGGTCCAAACCAATCTAGCAGTGACCCCCATTACCAATATTCCAGGCAAGTCCTTGACCCACCAGTTCAAAAACAAGAATGGTAGCCTTCCATATGTTGGAGACTCTCTTTATTTCTTTAAATGGTGTTGTAATCTAGTCATCCAAAGGAGTAGGATCAATATATTTTCTTCTAACCACAAAGGTCCATAAATTGTTTTCAGTAAGAATCCTCCAGATAGATTTAGCAACCAGTGCCGATGCGAAAAGTTTTTATTTTCTTGATACCCCAGCCCCCCCATTCCTTAGGTTTAGCAATCTTATCCCAAGCACCCATGGAAGATTTTTCTTTTCCTCCTTACCCGACCAAAGGAGCTTGTGGAAAATGCTTCTGATTTAATTAAGTATACCAATATGAACCCATGCCATACAACTCCAATAGACTAGGATGGCTAATAAAATAGATTTGGTAAGGACTAATATCCCCACTCTAGATAGCCACTTATGACTCCAAGTATTAATTCTTTTTTCAATTTTCGATACTAGCCAATACCAATCCCGTTTGTGATACCCATCCGGCTTTAGCAGAAAACCTAAGTACTTTATGCATTTTCCCAATGACACCTGTAGGAAAGGAAGGAGACTAGAAGTCCATAAGATATTAGCTTTAGGAATGCCCTTGTGAGCGAGGGAGGACTTTTGATTGTTGATAGTTAGGCCTGTTGCCTTCATAAAAAGATTCAAAATTTCTTTTAAATTTTTCACTTCGCATCGATTTCCATTGCTGAATAATATAATGTCATCAACAAATAGGAGATGTGTGATGATTAGGTTTGAAGCCACTTCAATACCCCCAAGGGTCCCAAATCTTCTGGCCTGGTGAATGAATTGACTAAGGCCTTCAGCAGCCAATAGGAAGAGTAATGGAGATAAAGGACATCCCTGTCTCAGTCTTCTTTGATTTGAAAATAATTGTGAGGCTCCTCCATTAATAAGAACATCAAAAGAAATATTAGTGCTACAACTCATAACCCAATTAATAAAATCAATATGGAACCCAATATGGGTCAATAAAATCTAAGATATAGCCAATTGATTCTGTCATCTGCCTTAGAGAGGTAAATCTTGAACACCATACATCTTTTGTGGGATAGTTTAATACTATGGAGAGTCCCTTGTGCCACCCTGATGATTTCATGAATTTGCCTACCATCCAGAAAGCCAAATCGTTCTTTTGAGATGGATCTTGAGAGGATAGGCTTTAATCAATTGGAAACTATTTTATAAATAACTTTATAGATGCAATTACAAAGGGAGAAAGGACGAAAATCACCAAAAGAGGAAACGACATCATTTTTTGGAATGAGGGCCAAGAAAGTAGATTTCATGATGTCATGGATGTGGCCTAGTGAACAAGATTCCTCCACCACATTTGTAATGACGTCCCCCATTAGGTTGAAAAAATGTTGAAATAATTCCACAGTCCAACCATCAGGCCTAGGGCTTTTGTCAACTTTCATAGATTTTAAAATGTGTTCAATCTCCTTTTTTTCCACAGGTGCCAAGAGTAAATTATTGCTTCCCCCATCAGCATAACGAGGAAATATCTGAGAAACTTTAATGAATTCCCTAATATTAACCCCTTCCTGAGCAGAACAAAGGATTTTGAAGTGATTTCTCCCCATTGATGAAAGATCTTTGAAGGTCTTCGCCTTAACCCCTACTGAGTTTTCCATTTCCCAAATGGTATTGGTGTTTTTCCGCCTCTTAGCATAATTGTGAATTTTTTTTGTATTTTCATCTCCCGCTGCAAGCCAAATGGCCCGGCTTCTTAAGTGCCAAATCTCTTCTCTATCATTGATCATTTTTTTCCTTCTACTTTCCAGCTCTTTGATATTATTTCGTGCATCCTCATCCACAAATCCCCTCTCCCCATCACTCTACAAGGAGCCCAAGGACTCATTGATAATTTTAATAGGTTCCATACCTTTTTGGGCCTTTTCTTTGGCCCAGAGAACGGTGTATTTTTTAATATTTTTCATATTATCAATGAAAGGCTGGGCATGGGAGTAGCCCTCTTCCACCGAGGGATAGCTCCAATGATCAACCACCAATTGGTGGTAATCCTCCTCCTTAAGCTAGCCTGCGTTAAACTTGAAAGGTGCAGGAGGCTTCTTGAACAGACCACCAGCTCCAAGAGAATAGGGGAATGGTCATAAATCCCACCATAACCAACCCATTGACGAAAGCCAATAGGACTGTTAGAAAAATCATCACTTAGAAGGAACCGACCCAATATTTTAGAGATGCGGGCCTCACCCACTTTATTGTTCCTCCAAGTGGGGGTTAATTTAGTAAGAGAGTGGTCGAAAAGGGACCCTTCCCGCATCATTTTCAAGAAATAATAAACGAGAGGGTCAGCTCGAGCACATGGGCCCCAGGCTTCAGAACAACACAAGGAAAAATTTAAGTCGCCCCCCACAATCAAATTTGGGCCATTCATATAGGATTTACCCCTCAAATTATTCTAGAAAGAAACTCTCTCCACACAGGGACCATAAATGTTAAGCACCGAAAAATTAGAGCCCAATTCAATAGAGTAAGCCTCCACACCAATCAAAGATTCTAAGGTCCAACAATTGATCATATTAATCAAATTATTTTTCAGACCAGTCACGAGTCCACCAAAGGGACCCCTTACATTGGAAGAAAAAAAGGTCCAATTTGGAAGAAACGAAGATGGAAAATGAGAGATCTTTGCCCCTGTACCCAAGGTTTCTTGAAGAAAGATAATGCCTGAATGGTGCAAATGAACAAGGTTTTTAAAGGCTAGTTTTTTAGGCTCACTAGCTAAACCCCTATAATTAAAGGAAATTACAATCATTTGGTAACATGTTCCGAGGAAATCGCCACTCTAAGCACCCCTTTGATGGATAATTTCCAGCCATCAACTATGTCAATAATGGTCTTGAGTTGGGCTTTAGAAAGGCCAGACTTCCTACCCCTGAGTTTTTTTACTTTCTCGATATTGGGCAGTTTCCCCAACCCCCCAAAAATTTCCTTCTCTAGTAGTTTCTTTTCTCTGGGTCTCAAATTATAAGGGACAATGTCAATGGATAGATTGGTGATAATGGTAATGATACTATCCATTTCGATAGATAAGTTACTAACACACACAGAGGGGGTACATACAAGCCTGGAGGGACCAGGCTTAGCCGAACTATTGAACAAAAGATCAAAAGAGTTTAAAACAGGAGAGGAGAGGCAAGGGTATGTACTCGCTAAATCCGAGGCAGGATTAGCAAGGGGAGGTAGCAGATACTCCGCCACCATGTCCACCTCCTCCACCTGGGCGACCGCATTCAGTTCTGTATTGTTATCAGCCATCTATACTTCGATCACTGGATCCTGTAAAACCCCTTAGACCTCTTGGGGCTGTTCCACGGCCATGTGCTGCCCCAGCTACATTACAGGATCCACTTGCACCCTGATGTCCGCCTCGGTGAGTTCCTCTGAGTCTGGGACCTCCTATCTGTATCTAGCATTGTGGGAGGAGCCCCTTTTTTTCTTGCAGATTTTTTTAAATCCCAGAGGATAATCTCTCGCCAGGTGGACCAATGTATGACACCGATGACGGTGTTCATAATCAATCACCTACTCAAATGCATGTCCTTCTGTGTTCAGAACAATTTTCCCAATCAGTCCTTCCCTTGGGGCCAACTTGACCAGAATTATCGCAGTATTCCTAGATCTTGATTCCAATAAGGAAATATCTGCTTCCAGGAAGGTCCCAAATCTATTCCCAATAGCCCTGAAAACCTCCATGATCCAAAAGTGAGGCGGAAGAGCAAGGAGGCGAACCCAAACTGGTATCTCATCCACCCTCTCTTTGTTTGCATCAAAAAGTGAACTCCACCGCATGAAGAAAATAGGAGCAATACCAAAGCCCCATTGATGAGCGAGGACCAATTCCAGTGTTGTTGCATTTTTAAAAGTCAACATAAACCAACCTTTTGGTAGCATAATGACCTCAACATCTTTATCAGGGGCCACTGACCAGCTAATTTGAATCCATTCCATAATATAATTCGCAGAGAAAATTTTCCCTCTGGCTCTTCCCACCAAAATCAGTTCAAAGGCTGCCATTACACTATTGAAATGAATATCAACCCCAAAAATCAAATTCAGGCATTCAGAGCTCTTCTTAATCGTTTTTCCTTTCTTTATTTTTTTACCCTTCTACCCGTCGAATTTCACAGAATATTTGGACGACTGAGCGCCACCTCCAGAAGACCCTCCCTTTGTCCAGGCAACATCATTTCTCGATTGAACCAACTCGACCCCCAACACATCCCTGTCGTGATTTTGTTTTGAGCCAGCCTATGATGGGCCCTCGCTAAACCCTGTCTAGATACCAGGGTTTCCATTCCAAAGGATTTATGCCTCCCTTTCACTAAAAACACCTGGAAGGCCCTAAAAACCACCACTCAGACCTCCCAGTGAGAAAATACCAAAACCACCACAAGAGCCCCACTCCGGTCTTATGATGTCCGCTATCCCATGGACAGGTGAAACCCCATGCACCACAGGAGGGTCTGAGCCCAGATTCTGGGAGGCCAAAGGAGCAGCCTCAGCTTGGTCGTCCAACTTAGTCACACATGGGTTCAAGGGTCTGTTACCATAGATAGAGATGAAAGTCGATTTTCCTTCCACCCCTGCCCTGATGATGATGTCCTCCAAACCCCCCAAGAATATGTGCTCACGGGACAGACCAGAAACCAGACGACCAGAGGATGATGCCAGAGGCGAACTAGTAGAGACTGTGGTTTTTTGCAGACCCAAAGGCTTGTGTAGAGAGACAAAACCAGCCCGCTCCACCGACCGATGTTGAGAAAGGAACATATGAACACTTTTAAGGGAGGAAAACCCTACCTCAAGGTTCCATTTAAATTTCTCCTCCCCACCCTTCGCCTCATATGACCGAGAGGGAAGGGATACTTTTTTCAGGTTAGGGCTTGTAGGGTCTAAACCCTAGACTGACAGGATGTCCTCAGCTTCAATTTCCACATCTACATATTCCTTATCATTATCCATAGAGGCAAAAAATGGTAAAAACCCAACTCCCCAACCCCCAACCAAAGCACACGGCAAGAAAAACTAACCCGAGAGTCACTGTGGCAGACCTGGAGGACAAAGAAAATAGAAAAAAGAAACAAGAAGTGGAAAAAAGTCCTAGTAGAAAGATGTTAACATAAATCGGCCAGCCAAAACACCCAAAAACCGTGAAAATAACACCTTAGGATAGCATTTAACCGACATATTTTCTTACCTCCACCGGGCCCGAAGATGTTCTAATTGGGAGAAACCACCCAAGTCACGCCAAAACCCCGACTCCCCAAAAAAAGGGAGTACACACCTTTCCAGGGAAACCGGGTAAGATACAAAACCACCGAGAGAGTAAGGAACATAAGGGACCTCCCACCAGATAAGCACAGGTGAAACAAAACTCCAGAGCCAAAAAAACCAAGAAACCCTGTCACGGGAAAAGTGGATTTAATAAAACAAAACGTTAATCATGAGAAGATGCCATGTAGAGGTCTTCATAGGTGAATGTGTGCCCCCACGACACCGTTGGCCCGCATGTCAGCCCCACAGATGTCCAACATTCCCAGCTCCTAAGGTAAACTAGTCGGAGAACCGTCCATAGCACCAATCGCAAAGAGAAACATGACATAGTTAGGGTTCCACCATTTTTTGTTGGTTCCAGATCTCACCAATCGGTTGATATCTATTCGTATAACAAATGTTGAACCATATTAGCGATTTAAGAAAATTCTAAAAAAGGGAGGATATTTGAATAATTACAAGAAAGAGAAACAATTTCAATCATTAATGGAAAAATAAAAAACAATTCCAGATAGTGATTGCAACCCTCATGAAATAACGTCTCATGTTGTTTGGGTGAGGATTCAATCTAAACGTAATAATAAATATGTTATCACTTGCCATCACACATATTTCATAACTTGTGATTTCCCATGGTCTATTCGAGGCAACATTTGTAAGCACACCATAAAAGTGGGTTGGTTGTATTCCCATTCAATGGCTTCAAAACCATTACTAAATCATCATACCATAATTGATTCAAAAAATGACCCTCTTGAGATCAATATAGAGGCGTCAGATCTTAGTGAATATGCAAACACAATTTCCATGGATAGTCATAATGTTGATGTAAATACTGAAGAACTTGATTTAGCGAAAGAGGAGTTATTTGGCTACTTAGACCTTCTTCGTAACAGTCCTCCTGCTACTTTAACCAAAATTAAATTGTTGATTTTTTTGGCTAAAAAATGTTGGATGACACCAACAATCTTCATATTATGGATTATGACTTCACGTGTGGGTTGGGTGCTTTTGAGTCATGTTTGAAGAGGAAGAAGAGCTTCCTAAGCCCAAAAAAGAGAATAAAACAAGAAAACAAAATGCAAGATTGGAAATTTATTTGAATATCACTGCAGATGAAGATGAACCATTTGAGTTTGAACAACTCAATAATTGAGGTCACCCTTTCTCTAGAAATGCATGATTTTACAGGTTTGTTGTGATGTATTTGTTTTCAATTTTTTTAATATTTATTAGTGCATTACATGTATTTATCATATTATTGTTGTGTTGAATATGTTCATGTACATTTAATAGGTGGTGAGGCTATGTTTGTTGATTTGGGAAATTTGTCCCAGATGTCAAATAAGTTCAATAAATAATTCCATGCATCTATGTTCAGTGTTTCAATACATTGATTGTTTAGTATTTTATGGAATATAACACTAAGACTAAGACTAGATGATGATGATGTATATGACTAAGACGAAGACATTAAATGATGTATTCGATTAAGACTAAGACATTAGATGATGTATTTGACTAAGACTAAGAATAGAACTAAGACATTAGATGATACTCCATTCTTCATCGTATACATTAAATGATGTATATGACTAATACTAGCACAACCACATCAGTAAATGTGGTTGATATAAGTAGATAGGTGTCAAATTTTTTCCTCATATACATCTTTAAGATTGGATACATTTCTAACGAACCTATTACATCTGAATTTCTATCGAATCTTTCATATCATGCAAAATGAATATCTCCAATATAGAATGTACCAAAACCTTGATATGAAACCCTGGATAGCTCCTAATCTCTTTAAAAGTTGAATGAAACAAAGTTGATGCCAACAAGTTTTCATAATAAAATATGAAATGCTACAGGTGTAGATCTAAGGGTAAGTGCATTGAAACCCACACTGTAGATGTGGTTGCATGCTAATGCCTACCTACCTTGCACTACAAGGAAAAGACCCTCTAGCAGATTTTTTGAGGAACCCCTTATAAAAATACCCCAGACATCCTTTTCTAGCGGAGGTTACTAGAGGAGGTTGGCAGGCGGGGGTTTTTGCGGATTTTTTTTCGTCCGGTGCACTTATCAACCTAAACCGCATCGGTGCATTCAACAAGAGAAGGCACCAGTGCGCACAAAACATTGGCACACTGGACACCGTGTGCTCCATACAAACGTGCCCAGTGTGTCTTATTACCGTAGTGCATTGATGCTTTACAAATATTCCACACCGATGCGTCCTAAAACCCCACGCCAAAAAAGAAACCACCCAATGTGGTCTTAAGAAACCGCAGCGGTGCGCCTATAAAACCCTGCGCAACGGAACATGGTTAAATTAAAAAAAAAAATTACGGTCAAAAAACTGCATTTTTCACTTTTCTCAGTGCTCCAGAGCTCTCAGGCACCAGTGCAATTTATCCTTGTTTGAGCCACCCTAACATCGGTGCTCCCATTGCACCCATTGCACACACTGCTATTGTGCATTGCCCACCAATCTCAAGCTTGAATTTTGCAAAATGGTGGGAAAATTTTCTTTTGCAAATCCTACAGTCAATATGCCTCCTCGATGGCCAAATGTACAAGTATTTTTCTTTTTTTCCCATAATTAAGCCTTTTAGCGAATTATAATTTCAAATTACCTTAAAATTAACCATTTAAAGAAGAAAAAAAAAAATTGTCATGCGGTGCACTTGAGCCGTTTGGCTCGCATCGGTTCATGACGCTGCCTGTAAATTTATAAGTCGCACCACAACCGGTGCTAACAAAATCTGCACTGGTTCCGGGGTGGTACCGAAAGGTGCACCATGTTATTTTAAAATTTTAAAAGAAGTGTGGTGTGGTCGGTTACTCGGCCGCACCGTTGACCATGTGGAATAGCAGAAATGTGGTGCGTTGACTTAAATATCTGCTCCGGAGCGGGTATTTTTGTCAGCGCATCACATTCTGCATTTCGACAGGGTCAATGGTGCGGCCTGGTAAGAGACCCTACTGTTGACTATGTAATGATGTGAGGAGGTCGGTGCGCTGACCAAACTTTACGCCCTGGGGCGTAGATTTTAGTCAGCGCACCGCACTCCCAACACCGTCGATAGTCAACAGTGACAATTTTCAGGTGCAACGCTGCCGGTGTGTTGAATATTTTCTGGTGCACCGCCGCCGGTGCGCGACATAAAAAGACACACCGGTACTGGTGCATGCCTGTTTTTTGTGGCACACCAATTGTTTTTTTTTTTCCAAAAAAAAAAAAAAATATATATATATATATATATATATATATATATGTATATTCATAAATACATGTCTCATTTAATAAAAAAATTGTATTTAATATTTCAATCATTCAGAGACGTGAAAGGAGAAAAGAGGAGGAACAACAACAACAATAGGCGGACTAGTATAACATGGTTTGTCTGTGGGAGGCACAAGAAAGGGAGAGAGATGCATACCCTCACCCTGTTACAACAGCTACCCAGGGGCTTCTAAGGTAGGTAGGCCTCCTCAAGTTCTATGAGGAGGCTACTTCCCTAAAGGGCCATGGTGTGTTTTTGATACATCTTATCCGCAAGTGGAATGCCCATCAAAAGGCTTTTTGGGTTGGTATTAACCAGTGGTATGGGCCCACTGAGCAGGAAATAAATTTCATTATAGGGCTATCGAGGAGAGGGGTGAATTTTCCCTCATTCCCAGAGGTTCCAGTTGGTTATGCAGCAGGGAGTCAGTTGGTGTACTCCCAGAGATACATTAGCGCAGATATATTGTCTCCTTCATATTTTCAGGTCTCCAGAGGTCAGTTACGTATTGGTGCATTTGGTAGTGAGGAGGTGAGGTGCCTCTCACTTCTATTTTCGATCGTATCACGCTTAACAATTTGGATCCCAAACGGACAGTTTCTTTGGTTTCTATATTATGTTGATTCTTTAGTACAGAGCCACGACTTGTCATGTGTGGTCTCACATTTTTGCTAGCTTTTGTACACTTTGTGACCACCGATAAGTCATGGACATTAGATTTTTGATGGTGAGTGGACATGCTGAAGACTGCCACATGATCCGGTGTGGTCTGAGAGGATGATTAGACAGGCTGTGGAGGCTGAGACTGCCTCCAGAGGTTACATGAGACCCTGCTTTATGAAAAACTGATTTACATTTTCTTTTCTAGCAAGCAGGATGGCTTGATAAAGGCATGTGATGATTTGGGCGACCAACTCACTGCATTGACTGTTGAGGTGGGAGTCAAGCCCGCTACTATGAGAGACATACAGGCCGATGGTAGGATGTTACATATGTGGAGAGGCATGACACATGACATGTACAGCCTGATGCAGCATGTTGTAGAAGGTACAACCTTAGTTACATGGCTGAGGAGGACCGTTGCACGTTATAGGTGTTGTTGAGACGCAACACATGATCTTTAGTCCGCGAGCAACGACGCATCATCTGATGATATTTCACCTTGTGCAGTGCCAGATGAGAAGCATTCACTAGCATCAAGCAGTAGTCATCATGGAGAGCAGGCTGGACCATCGGCCACGTCCAGTCAGCAACCTGCAGCATCCAAAAGTAGTCATGAAATACGAGCAAAGGATCACATCAGCTTCCATGGCTGAAGGTCATCAATACAGCTTTAACACATCTTGGACTAACAGTAGGCCACACGATCAAACAGCATGAACATATGGCCGTATCTGAGCTTGCGGAGGTCAGCATTCATCACTGCAAGGTGCCTCGACTAGTACTGCTATTGATGATGTATCAATTCAAATTTGATCCATGGACATTTTTATATTACGCTTATTATTTTCTTGACATTATATATATATATATATATATATATATATATATATATATATATATATATATATATATATATATATCCATGTATTTTATGTTCATAAATGGTACTTAATTTACATGTTGCGGATCATCATGATGTGTATATTGTTAGTCATAAATATGTCGTTTAATGCCATGTATAGATGTATAGTAGTTACTCTTATTTATATGTGTATTTGATGTTTTTGTTGTGATGATATTATACAATGCTAATTGTGTTTTGTTATATGATCATGATCACGATGATGTTAGCGAATTTGAATGTGTTTTTTAGTCGAATATAATGCTTGTACAATGGTTATCATGATTGTGATGTTTATTAATTAATTTAATATTAAATGACCATGATATATATTAAATATTATGTCGTGATTGTAATTGAAATTTTAATTTTAACTGTATGTAAAATTGTAAAATTGTATTTATATTTGTAATTGTAATTTTAACTTTAATTGTATGTAAAATATTTGTAAAATTTTAATTGTAATTGTAATATTTAATTTATTGTAAAATGATTGTAATTTTAATTTTAATTGTAATTGTATATATGAAAAATTGTAAAATTGTAATTGTAATACTAATTGTATGTAAAAATTTAAAATTGTAACTGTAATTTTAGTTGTAATTGTATGTAAAATATTTGTAAAATTTTAATTGTAATTGAAATATTTAATTTATTGTGAAATGATTGTAATTGTAGTTTTAATTTTAATTGTATATATCTAAAATTGTAAATTTGTAATTCTAATTCTAATTGTATGTAAAATTCTAAAATTGTAATTGTAATGGTATATATGTAAATTTGTAGAATTGTAATTGCAATTGTAAATTTTACGTAAAATTCTAAAACTGTAATTGTAACACACAACTTGTAATTGTAAAATATTTGTAAAATTTTAATTGTATTACTGTGAAATTATTGTAATTGTAAAATTTTAATTGTAATTGTAATTCTATGTAAAATTATAAAATTGTAATTGTAATTGTATGTGAAATTGTAAAATTGTAATTGTAATTGTATTTCTAATTCTAATTGTAATTGTATGTAAAATATTTGTAGAATTTTAATTGTATTAATGTGAAAATTTTAATTGTATTAATGTGAAATGATTTTATTAAAATTTGTAAATTTGTAAATAATTGTAAAATAATAAATCTAAAATAATATGAATTTTTGTAACATAATAAAGTTTAGAAAATAATGCAAATAAATTCATGTACTTTAGAATTATCATTATTTTATTATGATCTTACATACCAAAAAAAGAACTTGATACAGTACGCCATTTTTATTGAGATCAACATAATTGCAAATTATGAACTGAAATATTGATTTTAACATTAATTCAAAATAAATATTATTATAATGTTTCGAAAAAAAGAGTCTTATAAGGTATAAAGTAATTAAGTCCTCTTCTTTATAAAAACCCATCTTAAAAAGTATAAATATTGATGAAATAACACATGTACTAATTTCATTGAACAACTTTTAGAAGAATTCGAGTATATTACCATTGTGTTGCCTCTTATGGATACTAATTCCATGAACAGATTTTAGAAGAATTTGAGTGTCAAGAATTCAATAGAAAAATAAATAAAAACACATTTTTGGACTATTTTGCATTTTATTAAAAGGTTTTTGGGATTTTTTGTGGGGTTTATGGGTTCATGGGACAAGAGACAGTACTGACCCTGCCGTATTGGTATTCCAGTTAAATTTTTCCTAGCAGTGATATGACCGAATCTTGTAGCTATGCATTTAACAAAGAACCCATATATTTTGAGAATATGATTGAAGACTATTGTCATGTACTTTAGCACTATTCCATTTCTTCACCATATTAGCACAAAATAGAAAGAATAATTTCTTTCACCATAATAACACACAAATTTCAAAAAATAAAACACTCCATTCTATGTTTCGAGGCATTTTACGCAAATGATAGGAATTTCTGTGGAGTTTTATCCATATTTTGCAATTTAATGAAGGTTGGAGGGAGCTTACAATCCTGTATATGTTAGTAACTGCACCCTTCAGTGGAACCAAAGAAAATTCAGGCAGATTCCTCAGCGAAGTAGACTGGCCATAATAAATTCCTTCGAGACCTCAACAGAAGAAATAGGTATGCATGTCAAAAATAGATATGCATGTTAGAGGCTCCTGTTGGCACATTTTCTTGTTGCAAGTTGTGGAAAGTTTCAAGTTTCTTTTTCTGAAAGAAGAAGAGGTGTAGTTTTCAAAAGAAATGGCCCAAATATTTTCACAGGAAAATGTACATTTCCAACATGTCTAAAAACTAAAATATCTCCAACTTCAATAAAATGCTCAGAAACAAAACTTTGCCAACCATTTGTGAAAACTGTCCACGTCTTAGCACAGCACAAGTTCACATGTCACAATTGCCCACTTGGGCCCTGTAGTATTGCATTTTAACACGCCCCACATTGCATTCTCTCCACATAATCAGTGGGGACCTCCTGCAATAAACAAAATGCATTGGAAGAATAGTTATTTCCATCAAGAATTTATCCAATTCTAATTCTAATTCTAATTCTCAAGAATAAACAAAATTTTAATTCTAATTTCATATTTCCATCAAGAATAAACAAAATTATAATTCTCAATTTCTATGGTTGGAGTTCACTAAATTTTGGTGTACACACCTAAAAGTAATTTCGGTGCCTTAACCGCAAATCGGTGCTAATGTACATATAACCGCACCGGTGCATTTTAGTTACTACGCACTGGTGCGTCTGGTGCCATGTTATCAATGGACGCATCGGTGACGAATAACCGCAAATAAAAAAGCGCAAATCTATTTTATTTAAGTGAAAAAAAAGCGCTTAATTGAAAAATGGGGGAAAAAATATTTTCAAAAATCTAATTTCATAAAACAATTCTTTAAATACTAAACACTTTTCATTATTTCGTTATTTTTGCAAAATTTTCAGCCAGGGATTTGCAAGAGACATACCTAGAGCAAGAGAGCACGAGAGCACTGTGGAGCAGCGAAATATGTTCAAATAGAATTATTCAACCAATCAGAATTCCAAACCTCTGGTGATTCAAACCATGTAGCATAGAATTTCAAACGATCTTGTGATTAAATTTGATTTTTTTTTTACTCTTTCTGCAGTTTTTTTACAAAGTAAAAGAAAAAATTTCAATTTGTTTTTCATTTTCAAAAACAAAATAAAAATAAAATCCATTTTTACCCTAAACCCTTTATTCTTTTTGTTTCTGCCCTTTCTTCTCCCTGTTTCTGTGATTTCAGAATTAGGGCTTTTCATTTTAGATTGACATCCAACCCACGTGACGACTTGCATAGTCGGATTCCAATCCATGTCGGCCATTGCATGAATTTTTGAAAAAAAAAAAAAAAAAAAATTATTGGTGCCCCCTACGTAACCTAGCGCACCAGTGCGCTATATTATCCAAGCACAGTGCGAAAGTACTATGTAATAAAAAAATTAAAAACAATTTTTTTTTAATCAGTGCACCATATGTAAAATAGAGCACTGATGTGCTATTTCATTATGGCGCACCGCGAACGTGTTGTTTCGCAAACAAATATTTTATTGTGTTAATCGGTGCACCCATGTAACATATAACACTCAGCATCGGTTCTCCTAGTTGACAAATAGCACTGTATGGTGGTCCCTTCTTTGCATGGGGCATTTATGCTACAAAAACTAACACTAGACGATTTTTATTATTTTCTATATGTTAATCGATGCAGTGGTTAACATGTAACGCACTGGGTCTCCTTGTTGACATAGAGCACCATATTTTCTATTATACTATTTGTGCGGTGCATTTATAAGACCCCCACGCACCAACGTCGGTGCATACACCATGAATGGCACATCAGTTTCTTGAGATTTTTTTTTTTCCTGAAAATTAAACAATTTATTTATAAATATATTAATGAATGATATGGTACAGATTTTAAATTGATAAAAAATCACTGACAAGAGATCAAGTAACAAAAATACTAATAACACATCAAGAAAAAAAAAGGGCAAGTTCTTTGTAAATTATTTACAAAAAAATATTATTTTTGAACTATATGTAAGTTTAACTAATATGTATTGTTTACTGTTTATCATGCAGAGCCACAAAATGACGAAGCTCAATAATATTATTTCTTATCTAGGACCAGAAGAGCGTAAAGGCTTGATGGAAAAATTACAAAAGGATGAATCAGGTGAATGAAAAAATACAATCGATCCAATATGAGTTTCTTTTTTTAATTTTAATTAATAATATACTTAAAATTATTAGATAACATGTGTCAAACAATCTATTAATTCACATATGTTTAATGTTCTACAAGGACCAACAACTCATAAAAGGAATGTTGTTCTAAGAAAAGCAATGAACATCAGGTAAATAGTGCTCCTTAGCTCATCTGGGGTGGTCTTTGGAGGTTAACATTAGGAAAAAACTTTTACAAGAGATTTAGTACATCGTGGAGAATGTATAATTTATTTCCACTAACAATAAAAATCAATCCAATGATTCCAAGAACCAAATTTTAGCTAAACTACGAAGGTTTCTGAGGGTGGTCAATAAGACATGTGGGACTTTTAATAGCAAAAACGTACAACAAAAAAGAAGGAATGAAAAAGTAATTTTCCTTTAAATGTTTGTCTAGAATTATTTATAAATATCACTTTTGTTATATTTACTTTTCATATATCAATATAAAAATTAAATATTTTATTGTCATGTTACATTTTCAGGAAGATTATGAAAATCTCAAAAGATGAATGAGCTGATATTAGAAATATGCCAGTAGGAATGTCCAAAAAAGTGTACAAGGAGATGGTCAAAGAAATGGACAAAATTGCATCATAGGAGGAGCCATATCAACAACAACGTGCTTCAAATGTAATCTGTAATCATTGAATTTTTCGATCATTAGGTACAATAAATAAACAATTTAGCATTAAATATTAATTTTCAAGTATTTTCTTGCAGAAAAGAAAAGAAAATAGAACTCATTCAACACATAAAACAAGACGACAAGGAAGAAAAAGGCTGATATCTAAGTTTGTGAGTAATTTTTATTTCCTTATAACAACTTAACTAGATTTCATTTTTGTATTTTTTAAGTTGTTTTACAAAAATCATCATTGAATGTCTTCAAACAGGTGCTAGCATACAGAGAAGAACCATTAGACGAATTGATTGAAATTGGGTTAAATATGGGTTTTAAGTATATGTTGGCATATTAGAAATTAATTGTGGAATTTGTAAGCATATATAGATCTTGTTTTACTTAGCTCCGTCTATAATTAATAGAACAACAAAAAAATTATATTAAATATATGATTTTTTATGGGGTATAAAACTTGCAGGAAACAAAGTATGGAACTACGCCAACAGATGAAATCTTGAAAGATGGCATGGTACATGGTTTTGAAATAATGTGTATAGTTTATGAGTAAATTGTTGCTATGGTACGTCATTTCTTTTCGATTTACATTGATGTATATTATTTAATATTGCAATTTTCATTATTCTCATCAATGTATATACACTCATTACAGTTTATTTTTATGTTTGTAGATGAAAGGTGAAGAAGAAGAAAACAATCAACACCGTGAAAAAAACATTCCTGAAAATAACCCCAAGTCATGGAAGTAGCTCTAGCAGTGACACCAGTTAAAGCAAATAATAATGATCACTATGTTTGGATATCAAAGCAAGGCATTGTATTTTTTGAAATATTTCTCTGTGAAATCAGACATTTTGTTTAATGTAATGGACATAGTGTCCCAATTGAAAGACAAAGGGATACCAATAACTATCCCATTTTGTATGACAAAGATTGTCTTATATATATATATATATATATATATATATATATGTTTTAATTTATTCTATTGTGTTCTCCATTGTCGTTGTGAAATGTAACACCGCTAATTAAATTTATGGATGATTAAATATTATAATGAAGAGATGTGAAATTTGATGATATGATATAACAAATTAATCCAAACATCACATTCAAATGATGTTATAAAAATTTAATTAATATGAATATTTTTATAAGATGTGTTGACTTTTGATGAATAATGAATTTTAAAACATCACAATAATTGCACTGCCACGAGTCGATGTTTCTAAAAAATACAAAATGAACACCGGTGTGTGTCAGTTATTGTACACAAGTGCGTTTGTAAGCTGCAGCGCACCAGTGCGTTTCTACGACCTATGGGCACCACATAAATACCAAAACCAATTAAAAATCTCAGTGTGTTTGTGCGATACTGCGCACTGGTGCGTTTATGTGAAACTACACACCGATGCATTTATACGACCTATGGGCATCGCACAAATACCAATACCAATTATAAATATCAGTGTGTTTATATAATAGAGTGCACCAGTGCGTTTGTATAAGTCTACGAACCAGTGCGTTGAGACGACCTATGGGCACTGCACAAATCCCAAGAACAATTAGAACAGGCTTGTGCATTGTATCACCAACAGTGCACCCGGTGTGGTTTTTTACCTTAACAACCCAGTGCATGCACCTTCGACCGCCTCGGGGCCACCTTCTAGATGACACGCACTGGTGCGTTGAAACCTTAGTAGCACACTGATGAAAAAAGCATCTGTAATAACCTCTGGCTGGTTGCCTAGTTTTTTTAGTTATGTTTAATTTCCGTTAAAAGCTCCGCTAAAACCTCCGTAACCATAAACGGATGTTGTAGCAAATGTTTTATTGACAATTTTGGCCATTTTTATAACACTAAAAACCTCCTTTATAACCTCCGCTAGAGGGTCTTTTCCTTGTAGTTTTGAGATCCACTTGGGATAACCATGAATATAAAGGCCCGAAAAGTATATCAAAAAGTTTTCTAAAAAATTTATTCAACAATAGTAAGGCAAACACAATATAGAAACAACAATATATGTCACTTCAATCTGACATATATCTTAGTTGGATGTGGATTTGCATAGCCTACAAAACATAAATAATGGATGATTTATCATATTACCTATAACCATAAAGAATAAATGATTTTTCATATCTAATATATCTAAGTCTATATAAGTATTAACCTTTTTTTTAGAAATAAAAAAACCTAACAATAAAAATAAAAGATGAAAGAAATTAAATGATTTATGAAACCTAATATTTCTAGGTAACAAACATGAAATCTAAAATGAAATGAAAGCAACGGAAATGTAACAAAAATTTCAGCAACAAAATTTAACCTAATAGCAACAAAAAAGAAAACATGTAAAACATGATTTTACTAGTATTTGGTAATTGACAATTGTTATTGATCATATATTATAGGAGAATAATATATATAAAAACAACAGAGTTTCTTCATCTACTGACTATGAGTTTCCACAACATTGGAAATGAGTAAGCAATGATGAGCCAGTGATTGTCGGCAACAGTGAGGGAGTGAATGTCAGCAATGGTGAGCCTGTAAATGTCAGCAACAACACATCAGTCAGTCTGTATCTGAGAGTGAAGGGTGGCATTCATGAATATTTCTAATACTATAGTCACTATTTCTTGCTTGATCAACACGAAGATACACTACTTTTTCCCGAATTTCATTCTAGCATGCAAGCTCTTATTTCTTTTTTAGGCTATAGGAATTTTTATATTTCCTTTTTGGCAGCCATATCATTGGATAATGAAAATTAAGACCAATCCAGTTATCCTCACATTCTTCCATGAAAGAAATATATTTAGAAAACCTCGTTAAGGCTATCTTTAAGTTATGGTGGTCAAAGAGATCTTTATCTCGGGTTCATTTTCCTATGGAAACGCACTTGCTTTACATCCTTCTTGTACAACATTCTTCAATGTTTCAATCTAGTTTGTGCAATATGCAATGACTTGTTTCCTCTTGCTGGTGATAGTATTTGCATCCTCTGAGGAATTGGCCCACTTTTGTAGTTTGTGTATCCCCTTTAGAGGTATTTATTTTTTTCCTCTAACCCACATAACACTCTACATATTTTGTCAATGAATGTCACATTTTTCCAATCAACTGGCATGATTTCTCAAATAATATACAAAGGCTCTCAAAAATACATCCCCTGCACAAGGGTTGGGATTCCATATTTTGTTAAAAAACAACAGATAATTGTGTTGGTACAATTCATAGAGCAAGTCTTTTTATTGATTTGTACATGCATTGTATGCTTTTATAAATTCTTTAGGGTATCAATCTGGAAAGTCTTATTGGTGATGATAGCATTCTTTTTAAACATCATAATTTTTTCCATTAAGTAGATGTTGTAATTGGTTGAAGGATCCCTGCAAATAAGTCTGGAATGCATTAATTTTCTAAGTAGTATCTTCTCATAGTCCATCTTGGCCACCTTTGTTTGCAGCTCAACCATTATGTTATTATTTTTTCCTTCCCATATCTCGCAAAGGCCACGCATTATCTTTTCGTTCTCTCGCAAAGGTATTATTTTTCCCTCATACAATGGTGTCCATGCAGCTAATTTATCATCTTTTGCTTTCATCAAAGGAACTGGTATTTCCTCCTGAACACCCTTTTCCTCTACCATCCCTCGTACTAGTTCCTCATCCATTGTTTGTACAACAATGTCTTTAGTTAGTTTCTTAGCTTCTTCCTCAGATGAGGCTTTCAAATCGGCCAATTTATCCTCTATTGAATTTATCAAAGGATCTGGTATCTCCACCTGAATACCCTTTTTCTCTACCATCCTTCCTATTATACAAGTATAAATGTGGTATATGGTTGGTTCCTCATCCTTTGTTTGCACAATAGTGTCATGGATCTATTTTTTTCCAAGGGGTATAACTTCTTGGACCCCAGGAGAACGTATATATATGACACCCATGGTTAGGAAGTCTGCAATGTCAGACAAGCAATTTAATTTTTCAAAAGCTTATTTTTATTTGAGATCATTTGTTATGGTTTTTATTGTGTATTAAAGCTATATGTTTTTCATCTGGAGAACCGTATTCTTCCTTAACAACAAAATATATAAAGGAAGATATGAATGGGTACTTATTATTCCAATGCGCTTGTTTTTCAATTTTGGTGTGGTTTCATGGTCATCTGGATCATTTCCATATAACACTGAAATTAAGGTGAGGGAATCTCCTTCGTACTATGGGGATACATGTTGTATGTAATCAAGATCTCTCATTTCTATTTCAATCCATACATATGACATGGTCCCATCATGGGTTTCCTTCATTGCCTCTAGTGGTTCTTGTGTATGAGTAGGGGAAACCTCCACAACTCTTGCTTTTCTGTCAGCAAGGTGGTCAAAATCCTTGTTCCATCAATACATCATGTACATGTTTTTGTGTAGCATCAGGGGAAACCTCGGCTGATGTTTCTTCTGAAACAATAGGGAGTGTTTCAATGGGGAGGGGTTCAAGAAGTGCAGCAACATGGGCTCACTTTGTCCACTTCTTGGATTTTGGCACCATTATCGGGCACTTCTTGTATCCTCTCAATCTTCTGTTGGCAGGTTTACTCCACAATATTTCTACAACATCATCATCGTGTTCATCTTCTTTCAGTGGTGAATTAATAGTGGAATCGTCAAGAACCCTCGTAATTCGAACATTGGGCGACACTTTTTCCATATGGAAAGGTTATGTGGGAATTTCTACAACTGTGAGGTCATGGGGTGGAGTTTCAGCTGTTAAGGTATCCTTTGGTGGGGTAGCAACATATGCATGCAGTGGCCTTCCTATTGAGATTTTGGGGTAGCATCAGATGTGCTCTAGCTCTGAAATGTTTTGGAGGAGCTGGAGTACATGAGATATCCATGACCCAGAAAGAGTTTGGGAAAATCCCATCTGGCTTAAGAGTTATTCAAATAATTAATATTTTTAATTAATGACCCTATGTCTAACTTAGGAAAATTAAAATATTAAAGTGAATTAAATTAAACATGTGATGAGAATGACTTAAGTGATGCGGATCAAGCAGCTTCTACTATTATCCATTGATTAGAGATTAGATTATGGTAGTTGGTTTGCCAACGAGAAAATTATAAGAGAAGGGCTTGGGGTCAGTTGGATAATACACACATTGGTGGAGCACTAAAACTAAGTTGAAATTCTAGGGCGTGGTTTGCTAAGAATTTCAGGAAGAGTTTGCAGTGCAGCGAGGCGCAGTATTGGCAAGGGGATGATCTGATCCAAGGCCAGGAATACAACAACGACAGAGAGGCAGCATATCCAACAGCATAGAGGCAGCCAAGTGCTACACAGTCCGGCCAGAGCCCAGTCAGGGGCAGCGCAGAGGCAGCAGGAGCCACGCAGGGCTAGCGCAGGCCCAGTCAGGGCAGGGCAGGGGTAGCGTAAGCCCAGAGAGGGTGACGCATGCCCTTCCAGAGTAGTGCAGAGGCTGACACGGGCCAGTAAGGCTGACATAAAGGGCTAAGGAGCAACGCTGGGGTTTCTAGTGAGCTAGAAAGGGCTTGAGTTCTATAAATCCCATTTGAGGGTGTGAATCAGCCATATTTTCTGTCTCCGAGTGAAAGAGGTATTATTGCCATGATTTTCTCTATAGGGGCCAACCATGTGTGGTACCCAGAAATTGTTGTATTCAGATTCTGCATAATATAAAACCCTCCACAGCTAGCTGCACCATTTTTCCCACATTGGGTTTTTCCAAGGACATTTTTCCAAAAACTCTGTGTCACTTTGTCATATAATTGTGCTATTTAGTAAATGATCTGTATGTGCAGGTTTTTATTTGTGTTTACTTTGTTGTTTTTATGAATATTCAAATTAATAAATTGTATAATTAATCAAGTAGGAGTAGTAAATCGATAGTTAGCAGTAGGGTTCCTTGGATTAAGAAATATTCACATGGTATTAGAGCATTGTAGATCAAGTTGAATCTCTAGAAAATCGGCTAAAAAAAAAATTTCTGCAGAGTAGTAGCTGAAGTAGCAGAGATCCGGAGAGGGTAGTGCAGCAGCAGGAGTACGCAGTCCCAACTGGGTGACGTAGAGACAACACAGAGCCTTCCAGAGGGACGCAGGAGTAGCTTGCGTTGTGCAGTCACTATGTTGATCCAGTCTGCTCATGCAAAGGCCAGCCAGAGGGACGCAGTCCAATTTTGAGTTGATGTGCAGAGTTTCCATAGTCCGGAAGTAAAGCTTCATATCTTTAGCAACTGCTGGTGTGGTGGAGATTCTGTCAGTTCATAATTGTGCCTAGATAAGTTGACAAAGAGCGTGAGGAGAACAACCGCTCAACAGATTTTTTCCAAATAAATCTAAGGATCAATCGGAGGGTGATCGAAGAGGATTGATTCAGAATATTTGGCAGATTTCCAAGGGAGGAAATCAGTTTTCAGAGGGAGAAGAGGGTGCCTTTCTCGCCAAGGACCCTAGATCCAAGTTTCTCTATAAGGTAGGAACGGAAGCAGGGAGAGGAGTATCTGTTTCGACAGATTATTTCTAAGCAGATGCTGCCATATGGACTGCATGATCAAGATAGGTTGGACGGCTTATCCAACTCTGCTATCTGGAAGGCTAGAATCCTGACGGTCCTAGAGGCATACGAACTATGGGAGCATGCAGAGAGCGTCTTGGCTACACCGACCGATGTTTCTCTTCTCGCAAAGCATAATGAATTTGAAGTGCATGCTAATTGTTTCATAATGGATGGGGTCAAGGATCATGTGGTACCACACATAGCCAAGAAGAAGACGACTAATGGTATGTGGAAAATATTAACCACACTATTTCAAGGAAAATCCGTCTAGAAGAAGATGCTTTTGGAGAACCAAATGAGGTTGCTTATGATTATTAAGGGAGAGGAAATCGATCCTTTCCTCCTCAGTTTGCAGGCGATCCGGGATCAACTAATTTCCATGGGGTCAAGGTGGAGGATGATGTCATGGTGATGACTTCTCTAAATATAGTCACACATGATTAGGAAACATTTGTCCAAAGCATATTGGGCAGACAGGAACTTCCAAACTGGGACAACATGTGGGCTATCCTCCAACAAGGGGAAATCCACCAAATGACCAAGAGACAAGCCAACACCGGATCAAGCAAAGTGATGAAGGAGGAAGAGGAAGATGCAGCCCTGACATCTTAGAAGCAGCAAGGGAAAAAGAAGCGTGATCTATAAAGATCAAATGTTTCCAATGTGGTGAACTTGGACACTTTGCCACCAATTGTCCTCTAAGGAAGAAGGACAAGGAAGCTTCTAGTTCCAAAGCTGTGATAGCTCAAGAAGATGATGGCTCCGATGATGATGTGGCCATGAGTGCTCATGTACCTCAAGAGAAGAAGTGGGGTGACATTTATCAATAGATCAAATACAGAGTGGAGGAAGGATCCTTTAGTAGCCCAACTCTTGGATCACATATGTGTTATGATAGCCTCAAGATAGTAGTGGGTATGACTGGATCATTGGGTGTAGAGGATCACAGTGAAGTGGAAGGTAGAGCTGGACGTTGTAGAGGGAGAAGCGCAGTGCAGAGGCAGAAACAACGTAAAAGCAGTAGCGTAAAGGCACTGATGGGACCTCAACAACACAGAGGATGCAGTGCTTATGCAATGCAATGTTGTAGCAGCACAGTGGCTTCGGAAGGACAGCGCAGAACAGTAGCGTAAGGAGATTCAGTGATGAGATGCAACCTGACTAACTTTTATATCAGTGTTTGGGCAGGGGTCCTTCAGTTTCTTACTTCTCAGCAACTAAGTTGCAGTGCCGCATTTCATAGCACGATGCAACAATTTGAGAGGGAGTTGCAGTACGGATGTAGCAGTGACTATGGTAGAGTCATGGGTATTAGTACAGAGAGCAACAGAAGCGCAGTGATGAAGGGAAGCGGGCCAAACATTGGCACAGAGACTAATTCCAAATATCAGGGCAATACTTCGATGTGGTTGTATTGCTAGAGCACACTCCTCGCTAAGAGGGAGTGTTGAGATTTTAGGGTAGCATCGGATGTTCTCTAGCTCCAAAATTTTGTGGAGGAGTTGGAGTACATGAGATCTCCAAGACCCAGAATCGTTTGGGGAAATTCCATCTGGATTAAGAGTTATTCAAATAATTAATCTTTTTAATTAAGGACCCTACGTCTAACTTAAGGAAAATTAAAATATTAAAGTGAATTAAATTAATGGCATGTGATGAGAATGAATTAAGTGACACGGATCAAGAAGATTCTAATCTTAGTTGTTGATTAGAGATTATATCATGGTCATTGGTTTTCCAATGATAAAAGTATAAGAGAAGGGCTTGGGGTCAGTTGGAGAACGCACACATTGGAGGAGCACTGAAGCTAAGCTGAAATTCTAGGGCGTGGTTGGCCAAGAATTTCAGGAAGAGTTTGCAGTGTAGCTAGATGCATTATTGGCAAGGGGATAATCTAATCCAAGGCTAAGAATACAACAACGGCAGAGAGGCAGCATATCCAGTAGCGCAGAGGAAGGAGGAGCCATGTAGGGCTGACGCAGGCCTAGTCAGGGCAGTGCAGGGTTAGTGTAAGCCCAGAGAGGGTGACGCAGGCCCTTCAGAGCAGCACAAAGGCTGACGCAGGCTGGTAAGGCTGACACAGAGGGCTGAGGAGCAGTGTTTGGGTTTCGAGTGGGCCAGAAAGGGATCGAGTTCTATAAATCTCATTTGAGGGTGTGAATTAGCCATATTTTCTGTCTCCGAGTGAAAGAGGTATTCCTATCATGATTTTCTCTATAGAGCCAACCATGTCTAGTGCCCAGAAATTTTTGTATTCAAATTCTACATAATAATAAAATCTAGAGATAGTTGCATTGGTTTTCTCGCATTAGGTTTTTCGGGAGACATTTGTCCAAAAAATCTGTGTCACTTTGTCATCTGAGCATGCTATTCAGTAAATTATCTGTATGTGTAGCCTATAATTTCTTTTTACTTCGTTTTTTTTCTCAATATTCATATTAATAACTTGTATAATTAATCAAGTAGGAGAAGTAAATTGATAGTTAGCAATAAGGTTTCTTGGATTAAGAAATTTTCACACTTCCAACTATGTCATCCCAAGTTCTCCCTTCCTTTTGCAATGCACTAAACACAAAAAGTTTAATAAATCCATGGTGGGACAAGGTTTCCAATATTCATTTATAATTCTATATCGATAGGGCCATATGATCTAGGTTTATTGCAAGAAAAAGGGCATGTTAACCAACCTTCCATGATACAAGTTGTCTAACAAACGGATGTGTTGTAGAAAAGCAAGTGTATACCTCCCTTTTCATGTGAAAAATATCTAGACCAAGAATGCGACATCATTCCAGGGTTCTGGTAATGTGTTCCTTTCAAATCCTGTGCCTATTGGTGTGAACTGTTAACCTACCTCAAGGAATTTCCGCACAATTTCAGGTTGGGGTTTTCAACGGGCTTACCATTGTTCTCCCATCTAGGGTAACCCTATTGCTTCTGAAATTACTTCTTATGTCACATGCACCATTGTCCATGCTACCTCAGATCTACCTTCCTTCAAATTCATGGAAAATTCTAGAGCTATCCCCTCATAATACCCATGCAATCTATGAATATAATCCATCTAGCCACCATGTTCAAACAATTGTCTAATGTGTTGAGATGATTGTAGCAATTCTTTGGCAGGTTCTCTACAAATTCTTGGGCCTCCCATATTTAATCAGATTTCAAAGTGGCTATGTATATGTTTGGAAAGGGAGTGGAACAAATTCAATCAGTGACAAAAACAAGAAATGGTACATGTTAACGAATGTTGTTATCATGCCAATTAATTACTCATGTGGCATCACTTCATGCGTACTTTGTTTGGCATCAAACATGCCTTGTTTCTATGCTTGCATGAAATTCCCCTTGTATGCAGCCCAGATTTTCCGTAACGACAATCATTAGAATGGAAGGGTGATAGTAATTTGTCATCATAATAAGCCAAAATTTAAAGTTTGTTGACACGCAAGTTTGTGGGACCACACACCATATTGAAAAAAACTTAAATTATGTGCTTTATAAAGTTCAAAAACTTACACTTTATTATGTATCCTTACGTGCATATTATAATTTTGTAATCTTATCAAATTATCTTCACTAATTTGCAGGTCATTCATATTATCTTCATTGTTTTGCAGGCTTAGTTGTTGTTGGTGTGATGCTTCTTAGAACATGCTTCAATTCAATTCACTTGATCATGCATGGCAACCAACATTTCACATATAATATTATATGAGCCCAAAATGAGCCAACCTTGTGTTCCCGCATACCCTATTCCACTACAGTGCTCATATAACTTAAAAAGCAGATGTTGGATAGCATTTTGAAAGTGTTCCATTGCTGACTGTTACTGGCAGATAGTGATCATTATTTGTTGGCCTTATTTATTGATCTTGTGGCTATCTTGGTTAGGTTATCTCACATAATTTGTTATGTTAGGAGCTTCTTCTTTATGAATTTGAGCTCATTAGCTTTGTATAAATAAGAGAGACTCTCTCTCACTTTGGATCATGACACTTTGGATTTTCGGCTAGCCTCATTGGATATTTTTGGCCTGCAACATTGTTTAGTGATTTGGATGAATCTAATGCATTTTGGCATTTGGAAAAAAAATGTTTTTCTCTTGGAGTCTCTCTCGGGAAATTTGATGGATGGATATATTCTTCATTATCTTGTAAGTGTTGTTTAATGCTACACTTTCGATGTAATAAACGTCTAATGCATGAAATATTGTCTATGTTTTAATGTGCCCTAATTTTCTGAGAACGTTGAAGCAATGTATGCATGAATGAAGCCATAAATGAATATGATAAGTGCATGAAATCATAAGTATTAAAGTTCCCTTTACCCTAATGGCTGAAGAACACATGAAGAGAAACCCTAGCATGAAAGTTTCCCTAGCGAGACAATGTCATAAAACATATATAAGAAGCACTAACATTGTCTAAGGCATGTCAATATGATGGAAAAACCCTAGTTATAAGTTCAAAACTCTAGCAACAAGTTCGAAACCATAAGTGAAAAACCCTATGTGCAAACCCTTGCATTGTTAAAGATGATAATCGTGGATAATGAAACCTTAACATTGCTTGTTGAAGATGAAAGCCCTAGGTGCTTTGAAAATCCCTTGTTAAAGCAATACCTAATATGCATTGTTGAAACACTAAGATGACCTAAGAAAAGTATGCATGAATGAAGCCCTAAATTAATATGATAAGTGCATGAAATACTAAGTATTAAATATTCCCTTACCCTAATAGATGAAGAACACATGTGGATAAAACCTAGCATGAAAGTTTCCCTAGCAGGACAATGTCATTAAACATATATAAGAAGCACTAACATTGTCCAGGGCATGTAAATATAATGGAAAATCCCTATCTACAAGTTCAAAACCTAGAAACAATTTCAAAACCCTAAGTGAAAAACCCTAGGTGAAAACCCTTATATTCTTAAACATAATAACGTTGGGTAATGAAACCCTAGCATTTCTTGTTGAAGATGAAAACCTTAGGTTCTTTGAAAACCCCTTGTTAAAGCAAGCCTTAATATGCATTGATGAAAACCTAAGATGACCTAAGCAATGTATGCATGAATGAAGCCCTAAATGAATATGATAACTACATGAAATCCTAAGTATTAAATATTCCCTTACCCTAATGGATGAAGAACACATGGGGATAAACCCTAGCATGAAAATTTCCCTAGCAAGACAATGTCATAAAACGTATATAATAAGCACTAACATTGTCAAAGGCATGCTAATAAGATGGAAAAACCCTAGCTACAAGTTCAAAACCCTAGCAACAAGGTTGAAACCCTAAGTACAAAACCATAGATTCATTGTCTAAGAGAAAACCCTACATGCAAATCCTTTCATTGTTAAAGATGATAACCCTAGGTAATTAACCCTAACATTTCTTGTTGAAGATGAAAACCCTAAGTGATTTGAAAATCCCTTTTTAAATCAAGCCCTAATATGGATTGATTAAACCCTAATATGACCTAAGAAATGTATGCTTGAATGAAGCCATAAATGAATATGATAAGTGTGTGAAATCCTAAGTATAAATCCTAAGTATTAAATATGCCCTTACCCTAATCAATGAAGAACACATGTGGATAAACCCTAGCATGAAATTTTCCCTAGAAATACAATGTCATAAAGCACACATAAGAAGCATTAACATTGTCCAAGGCATTTCAATATGATAGATAGACCCTAGCTACAAGTTAAAAACCCTAGCAACATGGTCATCCCTAAGTGCAAAACCCTAGGTGAAAACCCCTAGGTGCATTGTTTAGGAGAAAATTCTATGTGCAAAATCGTAGGTGAAAACCCTTGCATTGTTAAAGATGATAACCCTGTGTAATGAAATATAAGAATTTCTTATTGAAGATGAAAACTCTAGGTGCTTTGAAAATCCCTTGTTAAAGAAAGCCCTAATATGCATTGATGAAACCCTAATATGACCTAAGTAATGTATGTTTGAATGAAGCCCTAAATGAATATGATAACCGCATGAAATCCTAAGTATTTAAGATGCCATTAACTTAATGGATGAAGAACACATATGAAGAAAATCTAGCATGAAAGTTGACCTAGCATGACAATTTCATAAAGCATATATAAGAAGCACTAAAATTTTCCAAGACATGTCAATATGATGGAAAAACCCTAGCTACATGATGCCCTTGATCCATGAAAGAAAACCCTAAAATAGGGTTGTTATGGAAAACACTCATATGAGGAAAAGAAAATAAAATTTTCATTGAGGGAAATTTGCATAAAAATAACGTGTGAATGCTCATTTCAATGATCAATATAATTGCATATAAAAAAAGAAAAAGACAAAGGAGCAAGGAGAAGAATCTTTCACATATCATGAACTACAAAAGTCTGAGAAAGAAAGAGAGTAAAGGTTCTTGGTGGAATTTTTTTGTGGTTATAATTCTGTAAGGGTTATTTGCTTTTATTGGTGGTGGAAAACAATACCCTATTCTATGGAGAAGGCAATCTTGACATGTAGGATACCTCCATCTGGCTTGAAAACAAAACATATGAAAATTCATTGAATTTCAAATTGTAGTATCCCTCTAAAATTTTGGACTGTGTCTCTCTGAAACCTGGGCCATCTCAACATACTTCAGACCTGTGAAAAAATAAATCTTTGTACGCTTGGATATGTGGAACTTTGGGTGCTGGAATTTTTGTGACAGAGCTAACCTCTGGAGCAGTAAATTGTTGCAAACCTTGATTGGAAATCTAAAAAAGTATTGAAGGCATCATAAGGTCTTGTTTGTAACATCTTTTGAAATGCTTTTGGACTTGAAGGATTGTCTTTGGAACCTATTAATAAAAAAAATTATTTTCTTATTCATTTTTGTGCTCTGTTTTCACTGATCTTAACTAGTAAAATAACAATTGTAAAAGGAAATATTGATTCACCACCCCTCTCAGTATTTCCAACAGTTAGACACAATTGAACTGTGATCAAAATGACATAATTGAACTAAACTAGACTATTAGACACAACTGAAATGCAATCAAAATGACACATCTGAACTATAATCACAATGTAATTCCATTAATAATTTTGATTGAAAATTACACTCCTTACATACACATTGTGTTCAAATATAAAAAAAGGTACCAAAAAATAAAGTGAGCTCGTATAAGTACATCAAAAAGGATGGGCATAATGATTATTTATGTTGTTATAATAACAATATAAGAAATAAGAACACCAAAATAACTCTAATAACAACCACAATAACAATGCATCCATTAACATGCCACCTATATTGATGACTGTGATTGAAACTTGGTGGAGCACATGCTGATTCCCATACATCTCTTGCACATCCACCTTCATTTGATGTTGCTTCATAGAGCAGGTCATTAACAACCCTTTGAACATCTAAACGATAAAGTTGTGAAACTGAGAAGCAATGTTTTTTGCTTCTTTGTGAAGGGGTTTCATATTTGACTTCTAACTTGATAAATTATGGTCATTTGATTGCATATCAATTATGAATTGGTGTAAATGACAATGTCATTTGCACCATAATTCCTCATTGATGTTAGCCCATCAACTAGGGAAATATACTAAGCTTTGTTGTTTGTTTGTTGTCATGCTGGGAATTTCTTTGTTGTTCTGATATACATGACTTAGTGCTTAATTGTGAAGCACAAATATAATTCGTGCTTGACTAGGGTTTAGATGGCACCAAACCTGAATGATAAGACTCCACTTCTCCACCAACTGCAAAAAAAGAAACCAATTACATTAAATATTTTTAGATTTTGTTGAAAATATGTTGCAATAAATCATTGTTACAATGGCGGAAAATCACTATTACAGTGGTGGCAACTCATGAGGTAAATGGAAACATCATTATGAAAATGCAGAAAATAAATTTTCATATTGTTAATCAAATCATATGTCAATGAACTAGAATTTTAAAAGGTTGCAAGGCATGTTAACTTCCAAAGTTTCCAAATTCAAGGCATGTTAAGAGACAAACATCCATATTGTTAGATATAACCATACAATTTTTACATTTGAAATGCATATCACAAAAAAATCTCATCACTTTAAAATATTTATTAATCGTTGTGTGCATGTCCTTATACATCAATCACAACAATTATGAGAAAATCATGGGAAAAAAAGCAGGCATGGAAAACTTGAAAAGCAATGCTAGGCAGAATATATATATATATATATATATATATATATATATATATATATATATATATATATATATATATATATATATATATATATATATATATATATATATATACAATTCTAAGAAAATCATGGAAAAAAAAGTAAGCATGGAAAACCATGCCTGCTTTCTTTTCCATGATTTCCATGCCTATTTTTTCCACGATTTTCTCACAACTATTGTGATATTATGGGATTTACGACTCTCGCTTTTCATATCATAATAAGGTCTTGTTGTGAGAAGATATGTGTATTTTGTTTAAGTTGTGACATAGACAATAACAATATATATCTTAAGCAACTTATGCAGGTGCTACAATATTGGCATTAGATTTTAAGTGGTAGTAAGCTTATAGATATTATCAATCCATGAATTTTTTTACATTATTGGTTTTAGATATACCATAGTAAGAATTTTGTAAATGTTTGTTTTGATAATATTTTTCCACCAGTGTAGTTCCTTTTGGAATAAAGATAGGTGAACTAACAAGGTTTAATAATTTTACTAGGTTTACTAGGTTGGCCTAGGTTTAATAGATTTACCAGGTTGACCTAAGTTTATTAGTTTAACCATTGTTAATTTGACCTTGGTTTATTAGTTTAACCTTGGTTTATTAAGTTTACCTAATTTTATTAGGTTTACCAAGTTTACCTAAGTTTATTAGGTTGACTTAAGTTGACCTAGGTTGACATAGGTTTACTAGGTTTAGTAGATTTACTAGGTTGACTTAAGTTGACCTAGGTTGACATAGGTTTACTAGGTTTAGTAGATTTACTAGGTTGACTTAGGTTTTCTAAGTTGAACTAGGTTGACCTATGTTTATTAGGTAGACCTACTTTTACTACATTGACCTAGTGTCACTAGGTCTACCTACGTTTACTAAGTTAACCTAGGTTTATTAGGTTTACAGGTTTAATAGGTTGACTTAGGTTTACAAGGTTGACCTAGGTTTATTATGTTTACAAGTTTGACTTATGTTTAAAGTTGATATATCTTTACTAAGTTGATCAAAGTTTACTAGATTTTCTAAGTAAGCCATAGTCAACCATGGTCAACTATAGTCAACCATTGTCACCATGGATGGTTGTTGTAAACCTTGGTTGATCGCTTTCAACATGATCAAACATGAACAACCATGATGGACCATAGTCAATCATAATCTATCATATATAACTAAATTTTAATGTGGAGAACCATGGTCATCCATAGTCAACTAAATGTTTTCCATAATAAACCCTTGTCAACCATAAATTGAACATATTTAGCCATAGTCTACAATGGCATAATAATCCTCCCAACATGTGTTTGTTGTTAACTATCGAAACCAAATTAATAAATTCGTTGAAATACATTGATTGATGTCATTTTGCACCTTCGATACGCTTAGCAATAGCACTAAAAGGTGAAAAGTGATGTCTATCAACGTATTTCAACCACTTTATTAATGTGGTTGTGCTAATTTTATTGCTATATAAATCTCAAAAGACCTAAACTTTCAAAGCCCATCTAATTGACCTCTAACTTTGAGATATCCATATTTAATTTTTAATAATTTGAATATCCTATATTTTTTAGCTCTTATTAGTGAAAAGTAATTACGTTATGAAATAATCATTACTATAATAATAACAATCAAATGATAATCCAGTTCATCTAAATATTCATCGTTGTAGTGTTTGGATCAATTCCTACTGAAATGTTTAGGAGACATTTGTTCAACTATGGCTACCAATCCTTTGTAAGTTTTCTCATTTTTTTCGCTGAAAAAAACACACACAGAGCAACAATAGGAGAAATTTTGGCTAAAAATATGCAACAAGAGCATGACTCATTAGTCTACGAAGTTTCCACAACGGTGACAAGCGAGTTGTTGTAACGGTGACCAATGAATTGCCGCAAAAATGACTCAGCGTGTTGTCACAACGAATGAACCAGTTGGGTCACTCATTGCAGCAGCTCGCTGGTTAACTGGTTCACCTGTTGAGGTAGCTCGCTGGTTAGTCGTTGCGGTAACTCACAAAAAAACTTTTAACAGAATAAGCAAAAACTCACATGAAAATTAAAAGAGGAATGTAACAAAATCTAGTATCAATTTGAGAATTTGTAGCAATGATGAGAAAATTTAAATGAAAATTTGCTAACAGGAACAAAAAAATGCAGAATTTTTTTTAAAATGAAGAAAATTTGTAAAAAAATGCAGTAAATTTACATTTGCTGCAAACATAAAGAATTCCATAGTTGGATCGTCGTTCTTGCTGCAAACGAAAAGAATTCCTGCAGTTGGGTCGACAAATTCTTGCAACTAGAAATAGTAACAATTCTCTCCCTTCATTTATTTTTCCAACCTTTCGCGCAAATGGAAAGAATTAGAAAGTTGGATCATGTCTTGAATTCTTGTTGCAAATATATTTCACACTCGTTCGTCAAGACTACAATCTGCAAATGAAAATGGGCGGATTCTCGGCAAAGGAGAAATGAGACAGTAGAAGACGAGAAATGAGAAGGAGACACCTTATCGTTTGAATATTAGAGGTGCATTATTCTAGAATTCAAATTACAATGGGTTGCCACGAGTGAATGAGATTCTGAAATCTTCGACTTGTATAGACGAGTCAACGAATTCGGGAGAGAGGAATGGAATCCATAAATTTTGTTGTCTCATTGTCACAGTGACCATCATCGAATTGTCTCATTTCAAAATTCAAAATTATCATTAATTCGGTATTGAAATTTGTTGCATGTGGTAGGCGATATGTCTCATCCTTTTCCATGTGGTAGTCTGGTGCAGAAATGGTAACTAGGGGAGAGTTATCTAATGTTGTGCAAGGACCAGTAATTGTTATAGTATTGATCACATCAACCCACCAAAAATAGATATATATGCATCAAATAATTAAACATAAAGAAGTAACTTTAAGTCCAAATATATATTAAATTAAGTCGAAAATTTCCCAAGTCATTGACAGGGCCCACAACTGTCCATAAATAGCCCACAACTGTCCATAAATAGTTTAATAAGTATCAATATTACAAATCCTATCATGTCAACTAGAAAACTCATAAAACCATTTTTCCTTCCAAAATGGTCAATTCAATAAGTACAAAAAGCCAGTCACTTCAGCCCATCTGATCAGCCCTAATGTTGTGTTAGAGAAGTAAATATCAATACCTATACATAATAAAAAGAAATGTTTGTCAGCCATAACTATTGTGTTATTCAACATTTAAATCCATTGTATTAATAAATGGCACCACTTCAATAACAACATTTAAACCAGCTTGTGTACAATAAATGACACCCACCAGATAAATTCACTTTATGATTTCCCGATACAAACATTTCAAAGCACATGGATCAACAAAAACAAATTCCCATCCATTGGATCACATCAAATTCAATCCTGATCACACATGCAAAATGAAACCATTGCAATCCATGTCCATCATTGTCACCAATTAAATTCAACTGCAAAAAACTATAAAAGAAGTTCAACCACTACTAAAGTTGCATGTTTCACATTCAAACTATTCAACAGCCGTAGAGACAAACCAGCACAAAACACACCCCAAAACATTTCACAGTATATTCAGGTTAGTTTCTCAATTACAGCACAATTTTCTTACAATTTTATTTTATTTTCTAAGTATTTATTTCTAATTCTTACACTTTTATTTTCATTTCTGAGCCTTTATTTCATTTTTCTTACAAGTCTTTATTTCAGTTTTCTCACAGTTTAATTTTCATGAAATTTTATATTTTTTTCTATTTTTCTACCAGAGTTTTATAGTTGAACACAGATTCATCCCAATGGGAGATTGAATTCAAAACAATTTCCCCAAAACAGAATTGCGGACAATCTAGACAAGAGGTTAATAGTTGAACATAGATTCATCCCAATGGGAGATTGAATTAAAGGCATTGTAAAACATTAATTGTTGAATTCAAGACATTGTAAAGAGCACCTAGATTAGTCACCTACATTAGTTGAACTAGTAAAAGTAATGTCTCTTAACAGGTTGATGGAGGTTCAAATCTCATGGTGTAAATGTCAACCATGCAAGGATATTTTTGTAACTCAAAAAATTTAGAGTCCCTTGGCAAATAGTCACCTAGATTAGTTGAACTAGTAAAGAGCAACATCTCTTAATAGGTTGATGGAGTTTCAAATATCATGGTGTAAATGTCAAACATGCAAGGATATTTCTGTAACGGTACAAGGGTTTGTGCATTGCTAATATTATTGGAGGAGAGACATCATTTTAAAATCCAAGGATTTTGCACCAGTTCCCATAACATTTGAACATGTTTCTAACTTAGGATTCCAAACCTAAATGACAGTATCCAGATCCTATAACTTGAAATGGATCCCTGAATAGAATATACTGAATGACGTAAATACGAAGTGCAGACGAGCAAGTAACGAGCGTAGTGAGCAAACAACAATTTCACGTAGTAACATAACGTGGGGACCAAGAGGAGGTTTGGGAATGAAACTAGTAATGCATAATATATAACACTCAACCTCTAGACCACATCGGTTGAACCTAATACCAATAGTCCTCAAAAACCACCCACAGTAACTTCACCCATTGGCTTATATCAAAACCAATGAATTCGAGCCAAAGGTATTTGTACCATAGCTCAGTTCACGGCTATTAATCTTAGGGTTTGATGAAGATGCCATTAGTTAGAGGATTTTGTCTCTAGTGAGTAATAGTTTGCTGGTAGTTCTAGTTGTAGTTCCTAAGCTAAGTAGAGTATAATATTACTAGTATAAATAATACTATAAATTTATTATATTAAAGAATTAATATAGTGTCATTATCTTCATACTAAGCTAGAGATTGAGCATAATATCTATTAACCCACTATGGCTCTAATTAGAGGACTTTCGTCATAAGAACAACTTAAGTGGATATTATGCTTAATCTAGACCAAAGAATTACACACGGGAAAACTAGACCAGAAAATTTATCATTACAAGGACATAATTTAGAAGTTAAGCTTATTTAGATTCTATTAAGGTGCCGTAAGGCCGCTCGACCGTAAGGGAAAGGGCTAAATCTATGTTTTTCTAGTCTATCTCTTATTAAGAAGGTAAGTTATAGCTACCTCTTCACTTTAGTTACTTGATTTCTCCTACTACATAAGAGACAAAGACTTCAAGTTCTTTTGATTGAAACTAAATGAGAAAGTCAAATAGTTCTTAAGGATGCAATTCCCTGATTCCATTATGATTCAGATTCGGGTAAAGAGCTAGGAATGATGAATTCGGTAACTATGATCAGAATGTTTTGTATCGAAAAAATATAAATCCACTGCACATTGGAACTTACCCAATCATTTGAACTTACCCAATTCAGCTATAGATGAAAAAGAACACAACAAAGAACAAAACTCGTTTATAGTTGAACACAGATTTCCCCAAAACAGAATTGCAAACAATCCCTACAACAGGTTTATCGTTGAACACAGATTCATCCCTATGGGAGATTGAAGTCATATGTACCTTGGGTTGTCGCTTATCTTCTTGTATATGGAATGATTGCTAATATTAATGCTTTTTTGGGCTCAAATTCATAAGATAATACATTTTAAAACATTAATTGTTGCAGCACAATGACAAGAGGGTTGTTTATTTTTAGAACTTCCATAAAAAGGATAGTAGAACCGTAGGCTGAGTTTATGACAAAAGAAACTCAAATAATTCACCTCAGACTGAATGCCTCCCACAAAGTAGAGTGACATGAATTATTGGCCCAGAAAAATGAGCTTTATGAGGAATTGACGTTGTTGTGCAAAATAATAAACAATATAATGATCTTCTTTGAGTGAACTTGTTATGTAAGATGATAAGTGAACCTGTTATGTAAGATGCTAATTTATTTTGGTGAATAAGGAAGCATTTAAATTGAAACTAAAACATATTATAGATTTCATAAATTCAACACCTCAATCCCTAAGTTTTGGCCATAGTTTGTAATTCCCTGATCACCAATTCCCTGATTCTATGATGATTCAGATTCGAGTAAAGAGCTAGGAATGATGAATTCAGTAACTATGATCAGATTGTTTTCTATCCAAAAAATATAAAGGCAGTGCACAGTGCAACTTACCCAATTTATCTTCAGGGTACAAAATGACTTCAAATGGCAAACAAATATCATACTAGAATTCAATTCAAGCTCACTAATCCAAAAGGCTAAATCCCTCAGTGTAAAAAATCTAATCAAACTCTCATAGGCCAAGTAAAACAACTGGAAAAACCTGCTGAGCATAGAAGTTGGAAACAAATAACCAAAAGCAAAACATGAGTAGCTGAGCATAGAAGCCTGTGGAAAATATCTCAATAGTTGAGCATAGAAGTTGTAGCATTTGAATTTAACATATCTATCTACAATAGTTGAGCATAGAAGTTGTAGCATTTGAAGTTAACATATCTATCTGCAATTGTTGAGCATAGAAGTTGTATCATTTGAACTTGAAGTGAACATATCTTTCTGCGTTAGCTGATCATAGGAATCAAAGATGACAAGATAGAAAATAAGAAAAGTGTAACGAAAGGAAAGGCATTTAGAAACCTCGGGCATGAACACACAAACTAATTGTAAATTGTTATAAATTGTTATAAATGGGAAGAGATGATGTTACCAGATGATGTTTGGCTTGTATGAAAGCATTCTTTTCAATTATTATTAACTAAATGCATGCAATAATTCTGCAGGTAGTTGCATCCATGGCGAGAGTGAGTTATGTAGCTCGTACAAGGAGAAGTGGCAAAAGAGTGACCAGAGGTGCCCAGCTGTGATGCACTTCATCAGATGAAGAAAGAACAGGTGATCTCAATGTCAACAATGCTCCAAGCAATGTTGTTGAGGATGACCATGTGGCTGAAGCTGATGTTGTGACACCATCAATCATAGAGCCACCGTCAACCACAGTCCAAGGCGCAACTTCAACTAAAAATATCAGCGCTATAAGAGGTTGGACAAAAGAAGAAATGTTAGCTGCAATTGACGACATAGAGTTCAATGGATATTCTATTCAGACATCTGCAAAGAAACATAGTATTCCTCCCTCATCAATACATTATTGGCTAAATGCGCTCATTCACACCAAATGTAGAGGGCCTGTTACAGTTATGACTAAAGAGGAGGAGGTTGAGGTGGTTGAGTGGTGTAAATAAATGGTCCAATTGGGACATGGGTCAGAGTTAATGCAACTCAAATCCACACTTGCTCAAATCTGTCAAGGGAGGCCAAACCCATTCAAAGATAGGTTTCCTGGTAAATCATGGTGGTTTGGGTTTAAAAAAAGGCATCCAGACCTTGTATTGCGTACAACTGAGGGCCTTGACAGAGACAGAGCATTAAATTTGCACCCTGCAGTTGTATGTAAGTTCTATGACACCTTTTCTAGTGCATACGATAAACATTCTTATGTAGCAGACCATATATGGAACTGTGATGAAACATGTTTACAGGGGGGAAGGAATTGTGACATGAGGGTAATTTCCAAGAGAGGTAGCCGAAACGTGCCAAAGATTTTTCCGAAGAGTAGGGAGTCGATAGCCATTTTACGTTGTGTCAATGCAATTGGTGCTTCAATCCCGGGATTTTATCTATTCAAAGGTAAAAACCAGTTGAAAAATTATGTACAAAATTGTGAACCAGGAGCATGCATGGTTGCACATCCCCATGCATGGATGACTAAAGAACTTTTTTTAAATTGGATTTTTCACTTTGTTGCATCTATGCCAGGTGGTGTCTCACCTAATAAAAGACATCTATTAATATTAGGTGGCCATGGAAGCCACATGGATGTACAAACAATTGAGGAAGCAAACAATTTTGGCATTGACCTTTTAAAATTGTCTGCTCATACCACTCACAGATTGCAACCCCTTGATGTTAGTGTGTTTGGCCATTTCAAGAACTATTTCAAGTCAGAGCGTGCAGCATGGATGGCAAATAATCCAAGGGTTGAGGTGAAAAGGTTCAACTTAGCAGAGCTTGCAAGTAAGCCTTTTAAAAGGGCTTTGACACCATCAAATATCAAGGTTGGCTTTAGGAGGACAAGAATATGGCCACTAAATTATGATGCTCTTATGCATGATACTGCTTGTAGCCAAGCTTTTCATGTGGATGGTCAAGAAGAAGAGCATGAAGTGCAAGAAGAAGTACATGAACATGCTGATGTGGTTGCAGCTGGTAATATAATTTCCCTCTCTCAAGGACAGTTATATGCTGATGATGATGAGCAGCTATGTGAAACATAGTATATTCATCAACAAATTGATAGCAACATGGAGGTTGCTCTAGCAACTCAAGAAGCTGGAACTCTTGCTGCTAATAGTGTTAATGACACTGTTGAACATGTAGTTGACAATGCAAATGTAGTTGAAAATGAAATTGTTGATATTGTTAATGCGGATGTAGTTGAAAATGAAATTGTTGATATTGTTAATGCAAATGTAGTTGAAAATGAAATTGTTGATATTGTTAATGACATTGAAAATAACCAATTGACATTGCCAAGCCAAGTAAACCCACCATCATGGATGGCAGAAGCCATGATTAATTTGAATGAACATAGTATCTCAAGAACCAATGGACAAAGCATGAACATGCCTTCACAACTGGCTAAATTGAACAGTGAAATTGTTCATTTTTTTTGTGAACAATAGATCAATGGAAGAAGATGGAGCACATAATGAGGAACCAGATGAAGCAAACAATATAGTTCAATCAAGTGCCACGGATACTGAAGTTCCAAGCAATGACATTCAGGTGGGAGGGGGGAGAAGTTACTTGGGCGGTTCCTAAAGCTACCAGTAGAAAGAGTGCCAATGAAAAAGAAGCAAGGAACACCCAATGGTCTTTGTTTGGGGAAAATTTCACAATTACTCACCTTAGAAGACTATATAAAACTCCTAGTTGAGTCTGAAAAGAAAAAAAATGGAAATTCAGGAATTAAAACAGAAAAAAAAAGGATCAAGCCAAGGAGAAGAAGGTGGCAAGGGCTATTGCAGCACAACTTTGAGCAGATGAAAGGTTTGAAAGAGAGAGAGCAAGGCAAGAGAAGGAGAAACCAAAACAATTTTCAAGAAAGGAAAAGGAAGCAAGGAAGGCTAAACAAATTCTTGAAAGGGAACAAGGGATGAGTGATATGGTTGACATAAATGCAAGCACAGTTGATGAGAATGAAACCAGGGACATGTCCAACACATTGGACAATATTGCAAATAATACAACATTATTCCAAGACCTCATAAACATTCAAGTGCCTCACTATCAAAATGGGGGTTTACCCACTTGCCTTATTCCTACCACAGGAGGTGTTAATTCAATGTATGCTCATCACACACCTCCACTTAGCGCAAGTATGAGGTATGGGTACTCAATTCCTCCATGGTTGGATGGGACAAATTGGTCTCAATTATATGGCAGCAATCAACCACAACCTAATCAACCCTTCTTAGGGAGGCCAACCTACTTGGCTCAATTAGGAAACTCAAGGTTTGGCACTGAAAAATCTCAAGGCCATAAAGAATAGGGGTGTTATATTTTTTTGGTTGTAACCACATTATGATGTGGATTTTGGATGGACTATATATTTTTCTTGTCACGTGAAGGTTGATTTATTCCATACTGTATGCGGCATTGTAAGGAAGGAACATCTATATTCTATTAAAATGTTACATTCTGACAGAATGACATGACAATGTTGTTAGATGTGTTATTTTTTTGATACTGTAAATTATGTATATTGTATACACTCTTTGCATGTTTATGGGACTCCATGTCTGTTATCATTTGGATGAAAAGATGTACTCAACCTCACAACCATACTGTTATTTTTTATTCCAAAAAGTAAGCTATTTAAAATCTACTCTAATATGAACACTGAAAGGATCACTTTTAATGCATTTATCCCAACAAACATCTGTCAGTTTTCCTACGGGTTCATTCATCATCGCTTTTTGCTTTTCTTGCTGCAGATACTAAAAAGAAAATAAATCAGCTCTACATAAAAACATGGAAATCCATATCATGTATGATAACATTAAATTAAGTTAGGACGTATACACTAAACTATGTCCAGTTGTTACACAGTAATTTGTCACCGTCCCTACCATTCCCCGTCCCGCACAATGGAGGACCCATTTTATGACCTGTGAACATTGTCATGCCTTGAAAACATCATCAATGCATTCCTCTAAGCATGAGCTTCAATTGCCCTAAATACATCTCCTTGCAAAAATCATGAAAGACTTTTGCATTGGCGCGGGCACACACCCATCACTCGCGCCAATGGGGAAATTCTCGCAGCCAGGCCGGCACAACCGGGCGCTCTCATCCTTATGCGTAGTCGCGCCAGCCAATTTAAGGAGTGTTTTTTAAATAAAGATGGCGGAAGTTGTGTTTCAACAAACTCAGAAACCATTGCCTATCTTGAGTTGGGAGGTTTGGCTGCGGGAGTTCTATGGAAGGGAAGTGCTTTTCCACCTCCCATGGAACCTTCCTTGTTGATAGGGCCAATTCCACAATAATAGGGATCCCAACTCCCTCCTTCTCCATCTATAAAAGCCTACTCAATTCCATGGCAAGCTAGTCTTGAAGTGCCTAAGCTTTGAATCTCCATATTCCCAAGAGCCTTTGTGTTGTAAGAGCCCTCTTTCTTCCCTTAAGGCCGACTCAAGTAAGGAGACTATCGTCGAGAGACTCAGGAGAGGTTTTACCCTTTCCCTGGCGAGCTTTGTGAGACGTGAACGACTGGAGACCCATCCGAAGGAGACCACGACGTCAGAACATTGGTTGTAATCTTTCTTCGATTTTTATTTAATGAATGATTACGATTATGGTTCCACTCTGTTTTCCATTATGTTAATATGAGTAATATCCTTTCTGACTGATATTTAGTTATGTATGCCGGATTTTATGCTTGTATCTATTTGTTCCTTGCATGTGCAGGTGTCCATCCGCGGAGATCGTGGGGGATCGTGATCTACCGAAGCTGAGGAACGGAACGCTTTCTTCTTCAGATCGTAGCATTGGATTCCAGGTAGGCTTCCATCTTTAGTATTTTCATTCGTAACTAGGAACTTGCGTCGTAACATTTTTTATTGTTGCTAGACCCCTGCTGGGCTAGTAGGGATCGCCTCTGTCCGCAGAGGGGATTTACCTCCTCAACAATTTGGCGACTCCGCTGGGGATCGTCCAGATTTCATTGTCTCGTTTGGATTGTCTCGTTTGATTGTTTTATGATTTTCCTTGCTTGATGAGCCTTTTGGGCTGGGTTCTTTTGTTGTTTTTTGACTTCTTGGTTTGCTTAGTTTACATTGATCTGTTTCTGGAGTAGCTCTTTTTTAATTTTGGCTGAGAAACTCGACTGGCGCGGTTTTTAGCCCGACAGTCGCACCAATTGGCGCATGTTGCTTTTGTTTAGCCCGCACCAATTGCTTTCTGGCGCCAGTTGCAGCCTTACAGTCGCGCCACTCCTATAGGGTTTTTGAGTTTGCTTAGTTTCGAGCTCTCTGGATATGGTCAGTGTTTTTCTTCTTGATTTTCCGACTACCTGAGTGTGTTGGAGTCCTGTTTGACTGGGAATTCACCTATGTCCTTTGGTTGTTTGCTTTTATCTATCAATTTCACGTTTTAAGCCCTAGGGCATCTAGTGGCTTAGTGTATCGAGCCCTCCTTGGGAGTTTTGGTGTTTCGTTTTTCCTGTCAACTTTCTGATTGCTCCTCCACATCCTCTTAGTAGTTGTTCACTGTTTTGTTGCGATTTTTGGGTGATTGTTCATTCCTTCATTCAAATTTCGTTTGGTCTTGCTTTGGACCTAGATCACACGGTCCATTGGAGCCTTTGAGTCTTTTTCTTGGTTTTGAGAGACTTTGGTCGATTTGGGATCTGATTGCTTGTGTAATTGAGTGAAATTTGTTTGTTTTGCTCTCTCAATATTGTTTCTCAAGTTGTTCCGTTTGTTTTCAGTTTGTTTAGTGCATTTAGCTATCAAACGTTGAAAATTGAAATTACAAAAAAAAAAAAACTCTTTTGCTTTTTGTGAATTAGTGCAAATTGTAATCTTTTCAATTTTGCTAGTGATTAGTGATTTGAATGAAAAGTTTTCAATTTCATTAGTTGCATTAGAGGTCTCATTGTTTGTCTTCCGATCATTTCGTTTGTATAAAAGCTCTCAACTCTTCTGTAACTAGTTTTCATCGAACGAAATGTTGGACTGTGGCATGTAGCTTTGCATTTAAGAGTCTTTTGAGACATTACATACGATAGGGCCTGAAAATTGAAACTTAATTGAAGATCAACTGTAAAATTTATTCAATTAACCTAAGGCAGCATTGGAATTTAACGAAACATTTTTAGAGGTCTAGGCTAGAGACGTGTTTTGACGTCTTTAAACCTAGCAGTTGTCGCTCGCCTTTTGGCTTTAGACAGCACTAGTACGGACTTGTGCTCCCCATACCGTCGCGTATATAAAGGGAGACCCCTCTAGGTTTTCAATCCTTTATCCACAGGAAGCCCAGTCTGCCACCCTATACCCGTGATACACCGAACACAGCATTCGGGGAGACTACCTGCACGTACGGAAAGTCCTTGGTCGATTTCTGTTTCATTATTGAAACCAAGGTGTATATTGCAATTCACAGATATTTGGTACACCCTTTGTGCCTAGTATTTCCTGAGCAGTCATTTGGTCTTTTCTGACTCCCTAAACTTGAAAAGACCATCAAGCGCTTGTCCTTTCACGCTTGCGTCAAATCTGAAAGAGATAGAGTCATCTTTTTATCGTTTCTCGACTCTTAAAACATGAAACGATAGAATTTCTTACTTTCCAATGTGGTAAAAAATTAATCGCCCACGATTACACGCCCGCTTAGATATTGCTTGTTGACCGTTTGATCATGTGTCTTAACTCGTTTTCAGCCCGTGTGTGTGTTTGCTTCTTTTTCTCTGGTCTTTTGCCACAGTGGCGGAACCTTCGGTTTCGTCTACTGGTAGTCCTTACACGGATGATTCTTCAGAGGCTTCCCAATCCTCTGTTGAACCACAGCAGCCTGTTGTTTCCGAGTTTCCTGACGGGGGACCGGTTCTCGCTGAGCAACCCTTTGGAGGACCAATTGAGTTCAATTGGCCCTTTTCGGACCCTGTGTCTGAATTGAGATTAGGAGCTGATTTCCTTTCTCTTACCTCGGGTTCGCCTTTTGTTGCTGCTGTATTTCCTCCTAGTCCTCGTCGTCTTTTGCGTGATTTAACGGCAGGATCAACCATGAGTGATTCTGGTGAGGAAATCCCAACGTCCGGTGAAGAATATCAGCTCTTCCCGCGTAGATTGTTTGAGGGAGACAACTCTGAGCTGGCTAACATGTCAACAGCCAGTCCTTATTTACCATAGGGATACAGATCTCTGGGTCAGATCATTTCAGCTATAGCCTCTATGGGAATATCATCTCCTGCTTCGAGGCCAGCTGCTACTACACCCGGGGTGTCTCCTCAGACGCCCGTCACTTCTATTCCCGTCCGACCCACTGTCTGTGTGGCCGCCTCTTCTCCTATTATCTCAACATCTGCTACTAGGGCTGGGCCAACTCCTGAAGATGTCTATCTAGCCACTGCTATACCAGAGAACATCTCTCTGGAGGAGTATCGGTTGTCTTTGCAACAGCCGAACGCCGAGGTTGGACCGTCCTCCCAAGATCCCTACCGATCTTACTTTTCGCACTATGCACAGGATGGTACTCCCGTGTATGCTTTCCTAGGTCAGTATGACGAGCACGGGGAGATTTTGCGTCTACCCGCTCCTGAGGCTTATCTTTATGCTCAAGGTTTACCATATAACCAGGCTTATAGCCCACATGGACAGCCTTTCCAAGGCCAACCTACGGGCCAACCTGGCTATTTCTATGATCCACAGGGGCAGCCCATTCCAGGCTATCCTGTCGGCCAACAGGGGCCATCGTACGGTCCGCAAGGACAGTATTATAGCCCTTCTGGTCAACCTGTTCAGCCTCAGCCGAGGTATCAACCGGGACCGGTCTATGGTCCTGGGGGGCAAATCCAACCTTCTTTACCAATGCAACCACAGTATCCTGTTGTTTCTAACGTTGCATATCAGCCAGGACCATCTTATGGTTTTGCTTCAGGTCAAACCGGTTTCCAGCAAGCACCTGGTCCTGTTCCACCACCGGGCCAACCGGTTCATTCGGTACAGCCCGGTGTCCCGCCTCCAAGCCAACCGGCCCATCCGGTACAACCTGGGGCTCACTTACAGCTAGGTCAGCCAGCGCAACCGGCGCCGCCTGTCCATCCGGGTCAACCTGTTCACTCAGGTCAACCCTCTCAGTCGGGTCAACCTGTTCATTTAGGGCAGCCCGCCCATTCCATTAACCCTGCCCAGCAGCCGGTTCATTCAATGTCGCAGCCAAATCAACAGCTGCGCCCTACGTATCAAGCTCCGAAGGGTTCCACTTTTCAGTAGCCTACTCATCCTTAGGGTGGTTATTATTCTCATGGTCAGTCTCAACCGAACTATAACCACCCCAGAGGCTCTCAGTATTATCCTCCTCCGCCCGGTTTCACCTACACTCAGCAGCCGAATCCAAACGCTGCTTATATGGGGCCGACGCCTAATCAGGGTCCGTACCCTGGTTATCAAGCCCCACACTATGGTTACTAGCATCCAAATCAGTCTGGTTATATGACCTATGCCCCCTACGGTCAGAATCCTGCGGGACAGAACCCGTGGGGGCAAGGATATTCGCAACCATCGTGGAGTATGGGTGCCAAACCTCATCCTGGGCCTGGCATGGCAGTTAATCCTCCATTGCCGTTCCTGGCTACCTTGGAACTGCCGGATGTTTCAAAGTTGACCAATGATCCGATTTTACATAATCCGTATTGGCCTCCGGTTCCCACCAAGATACCAGGTGATTGTCCCAAGTTTGAGGGAAAAGCTGGGGAGGACCCCCAGGCGCATCTGATGACGTATCATCTTTGGTGTTCGTCTAACTCTTGGGTCGACGATTCGATTCACCTACGCCTCTTCCAGCGTACTTTAACTGGAGCTGCTGCTAAGTGGTACATAGAGTTATCCCGTGGCATTTTTCAAGATTTCAACTCTTTAGCCATGGCTTTCCTCATGCATTTCCAGTTACCGGTTCGGTATGAAGCCGGGACGCACCTCCTGACTTCCCTGAAGTAGGATAAAGCCACTCACATCTCAGATCACATTCATGAGTGGCGGCGCCGTCGTAGACTGATCAAGTTTCACATACCTGATCAGATATTGACTCACTGGTTCACCACCTCCTTTGTGAATAAAATCGCTTAGGATATCGCGATGGGAGCGTGCGTGACAGAGGAACAAGCTATTGCGCGTGCCCAGTACCTGGATCTTATCTATTCTCAGTCCGGCACGCTTTATGACATATTGACTGATGCTCCACGGCCCGGAACCACTAAGGCTCCACCTACCCCTGCGGTGGAGCCTTAAGCAGAAGGCTAATTCTTCCAACAATACCTCTGCTAATCCCGCTTCCTCTGATTCTGGTAAAACCGCGGAGGTGAATGCCGTTCAGGCCAATCCTGCGGACAAATCCTCCAAGGGGAAGAAGAAGGGCGAAGGAAAATCTAAATCTGATGCCCCGAAACCAGAATCTAAATCTCGAACTGAGGATGGCTCCCAGTGTAAACCGAAGTTCCCTTGCCTCATCTGTGAAGGAGACCATTATACTAAGGATTGTCCATGATGATCCGAGGTTAGTCAACTTCTTAAGGGCCCTAAAGGGACTCCGGCTGTTTTAAAAGAGCCATTTCCATCTCAGCAGACCCAGATGGTCGAACAGCCGTCACCATCTGCACCGTTTGGGTCTCAAGTTTTCATGGTGAAGAGTGTTGCACCTATCTCTGTCGCTACGCGGTCGAAGGACTACAGCAAACTGCGGCAGGCATCCGGGAAGGCAGTTGCGGATGGGCCGCCTCCCCCACCTGTCTCTGGTCTGTTGGAAATCGAGAAGCCGACTCTCGAACCCGTTGTGAAGCCACCTCCCAAAGGTGTTCTTCGAAGATCTTCTTATAATCCAAATGCTCGTGCCGCTCAACATTACAGTATTGTTGAGGATCTGGCACAGGCGCCATGTGCTATGTCTGCACTTGAGGTTCTTCAAAGTTGTCCTTCACAACAGAAGGCTTTACTGTCTGCAATCGGTGGCATTGATCCCGCCGACTCGAGCCTTCTCACCTTCGATCTGGAGAATTTCACTCCCCCGCTTCCACTTCAAATCGCTTTGGTTATTCAAGTCGGGATTAACGGTCTGAACATTCATAGGGCCGTCGTGGATGAGGGTGCATCCACCTGCGTTATGTCCTCCGCTTGCTGGAAGGCCATCGGCTCTCCAGCCTTGTCATCATCTCCCAATGCCCTTGAGGCATTTGATGGTCGGGAATCTAAACCCCTGGGCGTTCTCGAGAGTCTCACGATCACATTACAGGGAAAAACTGTCAACGTAGAAGTGGAAGTGGTTGACGCTAAACTCAACTACAATATACTTCTTGGCCGCAGCTGGACCCATGCCATGCTCTGTGTGCCGTCTACCGTCTTTCGATTCATTAATTTCCCTCACGAGGGCAAGATTGTCACGGTGGATTAGTTGTCATTTTTCACCTCTAACTCTGAGAACAACGTGCCATACGTGGATCAAATTCCGAATCCCCCAGACAGTGTAGGACCTGGTCTCTTCAAAGACCCAGTCCTCATGGGTATCTTCCCCGCACCACCACCGCATACCGCTCAAGTCAACATGTTGTCCAGGTCCGATGACCCCTGGCTTATTCCTACGCCTGAGCAGGTATATGAGTTTGGAGAATCCATGCCTTTAACGCCAGTAGAGATAAGCTACTGTGAGATTGTTGCTGCATCGGACCCTCCACCTCCTCATCATGCTCCGTTGAGCATGGCTCTCGAGGTCTACTCGCAATCCCACTGGCTTGGTCAGGCTGATTCACCTGATCCTCTCAGAGAGACTTTTCCTTCAGATGAGGCTATCATTGAAACTATGTCTCTTGAGGAGCTGCGTTGGGGCGATGGGCATCATCGCTCCTCGTTTATGCCTAGCTTGGGGGCAATGACTGATTGTCTGGAGCATTATGCTACTCAGGTTCCTTCCCCTCCTCTTCAAACGCCCATCTTGACGCACGAGGTTTTTTCGGAGGGTAACTTGGGTAACATTACTCAAACTATTCCAATCAACATCTCCGTTAAACCGGGGATTGTTGAGAATATTCATGTGGGTGTGACTTGTTCTCCCGATGAGATTCAAGTATATACTGAGCTTTTCAAAGAATTCAGAGATGTTTTCGCATGGTCTTACGAGGAAATGTCGGGGATTGATCCTAGTATTGTAGTACATGAGATTCCAACCTATCCAGGTGCGAAACCCGTGCGCCAACGCTTACGTCCCATGCATCCTCGGAAAGCCGCCGCCATCAAGGCAGAAGTTGAAAAACTTCTGAACGAGGGTTTTATTTATCCCATCCCCCTTACAGAATGGGTGTCTAACATTGTCCCTGTCGATAAAAAGCAGGGTACAATTCGAGTCTGTGTGGATTATCGCGACATCAATCGCGCCTGTCCAAAGGATAATTATCCCACTCCGTTTATCGACCAGATCATCGACGAATGTGCTGGGAGTGAGATCTATTCCTTAATGGACAGTTTCTCAGGATATAACCAAATCAATATTGCACCTGAGGATCAACACAAGACCACATTCATCTTTCTGTGGGGCACTTTCGCGTATAAAAAACTCTCGTTCAGCTTAAAGAACGTTGGAGCTACCTTTCAGCGTGCGATGTCCTACGCTTTTCATGACATTCGCCATATCGTTCAGTCTTATCTGGACGAATTGCCAGCCCATTCGGGTAAGCGAGAGGACCATCCTGAGAATCTCCGCGAGATCTTTCTTCATTGCAGGCGCTACAATATCAGGCTCAACCCTCATAAATGCATCTTCTGCGTTGATTCTGGCCGTCTTTTAGGATTCATCGTCTCGAAAGACGGAATTCGCCTTGACCCTCTAAAGGTCGAGGCCATCGTAAATCTCCCATCACCCTCCTCCTTGTATCAGTTACAGAGTCTGCAAGGGAAAGCGAATTTTCTTAGGCGCTTTATCCCGAATTATGCCGAGGTGGCCAAAGGATTCACTCATTTGTTAAAGCAAAACGTTCCCTTTCACTGGGACGAAATTGCTCAGGAATCCTTCGAGAAGCTGAAGACGTTGCTTGTCAATGCTCCATTGCTTCGTCCTCCGGACTACCACCGCGACTTCACTTTATATCTAGTCGCCGCATTTAGCACCATAGCCATGGTCTTGGTGCAGGATGACGATGACGGTGATGAACATGTCGTTTATTACTTGTCACGGAACCTTCTCGACCCGGAAACGCGTTATGCACATGTCGAGAAGTTGGCATTAGCAGCAATACATGTCGTACAACGCTTTCACCATTACATCCTTTTGCGCACGATAACAGTGGTTTCATATTGCAACCCTATGACGTATATTCTTTCTAGACAGTTACTGGGGGGAAAGTACTCCAAATGGATTGTGATCCTGCAGGAGTTTGACTTGGAGTTTACTACTGCTAAGTCAACTAAATCACTGGTCTTCGTGGATTTGATATGTTCTCTCCCTACAGACTCTGCTCCCTCACACTCTGAAGATCATATACCGGACGAAACTCTTTTCTTCATCAGTACTCGTGATCCTTGGTACGGTGACATAATAGTGTATCTTCAGACCTCGACATTTCGATCTAAGTTGGATAAAGCTGCCCGTCGTCGGATTCGGCACCAGTCCCAACCCTACCGTATAGTAGGAGATACCTTATATCGCATTGGAGTAGATTCGGTGCTCCGGCGATGCCTCACCTTGGAAGAGGCTGAAAAGGTTCTGAATGACTGCCACAGTGGCGCCTGTGGCGGACATATGTCCGGGTATGCTACTGCCCAGAAGATTCTGCAAGCAGGTTATTTCTGGCCTTCCATATTCAAAGACTGTATCACTGCAGTCCGTAAATGTCATCCATGCCAGATATTCCAGCGCAAGATGCGCGCGCCGCCTTTGCCATTGCATCCCGTTATTACCGTCGGCCCTTTTGCGAAATGGGGCGTGGATTTTATGACGTGTAACCCTCACTCGGCCGGGGGGCATGCGTATATCATTGTCGCCGTCGACTACTTCACTAAGTGGGCCGAGGCGATGCCTACACTAGCTGCTGACGGGAAAACGGCTGCTCAATTCATATTCAACCACGTTATTGCACGGTTCGGGGTTCCTCAAGCCATCGTCACTGATCACGGTACTCATTTCCGCGATTACATGATGGCAGAGATGACTTCAACGTTGGGCTTGCGTCACGACAGCTCAACACCATACTACCCTCAAGCGAATGGTCAGGTTGAAGCGATGAACAAGGTTTTGGTCACTATGCTTCAGCGAACAGTTGGGATTCATAAATCCAATTGGCATCTCCAACTGTTCTCAGCTCTCTAGGCATACCGAACATCTGCTAAGAGTGCAACCAGATTCACACCATTTCAATTGGTGTACGGTCTAGAAGCAACTCTGCCAGTTGAATGCGAGATTCCTTCGTTAAAATTAGCTGTGGAACTCTTACCGGATGCTTCTGCTGAGGAAGAACGTCTTCTATATCTGGAACGGTTAGATGAAACCCGTCGTCTGGCTGCTTTGATCATCGAAGCACAAAAGAAGAGGGTCAAAACTCATTTTGATCAATCTGTTTCCCCTCGTTCCTTTATTGAAGGAGACCTCGTCCCCCTGTACGATCAAGCACATGACAAGCTTGGAGCCGGTAAGCTCCAGCCTATGTGGCATGGGCCCTATATAGTAAAACGCGTTTTGAAAAACGGGGCCTACGATCTTATAGATTACGAAGGAGTTCCACTGGCACAGCCCAGAAATGGGTTGTACCTCAAAAAGTACTATGCCTGAAGCGATTTCTTGGTGTGGTGTGTGTACATAGGTGTGTGATTTTCATTTGTGTGCATGTATAGTGTGGTGTGCTTTGTAAACATCTTTCTGTTGATCGGGTCTTCCTTGTTGTGTAGATGTCTATTCATCCATTTGTTGGTTTCGCGGATGGTGCCTCCCGTAGTACCAGGAATCTGTCTTCAGCAGCCTGGGTAATCTACGATCCTGCTGGTGAGTTGATCAACCTGCAAGGGGTGTGTCTAGGACGTACCACGAACAACATCGCGGAATATAGTGCCGTGTTGGAGTTATTAACCGAGGCAGTAAACCTTGGTATCCGTGAATTGCTCGTGTATCTAGATTCACAACTTGTGGTGTTACAACTAAACGGACACTATTCGGTAAGAAACTCGTCCATCTTACGTCTGTATCTGCGTATTCGATTACTAGAAAGGAATTTTGATTACATTACATATCATCATATACCCAGGCATTTGAATACATTAACAGATGCAGTAGCAAATTTGGTATTAGACAGACATTTGCGCAATTTATAAATCATCATCACATGTAAAGAAAGATCCATCCAGAAATAGATATGCATATATATATATAGATATCGAAATGTTTACATAGAGTGTGTCACATAAAGTCAAAATATACATAATCGTCTTAAGTACATCCGGAGACGGTATGTCTCTCAAAAAATAGGTGTGGTATAAATCCTAAGAGCTAATCTGCATGGTGCTCATGATAGCATGTGACTGCACGCACTAAGCGTCTCAGGATTCGGTAGATCCGACTCGGAACTCCCGCCGTGTGGCGCTGGTATGCCATCGGTACGTCTGCCAGCCGAGCATAGTCTGGGATCCCGTGGGCAATTCCCTCGAGATTCTGGATCAACTCCTCTCCTCCGGTGCCCTCCCCCTGAGGATCAGGGGCGAGTTGTGTCCTCCGTGAGATTGGAGACATCCCAACTGGTCTCTCAGGTCCCACATCTACATGCATATATAAAATGTGTTAGGACGAATGTGTATTAACAAAAAAAAAAAAAAAAACATAAAACATAAAATCAAAAATATGAGGTCTTACCCAACTTTTTGTCCCAGTCATCTCCTTCTGGCAGTGGGAGATCTGGGTCTCCGGTGAAGTCAGTTCCTGCATAGGGCCAGTCTTCCACTACAATCAGCTGGCGCCGTAACCACCTAAAGAACTCCAGCCTCCAGGACATCTGTTGGCCCCCTCCAGCTCTGGGCATTAATGCTGCCCAGCGAGCCATTCTTGGCTCTCGTGGTATCGGATCTGCTACTGAGGCCCCTTGGCCCTAGAAGATTGGTAAGCGTTCCAGAATGAACGATACCAGGATGGAACCATAACCAAATTGTTTCAGTTTTCCCTGTTTTCATTTTGTGAGTTGCCTTTTCATGTTGATTGTTACTGTTGTTGCCCAGTCGAACAGTAGGGGACTCATGCATTCTGAGGCCAGCAGGATTTGGGCCTTTGTGGCCTCGTGCGATGCCTGTGACCCTGCAGCCCGCGTGATGGTATGTAGGACAACTCTCAATGCCAGATCAGGGATAGTGTGGATATCCACCTTCTTGCTTCCTGATCCCATTTGTACTCCTCGCACACTCGTGCCATCACTTCTTCCATCTTCTCCCCAGATGGTCTGCTTCCAGTCAAGACAGGGATCGGACCTCTGCGGGACAATCCGATGATAAAATAAACATCAGAAACCTCCAGCTCTAATACCTGATCTCGTAGCCTGAACACCTGTTCATGCTCATCCCAGATATTGATCAAATACTGGAGGAGCTCGGGCTGAGCTCATAGACAGGGTGTGAGGAAGAACTTTTTCAATCCACAGTTTCTGAGGGCGTTCATGCAAGCCTCACTTTGAATGGCCTGTTCATCCTCTTCTCCATGCTCTCGTTCTTTCCATTCGATCGCCATTTTTCTTGATTACCTGCATTCATATGGTCATAAACCCTTAGTTAGATCTCTGATAGGCCTCAAATTCCATGCAATTTGGTCTAAATATCGATTTTTTAGGCGGATTTTTAGGTTCGGCCGCTGGCTCGGCTGTTTTGTAAACAGTCGCGCCACGTGGCACGAGCCCTTTGTATAAAAGAGCCCATTGGCGCGGGTCCGTGCCCGATACCCGCGCCAATGAGCGCGGCCCTAAATTTTCAAAAGTGGCCCTAGAGAACTGATTTACAGGGTAAAACTATTAAAAAATGGATGAAAATGTAGAGCAAGGGAGCACCTCTTACCTGTCGCAGACGAGAAACTGAATGGTCAGCCGGATCTGTCGCAATCGCCGTCAGAAGTTTTTGCTCCAAATGGATCACTGTTGCTTTTTACCAAGGTAAATAGTAAATGTAATTTTATTTTTACCATTTTGGCATATTTATAGATTTTTCGACTTTAAATGAGTTTTAAAAGTTATTTTTATCAAATATTTGAATATGTTATGTCAAAAATGGGTTTTGCGCTTGCTTGGTATGTGCAGCAGCAGGTTTTTGCGACCTTAAACGATGGAAATGAGTTGTATTTTATACTTTTTCGGACTCAGTAAATACACGAAAAAGTCACTTTGGAGTCATCTTTCAGCTCTTTTCTGACTCTCTAAACATGAAAAGATTGCCGAGGCCCTTATCGTTTCGATCTCGTTAAAATGGACACGAATCGACATCTACCCAGTATAAGTTTAACCCTTTTTCGGGCTGGGATGGATTGATTACGAAAAAGGAATACCCTAGCCTATCGCGACTAGGAGGTTTTCTCGGATATTTTTTTCTACCTTTTCGGGTCTGAGGAACTATTTACGAAAAGGGATCTATGGAGTTTACTTTTCTGCTGTCTTTTCAAACTCTCTAAACATGAAAAGATGCCGAGTTCTTCCTTTTTCAGACTCGTTAAACCCTGATGACATCGGATCCAGTCGAAATGACGTTCTCCGAGTTTCTCCTTCCTAGGACTCGTTAAATGCACTAGGATGGATTCGCCCGAAGGGTGGACTTATATTACAAGCATATGCTATCCCCTTCAAGCTTGTTATAAAAATAATTGGGGTACTCGCCAGAAATGGTGGGGAAAAAATGGAACCATCGTCGTTGTCGTCGGCAGTATGTCGCTCTTGAACATGGCACTTGTCTGCATTCGTGTCGGGTTGGGGACATCTCATCTCGTTTCTTCACTTTGCCTCCGTGGGTTTGGATAATCCCTTTTGACCTCTCATCTGCTCATTGCCTCGTCACCATGACCTCTGATCCGTTGATGTAAAATACTGCCAAGTCCACTGTCGTGCCGTTTATATGTTCAAGAGAAGTTGGCCTCTGCAAATATCAACCTTCCTCTGTTTCTCATACGATCTTGATTCACAACAAAACATCATGTTCCTCTGTCTCGTGTCGATGATGTGGGAAACATTATGGCCCACCTTCGATCAAGATCACTTCCTGTCGACTTCAGCTCATTATCCGGGAAGTTGGTCTAGAGACTCCTTCATGGTACCTTGGAGCCTGCATGCCTCAATGGCAGGTTCGTCGCATTCGACGTGAGGTTTTCATCATTGGCCTCCGATCGAGTGATTCTGCGGGTGTTCGATGTCAACTCATTTATTCACACGCCGTAGATTGTACCTGTAGTACCTTGAGGACCATTGTCATTATTGGTGGTTTCTCTCGCGTCTGTTAACAGCTTTCATCATTGGCTGGTAATCAGACGATGTTAACTTCTCATGGCTAGGCTTCAGCTCATATTACGTAACCTTTGAACTGTATGTAATACTGTTGGGAGTCTGATGTGATGTAAGGCCCACAGATTATGTCTGGCTGGCAAATCAGTGCTGCATTCATGAATTATTGTCATTAACAGTGGCCTCCCACCGGACCCAGTCATACTGTCTCTTGTCTATTTATTGTTTTAATTTGGATACCGCCCATCACCTAGTCCGGTTATAATACTCTTGTTTTGAGTGTTTGTGCCCATACCACATATACATCATGTACTTGAGATATCGGTTGTATTTTCTGCACAGGTTTTCCGACGACGGGCCTTCAGTTGAACATGTTCTCGTAAAGCATTTCACCCCTCTCTCCCTCGGGCCTCATACTTTAGGGGGCATCTGTTACACAGTAATTTGTCACCGTCCCTACCATTCCCCGTCCCACACAATGGAGGACCCATTTTGTGACATGTGAACAATGTCATGCCTTGAAACCATTATCAATGCATTCCTCTAAACATGAGCTTCAATTTCCCTAAAGACATCTCCTTGCAAAAAACCATGAAAAACATCTCCTTTTGCATTGGCGCGAGCCGAACGGTTCATGCTTTCATGTGATGAGGAAAATTCTGAGCGCGCCAATGGCGCTCTGTCCCCGAGCGATGGTACGTATTAGTTTAAGGAGTGTTTTTTAAATAAAGATGGTGGAAGTTGTGTTTCAACAAACTCAGAAACCATTGCCTATCTTGAGTTGGGAGGTTTGGCTGCGAGAGTTCTATGGAAGGGAAGTGGTTTGCCACCTCCCATGGAACCTTCCTTGTTGATAGGGCCAATCCCACAATAATAGGGATCCCAACTCCCTCCTTCTCCATCTATAAAAGCCTGCTCAATTCCATGGCAAGCTAGTCTTGAAGTGCCTAAGCTTTGAATCTCCATATTCTCAAGAGCCTTTGTGCTGTAAGAGCCCTCTTTCTTCCCTTAAGGCCGACTCAAGTAAGGAGACTATCATCGAGAGACTCAGGAGAGGTTTTTCCCTTTCCTTGGCGAGCTTTGCGAGACGTGAACGACTAGAGACCCATCCGAAGGAGACCACGACGTCAGAACATTGTTTGTAATCTTTCTTCGATTGTTATTTAATGAATGATTACGATTATGGTTCCACTCTGTTTTCCATTATGTTAATATGAGTAATATCCTTTCTGACTGATATTTAGTTACGTATGCCAGATTTTATGCTTGTATATGTTTGTTCCTTGCATGTGCAGGTATCCATCCGTGGAGATCGTGGGGGATCGTGATCTGTCGAGGCTGAGGAACGGGAACGCTTTCTTCTTCAGATCATAGCATTGGATTCCAGGTAGGCTTCCATCTTTAGTCTTTTCATTCGTAACTGGGAACTTGCGTCGTAACATTTTTGATTGTTGCTAGACCCCTGATGGGCTAGTAGGGATCGCCTCTGTCCGCAGAGGGGATTTACCTCCTCAACACCAGTATAGTAGAAGTAAAGTGATAATAATTAGAAATAAAATGCACATTACACTCTACAATCAAAATAAAAACTATTTTTTATACATAGTATAACATCACAATGACACAAAGTAAGCTGTTAAAAATTTATAAATAAACTAATTGCTATTATATTTTATGCAAATATGATTTATTCAATTGCAAATTTGAGAGGTGGTATACACTACCCACTAAGTTTAAAGCGAAATGTCACTAACAACACTCCAACTACCAACCATATTTGAGACTATACACAACCAGAAAATCAATATAATTTAAAATATCTTCTAGCCTCAACTCTTTCTATCTGTATATTATAATCCAACTCAACTAAGGCATTGTGAAACCTTAGTGAATGTATCACATAATGCAAAGTTGCAAATATAGACAATGAATTCATTTTCTTGTTTGAAACTGAGTGTGCACACCTGTCACGAAGAGTTGAACTGATATTCTTTTAAGGTACCCAAAATGTATGATCTATGAATGTGTATTGGCATGTTTGTGAAGGAATAAAAAAATATAATCCAGTCTTCTTGCCTTCCAAACCTATTTTGGTTCACTATTGCAAGACAACCCCATTTGTCTAGGGAATTGTCATTTTGTTAACTTTCCACACACATTTAAAGATATCACTGATGGACCAAGCTCATTGCAAAGGAGGGTTTGCAGAGCAAAAGAACTACAACTCTTACTGACTGTCAATGAAAAACCAAAAGAATAGAGCATGCACAAAATCATTGTAAATCCAGGACATTAAACCTTGCTTTGACTTGACAAAGTCAACATTACCCTATCACAATTGCATGACAAAAGACAGTGTTATGAAGATTCGCCAATACTTCTAGGTTGCAAATTTAGGGCATTGAACCTTGCTTTGATGAATACCAAACCCACATATATGGACTTTAACAACTTGGCATTACCCTATCACAATTTCAAAACAACAAACAATGTTTTGCAGAATCACTAGAACTTACATGTTATTAACACAAGGAGCTATGAGAAGTGAAGTTGAAGAAAGATTCCTTGGAATGAATTTGATCCAAAGGTAGAGGTGGGAAGTAGGGTGTATGACTTGAAGATTAGGAAGGTGTTTGGTTGAAATTTTAACAGTGGAGGAGCAAAGTATCTTGGTCGCGGGAGCTGAACAAGTCCACAACGGGGCGTAGGAATAGCATCAACGAAACCATCCCACTGCAGCAAAGAATCCCAACAGTAACAACAAAGGCAGACATGTGGTTAACAGCAAAGGCAGAGGTGCACCAGCACTGGCGACACATCTCGCAGTGACCAGCGGAGCTCTCAAAGCAACATCCCGCCCTGAACAGAAATGCACAGGGTAAACAAGCCATGGTGAATAACCTGCAGTTTGAAACCCTAAACGTATGGCAAACAACTCAATTTAACACCCTCACCAACCACACGATAGTTGGCGATCTCAGTGGTAGGTGTTGTACATGCGAGTGGATTCTGACGTGGTTGTTTTGCTACGTGTTGTGGAGGGTGCCCAACAACTGGCATCCATCCCCTAAAGGGTGCAAACAGAACTAGAGGCATGCGAACAGTAACAACGATGGATGCTAGAGACGAACGGAGACGAAGAGATCTGGGAGATGGAGACAGAGACATCTGATCGATGGAGACGGGGCCAATGGGGGTGGAAGACTCTGCCACAAGGGTCTTGTCGACAACGAGTCAATGCGAAACTCAAAGAATGTTTAGCTATGTTACACAGGTTTGTGAAATCAAGGGTGGGGTTCTTGAACCCATTCTGGGAACTCGTTCCCAAAGACTGGATTTAGGTACGGGTTGTTCTGAAAATAACCCATAAGAATCAGGTTCAGCTACCAAGAACCAGATTTTTCGTTAAAAAAATTGGGTGTGTTTGAAGGGTACTTGAAACCCCGATAATGGGTACGTGGAACCCCAAAATTGGGTTCTTTAGGTTTTTTTTTTAATGATTTTTTAAATAAAAATTTAAATAAAAAGAATCGTGGAAATTCAAAAGGTGAATATATAACCCATAAAATCTAAACTTGCTTCACTCTTCAACGACGACATTTCACTCTTCGATGAGGACATTCAGTTCAAGACAACATGCATTCGATTTGACAATTGAGACCACAAGCATTCCCTAGTGTGTTTGGGGCATTCGATGGTGTGTGTAGGTGACTGGAGGTTCATGTTATCACTCAGTAATTTCTCCATGTTCAAGAGAGAACTCACCGAGGTAACCACAAACCTACTACAAACTCTAGGGTCTAGCCTTCCTAGGGTTCAGAGAGGGCTTTCTCTTTCAAGTTTAACTTTGTTTTAAATTGTGAATATTAGGGTAGTTATTAAAGTGCAGTTTTGGTTTGGATTTGTTGGATTTGGTGGGAAAATTTCACTTGAAGGGTAGATAGAGGGAAATCTACTTGTCCATTGGGCTATGGAGTCTAAGTCAAGCTAACAAAACTGGGATCAAAGCCTAAAAGGTCAAATGTCTGCAGGGAAAGGTAGATAACCCTTTGAGATCATGGGAAAATTGGTTTTTTGAGATGGTATGATCGGAATAAAGGGCACTTAAGAATCCTTAGATCCGGAAAAGGGAAGTAGAAGATAGAGGTCAAACGGGAGAGGGAGCAATTAAGGATTCCCTACGCCAGAAATCAAAAGAAAACAAAGAAATGATAACCAGTTAAAAACAGGGTGCTATTAACATGTCCTGTAGTAATAATCCTAGTTATACATTCAGATTTAAAATTATAACACAGATGTATGCATGTAACAAAAGAAGATAACAATGACAAGTTTTAGAGAGTACTTCACTCCAGATAGCTTATCACAGGGATCCTGAAGTATGCTGCCAAATAGTTGATCCAGTCTGCTTCTCAAAATTGAAATCAAAAGCTTTCAAGTCAACAAAATATCTATAGTAATCTCTAGCAATTTTGTTCCACCAAAATACTTCAAAGAGTGAAGTATTTATACAAATTCTAAACTAGAATATCTTGAAAAAAATATCAAGATTGGTTTACAAATATCTCCAATTGTTTTACATAAATAGAACTTAAGTAAAGGACACTCAAAAATAATGCATCTATTTGGCACTATTTTTTATGGATAGGTGATGACAAAGAGGAGAATTCAAATTTGATCTCAGCTCTTAGGTGATGATGAGGCGTCCAAGTCACTAATTGTCTCCTTTCTTTGTGCATTCTGCTTCAGCAATTCTGCAAACTTGGGGTCCAATGATACCTTTGTATTTCTCAATCCGAAATAGATATGTAAAAAGTGAAAGAGGTTATTGTAGATAAATATGTTTTTGAGATAAAACTCATTCATTTCCCTAAAATTATACTCCAACTGTTCAAAATAGGCTCTACAAAAAGCTGTGTAAAACGGAGTTTTCCACATTCTGAAAACTAGGCTGTAAATATGTGCATGTATCTCTCATTCTGTAATACCTGTGCAAAACGTGAGATAGGTTTTTGTATATGGGTCTCTTAGGAACAAAAATATCATTCAGTTTTGTAAGATGTATTTCTTATTGGCCAAAATATTCTCTACAAAATGATGACTTAACAGGAATTTTCTGCAAAAACGCCTTTCAAATATTGTTAATATTTCTAAACCCATAATGGTTGTTAGAAAAGTGACAGAGGTTTTTGTAGTTAGACATCTTTGGAACATAAAATTCCTTCAGTTTTTCAAAATTCATCTTGGATTATCCATAATATTTTCTGCAAAACTATGACTTAAAACATGAAATTTCTGCAAAAATGTCCCTTCTTGCTCTGTTTTCATCTTTTAACCTTACTGTTCTTTTAACTGTTTTTAATTTCACTTTGGATAAACTTCATTGTTGTTAAAAGTATTTTCATCTTTATTTACCATTTACTACCTCTGTTTTTACTTTTACTGTTTACCTTGACTGCTCTGTAACTTTGTCTAATTTGACTTTCACTCTGACTTTCATCTGATACACTTTAACTCTGATGCTCTTTGACTGTTTTGTTTTCACTGTCACTTCTTTACTTTACTTTGAAATTTAACCTTTATTGTGAGTTCTTTCTTTTACCCTGACTATTATGAATGCCCTATTTTAATTTTTACATTAAAATGCTCCTTTATCTTTTACAAGATGATTGTTCTTCAACTTTGATGGCTGGAATCTTTTAAGGAAAATCCTTTGAATTCATTTCCTTGTAAGTTCTTGGAGTAAAACATATATTTAACTAGAATTTAGATTGTTTTATCCAAATTCTCCTTTTGCTAATGACCTGCAAAACAAAATAAATGTTAATGAAACCCTGGCTGCAGGAAGGTGATAATGGCTTTAAGTGGTCACAGTACTGGATATCATTTTGGCACTTTGAAACCTTCAAGATTGCTTGCACTCTATTTTTTAGGCATTTTTATCTACTTCTGCAAGTTTAAACAGTTTGCAGAGGAAAATTTACTATAACAGAAGTTTGATTGGGAAAATTTAGCAAAATAAAATGTCTTTTTGGATTTGATGCTCAATTAGGTTTCTCAAATGAAGTTCTGAGGCTTTTAAACCTGGTATAAAATAGAAAACAAGGGCTTTCTGAGTTTTTTGACTAAAAAATGGCCTAAAACTCTATTGAAAAAGGATTTATAAAAGATTAGGGCACCTGCAGAGGATTTCTGGCCTTTAGAGCTTGAAATTGATCATTAATCTGTGAAGAAATGATAATTTTCTTTGAAAATACCGCGCAATAGACAACTAGGGTTCCTAGGAAATTTTTTCCAAAGTTTGGCCTGTTTCTGGGATTTTTGGGAAATTGGATTTAATCAATTTCTTAATTTAAAATGCTTTCTCTTTATTTTAAAGGTTTTTTTAATGTAGTTGCAGGTTTGAATCTCAGAAGAATACCTAGTTGAATGCAGGTATCGGCTTTAACAGGGTTTTCTTCAGTCTTTGGTCGAATTGATAGCTTTCAGCGGTTGAACTGGAGAAGGTGCGGCTCCTCAACAATTTTTACAGGTTTCTTTTGGGGAATTCAGAGGTTTTGTGCGTTAAAAGGGCTATCAGGGGCTTTTTGCAGCTTTACACAGTCGGGGAAGTGAAAATATGGTCTGAACGCGAAAGATAGGTAGAAGAATGCATATAAAAAGGTTTCTAATAAACATTTGATTGTATTAACCCTTTGACATTAAATGCAGGTCACGTCATGGCGGGAAGTGGTTTCTAATTTACACAGTCTTTGAAAACTGGTTTTTTATCGCGTGGATTTTGAGTGGTAAGTGGTTTTAATGAAAACCCACATGATCGAATCAAAAGAGGCCACGTGGAGGAAGGGGTCAGCGGAAAACCAACCATTTCGCACGGCTTTCGCCTTGGGGCTATTGTGCACTTTTTCTATGTGATATCGCTCATCGACCGTCGGATCTGAGAAATGAATGTGAAAGGTTGAGATCGCTTTGAGAGTTGCGTTGAAAAGTAAATATGGGCCCTCGATGTTTGCATAGGCGGATGGGTTAAATCGTGGCAGGGGATATAAGGTTTAAAACATATATATATATATATATATATATATATATATATATATATATATATATATATATATATATATGGGTTTAATTAATATATATGGGTGCGGGCGCAATATATAAGCGCAATGGTTTATTATGTGGTGGGTTTAGGAATGTTTTATTTTAAAACATTTGTAAAATGTTTAAAAATTGAGGGCGCGTTTGATTATATTATATAGTTTTTTAACTGTTTGGATAGTTTAAAAAACTATAGGGGTGGGATAAAACAAATAAAGATATCCTTTTAGACCAAAGGGCTTTATATCTTGGGTTTTTCATTTATGCACATGGGATAATATACTTTGGTCAAAATTTTATAATAGTGGGGTTTTAGGATATTTAGATATAATGAAATTAATAAGTAGGAAAGGTTATTTCTTAGGTATTTAATAAAATATGTTAAAAATTAATATGAAAGGGTAATTTAAAACAAAATACACATTATCTCCAAGTATAAAATAATCAAGCATTTTCTCATCTTTATACTTCTTTCAATAATACTTAGGATAAATGTGATTTTGTAGGTTTTTATGAATGCTTATGAAGGGATGAAGTTAATTATATGGGGATTACAATTTTACTACGCAAGTGTGTGTTTTTACTTAGGAAAAATGGGTTTTAATACATGAATGAAGGGTAGATGATGATAAATGAGGATTTTGGCATAAGAACTCAATATTTTTAACTAAAGCCTTGGGTCTGATCCCAACAAAAGTCAAAGAAATGCTTTGAGCCTGTTTGACTGATAGCTTAGAATATTGAACACTCATGGGGAGGGGAAATTAGTGATTTTTCCTGATGATGTATTATTTATATGATTTCTCCACTGCTTTCTATCTATCCAACTTCAATTTCTAACATTTTTTCTTCATTTTGCAGGTGCATTTAGGCTTGCAACCTTAAAACATTTTCTTTCAAAGCATAAAACTAATCTAAATCTACCTTATTTCATACGAGGGCTCAGATTAAACTGTTGAGCTCCTCATTATTCTCTACCTATCTACTAATTTGTCAAGTTTAAACTGTTTGACAAATCTTTATTCTCTATCTAAAACGTGAAATTGAAACATGAAAAGTTAAGATTAAACTGTTGAACTGATCATGGATTATGCCATTTATTGACACTCTAGAAATAATCATTATTCTTGCAGTAAAAAGTAAAATTTGTGGCATTTGGACTTGCTCACTTTCAGATCTTATTTATTTTCTCTTTTGGGGTATATATTTTCTAAGTCCTTTGATCTTTCTTTTATGAATTTTTACCCTCTTTTTTATTTTTTTATTATTTTTCATTTTTTCAAAATATGGGAAAACAACTTGCAGAAAGCAAGGTATGTACATATTTACAAAACTTATCAAAGTCAATTCAAAATTTTTTGAACCCTATTATTATAGGACCCTAACAGTAGCTCCACATGGGGATGGCAGCTCCTTATGAGATGTCAAGAACTTTAAGACTAGTAGCTTGATCCATTGGGCCAACCCCAAACATGCTTATGTTGTGACTAAAAACTCTTGAACTGAATTTACACTTTTTTCTGCAAACTGAAATCTAATCTAAGACTAAAAAGGTGCTGCAACCTTTAAACCAAACTACTAAATCATCAATATCTTAAGGCCTTTTCCTTGGCTTCAAATCTTAATGAATTATTTCAAACTAGCTAAAAACTGAAAACTAAAATAAGCTTAAATCCTACCTACTTACTCTAATCAGTTGTCCAACTATTGGTTAGGTAAAATGAAATAGCCAATGCAACCATTCAAGCATTATGTACTTTGATAGATTTTCTTGCATGTGCTTGTTGCTTGTCAAAACTGAAATTCTGCAACCTATTAGAAATTTGTTAACAAATGAGAGAATAAGGAAATACTTGATTTCCTTTATTGACTCTAGAAACTTTTCAAAAGGATCTTCCAAGGTATATACACCAATGTTTAACTGATCTAAATAACTGTACATCTGTTCTGGATGGCCTCCATGCCATTAGACTAAATTGTCATTTTTAACTTTATTTCCTTACAAAATCAACCTATGATTGTTCTGAGATACTTTCAAATTTTCAAATAAGCTTTGTGATGATATTTCTACTGATGAAAATGTTTGTTTGAGGAAATTTTTATCATCTTGATCTTGAAGCTAATAGTCAATAAATGGAGAAAGACTTTGAATGCATTCATTATCCAACATATCTGCTATTGGATCATGAAAAACTTTGAAATATTGTTGCAATTTATATATGGGTTTTAATGGAACTTCATAGATTTCTAGAGGTTGTTCATTATTTAAAAAACGAAATGCTTTAGAGCATAATGGTATAGAACTTTCTTTCAAAATTTCTGAACTTTCTTCTTCACTCCCATATTTGATGTGTATTGTTTGAGCACTGTATTTGAGCTGCTGAAACTGAACTTCCTCATCCCACAAACTAGCTTCTGATTGTTCTATGAAGTTAGCTTGAAATTGGAGAACATAATTATCATCATACTGATCATACTTAGGAAAATCTTCAGAAGAAGGAATGTCATCAATTATACACATTAGATCAGCAAATTTCTTTTCTAGTAATCCTGATATATCTTGATTAGATTGGTTGCATTCTATTTGAAGGTCATAATTTTTCTCAATAGGAGTACTATCAGGCAATGAGCCTTTTTGGGAAGGTAGAACAACATGAGCATCAACCTGTTCTTCTGTCTGTTCATGGAAAAAAACTTTAGTACATACATCAACATTAGAATAAGTAGAAACAATTTCTTCATTATGTAAATATTTTGAAGATGGTTGCATGCTTAGAAGCAAATTGATTTCTTCTTCGGTGAGGGGGGATGGGAATCTTTGAATTTTTAGCTTTGAATAACAATTGTTTTCACTCTTATGTAAAAACTGATCATGAGATTGAATATTTTCTTTAAATTCATTCAAAACATTATATGAAACATCATTTGTTACTACAGAGGGGCTTGTGGATCTTGATTCATCTCCTGATCTATTTGATATTTGATTAACTCCTCTTGATTATCATGACACTTAACTTGAGAATGAAAGTTATGGACTTCTTCTAATAAATTTTCAGGATGCTAATTTCCAAAATCTTCATCAATATTTTTAAGCAAATGTATGAGATCTTCAGCTTGATCACAACAATTTTCAGCTAATGATAAAGATGGAAAATCTTCTTTGTAATGCTCATAAAATACCTTGTGAAAAATCATTTAAAGAAAATAAACTAGCAGGTTTGAGAGCTTCATAACATTCCCTTGCTTGTCCCTCTAAAGTTGCCATGAATATATTCATGAGGCAATCTTCATGCCAATCACCCTTCAATCTCCATTAGTGTATATGAAATTTAATGAGATGTAACAAAAGATCATCAATATTCTCAATTTGAAATATAGGAAGATTTTTATCCCAATTTACCTTTGGTAGTTTGTGTGGAAATCCAGGTATGTGATATCTGCTCATGGGAGCATACCTGCATTTTATTCTTGGGTCATCTTGTAAATTAGTCATAAAGAAAGGCCACTGTATCTATACAACCAAGCTAGATCCTTCTATAAAATACAATATACATTAAAAAACTTTCTTAATGAGAAAGAACATAATGTCTTGGATTAAGATCCAAGTTGAAAGCCTGATCTTCCCATATTGTTCTTTCAGGTTCATTCTTCCAATGGAGTCTTGATAGTGAAATTGATTTAGAGTCACCAGGTGGATGATTTTAACCTTTGTGTGTCTGATCACTGTCCACCATCATAGATCGGATCTAAACCTGTAAAATATTTCTGAAGAAAATGTTAGTCTTCCCCAGTGGAGTCGCCATTATGTTATCACTCAGTAATTTCTCTAGGTTCAAGAGAGAACTCACCGAGGTAACCACAAACCTACTTCAAACTCTAGGATCTAGCATTGCTAGGGTTCAGAGAGGGCTCTCCCTTTCAAGTTTAACTTTGCTTTAATTTTTGAATATTAGGCTAGTTATTAAAGTGCAATTTTGGTTTGGTTTTGTTGGATGTGGTGAGAAAATTTCACTTGGAGGGTAGATAGAGGGAAATTTACTTGTCCATTGGGCTATGGAGTCTAATTCAAGCTAACAGAACTGGGATCAAAGCCTAAAAGGTCAAATGTCTGCAGGGCAAGGTAGATAACCCTTGGAGATCATGGGAAAATTGGTTTTTTGAGATGGTATGATCGGGATAAATGGCACTTAAGAATCCTTAGATCCGGAAAAGGGAAGTAGAAGATAGAGGTCAAATAGGAGAGGGAGAAATTAACGATTCCCTACACCAGAAATCAAAAGAAAACAAAGGAATGATAACTAGTTAAAAACAGGGTGCTATTAACATGTCCTGTATTAATACTCCTAGTTATACATTCATATTTAGAATTATAACATAGATGTATGCATGTAACAAAAGAAGATAACAATGGCAAGTTTTAGAGAGTACTTCACTCCAGATAGCTTTTCACAGGGATCCTGAAGTATGTTGCCAAATAGTTGATCCAGTCTGTTACTCAAAATCGAAATCCAAAGCCTTCAAGTCAACAAAATATCTATAGTAATCTCCAACAATTTTATTCCACCAAAATACTTCAAAGAGTGAAGTATTTATACGAATTCTAAACTAGAATATCTTGAAAAAAATATCAAGATTGGTTTACAAATATCTCCAATTGTTTTACATAAATAGAACTTAAGTAAATGACACTCAAAAATAATGCATATATTTGGCACTATTTTTTATGGATACGTGATGACAAAGAGGATAATTTGAATTTGATCTCAACTCTTAGGTGATGATGAGGCGTCCAAGTCACTAACTGTCTCCTTTCTTTGTGCATTATGCTCCAGCAATTCTGCAAATTTGAGGTCCAATGGTACCTTTGTATTTCTCAATCCGAAATAGATATGTAAACAGTGAAAGAGGTTATTGTATATAAATATTTTTTTGAGATAAACATCTTTCAGTTCCCTAAAATTATGCTCCAGCTCTTCACAATAGGCTCTGCAAAATGATGTGTAAAACAGAGTTTTCCATAGTCTGAAAACTAGGCTGTAAATATGTGCATGTATCTCTCATTATATAATATATGTACAAAAAGTGAGATAGGTTTTTCTAGATGGGTCTCGTAGGAACAAAAACCTCCTTTAGATTTGTAAGATGTATTTCTTATTGACCACAATTTTCTCTGCAAAATAATGACTTAACAGGAATTTTCTGCAAAACATGCTTTCAGATATTGTTTAATATTTCTAAACCCATAATGGAAGTTAGAAAAGTGAGAGAGGTTTTTGTAATTGGACATATTTGGAACATAAACCTCCTTCAGTTTTACAAAATTCATCTTGGATTGTCCACAATAGTTTCTGCAAGACTATTACTTATACATGAAATTTCTGCAAAAAAATGTCTCTTCTTGCTCTATTTTCATCTTTTAACCTTACTGTTCTTTTAACATTTTTTACTTTCACTTTGGATAAACTTCATTGTTGTTGAAATTATTTTCATATTTATTTACCATTTACTGCCTCTATTTTTAATTTTAATGTTTACCTTGACTGCTCTGTAACTTTGTCTAATTTGACTTTCACTCTAACTTTCATGTGATACACTTTAACTCTAATGCTCTTTGACTGTTCTGTTTTCACTGTCACTATGACTCTTTACTTTACTTTGAACTTTAACCTTTATTGTGAGTTCTTCCTTCTACCCTGACTATTATGAATGCCCTATTTTAATCTTTACATTAAAATGCTCTTTTATCTTTTACAGGATGACTGTTCTTCAACTCTGATGCCTGAAATATTTTAAGGAAAATCCTTTGAATTATTTCCTTGTAAGTTCTTGGAGTAAAACATATCTTTAACTAGCATTAAAATTGTTTTATCCAAAATCTCATTTTGCTAATGACCTGAAAAACAAAATAATTGTTAATGAAACTCTGGCTGCAGGGAGGTGATAATGGCTTTAAGTGGTCACAGTACTAGATTTGATTTTGGCACTTTGGAACCTTCAAGATTGCTTGCACTCTACTTTTTAGGCATTTTGATCTGCTTTTGCAAGTTTAAACAGTTTGCAGAGGCAATTTTACTATAACAGAGGTTTGATTGGGAAAATTTAGCAAAATAAAATGTCTTTTTGGATTTTATGCTCAATTAGGTTTCTCAAATGAAATTCTGAGGCTTTTAAAATTGGTATAAAACAGAAAACATGGGTTTTCCGAGTTTTTTTACTGAAAAATGGGCTAAAATTCTATTGAAAAAGGATTTATAAAATATTAGGGCACCTGCAGAGGATTTTTGGCCTTTAGAGCTTGAAATTGATCATTAATCTATGAAGAAATGATAATTTTCTTTGAAAATACCGCGCAACAGACAACTAAGCTTCCTGGGAAAATTTTGCCAGAGTTTGGCCTGTTTCTAGGATTTTTGGGCAATTGGATTTGATCAATTTCTTAATTTAAAATGTTTTCTCTTTCTTTAAAAGGTTTTTTTAATGTAGTTGCAGGTTTGAATCTCAAAAGAATACCTGTTTGAATGCAGGTGTCGGCTTTAACAAGGTTTTCTTCAATCTTTGGTCGAATTGATAGCTTTTAGCGGTTGAACTGGAGCAGGTGCGGCTCCTCAACAATTTTTACAGGTTTCTTTTGGGGAATTCAGAGGTTTTGGGCGTTAAAAGGGCTATCAGGGGTTTTTGCAGCTTTACACAGTCGGGGAAGTGAAAATCTGGTCTGAACGCGAAAGATAGGTAGCAGAATGCATATACAAAGGTTTTTAATAAACATTTGATTGTATTAACCCTTTGACATTAAATGCAGGTCACGTCATGGCGGGAAGCGGTTTCGGATTTACACAGTCTTTGAAAACTGGCTGTTTATCATGTGGATTTTGAGTGGTAAGTGGATTTAATGAAAACCCACGTGATCGAATCAAAAGAGGCCACGTGGAGGAAGGGGTCAGCGAAAAACCAACCATTTCGCATGGCTTTCGCCTTGGGGATATCCACTTTTTCTATGCGATATCGCTCGTCGACCATCGGATCTGAGAAATGAATGTGAAGGGCTGAGATCGCTTTGAGAGTTGTGTTGAAAAGTAAAGGTGGGCCATGGATGTTTGCATAGGCAGATGGATTAAATCGTGGCAGGGGATATAAGGTTTAAAGCATATATATAAGGGTTTAATTAATATATATGTGTGTGGGCACAATATATAAGCGCAATGGTTTATTATGTGGCGGGTTTAGGAATGTTTTATTTTAAAACATTTGTAAAATGTTTAAAATATGAGGGCGCGTTTGATTATATTATATAGTTTTTTAACTATTTGGATAGTTTAAAAAACTATAGGGGCAGGATAAAAAAAATAAAAATAATATTTTAGACCAAAGGGCTTTATATCTTGGGTTTTTCATTTATGCACATGGGATAATATACTTTGGTCAAAATTTTATAATAGTGGGTTTTAGGGGTATTTAGATATAATGAAATTAATAAGTAGGAAAGGGTATTTCTTAGGGATTTAATAAAATATGTTAAAAGTTAATATGAAAGGGTAATGTAAAACAAAATACACATTATCTTTGCTCATCTTTATATTTCTTTCAATAATACTTAGGATAAATGTGATTTTGTAGGTTTTTATGAATGCTTATGAAGAGATGAAGTTAATTATACAGGGATTACAATTTTACTAAGCAAGAGTGTGTTTTTACTTAGGAAAAATGGGTTTTAATACATGAATGAAGGGTAAATGATGATAAATGAGGATTTAGCATAAAATCTCAATATTTTAACTAACCAGTCATAGAGCCTTGGGTCCGGTCCCAACAAAAGTCAGAGAAATGCTCTGACCCTGTTTGACTGATAGCTTAGAATACTGAACACTCATGGGGAGGGGAAATTAGTGATTTTTCTTGATGATGTATTATTTACATGATTGCTCCACTTCTTTCGACCTACCCAACTTCCATTTCTAGCATTTTTTCTTCATTTTGCAGGTGCATTTAGGCTTGCAACCTTAAAAAAATTTCTTTCAAAGCATAAAATTAATCTAAATTTACCTTATTTCATCCAAGGGCTCAGATTAAACTGTTGAGCTCCTCATTATTCTCTACCTATCTACTGAATTTGTCAAGTTTAAACTATTTGACAAATCTTTATTCTCTATCTAAAACATGAAATTGAAACATGAAAAGTTAAGATTAAACTGTTTAACTGATCATGGATTATGTCATTTATTGACACTCTGCACATAATCATTATTCTTGCAGTAAAAAGTAAAAGTAGTGGCATTTGGACTTGCTCACTTTCAGATCTTATTTATTTTCTCTTTTGGGGTATATATTTTCTAAGTCCTTTGATCTTTCTTTTAGGACTTTTTACCCTTTTTTTTATTTTTATATTATTTTTCATTTTTTCAAAATATGGGAAAACAACTTGCAGAAAGCAAGGTATGTACATATTTACAAGACTTATCAAAGTCAATTCAAAATTTTATGAACCCTATTATTATAGGACCCTAACAGTTCCCACAAAGATGCAATCTGTGCTTGAAGATTCATATTTAGCACTTGAAGATTCATCGTGTGGCATGAATTAATTCTTGAAATAACCACAATAAACAATCCACTGCCATATACTGTGATTCCAAACTCTTGATTTTTTACTGTAATCTCCACATTCTCTCCACATCCTCTCATGGCCAACCGACATCATTTGCTTTTTTAATCACTCTTTTAATTGTGTTTTTTTTTAACATTTTTTGCAAGAATGTGACTTTTGGCTTCTCTTTCCCTACTAGAGTTTTGGGCAAAATTGGCTTGGAGCCATATTTACAAGTATGTGTAAACTCCAATTTGTACTTGATAAAGTTCGATGTGAATGTTGAATGTTAAATATTGTGCATGTTTAAATCTTTAAAGTTTAAATCATAAATATTTTAGTTTTCTTGTTTAAAGTTGGAAAATATATAAATTCATATATATTATACTTTATAACACACACACACATATATATACACCTTGACGAACCCACACACCATGTGTCAAAAAATAACACCTCATCCTCACGTTTCCTAATAACATATATGTTTAGTCTACTTATTAAACTACTCCTAAAATTACACATCAATTACACGTCTTCTTCACTATTCTCAATAATGAACTACTAACTTGAAACAAGTCTTAATTATATGATTTTCCAATTTTTTTTATTAAATTAAATGTAAATCACAAAAATTTACACTCTCATGTCATTTAATAAAAAAATAACTTAAAAGTATTAACGGAATCTTGCTTCACCCTATCACCCTTTGATTTGACACTATGTTTTCAACAAAGTTCGATTAAAGAGATGACATGTTTTATTATCATTATTATTTTATTAAAACGATTGGTTGTTAACGTCACGTGAAGGATTACCCAAATTACATGTTTTTTAATTAAAACAATTGATTGAAAATGTCGCGTTAAAGGACTACTGCAACTAAGGTATTGCGAGCTGACATATTTGTTGTCTAGAATAGCCAGGATGGTGGTTTTTTTGTCGCTAAGCTGTGGTTTGACTAATTGGTTTGCTCTTACAAGTGTTTTGAGATAGAAATATTTTTATAAATTTATTAGTATTTTTTAAAATAAAAGAATTTGAAATTTAGATATTATTTTTTTCTAATAATAGTATATTGAAAAGTTTATTTTAAAAATTAAATATTAATTTTTTCTTAAATTTCAATAATTTAATATTGTTTTGAAATTAAAAAGCTAAATTTTAATTATTTTAATTTCAATAATTTTAATATTGTTTTTTAATTATTTTGATAGTATTTTTTAAATTATTATAATTTTAATTTTGTAAACTATAAATACTTTTTATTAACTATTTAATCAATATAATTTTTAATTCTTTATAAATGTATTAGGTTAAAAATGCAAGTATGTTAAAAATACAATTAACTAAACTTTAATAGAAAATGTAAAACTCATTAATAAATATTTATATATTTTTAATAATTCATTTAAAAAATACTTATATTATTATTCAAAATTATTAAAAAAAATTAAACAACATAAAAAAAAAATAAATAAATAAATAAATAATCTAATTGCAAATAAATGAATGTCAATTAATATCAATGAAAATAAAATGTCCTATACCAAAGTCCCATCAGCGCTGATTAATTTTGCACAAATTTTGTTTGAAAAGACATATAGACCACTTTTGAAATACAGGAAAAATTGCGACGAAATCTAAACCAACGTTATCAACCATGCCAATGACCTTTCCAAAAAAACACTGACCCTTTTTAAAAGATAAACAAATGCATCTATAAACGAAATCACAGCTTGCCCATCTCGGCCTTTCTATCTTCCCCGAGTCCACTTTTAAGATCAAAATTTTTTAGTGGTAGGGGTGAAATAGATAAATTAATTGATGGTTTTTTTAATAGAGGATGTTTTTTTTGGTACATTATATACTAGTATTTGTATCAAAAATAGATGTCGATGCAAAAATATGTCGATAGAAATGTAGATATAGAGTAATTCAGAGATAGCATTATAGAAAACAAAGAAAATAGATATGGAAAAGTCTAAAGAATTAAGAAATTAAAATATTGATAAAATAGAGCTTTTTAAATGAATAAAAATATATAATAAATCTACACTATAACATTGTTATAAAATTTAATAACTTTGCAAAATAAAATATTTTTATTATTCTGTTTAGAAAAAACCAAAAATTAAAAATAAAAATAAAAATAAATTCTTAACAAGAAAATTAAATCCAACGCCCATTCAAAACGTAAACGTAAGTATAAGAAAATTGAATCCAATGTCCATTTAAAATGTAAGTATGTTGACTAGTTGAAAGAAAGAAAGAAAGTATTTTTAACATCTACCAGGCTAAAAATAGCCTATGGAACAAATTGCTTCTCCATCTGGCTCTTGTATTCGGCCTTTTTCCTGTGAAGTTTTACAATAATTGCTCCCAGCTTCTCGACAAACTCTTCGCTAAATAGATTATCCCAAGAACTAGCTGCCAGAATGCCTGCATAATTTTCACTGTTGTCTTTGAAAGCCTCACATTCTAAAATGAAATGCTTTTATGTTTCCACTTTTCCAAAAGAGCAAAAAATACATACTCTTTCCTCCCACATTTATTTTGGCATTTTCCAACGCCCTGTTTCACAACATAGTTTATGAGAATTAGTTCTTAATTGAGCAATAAGAATTTTAGATCTCCAAGAAATATTGGCCCCTATGTATGTCTTTTTCTAATGGTTATGAGTGGGGTTAGACTCTTCAATGTAGTACTTCTTCTTTCTCCCTAGCTCTTTCTCCCAAGTATGTTTGTGGAACTTATCCATGACAAAAGTTTTTATCTCTTTACTGTTTGTAGGACACATGCTCAAGCAAATACCCCATTTACCCCGTTTGTGGCATCAGCAGTTGGGTCACATGAGCGAGAAAGGTCTTGTTGTTGTAGGTGTGCACACTGTCACTATCTAACCTGTAAATTTATACCCATTCGAATCCAAAACTTCCAAAGAAATCAAGTTTTTCTTTAGATCAGGTACATGCCTAACATCAGATAATGTTTTAGTTGTATCATCATACATTTTAATTTTTACATTTCTCATTCCAACAGTCTGACAAGATGCATTATTTCCCATAAACACAGAACTACCATTTACAGTTTCATATGAAGTAAACCAACTTCTATGTGGACTCATGTGATGAGAAGCACCAAAGTCTAATAGCCAATTTTCAGCATCTTGAGAGACATTACAAACAAGTAGAGTTTCAGTCGCTAATAAAACTTCATCAATCATACCTGAATCAACCTGATTTGCTTCCTTATTCTGGTTTTCCGACTCCTTCCGTTTCCAACAATATTTCTTGAGGTGTCCAATTTTGTTGCAGTACCAGCACTTGGCTTTACACTTCTTGCCGCCCTTTGAATTTGATCTGGAAGAACCCCTTGCTTTCTCCTCTCTTTCCTTTGACCGACCTCTAGCTACCATGGCTTCTGGTGCAGATGTTTCAATATTAGATTTCCTTCATTTTTCTTCAAATAATGGAGCACCCATAACTATTTCAAATTTCAAAGAATCAGTAGTGCTCAAACTGATTGAAGTTACGAAGTGGTCCCATGATTCGGGTAGAGAACACAACAAGGTTATAGCCTTGTCTTCTTTCTGAATTTTAACTTCCATATCTGACAACTAGTAAATAAGTGTATTAAAAACAATTTAAATGTTCTGCAACTTTTGTACCCTCCTTCATATGAAGACTGTACAATTGTCTTTCCAAATAAATTCTATTGGTCAATGATTTATTCATATACAAAGTTTCCAGTTTTTCCCACAAACCTTCAGTTGTACTTTCTTCAACAATATTAAAGAGAACTTCATCTACCAAGCATAACCTAATGGTACTGAGAGCTCAGGCATCCAAGTCCTCCCAGTCTGAATTTGTCATGCTTGCAGGTTTTTTCTTCACCCCATCTAATGCTTTGTGCAACCCTTGTTGCACTAGCAAGTCCATAACTTTTAGTTTCCACAATGTGAAATTGCTCTTCCCGGTGAACTTCTCCACCTCGAACCTTGCATTTGTCATTTTGGCCATTTCTTCCTCCTATGGTTTCCTAGTTTTCCCTTATTTCTTAAATTTCCACAAGAGTCTTTTTTTTTAATTGTTTTCCCTTCTTTCAGATAGGGTTTCTAAAAAATTCTGATTTTCCCAATTGTTCCTGCTTAACAAACCCTACTCCATGAATTTTCACAATTTTGATTTTGTTTCTGGAAAAAAAAATGATTTCTTTTTCTTCAGCTAAAGAAACCCTACTCCAATTTTTTCAAAAAAATTTAACAGCAGATTTCTGAGAATTTTCACTAGACAGCACATTATAATGCAGAAAATACCTCTGATTTTTATTTTTTGGGTGAAAAATCATTCATAATGCAAAAAAAATACCTCTGATTTTTATCTTCTGGATGGCAGCGTTTTACTTCTGGGGCAGCAGCATTCAAAGTTAATTTTATCTTCTCAAGAGACAGTGTGCAAGCTTCTCCAGTCTCTGCTACGACTCTTTTTCTCCAGCGTGCAGGCTTCTCTCCGGCCTGTAGGCTTTTCTCAGCAAACAATAAATATTTCAACGCCCCTTTGTTTTAAATGTCTGGTAGCTTGCTTTCAACGTGCAGTAGCCCTTTCTATTCGTCGGTGGCAACAATCTTCAATCCAGTATCTTCAATGCTCTCAACTGGCGATAGCCCCGTCTCTCCCGCTGCAGCAGACCATGGCTCTTCAAGACTTGAAGATGACTTGTATAGGTATGCTTGCAGGATCGTGGAAATCGATCTCTGAACAAACGTTCTTTTTTCTCTCTGTGAGCTGTGAGCAGTTGGTGACTTACAAACTTCACGACTTGTGGCTTTTTAGCCGAAGCGTCTCAAACCTCAACTTCTTCAACAACCTAACTGCCCATTTAACCAACCTCGCTCTGATACCACTTATTGAACCCAACAGTTATAAACAAGAAAGAAATGTATGAAATTGAATGGAAACCTTAAAACACACACAAGTAAACACACATAAATTTATGTGGTAAAACCTTGACAGTGTGTCAAGGCCTCTCGGGTCATCCTATTTAATATGGAAAAACTTCATTATTCTAACTTCATTTCGTTATACAACCAACTGGTAATAAGTAAATTTGCCCAAAATTACATTAATTACATTTGTTGTCATATTTCAAAAGTGATGTATGATCTTGCAATATTTGGCTCCGCTCATAAGGTATAGCTTTCATCAGCTCTTGTCATATATGGGAGATCTTCCTTACAATCATGTCATTCAATAAAGATAAAAATGGAAGCTTACACTGCCCCGAGATCTGGACTATTTCTCCCATGGCCCTACTGATGGTGGTCATATTAGACCCTCCCCAATGTTATCTCTCCTTAAGGTTTCAAATTCCCGATATTCCCGTTTTCATCTACTGCTCTCGTCAGCAACTGTTATAGTCCATGCTACCACCTAATGCAGCAAAAGAAGCAAAGGCATCAAGAGAGAAGGCAGGAGCGTAGCGCCTAGTGAAGCTGGGGCAAGAGATCAGATTAAGGTTGAGTCCGTAATAGCCGCTCTTCGTGAGCACAAGAACTCACATATCGACAGACCTTATGTAGTACGGTGGAAATGTACGTCGAGAAAAGTGGATTGATCGAACAGGAGCTAGTTGGGTATCAATTTCAATCTGAAACCAGAGGGAGGGAAGGAAAGTCTCCTGGGGTGGGATAATGGGGGTGGGATAATGCCTACACCCTTATTGCTTACTTGGATGCAGGGGATAAACAACTTTAATGGTTCAAGCTCCGGCGCTTTCCTTGCATTTGGAGGATTTAAAACAACAAGTATACTTGAATGCAGGGGATAAACAACTTTAATGGTTCAATATCAAGCGCTTTACCTGAATTTGGAGGATTTAAAACAAGAAGATATACTTGTGCCTCTTATACCACTCTATATGCCCCTGCCTCTAGCTTTGCTCTTGTTCCTAGATTTTTCTTTGCAAGATCCACTGCTAGCACGGGATCTCGATTTGTTATTAACAACACACAAACTGGTGTGTCGTTGGGACCAGATCTTCACTGGAACCAGTTTTGGACTGCATCAAACCAGTATATGAGATGGACTCCATATCAGAGACTTCAAGGTTCAAGGTTCTTAGATGATATGGACCCGGTGCGAAGGACGAGACCATAAAATGTGCACAAGACAAGAAACTAGAAAATAAGTGAGCTTTTGTATGGGTGGGTGGGCACTTTTGAGATTTGCGGTGACACTGGTAGAGGACAAATCTCTCAAATCTCTCAGTGTCACCAACTAGAACTTCACAATAAAAAATTCACAATACAATAAAATGTATGTTTATTGGTATAATTAAATTAAATTTAATATATAATTCAAATTGAAATATATTTTATTTTAATATATAACTAAAACAAGTATATTTTATTTTTATATATAAGGAGGGATTAGAAAAACATATATGATTTTAGATGATTGTATTTATATTTATGTGTGGTTGCGAACGAAAATGGAATATTTGTGGGCTGGTGAAGCCAAGAGTATGATTAAAATCACACTATTGCATTTTTCAACGTACAAATATCACGAATTTGCTAATTCAACAAAAGGGAAAAGTAGACATCTTTGAAGCATAATGTAATATGGTTTTGCATTCTGCTCTTTTTTGTAAGGACGTTGTCTTAAATAACATGGCGATCCAAGCTGAACTCAGATGATCCAGTCCAAAAGAGGAATGGATCAATGGAAATGAAAAATCAAAACTCCCATTATACATAAAACAGTCAAGTCGTGCATCCATGTATATCGCTAATTTCTCCGTTTTTCTGTGTTATTAGACTTTTAAGTGTCCATGTAAAACAGGCCACGTGTAAGTCAACTTATAACATCTACCTTTTAATATGCTGCACTGCAAGCTCCTTTATCCAATACATGTATCAGCCCCACATATACGTTGTTAGCCTCTGCAACCTTTTGATTGATATAATATATTTCTGATTTGGAAAAACACCGTGCCCCACTGCCCCTCCCCTACTACAAAATGTAAAAAAAAAATTGAGTTATCATCGAGGGGTCCGGTGTTGGCACTGCATTTGAGTTTTCACTCTCTATATTTCAAGGGTCTCCTTTAGAGAGATTGGTTAAAAAAATCATCTACAATTGAGAGTTAAAAGTGCATTGCTACTTCATCGAGGGTTAATTGGACCTAGAAGCCTTTTTTTTAGCCTTCAAGTGATTGTACCTTCCAAATTCCAGCAACAGTAAAGGCAAGGCATCCTTAGTATTTGAGGCAAATGAATCACGCACTGAATTTAAAGAGAATGCAGTAATAAAAGTTGTTTGCTTGTTTGACATGTTTGTGTTCTTCTCACACAACCATTTCATCGCTAGGAAAACGTCAATTGGGAAAATAAGCTGAATCTAACCTCTGTTTTACATTAGCCAATTATGTTTAGGTTAAGAGGCATTTGAGTTTTTACATAGCAAACAAATAAAATGTATTAAATTGTTGTTTGAATAATAATAAAATCAGTTTAGATCTATCTAACTCTGTATTTATCTAACTCTGTATTTATCATGCATCTAGATCGATCAAATTTCTAGAAATTTTTTTCTCAAATTCTACACTCCAAACAGAAGGTTTGCACATAGAGAGATTTTTAATTGTTTTTATACAGTTATTTAAGTTTTTTACGAGCTCACATTATTTAAATGTTTTGTATAGTTATTTAATTTTTTTCATTTTTAGATTTTTTGGCAAATATGATCAAAATTTCAACTTTAATGACTAAAAAACACCCTTACACATCATACTAAACTGTAAAATAAACCACTTGACACAATGATATGAATTCATTCTTAATGTGAATCCATTCTTAATGACAGATGTCTTTTTATGATAACCTGGCAAGAGTGAGCAAATGACAGCATATATTAAGAAACTAAGAAACTATGAGCCTGTTTTCGCTGGCTTCGAGAACTAGAAGAATCCTGTAATCTAGAAAAGGAGCAATTACAAAATCAACGATTGAGTGAAATCAATGAACACAAGCGGACAAGTATTTAGTCATTGACATGTTAATTAGCATCACTAATTCTTGATAGAAGTATTGTCTGAAGATTTATCTATTGGGTATTACTACTATATTCCTTATTGATTTATACTGTATTGATCATGGTCGATAATGGGTTATCTGTGATATTATAGGGGGATTTCAAAAACCGGGAGCAAGAGTTACATATGACTATTCTTGACCTCAGGCATGCATTATGTTCTGCGCAGGACAGACTCTCAAAAGTCGAAGCTGAAATAGAGGTCATTCATCTCCCTTTTATTTCCAAACTATCATTTATTTTAACTCATTAAACAGTGTGAAAGGGTATCTCAAATGTCAAGTTTCAAGAAGTGTTAGCAAATGATGTTCTTTGGTAATCCAGGCCATCCAACAGGAAACTCTAAAGCAAAAAAAAACACTTATGGAAGATATTGATCAGTCTTCATGCCGATTTTTAATGATCTACAATTGATAGAAGTCAACAGGCTGTGCAGAATTTGACATCTGAGGTAGCAACAAATTACAGGGAGTGCACTGGCAAGTCCGTTGTAGAGCTTGAACAACCTGCTACCAAAACGGCAGAATTTAACATCTGAGGTAGCAAAATACAGGGAATGCACTGGCAAGTCTGTTGCAGAGCTTGAACAACTTGCTACCAAATCGACTTTAGAGGTAAGCTTATGAGGGTGAACTGGTGACATTTATGACTCTAAAAGTTGGTTTTTTTCATCATCAACAAAGGGCATATCTAAACAATAATTGTTTTATTGGAACCTATAAGAAACGCATGCATACAGCTTGAAATTGCAAATCAAAAGCTAGAGGCAAACCAACGTTCAAGACATTTACAAAATATCTTTCGAAATACTTTCTTTTAATAAGGAACTTCATTTTATTTTCATGAAATGGGTGCATTCTAGTCAAAATAGACTTTGCCTGTAGATAGCAGAATCATTTGCTTTACAATACAAAGCCATAGATGGCGAACACAAGCAAACAATTGAAGATTTGAGAAAACACCTTGAAGAAGCTGAACTTCAAAATTGTGAAGGAGAAGAAAGTTGCACAGCACTATCTTGGTAATTTGCAAGTATATATTTTTTACATCATTTACAATTATCTTTATGTTTCTTTTATATCAAACTAATGTGTTTGACCTATACATTTCAGGAACTAAGAGGAAATACTAGGTATTTTGTAAAGTAAGGTCAATATTGCCAAAAATTGATTACATAAGTGTACAGTCACTGATTCTACAATATCCTATCATCAACTGAGCTTGTTGATTGAATCATTCACCTAATATAGGGCCCAGGTAAACTACACACTAAACCATACCTCTCTGTATTGCTTCATACACCCATGCATTCTAGAAAATACTAATCAGCTCATTATATTTTTAATGCTACCTATTTCATTAAAATATATATTACTTTGCATGCTTATTCCTTCCGGATCATGAGCACTCAAAATTGGTAAAAATGCAACACTAATGGGTAATGGGTAAATATCAGACAACTATATAATGTGATTTTTTTTCTCTTCATTATCCCATCTGCACAAAATTTCTCATGTTACCATGAGCGGCTTCAGCTAAATTACCTTCTCAAGCCCAAGAAATCTATGGCAAGAGTGGAATGCCCATTTCTCTTACATCCCCAATTGAGCAAGAAAGGTAACATGTTAATAAAAAGAGTTTAGGCCTCACAACCAAACACTATATCACACTCTGTACCCACTGCCAACTCTTTCACAATACTTTTGAGCCTCAGAACAAGAAGGGACTTCAAGTCCAAATCACTCCACCCTCTGACAAAAGAATAAAGCAATAAAATAATATACAGCCTGCTACGCTAATCTATTTCGCCTTCTTTTGCATCACCATTTCCAGCAGTAGCCTCTTCCTCCTCTTCATCGACATTTCTCATGAACAAACCGAATTGCTCAAAAAAAAAATTACCTGCAGTGGAAAGGGTTCCAGTCCATCTTGAGAATGAACAAGACATGTTTCATCTCCAGGTCCTTGAGCAGTTGTGTTTTCAACAATCTCAACAGTTTTCTCCATCTGCCGTGGGTTTATAATGCAAGGGTAATAAACTCATTAATAATGACCTCTCTTGTTTGTTGGGCTCTTGCTACTTGAAGCTTGCAAGGCAAAAATTGTGATTACAAGAAGAGAATAAATGAAACAGAAAGGACCCAAAAATTCCAGGCGGGCAGCTTGCCACTGGACACAAATTAGCATGCTTCCCGGATTTCAGCAACTTCTTCAACAACACATCGGCAGAAGTTACAAATCCCCAAACAATCACTTTCTTCTCCATGGCATCGATAGTGACAGTGTGCACACCTACAGCAGCAAGCCATATGGTTGTTGAAGATATTGTTTGGGTATTGCAGGCGGTAGCGTTAAACCTGCGTTAAACCTCAAGCGTTGAGAGTGGCAGGGGAGGAAACTAGTCAGGCTTGCAACTGTGTGGATGCCTAGCTGAGAGGAGAAACTTAGTTCAGGCGTGCAACTATGCCTAGCTGACAGTGGTTATTCCAACCATCATTAAATGGCTGATAGTTGTTTGCTCAATTCAATGGAAAATAACAGGGTAGATGAAAGTGAACAGTTTATTAAGGATTTGTTTATTAGGGTTGAATATTTGTTTTTTTAATTAAATATTTGTTTTAAGGGATTAAATCTTTCAAAATGCGATTTTTTTGGTTCAGAAATAATATGTGTTTTTAAAGATTTAATTTTTCTATTTATTTTGGAATTAAGATGGATTTAAGTTTGTTCTTAATAATACTTTATTTTTAAAGATATAATTTTTTAATATTAAAATGGATTTAGATTAGTATATATATAAATTTGTGTGGCAAGTTGTAACTTAATATAAGGGAGATGTTGTGCCTTAAAGTTATATTTAAAAATAAACAAAAGAAATCAATGTCATCCATAAATCAAATAATTTAATTTCTACATTAATTTTACATCAATTTTATACAAAAATATAAAGTAATTAAAAAAAAAAATAGTACCCCTTAGTATGAGGGAGATATGTAATTCATTCACTACTTAATATGGAGTTCACATATGGCTTGTGAAAATAATCTTATTGATATTACATGATGTGTAATTCATTCTATATTCCGTTGACTTGTAATATTTAAAACAAATAAATATTTGAGTATTAGTGTAAGATTCCAATCCATTAAAATTATCGCACATCTGGCACATCTAAGTGTTCTAACCAAAAGTAATTGCAATAAAAACAATGAACACAATGAGATCTAGAACTGCAACACTTTATTTCAATTAGTATTTAGAAAATGAGATACATGGCTGCTCAATGAACAAGAAAGTGAAAATATTGAAGCACAAATGTGAATCCTGAATGGATCCACCAATAAGTGTCACCACGGGGTTCTCATCCCGGGATCAAGCTAGAATTGGCCACGCCAAGTCCCCAACAAAACACAAATAGTTAGACAAGTTCAGGATGATCCCTCTGTGTCATTATTATCATTTTTTATAGGTTATATGGGCCTTATTTTATTGTTTTCCTTCAAAAAACGAAGGTGGATACCATGGGCGAATACCACGGTAAATACGATGGGTTGATTTTGTCTATTTTGACCTTATAAAAAAAAGGGAATATTGCAAATCCTCCCGCCCAAAGAATATTGCTTGTCCTCAAGCGATCCACTTTTATCCACAACAGAAGCATTTTTACATTGATACCAGGATCCCATACAACCCGATGTATTGTTCCATCCCTCCATGTCAAATGGTCCTAAATGGATCCTCCAATACCTGGATCCCAAACAATCCTCCAACCAATCCTTCCCTCGATAGATTTACCTGGATCCCAAATAATCCTTTGGCCAATCCTACCCCCAATGGATTCTCCTAGATCCCAATGCCACCTAAATTCTGGGACCTGTGGGTTATGGTACCATTTCAGCCCTCCATCACTACCCGCGCCAAAGGGCCCAAGTTGCAATATGCCCTTGGTTGTGAGTATCCTCCAAAGAATCAACCCATCAATAGAATACCAACTCATAATCTCTCGCCAATCCATACTTGGGGAAGGATGAATATCTGCAAATCTACTATGTTGATGTTGTTCGATGCTCAATTCATGATGCTCCACTTGGTTACCCAACATGATGCATTTAGAGAACTCTGTGGTGCTTTTCCCAATGTATAAAAGTGGGTTGTTCGTGTTGCAAGCCTTACCTATGTATTCTTGTAGAGGGTTTCTCTGGAACTCCCAATTGTACTCCTCTTGCTGCCTTGTGAGAGACTTGAGTCGTTCCTCAACACTAGACAAATTGGTCGTTGATTCGACACATTCCCCTATGAGTTCCTCATTTTTTCTGTTCTCCTTTAAGACAGTATCTCAGACTGTCTAGAGACTTCGCTTCAACAACATAATATTTGTCTTGAAATGCATGATCCTCTCCCAAAAGTCTTCTATTGGAAATTCTAGTGCCCTGTTGAATTTCTCTGTATCTGTCTACACTGGATGCACAACGACCACAGCTTCAACTTGAGCCTTTGACCAAATCTCTAGGAATGGTTCATTTTGCACATTATGTTTTTCATGTTGCTCCTCATGATCATACTCATCATGTTGGTTTACTATGGTTGGCTCTTCACTCAACTCTCCCATGTATCCTCCATTTGTGGAGACAACATGTTCATCCCTTTCAACTATCGAACATAGATGCATTGGTGGATTGTTATCTATATTTGAATGTTCATGCTTTTTATGGACATTCCCCTGGAGATATACAGACTCAGTTTTATAGGAGTCTACCTCATCAATACCATTAGGCATAATTTCGTCATGCACTTCCAAATGCTTTTCATCCTGCAAGCCTCCCTGAATAATGTCACGTTGTTGCTCACCATCTTGAAGATGAATAGACCCAGCTACAAAAGACTCCCCATCTGAATGAATCTCCTCTTGTTTTGTCTGTGTTACCTCCTTCTTATTACTTGGACAAGAATGGTTAAGGGCCCAAGGTCCCTTACAAATAAAGCATAGTCCTCTCCTCCTTAGTTCATTCTTGCAGCAAATTTTGTTCTTGCATTCTCCATCAATCCTTCTCAACTCCTTCCTAATCAACACCTTTCTGAGCAATTTTATGTTTTGCCTGACCAATTTCTCGACTAGATCACAGGTAGCTGGTGATACCTTGGTTCCTTCCTCCAAATGGTCATCAATTTGGATCTTAGTATCTTGCATATGTCAGCATCTCCTTTTAATAACAGAAACACAATATTTTGCATGCATGCTTTGACATGGTCTTAGTGAACTGATGTAATACTGGTATAAAAGTTTTGAAGCAACTGAAAAATCAACTCGTCACATTCCATATTCAACATGAATGTGCCAAAGCTAAACTTTGCCATGAGTTTCAAAATTCTATGCCGCTTCTAATAAGTAGGAAGCATGATGTTGTTCAACCCCTGAAGGGCTTCTACTATCAACTGGAGTATATTTTTCATGAGATCATTATTGTAGGGAAATAATGGTGATGTTAGAGCTACGACCTTGCTGAGACAAGAAGAAATTGTGAGCCTGACCTCTTCATCAGGATGTTCCCGAAGTCTGGGTTGTATTAATGCAAGCATGGATGGTTTGAGAGCCCAACTGAGTTTCTTCCATTCTGGTTGTCCCACCTTGGACAGACATATGTCTAATTCCTCCAACTTATGAAGGTCTATGACTGATTTTGTTTGTTGTAATTCAAAGCCAAGTGTGAAGAGCTTAGCTCCTCTTCTTTGTCCTTCCTTCACCTCCCATGGTTGCTTGTACTGCAGAATGACATGGACCCTTTTTGAGAATGGTCTCCTGCTTTGACTATCATTTTTTTCTATGGAGGTATGGTTGCTTAAAGAACCATATATCCTCACTAGTTCATCAAAGATTTTTTGGTTGTTTTCCAAAATTTCTTCAAGACGGTCCATCTTCTCCCATACCCAAGCAATAATATATTAATTCTTCATAGGATTTTTTTGTCAATCATGCCTTCAAATGTTTTCACAAATTTAACCCACAGACTAATAAATGATTTTCCCTTCACTTATGTCTCCCAATAAAATCCATACTCCTCTTTTTTTTTAAGCAACCCTTTCACAATTAACCCTTATATCTCCCAATACAAAATCAAACCACTTATATCTCTCAAATACAAAATCTCATAACTATTAAACATGTACTCCCAACTACAATTAATACATTGGTCAACCCATAGGTGGTCCCTATGATTGATTCAATACGATTTATGCATACTTGTGATAATTTTGTCTCCCAATGAATGCCTTCGACTGAGAAAAGTATAGATCACTAGATGGAACACGCCTTTTTTTTCTCCACGTTCTTGACACGGTAACGTTGATGCACCTGTACTCCCAACTACAATTAATACATAAAGGATACATTGGTCAACCCATAGGTGGTCCCTATGATTGATTCAATACGATTTCTGCATACTTGTGATAATTTTGTCTCCCAATGAATGGCTTCGACTGAGAAAAGTAAAGATCACTAGATGGAACACGCCTTTTTTTTCTCCACGTTCCTGACACGGTAACGCTGATGCACCTACAATGGCTCAAATTTCTTACTGCATTGGTGCGCTCCTATTCCATATAAATTCGAAACCAATGCTTTCAACCCAGAAAAATGATCAACGCGGAAAAACCCCTCTACAAATATAGATCTCATGATATTCTAACAGGCTTGTTGCAGGATGGATTCAAAAAAAAATTAAAAGACCACCTAGGCTGATATCAAATACCACAAAAGATGGTAATGTTGGATAGGGTGAGAATAAATCCCACTGAAGTTCTCTGCATAAAATCCTTAGGATGGTAGGATGCACACCTCTAATACCACTGTAAGATCCCAATCCATAAAAATTATCACAGATCTAGCACATCTAAGTGTTCTAACCAAAATTAATTGCAATAAAAACAATGAACACAACGAGATATGGAACTGCAAAACTTTTTTTCAATTAGTATTCAGAAAATGAGACATGCCCAAAATACAAACAGATAATGGTGCCCCTGCCTCAACATACACGGTTGCTCAATGAACAATAAAGTGAAAATGTTGAAGCACAAATGTGAACATTGAATGGATCCACCAACAAATGTCACCACAGGGTTCTTGTCCCAGGATCAAGCTACAAGTGGCCACACCAAGTCCCCAACAAAACACAAATAGTTAGACAAGTTCAGGATGATACCTATGACTCACCATTATCTTTTTTTATAGGTTAAATGGACCTTATTTTATTGTTTTCCTTCCAAAAACGAAGGTGGATACCATGGGTTGATTCCCTCTATTTTGACCTTATAAAAAAAGGGAATATTACAATTAGCCATAAATATAGAGTCCATATTTAATATTTAAAAAATATTAATAACAAAAAAAAAGAGTTATAAATAAAATATTTTAATATGCATGTTGAGTAAAATATTTTAACATCAAATATATACAGAGAGAATGTTGAGCATAATATTTGTTGAGATTGCAACAAGATGATGAGCTTAGTGAAAAGAGTCGCCTTCACTAAGTGGGTCCACAGGCTATTTTTGGCGCAAGTCTATTTTTAGACATGTCGATCATATTCTATGAGTTGCAGGATGCTATTTGTGGATGGTTGGTCAAGTTGGAAAAATAGATGGACTTCTATTTTTAGACATATTGGGTGGAATCTATTTTTAAATTGCTAGTCTAAAAGTAGATATGTCGAATATTATTAGCTCTTAATAATATTTGGACTATAAACATTATCTTATTCTCTTGGAGCACTTCAGTTATGTGCATAGATGTGGCACAGGAGCTGACAGAAGGAATTACGCTATTCCTTAGGGTTAAGTGGAGCTATTGCATGGAGACTTCAGTTAGAACTCATGTGACAGAGTTTGGTGGAGTTATTGAGGTAGTTGGTGGAGTTGTGTTCAGTTTAACTCAGTTAGACACAATTGAGCTAGTTGTATCTAGTCTAGCTGATTGATACACTAGTGAGAGTGGTGTGAATTAATTAATAATTAATTCACTAATTATTAACTCATTAATCAACTGAAGAATACATCAGTTAACTACAGTGCATGGACAGTTTCAGTGGAGACCAGTGGAGAGGTAGGTGAAAGAGCAGGTTGAATATCAGTTGTGACTATAGTGTTGCATGATTTGCAACACCCAGTGATTGGAGATGCCAATGAGGATTGCGTGAGAAAGGCTGGACCAATTCGAGTTCATTCAGAGCCAATATTCAGCAGGGATTGCGCAGTAGAGGCAGGCTAGCAGGAGGCGAAGATCGGTGCATGGATTTGCTAGATCGGGCCTGATTAGTGTGTAGCGATTGTATTGTACTGAGAGCTTGACATGATCAGATTTGTATGAGGATTGTTACATGATCTCTATGACATATATTATATACAGATAGTTGGGGTTTTTAGCTTCAGGCTTTCCCGTTAAAACATTGTGTTCATATGTGTGAATTTTTATGGTTTCAATGTGTGCATGCAATTGATTTTATTTCCGCAAGTAATGATCAATAGTAGAAGAGATTTTGTATTGTGCATGAAGTCAAATAGTGTGTGATCGGGAGAATCTTGGATGTATAACACATTATTTATATAATTTCTACATGGTATCGAAGCAGTATTGATCACTGGAGCAATTGCAAAGCATTGAAGCAGTTGAGTTTTGTGCTGGTGGAATTCGAATTTGCAGTAGTGTTTTCTTGGTGTCGAAGTTGAGATGTCTTTCAACGGATTGCGATTGGATTATGCCCTTGAGGGCAGCTTGAACTATATTTCATGGAAGGACAGGATGGAGGCGGTGTTGGAGGACAATGGGTTGAAGGAGTTCATAGATGCAAAAATTCCAAAACCTACTTCTAGCGATGCTACCGCACTTGACGCATGGAAAAAGAAGACAGCAAAATGTCGGAGGATTCTGTTGGAAGGTGTGAAGGATCACATAGTGTCCAGCCTTCATGGTAAAGCTTCTCCATTCTTGATGTGGAAAGCTTTGACAGATTTTTTCCAAAGCAAGAGCGACCAGAGGAAGTTGGCGCTCAAGGATAAACTCAGGAAGATAAAAATGGAGAAAGGCGACAGTATACCCAAGTACCTCACGAAGTTTTTCCAGTGTAGGGATGAGCTGGGAAGTGTGGGGGTTACTGTAGATGAAGAGGACTTGGTGAGCTTGGCTCTCCTTGGGCTTCCGAAGAGTTGGCATTCCTATGAGGATTCTGTCAATGGTTGGGAGAAATTTCCAGGATGGGAGCGACTTTGGTCGGATCTTGTGCAAGAGGAGATAAGGCGGAGCACCAGGGACGAATCTTCATCGAAGAATGAAGATGAAGAAAATTGCGCTTTGGCTGCCAAATAAAGGAAGGGGAAGAGCAAGAAGAATGCTTCTCAATCTAGTGCGAAAGGCAAGAAGTAGGACATGTCCAAGGTGAAGTGCTTTCACTGTCACCAACACGGACATTACGCCACTAATTGTCCATAGAAGAAGAAAAATAAGCAGGTTGTCAGATCTGCAGCTGGAGAGGCCTTAGCCTCATAGTTTGAGATAGATTTTTCATTGATCGCATGCTTGGTCTCAAGTATGATGGGTTCAGTGTGGTTTCTTGACAGTGGTGCGTCTTTCCATATGACCGGAGACAAAGATTTGTTTACTGAACTGGATGAGAAGGATCTTGGAGTGCACATCGAGATGAGCGATGATGGTAGATACAGTGCGACTGGTATCGGGACCATTTCCTGAGAGGGAGTCTGGAAAACCTTTCATCTTGAAGGATGTCATGCATGTTCTGGATTGAAGAAGAATATGATCTTTGTGGCGATGTTGGAAGACAAGGGATATGATATTGTCTTTAGTGAGGGAAAGGCTTTCATGCGCAGTAAGGCAATTGGTGAAACCCGGAGGATAGGGGTTCGAGTTAAGAACCTTTATCAGTTGCAGGTAGATGGCTGCGCAGCAATGGCAGGCAAGGCAGAAGGAGTGGTGAGCTGGGATGAGGGCGAGCTATGGCATAGGAGATTGGGCCATCTTCACCATGGAGGTTTGAAAATTTTGCAGCAGATTTCTACCGGGCTTCCCAAAAGTACACTTGCGCAGTCAGATCAGTGCAAGGGATGTACTTCGGGAAAATTTGTGAAAGCCACCTTTCATGAGAAGGATAGTCACGCCACGATTATCCTTGAGAGAATTCGCACAGACATGTGTGGACCTTTCTCAGTAGCTTTGAAAGAAAATCACAGGTATTATGTGATCTTTGTTGATGATTTTTCTCGTAAGTGCTGGATCTTCTTCATGTAGAAGAAGAGCGAGACATACTCAAAGTTCTATGAGTTCAAGGCACTGGTTGAGAAAGAATCGGGGAAGCAGGTGAAGACTCTTAGGAGTGATAATGGTGGTGAATTCATCTCTGGTTAATTCAAGGACTTTTGCAGCGCAGAAGGAATTCGAAGAGAGCTCATAGCGCCTCATAACCCACAACAGAATGGGGTCGTTGAGCGGAAGAACAGAACGATCGTGGGTGCTCCACGGGCGATGTTGCATGATCAGGGCCTTCCCATACACTTGTGGGCTGAGGCATGCAATACTGCAGTTTATGTGCAAAACCGTTGTCCTCACAGAGTACTTGGCATGAGTACACCTGAGGAGGCGTTTTCTGGTAAGAAGCCTGATATTTCTCATTTGAAGATTTTTGGCTCACATGTTTACATTCATGTGACGAAGGATGCCAGGGAGAAGTTGGAGCCGAGCACGAGAGGTTGGGATATTTTTTGGGTACAACGATACCCCCCACAGAAATTTATCGTGTGTATTTTCCCGGACGATCGGAGGCTTGTTGTGCAATGGGATATCAAATTTCATGAGGAGAAATCCATGAAGTGTTTGCTTGAGAGGGAGCCACACTTGCATGCATATGAGGAGCTATTAGTTCCTAAGGATGAGCCTCAGGATGTGGATCAACGACAAGAGGAGGTTCATGGAGTGGAAGAAACCACTCATGCAGCACCAACCATCAGAGGGCGGAAGCTCACTACAAAAGCTGAGCGACTAAATCTTGATGCAGAGAATATTGTAGGAGCACCTACATCACAGCACAAAAAGAGACAATCACCTGACCGATATACTGGATACATGGCTCCGATGAGCAAGTGTATCGTGAAAGAACCATCCTCTTTCAAGGAAGATGTGGAGGACCCTGCATGGGTAGATGCCATGGTGGAAGAGTATGATTCGATTGTCGAGGAAACAGTGCATGGGAGGTGTCCCGAGGCCGGAAGGGAAATCAGTGGTGGGTTCGAGATGGATCTACAAAGTGAAGCAGGCAGCTGACGGGAGTGTGGAGAAGTACAAGGCAAGATTTGTTGCCCGAGGCTTTTCACAGATAGAGGGGATCGATTATGAGGAGATATTTGCACCTATCGCAAGGTATTCTTCCATACGGACGATTCTTGCTCTCTCAGCGCAGATGGGGTGGCACATTCCTTAGATGGATGTGAAGAATGTGTTCCTCAATGGATTCATTGAGGAGGAGGTGTACATAGATCAGCCCGAAGGTTTCGAGATCTTCAGCAATGAGTCGCATGTGTGCAGGCTCAAGAGAGCGTTGTATGGGTTGAAACAAGCACCTCATGCTTGGTACACACTGATAGACAGTTATTTCACCGGACTTGGATTCTCCAAGAGTGAGGCGGAACCTAACCTATACCAGATTGTGGTGGAGGGTAAGTTGTTGATCATTGTACTTTATGTAGATGATTTGATTTTGACGGGTGATGAACAGTTGATACTCTCATGCAAGGCTGATCTTGCAAAATATTTTGAGATGAAGGACTTGGGCCTCCTTCATTATTTCCTGGGATTGGAAATTTGGCAGCGCAGTGATGGATTGTTTGTGTCTCAAGGCAAGTATGCCCAAGAGATACTGGAGAAGTTCAACATGCATGGCTGCAAGCCTATCGACACTCCTCTTCTTGGTGGTTGGAGGAAAGAGGATGCTACATCGGTAGAGGTAGTGGATGCCACTGTTTACCGAAAATTGGTGGGGTTGCTTATGTATCTAGTCAATACACGACCTGACATATGCTATGTTGTTAACCAGCTTTCACAAGTTATGGTTAAGCCTACCAAGCTCTTTTGGAAGGCAGGGAAGCATGTATTGAGATATCTCATAAGCACATCGGGATATGGATTATGGTATTGACGATCGGATGAGGTGAAGCTGCAGGGCTTCACGAATGCAGATTGGGCAGGGAGCCCAATGGACAGAAAGAGCACATCTGGAGGGATTTTCAGTATCGGGTCGACAACATTTTCTTGGTACAGCAGGAAGAAGAGATCCGTGGCACTCATTTCAACGGAGGCCGAGTACATGGCAGCGAGTTTGGCTGCATGCGAGGCTATATGGATGAGGAAGATCTTGGTCGGGTTTTTCGGTTCACACTTAGAGCCTACTGTGATTTATTGTGATAATCAGAGTTGCATCAAACTCTCGGTTAGTCTCGTATTTCATGATAGATCTAAACACATTGACATCTGGTATCATCATATCAGAGATTGTGTGCAGCGTAAGGTCATGTTACTTTCATACATTCCTTCGGAGGATTAGGATGTTGATATCTTGATGAAGGTGCTCACCAGGAGCAAATTCGAATACCACAGGGGCAGGATAGGGGTTGCAGATAATCCATATCTTGTTGAGAGGGAGTGTTGAGATTGCAACAAGATGATGTGCTTAGTGGAAAGGAGTCGCCTTCACTAAGTGGGCCCGCAGGCTATTTTTGGCGCAAAGTCTATTTTTAGACATATGGATCATGTTCTATGAGTTGCATGATGCTATTTGTGGATGGTTGGTCAAGTTGGAAAAAATAGATGGACTTCTATTTTTAGACATATTGGGCGGAATATATTTTTAGATTGCCATTCTAAAAATAGATATGTCGAATATTATTAGCTCTTAATAATATTTGGACTATAAACATTATCTTATTCTCTTGGAGCACTTCGGTTAAGTGCACAAATGTGGCACAGGATTTGACAGAAGGAATTATGCTATTCCTAAGGGTTAAGTGGAGCTATTTCATGGAGAATTCAGTTATAACTCATGTGACAGAGTTTGGTGGAGTTATTGAGGTAGTTGGTGGAGTTGTGTTTAGTTTAACTTAGTTAAACATAGTTGAGCTAGTTGTATCTAGTCTAACTGATTGATACACTAGTAAGAGTGGAGTGAATTAATTAATAATTAATTCACTAATTATTAACTCATTAATCAACTGAAGAATACATCAGTTAACTACAATGCATGGACAGTTTCAGTGGAGACCAGTGGAGAGGTAGGTGAAAGAGCAGGTTGACTATCAGTTGTGACTATAGTGTTGCATGATTTGCAACACCCAGTGGTTGGAGATGCCAATGAGGATTGTGTGAGCAAGGCTGGACCAATTCGAGTTCATTCAGAGCTAATATTCAGAAAGGATTGCGTAGTAGAGGCAGGCTAGCAGGTGGCGAAGATCGGTGCATGGATTTGCTAGATCGGGCCTGATTAGTGTGTAGCGATTGTATTGTAATGAGAGCTTGATATGATTAGCTTTGTATGAGGATTGTTACATGATATCTATGACATATATTATATACAGATGGTTGGGGTTTTTAGCTTCAGGCTTTCCCGTTAAAACACTATGTTCATATGTATGAATTTTTATGGTTTCAATGTGTGCATGCAATTAATTTTATTTCCACAAGTAATGATCAATAATAGAAGAGATTCTTTATTGTGCATGAAGTCAAATAGTGTGTGATTAGGAGAATCTTGGATGTATAACGCACTAGTTATATAATTTCTACAATATTGGCATTGATGTCAAATGGGAAAGGATGGAAAATGCATGGTGTTTCAAGTTCATGAGGAGTTGTATGGTTGGTGCAATCTGTAGTAGAGAACCATCATAGTAGTAGGTCAATTAAAGAAGCTAAAATACTATAACTATGATGGTTGTGATTCTCAGACTTTGAAGACATTTCTACCTCAAGAGATAAGTTCAAATTCCCTTGGAAGTGGCATATTTGGATAGTTCTCAGAAGGAATTTTCCAACAGTGTGCTGAAGTTTGAATTTGGCCCTCAAGAGCGAAAGTTATGTTCGGTCAAATTTGGTAGGCCAAAAGTCAACCTAGTGACCTAGCCATGGGTCCCAACAGTCTCGTCACAATGTTGCTTGAGTATATGTGGAAAAATTTTATTGGTTTTCTAAGCTCAATAGGGAGAAGTGTGTGGTTCCACTAGGACATGTAAGCTTGGCAGAAAGAGCTCATAATTTTTCAAATAAGGGTCAATGTGGAGGTCTCATGCAGCAAAAAATAAGCATTGATTGGCATGGGTGTGGACCAATAAAATCTTGGATATGAAGGCAGGAATGATGCGATCTCAAAGGAAACTCCTCAGAAGAAATGATCCCTCATAAGTCCATATTCTTTGAGATCCAAATATCTCGAGATCTCATACCCCAGGTCGCAGGGAATAGGCTGTATGGGTGAAGCGCTTGGACCCAGTGGTTCTATTTCTAAACTCTAGTATAGGTTCCATTGGCGTGGTTAACAAGTCATCCCAACAAAAATATGACCGGTCCAAGTGTTAATTGCATGGTCCCACGAGACAAGTAACCCCGAAATAAATAGGACCTTAGAAGTAAATGATCTCGGAAGTTACAAAGGGGTGAACAAGTAGAAAAGTGTTGAGATTGGCAGTAGAGGACGTAGGTGAGAAGATGGAAAGGTGAGATGGCAAGTGATGACAATAGTTTTGTTTTGAGAGGACATGGTAGACAGGTAATCCTGGAGAAAATACGATTGGTCCACGTGTCAGGAATGTGACATTGTAGGGTGACAAGTGACATCATCCAGAAGGAAACTTAGTTCTTGGAAGAAATTGTCCCCGAAAGAAACCACTCGCGCTCCATTAAGTTTTTGTTGAGGAACGAAAGTCATAAGATGTGAATTTTTATGGAAGGTGATCGAAATAATTTTTGTTCCGAGAAAACTGTGGTGGACAGATCACTCTAGCAGTATTTTGATTGATTGCAGTGTTTGGTAGGTAGACCAGCAGGAAATCATAACCCTAGAAGGAACTCCTCGGAGGTTATCAAACAAGCGCTATAGAGTTTTCCCCGAGAGATTTTTCTCTAAGAAAAAAAACCAAGAGCTAAAGTTTCGGACCAATATAAGGTTACATGCGGTGATATGACCATAGGCATGAAAATTTTTGTGACAGAGGTTAAGTCCTCAGGGCTATGGTGCAAATGGGCCTTAGCAAGTAGTCTAGCATTGGTTTCGTGAGTTAATGCGACTAAAAGCTTGAACGAGTCGGGAACTATTTTTGCCTATGCGCTATATTTGGCATCTACGACATATATGGTAGCTCTTTGTAGTTGAATTATGCAAGTAATGAATGGGTCGAGAGTTGTTTGGTGTGCACAGTGTGGATGTACATGTTGTTTTTGTTAACAGAGTCAATGGTGATTGTCGAGAGCCTTGGATCAAGGCAATAAGGACTATGCTTTTTATGAATTAATTAATGTTGTCTACATAGGATTAAGAAGTAAGGAAATGAGAAAAATAGTCTGCAGGAGAGTGTAAATGAAGATCATATCAGATATCTCAAATTAGCAGGCTGGAGTAGATCTCTCAAGCGAGTGAAGAGACATGTTAGTTATACAAGCAAAATTTAATGGTGGAGTTCTCTGAGTGTGCAGGAGGACTAAGAATTAATTCTAAACATGGAGAAAACTCTAGATTCTATTCTCAAATTTATTATCGCTACAACTATTGCGTAATGAAATCTTTAATAGCGTGCAATAAAATTTGTAGAGCCTTATAGAGCTGCAAGTGAGACCATTATTTTTCTTGTCGGTTGAGTAAATTAATCCCATACTCATGTTCTTAGTTGAATATCAGTGTGCCATATGACATCAAGGATGTGCTAATTAATTATGATCTGACCAATTGTACCATTCAGGGAGTCATTGCAAAACAAAAACTAGGGAAACATTGAGTGAGTCAGGAGGGTTTGTTGAATTGGTTGTGGGTGCTTAACGTGTAAGGGTGATCTTTGTTAGGATTTGTGTGAGTGCTTGAGAAGAGTTGAGGGCCAAGACTGGTGATTGCTCAAACTAATTGAGGTCAGAGAGTAGAGTTAATGGAGCAGTGGGGTGTGCAATAGATAGTGAGGCTATAGAGAAAAGAGGAAGGACCTATATGTGACAGCATACCATGTTCTTTATGTTTCTATGTAATATAAGTAGGCCTTGGTTACTCAATTTGAAAATTTATTGAAAAGTAGAACTGTTGGATGAAGCAAGTTGTGGCATGCATTTAAGAGGTTGGTACCTCTTGGCAAGTTGTGGCTTGCTATTTTTGAAGGGGGGTTGTGGCCTCCCATGAGTGGGTGCTCACAAACAACAATAAAAAACATATTGGTGGTTTTCTCATATAGGTTTCCACATTAAATCCATGTGTACATATGTGTATGATGCCCACATTAATGGTGTGTGTGTTCATGTGAATGGTTTACCTTGTTTTTTATGTACTTTGTTGTGAATTCTCACATGATTAATTACTAAATGAAATGAAAGTAATAATTGGGTTTAAAATTTATAACTATCACTAATTACTGATTTATCCATCCCCCCTCCCCCCCTCTCTCAATGATTCCTTAAGTCCAACAATTGATATTAGACCCAAGTTCCTTTAGGAAAAATTTAACCATTGGAAGGTAGATCTATGCTAGAATCATGTCTATACAAGAGAACGAGGATGCTTACTCAAGAAAAATATCGGCCTTTAATGGGACAAATTATGTCTTTTAGAAAATTAGGATGGAATTCTATCTCCTGTCCCTAGGAATGGATGTCTGGAGCTCTGAGTTAATAGATTATGATTTCCCAACAACCCCTCCTATATATGCATATGGTAAAAAGGTGTATGCTAACAATGCAGAGGCAAAGAATTCCATTCTCTATGGTCTTAGTCAATCAGAACTTGTAAAGGTTATGCATTGTAAGTAAACCAAGGAAGTATGGGATAAATTCAATAAGATTCATGAAGGAGATGATAAATTCAACCAAGCCAAGCTCTAAACCTTCAGAATGAGATTTTGGAGCCTAAGGGTGAATGAATAAGAAAACATATCAAGATACTTCCTTAGATTTGATGAGGTAATGGACATGATTAGAGGACTTGGTGAAGATCTCAAAGAGGAAGTATCTGTTTGGAAGGTTCTAAGGTCTCTTCCTATGAGATTTAATGCAAAAATCTCAACTATCGAGGAGATGAAAGACCTTAAAATTCTCACAATGGATCAGCTACTTGGTACCCTTGTGGCCTATGAGATGAGACTTGGAAAGGAGAAGACTGAACCAAATGAGGTCGTATTCAAAGTGTCTAAGCTGAATACCAAGGGCATAAAGACTATCAAGAATTTTACGATAGTTAATTTAATCAAAGGTTGGCTCATTTTGCTAGAAAATTGAAGAGAGGCTCAAGTAAGTATAAGGGAAAGCTACCCTAAAAATGCTTTGATTGTGGAAGAGTTGGGAATCTTTCTTCCAAGTGTCCATATAAAGAAAATCCAAACAAGGATAAGATTCAAAATTCTAGAGAAAATCTTAGAGATATCAGAAGAAGAAGTCCTTCAAGGAGAAGGAGCTTTACTCCAAAGAGGACAGTTCTACATCAAAATCTAATAGAAAGGACTCTTCAAAAGGTGAGTCTAATGAATGTTTTCTTATGGCACTTGAAGTTGATTCCAAAACTAATAATGTATCGGGCTCTAAGGAAGAATTAGAAGAAGGTGTAGTGGATCTTGAAGGGGATTTCATCAGTTCTCTTGATGAATTGAAGAAATTTGGGAAGAAGAACAAGCAACTAAAAGAGTAGTTGTTGTGAACTGAAGAAGGTATGTATAAATCTGATAATGAGGAGTTTATTTATAAAATATAAAACTCAAAGAAGCCATTAAAAACAAAGAAAAATAGCACTTCAATTATAAGAAAAACAAAAAGCTTGTGAAAAGTTAGAGGAGGAGAATGGACTCTTGATGCAAGAACTGGTCAAGAAATAGGAGGAGATGATTTCAGAAACATGCAAAGGAGAAATTTTGTCTCTAAAATTCAAGTTGAAGGAAGAAAAAATAAAGGAAGAGGTTCTAAATTACTTGATCCTCGAATGGGAAGATAATTTTCACAGTTTAGAAGTAGAAATAATGCCTTTGAGAACAGACCTTGAGAAGTCCACAACTGTGAAGGTTTTGGACAAGAAATTTGTTGAAGGAATAGAGAATTTGAAACATATTTTAAGAAACCAAATTTCTCCCGCAAATAAAGTGGGTCTGGGATTTTCTGAAACAAAAAATTCCTCCAAAGGAAAGACAAGCTTCAGGTTCGCAAGATTCAAAATCCCCTAAAGCTTTTCAAAGGTGCTTCTATGTAGATTCAATGGACATAAACCAAATCAAGATCCGAGGAGCACTCAACATTGGAACAAGAATATTAACTCCTCAAACAACTGAAACCACAGAGATTAAATCAATTAGAAATATGACAAAGGTACTTGCAACCAACCCAAACTCATCAATTATCAAATATCAGGTACTCATGATTGTTTTGTGGTCATTGCTATAAATGTCATATCTTCTAACATAAGGTTATTAATTGCAGAAGTGTCAAAAATGAAAGAGATGAAAATTTTAGATATTGAAATTATCAAATTCTAGAACTCAAAAATCATTTCCAAGGAACAAAAATCCTTTCTCTCATATGATGAACGAAGTTGAATGCTTCAAGTATAATAATTTTGGGCACAAGGAAAGTGAGTGCATAAGTGGGTTTGAGTAACCTTCTAAACCACGGTACACTTGGTTGTTGTAACAATCCCTCCCACATTTACCCATTTCTACAAACTTTTCAAGGTAAACATGAGCTCAATGTCACTATGATATGACCTAACCTCCAAGTTCTAGCTATGGAATTGGGCTCGACTAAACAACAACTTAAAACCATCCCACAAGGATTAAAGACCACTCAAGAGCCTGCAAACTACCCCAAGTGATCAATCCCTGAGCTAGAACTCTTTTTCACAAGAGAAACTCCCCAACCGCACCATTTACACCTTGGGGATGTGGTTATGAGGCTCCAATTGCACACTCAAGATTGCATGTCAGTGGTTGTGACTCAATTTTCTTAGTTTAGAACATGCAGTCATGAGATTTATGTCACTTTTTTAGGCTAGCCTCTCAACCACTTCCCAGGACTGCTTGTAACTTTTTAGAATCATGACAATCAGGATAACAAGGCTAAACAATCAAAATTTGAGCAAGATCTTGACCAACACATTCCTAATGCAAGATGGACATTCCATAAAAACACATGACAAACATATAAGGTACAGGTCACGAATGCATATCTGATCATAAACTTTTGAACTTCATCTGAGAATCGCTAAGAAGGCTTAATGCCCTCTCTAGCTAGCTGTAACAACACTTTTTAACCCATGCATTCATCAACCATCTAGTAACTTATCAATTCATGAGAGAGATTCATAGTAAGAGAACATCATACAACCAGACATATAACTAGCCTATAACCAGAACAAAAAATATGACAAATCAGTCATAATATCACCATAATAACTAGTACAAGTGCTCATAGATCACAAAAGGAAAATAGCTCATATTAACATATGAAAATTCCAACCAAGTCAGGGACTTCCATGTACCACCCAACCATAGATTGGGATGAACCAAATCTTTATTTTAGCTAATCACCCCTGCACCATATTCCAAGGATGAATGTGAATCATATGGGTCAAACCAAAATAAAACCAACCAGGGCTTCTAGAGGCCAAACTACATCAACACTCAAGCATCGTGATCTCACCTACACGGTCCAAAAATAAATAACATTAACTAGATCAGTCTCTATCCAAGTTGTCTAGGGCTCCAGGAACTAGTAACTCAACCCATAGCCTCAAGGGAACCCAAGTTGTTACAGGGCTCTAGAGTGTTTGTCCCAACCCTCGGGCTCCAGGGACTAGTAAGTCAACCCAAAACATTCATGGAACCCAATTTGTTTCAAGGCTCCAGAGAATTTGTTCCAACCCATAACCATATGGAACCAGAGAAACAATTAGAAAACCAAATGGGGAACCCACTACACCATGGTTATCCAGGAAAAGGAAAGGCAAGGTTGAAACCACTATCAATCTAGGTAAATCTCCATGCCAATGAAAGCACATAACCAAGGAACCACGTGCATATACCATGCATCCAAAAAACAACATTCTAAATCTCACATGCATATTGTTGCCTACAATCCATATCTAATTTTTTTCCTTACTTGTCATTGTCCAAGCTTCCTCTTGTGCAACCCTTAATTTCCTTTTTTTCTTGTCCAAGCGCTTTTCCTCTCTCCTTTGATGGTATTGATCAAAAGCTAAGCAAAAACTTTGAAATAATTCTTTGATGCCTTTTTATTATTTATGCCTCATTTTTCTTCATTTTCCTTCATTTTTCCTCTAATTTACCTTGCATGCAAATTTGTGTCTCCTCACCTTCCTTTTCTCTTATTTTCCTTTATTTTCAAAATTAAATGTCATTTATTGCCTCTTTGTCTTTGTAAATGTCTTTGCTAATTTCCATAACCATTAATTAATCCGCAAGTGATTCCCACTATAATTCTTTCCCACCATTCATCTTAGAAATTTATGTGTCCCATGACCTTGGTATTATTTTATTTTCATGGAAAATCAACTAGGGGTTGTTACAAACCCTCCCCCTTGGGGGAACACCATCATTGGTGTTCAATGACTCTTATAACGAGTAAAACATGTTTCCCATGGAGTTTTATAAAACTTTTTCGATGCAACATTTACATCATACTAAATTGTTGAAACCATGAACACCATAATTCTTATTGGAGCTTTATAACACAACTCGATGCAATATTTACAACATATTGCTTATTATAGCTTTATAAGATATCTCATTCCAATATTTACAATATGCATATGGATATATAAATATAATCCAAAATACATAAACCAAACACATCTGCTCAACTAGCAAATAAAGAGGGATACAAAGCCTACATCTGATCAACCATCTCTAATGTAGCTTCATCGAGCCCGAGGTGCTCCCACTCATAGCTTTAAAACTCCGATTCGGATTAAGAACTGGTTGGGGGTCGACTCTGACTCTAACTTAGTTTTTCTCTTTTTTCTTTTTCTTTTTTTTACGGTGGTTCACGAATCCATGTGTCCGCACACATGAACCCAGTTACATCCATGGTCTGAAAATCTTGATAGACCCTCCCAAGGGGATTTATCGTCAGCCATACACGAGAGGCCTAACCCCGTGGGCGTCAAGGAGATTCGATTTTGTGACCTCCAACCGGAAAAGTACTTAACAACGAGGACTCAACCGATTGGGCTAACCCTTGGGGCTGACTTAGCTTAGTTGATTTCAATGACTCGGTATTTGTAAAAAATACATTAAATATTTTTTTTATGAAAAAACATATTTTTAAATATTTTCATTCATGTTTCCAAACTCAAAGCATTAGAATATAGAGAGAAGACAACATATGATAAAAGTATGCTCAAGAATATATATATTATATCAAAATGGAACCCAATGCATTTTTCAATACATGTAATATATAGAGATCGGAAGAAAAAATGCATAACCAAGGAGGCTCTAAATGGCATCTACAACAAAACATCACTAGGCATTACTACTAAAAATTCCAATATCATCTGGCTCAAACTCTGAATCAGAGCTAGAAGAGGAAACCCATGGCTCCTCCTCTTCATTAACATCAACAACTGCAATGGTAGAAGTAGTAGCACTTGCAACAATTGCACGCTAAGATACACGAGTTATACGCCTGCATCGTGGCTAAGTAGAGGAAGTGCCTGCAACTGGAGGTCTTGGGGTTGGGCCTTGTAATAGTGGATCTAAATTTAACTGAAAATTCTATTGTAATTCCTCCATATTTAAATCCAAATCAATACCAATATCCTCATCAGGGTCAAACTCTATTGGTTGACTCTCCACTACCCAATCTAGCCCATGGATCAATATCTTCCAACACAATGGGATTTGTATAAGGTATTTTTTTCAGCAATTGTTTGTGTCTTAGCTAGAGGTTGTCTTGGATGTAGACTAGATCATCTAATTGTTTTTGTTCCAAACAGTTTCTCTTCTTCGTTGAATCCTCTCAAAGATATACCAATTGCGCTCACAACCAGAAGCACTAAAATTTTGACTCAAAATGTGGATTCCAAACTTCTACAATTGAGGACAATGGCTACCAAATTCCTCCCACCATTGTGCTACAAAAAATATAGTTGTGTAATGAGTTAGCTCAATAAATTATATCCAAATTTCAAACTATAAACAATTTAACAAAATAAGAATTTAAAAATTGAAATTGTTTACCTGGCTCATATTCTTCCCTTGCAATCCGTGCTAGGTTCTTTCCAAAGGTACCTGTGGCTCTACTTAAACATATGATTTTTCGGTGTATTTCCAAATTCTCAATCAATCCATATATGACCTCCCCGGTCAAAGCTTCTACCTCGAGATGTAATATCCTATTCAATAAAAATTATCATAGATCTGGAACATCTAAGCTTTATAACTAAAAATAATTGCAAATAAAACACTGAACACAACGGGATCTGGAACTGCAACACTTTATTTCAATTAATATTCATAAAATGAGACATGCCCAAAATACAAGCAAATAATGAAGCCCTGCCTCGGTGTTATCACCCTAGTAATTTCTAAAGATTGTGGGCTTTTGGATTTTTTCAGTTTTTAAGAAAACTAGGGGTAACCACAAAACTACTTTGGAAATTTAAAATCTAGCCTTTTTAAATTTTAGAGAGGGCTCTCTCTTATGATTTAACTTTGTTTTTTTTTAATGTTTTAGGCTAGTTATGATAGTTCAATTTGGTTTTGGTTTTGAAATTTTTGGTGGAAAATAAGATTACTTGAAGACAAATTAAAGAGGGAACTACTAGTCCATTGGGATATGGAGTCAAAATATAGCAAGCAGCACTAGAAGGTAAGGCCAAGAGGATGCTAATGTATTCAAGGCAAGGTAGATAACCCTCGGAGATTTGGATAGATTTTTTTGATGAGATGGCTTGCTTCGAGATAAAAGGCAATGAAGGATCCTTTGATCCGGAAAAAGTGGAAGGAGGCAGTGGTCAAACGGGACTAGGAGCAATTAAGAATTCCTAAATCTGGAAATCAGCAGAAAACATTTAAATGATTAAGTAGTTAAAACAGGGAGTTCTTACACTAATCCTAAAATAATTCTCCTAATTAATTATTAAGATTGAACAAAATATATGAAATTGTATGTAACATAGAATGGAAACAATGACAAGATAAATGCACTTTACTCTTCAAATTATCGCATGAATCCTAAATTATGAAGTCCAATAGGCTATTTTCCAGAATGTTGTTTTAAAATCAACACATATGAGCCCCCAACATACCAGCAAAAAGGTCTATAATATTCTCAGTAATTTTATTAAAACACTTCATAAACTGAAGTATTTATACAAATGTTTATTACAAACATCCTAGAGAGATCTAGGAATAACTCTAGGAAAATAAAAATATCTTTACATATTAAGAGGGACAGTTGCTTAACAACCTTAGCAAGTTGTCCTCTTATCTAGAAAAAATAGAGCTAATCTTATCAAACAAAACTATTTGTTGAATAGTTGTCCATGCTTGCTGGCATATTGCAAAATATCTTTTTGGAAATGTCTTCACTGATACTCTTTGACCATTGTACTTTATCTCTAATACTCTTTCACGCTGTTTATTCACCATGCTACTGCTGTAAAAAGGGAAATTACTACAGTCAAAATCAGTTGACTGTTTTTTCTTTCTCTAATACACTTTAACTTTAGCCTTCACCATGATACTCTTTAACCTGATATTTTGACTTCTGACTACTGTAAAAAGAGATTTTTCAAAAGTAAAAAAATCAAAAGCAAATATTGTTTTGCTTCCTTTTCAAATTGACTGCTTCATTCTGCTCTCTTTTCATTGTTTGCTTCTTTTGATGCTATAATAAATCTGTGTAAGTTTGACATTGTTCATCATCTGGTATCTTTAGACTCTTGAGTTTTATGTAGTTCTCATCTACTTCAGTGTACTTAGAAAAATTTGGCTTAATTACAAACAAATGTTTGATTTCATTCTGAAGGAAGAATAAATCTTCAATGTATTGAAGGACAACTTTCCCTGTTGGAGATCCCTGTGGCAGTTTTTTATTCACTTGTTCTTTGGCATAGTCCCTTATCTTCTTATCATATTCCTTTTGGTCCATTAATTTTTCATTGAATACATGGATGTCTGGGATGCCTGCTTGTCTTAGCATAGTATACTTTGCTAAAAACTTGGTAATGAAAAAATTCATAGCATCACATTTTTATTTTAAGTTATTCATCAAATTTCTCTTTGTCAATACCTTTTTGATTTGCAGTATAGTCTCTGTTCTGTCTTGTACCTTCAGTTCCTCTAGCTCAGTCATGTTCTTACTGTTTAAGAAGGTAAGTAGCTTTTGTGCTTGTGCTAGTTTATCTGCTAATTCTTTTGTTGTCCTTTGTATTTCATTTTGAGCTACAAGAAGGAGATGTCTTTGTTCATAAATTATCTGAATTGATGGCCATTGAAGATGTATGGCCTCAATAATGTTGGTCCATAAGTGATTTATTATGCAAGAAACCTGTGTAGTGAAGCTCAAATCCTTTTGAAGACTTTTTACTTGCTCTTCAAGTCTTTTAGCTTTTTGTTCATAATTATTGGCATTAATCAGTGTTGTTTTATTGGATGCCTCCATAATCTGAATCTGTTTCTTCAAACTATTGATTTCATTGGTTTTCAATGTCATTTCTTCCATTTCTTTGACAATTTTTCTTGCATCATTTGTTTGTTGCACCTGTGATGTTGAGGATTATGTTTGGGAAGTAGTAGCTGATTGTACTGACACTTCAGTTGCTAGTGGCTCTTTGGGTGCTAACTTTTCTCCCAATTTAGAAGGAATAACAGCTGTAATAATAGGTATAAATGTGGGAATAGTAGAAGAAACAGTTTCCTTTTCTTTCATCAGTATATCTAATTGACTTTCCATATCCTTAATCTGGGCAGTAAGCTTTATTATTAATTGCGTCGTATCTTCTTTCTCTTTATGTTCTTGAAGTATTTCCTTGCTCTGTGGGTACTCACTTTGAGGAATTTTTAATTGTTTCCTCAAAGCAGCAATATCATCATTTTTCTATCTGATTAATACTTCAGCAGCTTGTATATTTGATGGGTCAACTCCTATCTGTAGAATCAAATCTTCTAAGGCCTTGATCCTTAGATCCTTTGCATATAAGGAGCCTTTATCAAGCTTCATCTGATCTTGCAAGTTGATAATAGTATTTTTCAAATTGGTGACACTCATGGCCTTTGTAACCACACTAGAATATAGCATCTATGAACTATGTCGATGGAATTCTATCTGATCCAACTCATGTACATTTTTAGTGTCTACTTCAAATTCCATCTTTTTGTAATCAACCATTGTTTTTGGAGTTGAAGTAGTAGGCTGTAAATAAGACATGATCATTTTATTTGAAGATTAATCAAATGTTTTAAGCAATTTGTCTTGGTTTCCTAGCTTCTACTTGAGAAATTGAGAATAAATCTAACTTTTAATTTCCTCATTCCTTTGTTTAATATGCTTATATTTGTCCTTAATATCCAAATATTTTTCTTTTGCTATTTGAGAAGAAGAAGTTTCCATGTTCACCTGTAGTTCAATCATTTGGGTCTTTTTTCCTTTGGATGTTGCTTGTTCTCTTTCAATATCTGTCAAATTCTCCTTGATTATTGTAGTGGCCTCATCATTACTGACCTCTGGTTCATCTTCAACTTCAATAAGTTTTTCTTTTCCTATGGAGCCAAATCTTAGTCTTTTATTGTAGATGAGTTTGAACTTGGTATCTGAGGTAGTTTCTGCTGTATAGGATCCCTCATCCCTGTTCCTTTTGTTTGTAGTCTCTGGTTTTCCAAGAGTTACCACAGCAAGTGTGGTATCCTTTTTTCCTGCTGAGGCTGTGTATTTACAGTTATATCTACCAATGTATTTTCTGTCGATTCTGTTTGATTGGAAAAAATTTCAACATCAGGCTTTGGATCATGTATGAATGGAGGCAACTTATTTTTAATCCTTATACGTTTCAAAAGACCTTGGGGATCATAATTCCAAGGGAAACTCACTTGAAATTTCATCTCTGATAATATTTTTTCTATTTCTTTCTCAGCATCCCTGTTATTTACTATGAATGGACCAATCTGATTTTTTATCTTAAACTGTGTCTTCTTTTTGGATGCCGTAAAATGGATAGCATCAACATTCAATACCTGTCTCAAGTATTCTAGAGCAAATACTCTGATAGTCAAAAATTTAGGTAACTTATGTGGAAGAAAATTGGATCCAAAGATTCTCAATTCAGTGTGCTTCTCATATAAGTACCAATCTCCCATTTTTCATTCTTTTGACAATTGTAATATTCTTTTCATCTCTTCATTTACTCTAAGTTGTTATGATTTTTGTAGAAAACTCATGGCTGGCCTGATAAACAAATCTGTGAAATATGTATAACTGTATTCATTCCCTTCCTTTCTCAACAATGATGTCCAGAAGACAACTGATAGAGGCTGGCCCTCTACATTCATTTTCTGCAATGTTATAGGGAAGTGATTTTCTTGTGAGAATAAGAACAGATGAAATAAATAAGAGGAATACCTAAATACCCCTTTAGTGGGTAGCTTTGTCAACTGATGGTGGACGGAATCAGCAATAAACCTGGCAAAATCAAAAATCATAGCAGGAGAATAACCAGGAGACAATGTAGACAAAAATCCAAGGATAAACTCATCAGCAAACTCATCAGTGAAGTATTCTAAGATGAAGGATAACATTGAGATAACATGCCTAGAACCCTGTGGAAATTTAGAAGTGGAATAAGGAGGATTCAATTTTGGGATGTCCACATGACTGGGCATGAAGTTCTAAAAAATCATGAATCTTTTGGGGAAGTCTAACCCTAAATATAATTGATTCAATGCTTTTATGGATAATGGGACTGCCCTTGGGTCAAACTACAACTGCAACATTTCATTGATTGAATCTACAGTGATAGAAAAAAGGATTTCCCTGTAATTATTCACAATGGATCTTTGATCTGGTACATAATACTTCTAACACAGTCTTATCAAGTACTGACTAGGATGTGTTACTGGGACTATATATTTAGGTAAGTTTGTATCCCAGAGAGGCATTTCTTCTTTGTCTAAAAACTTCTCCTAACACCAATTGTGTACTTCTAATAGATTGAATTCTACTAGAGGGTCTACAATTTTGTAATCTATATCAACCAAAGAGATAACTTCTTCACTGGACACTGGAGGTTGAATAGGACTAATAGTCACAGTAGTCTCAGTAGTGATAATAGGAGTAGACTTTGGGGTTTTTAATGCTTCAGACCTGGGAGGTTTGGATCCTCTAGAATTAACGGGCTTGGATCCTCCAACCTTGGGTGTAATTTGTTTTCTTGTCATTTTTAAATAACTACAACAAGATTAGATTGTTTTCTATAGTTGGTTTTTCTTCACCAGAGGGAAATTGAGCAACTTTGTAGGCAAGGATGATAGCAGTGGACAATTCAATGCCCAAGTAGGATTTTTAGGACACAGATAATAGCTTAAGACAGAAAACGTAGGTTTCTGAATAAATGGGACTGTAAAAAGGGGTTTTAAGGTTTTTTGTGAGTTTTAAAACCTTTTGGACTGTGGAATTTGTCTTTCAGGGGTCTCTGACTGAGAAAGTGGCTTAGAAATGAGGTTCTATGCAAAGGGAAATTTCTGGGAAAAAATTGTGAGGGTTTGCCCTCTTTTTTCAAGGTTTCAATACAAAAATGATGGGAAATTTAGCTCTTTGATTCTTAGCTGGTTCGACTAGCGGTTCAACTTGTGAATTTGCAGGTTAAATTTAGGAAAATACCTGATTTGCAGGTATATTGATAGCTTTGAGAAGGGTTTCAGAAAATTTGATGGTTCCTGCAATGCTGGTGCAGAGGAATGGCTTCAAATGTTCTTCAAACAATAGAGCAGTGGTTGAAATCAGGTTTAAAATGGGAAATCAGGGCTTTCTCTAGTTAAATTTCAACAATTTTGAGCAAAATGCGTCTTTTTGCAGTCGGGCGAGTTTTTTAACAGTCAGGAACGCGCATAATAGCATCAATAAAACATATAACAAAGTTTTAATCCTTTATTATAAATCTTAAAAAGATTGCAATAAATGCAGGTTAACGTTATTGGTGGGAGCAGAATTTATTTTAGGAACGCAGAAAACCATCAGTGGTTTTCGCGCTAGGTTGGGGTGGTAAATGGTTTCGTCTAAAACGAACGTAATTGTATCAGGAAATGACACGTCGCAGGAGGCGCTAAGGATAAAACCGCCCATTTCACGCTAATTTTGGATTTTGGTGGTCGATTAGATTGGGAGCGCGAAATTGAACATCCATTGTCGGATCTGTAAAGAGTAAGCGAATGGTCGTGATGTGATTTGAAAGTTGTGGTGAAATGAACATGTGGGACCGGGTGGCTTTATGTGGGGCGGAAGTGAAATAAAAAATTTATGAATTTATAACCAAAGTTTATTCAAATGGTAATACGTTGCATATGGTTTACAAAGGATTTGAATGAGCGGTTATAAATATCAAAGGTTTATGTACATGGTGAAATGCACGTGAGGTGGGTTATATTAACCAAAGGTTTAATTTATGTATAAAATGCGAGGTTTCATACATCGAGGAAATGGTATTTAAGTATTATAAAGGCGTAGGAGATCAACCTTTATAAAACTTAGGATAAAATGATATAATGGGGGAAACATTTTTCGCTTAGATATATATAAAACATGTCTAAAGTCTTTTTGGGTTTTTATTTTTATTATATAGTTATAGACTATGGAAATTTCTATTACTATAGAGGGCGGGATATTTACATATGGTTAGTTTTATGCCAAAGGGGTTGTAATTAGGGGTTTTATTTAAACATGTGGGTAATTAACTTTGGCGAAAAAGCTTATATTAGTGGGTTTTTGGGAATATTTAAATACAAGGAGTTACATTAATAGGATAAGGTATTTTATAAGGAATTAATAATTAAGTTAGAAGTTAATATGACATAGGACAATGAAAACACCAAAATATATTCATATGACTAAGTGATGATGTAAAAATGCAAAGCTTTATCATTTGTAATTTGACCACTTTCACTTAGAATATAATATTTTTGGAGGGCTTTTATGCTTTTATGAATGAAGGGAATTAATCAAATGGGATTTTCTTTTTCATTTAGTAAAAAGGTCTTTACTTATGAACTTGAAGTGAAAATGGATGAATATAGGGTTCAATGATGATAATTAGGGATTAACATAGGAATTCAACACTTTTAACTTAACAGTCATTGAGCCTTGGGTCTGGTCCCAACAGAAGTCAGAGAAATGCTCTAAGCCTCTTTGACTGAAAATCTAGAATGCAGAATAATTATAGGGGAGGGGAAATTAGTGATTTTTTCCATGGTGAAAAGTATTTACATGATTCTCCCACTTCTTTCTACCTACCCAACTTTTAATCTAACATTTTTTCTTCCATTTTGCAGGTGCATTTGAGCTAGCCACCTTGAATATTTTATTCTTTTGAAAGCAATAAAAACTATCTAAATCTACCTTATATCATCCGAGGGCTCAGATTAAACTGATGAGCTCCTCTTTATTCTCTACCTATCTAGTAATTCGTTAGGATTAAACGGTCTAACTAATATTTATTCACTATTCTACACAATAAAATTTAAACATGACAAGTCAAGATTAAGCAGTTCAACTCATCATGGATTATGGCATTTATTGACACTCTTCCATAATCATCAGTAACAAAGTAAAAATTAGTGACATTTGGACTTGCACACTTTCATGTTTTATTTCTTTTTCTTTGGGGTATATTATTTTTTCTAAGTCCTTTTATTTTTCTTTTAGGACTTTACCCTCTTTTTTCTTTTCTATTTTTTTTATATTTTACAAAATATGGGAAAACAACTTGCAGAAAGCAAAGTATGTACATATTTACAAGATTATCATAATTCAATTCCAAATTATGAATCCTATACTTATAGAACCCTAAAACACGGCATACATGGCTGCTTAATGAACAAGAAAGTGAAAATATTGATGCACAAATGTGAACCCTGAATGGATCCACCAATAGATGTCACCACAGAGTTTTTGTCCCGGGATCAACCTAAAATTGGTCATGCCAAGTTATCAAAAAACACAATAAGATAGAAAAACTCCTAATGAATCCCACTGTCTGGCCCTTATCCCATTTTATAGGTTAAATGGACCTTATTTTGTTGTTTTCCTTCGAAAAACGAAGGTGAATACCATGCATTGATACCATGGGCGAATACCACAGTAAATACCATGGGTTGATTCTATCCACTTTGACCTTATCAAGAAAAGGGAATATTACAAATCCTTCCGCCCAAAATATTTTTTGTCCTCAAGCAATCCACTTCTATCCACAATAGAAGAATTTGTACAATAATACCAGGATCCCATACAACCGAGTGTGGTGTTTCATATCTCCGTGTTAAATGATCCTGAATGGATCCTTTGATACCTGGATCCCAAACAATCCTCTGACCAATCCTTCCCTCGATAGATTCATCTGGATCCTAAATAATTATCCATCCAATCCTGACCCCAATGGATTCTCCTGGATCCCAATGCCACCTAAATCCTGGGACATGTGGTTATGGTACCATCTCAACCCTCCATCATTTCCCATGCCAAAGGGCCCAAGATTAAATATTCCCTTGGCTGAGTATCCTCCTAGGAATCAACCCATCAATAGAGTACCAACTCATAATATCTTTCCAATCCATACCTTGGGAATGATGAATAAATGAAAATCTACTATGTTGATGTTGCTTGATGCTCAATCCATGTTGCTCCTCTCGGTCACCCAACATGATACACTTGGAGAACTTTTCCCTGCTCTTTCCAATGTATAAAGGTGGGTTGGTAGTGTTGCAAGTCTTATCTATGTACTCTTGTAGAGGGCTGCTCTGGAACTCTCAACTATAGTCCTCTTGCTACCTTGTGAGGGACTTGAGTCATTCCTCAACATTAGGCAACTTGATTGTTGATTCAACACATACCCCTATGAGCTCCGCAATTTTTCTATTATTTTGTAAGACAGTGTCTCGGACTATCCAGACTCTCTGCTTCAACAACATAATATTTGTCTTAAAATGCATGATCCTTTCCCAAAAGTATTCTACTATCAATTCTAGTGCCTTGTTGAATGTCTATGTAAATTTATGCACCAGATGCCCCACGACCACAGCTTCAACTTGAACCTTTGAATTACCCTCCAAAAATGACTCATCCTACATACTATATTTTTCATCGTGGCTTGCATGATCATGCTCATCATATCAGTTTATTACTGTTGGCTCTTCATTTGATTCTCCTTAAATGTTTTCTCCATTGCCTTCTTCACATGTGGGGATATGTTGTCCACCCTCTCTGGTTGTCAAACATGGATGTACTGGTGGACTTTTATCTACACCTGATTGCCCATACTTTTTATGGATGTTCTTCGGGATATATATAGACTCAACTACCACATCATCAAGAGGAATTACCTCCTTCCTTTTTCCATGTAATTTTTCAAGTTGATTGATTATCATCGGCTTGTCCTACGATTTTCTCTGAAAATCGTAGTGTTGATGCTCATCATTTGTACCCGGTTGCTTGGATCCTTCATATGTTCTCTCCTGAAAGCCAGTGAACCCAACTATGGCTGAATCACCATGATCTGAATAATTCTATAATTGTTCTGCCCTTGTTTCCTCCTTATCACCTTGACATGAATGTTTAAGGGTCCAAGGTCCCTTGCAGATAAAGCATATTCCTCTCCTCCTTAGTTCATTCTTGTTGTAGATTTTATTCTTGCTTCCTCCATTAATGCTTCTCAACTCCTTCCTATTCAGTACCCTTCTGAGAAATTTTATGTTTTGCCTAACCAACTTCTTGACTAGAACATAGGCAGTTGGTGATGCCTGTGGTTCCTTCCTCCAAATGGTCAATAATTTGGATCTTAATATTTTGCAAATTTTAACATCTCCTTCTAAGCATAGAGACATAATATTTTGCATGCTTGTTTTGACACAGTCTAGATGAGATGATGTAATGTTGGTGTAAAATATTTGTAGTAACTAAAAGATTTAAGTCGTCGCATTCCAAATTCAGCATAATGGTGCCAATGCTGAACTCTGCCATGTGTTTTAAAAAATTTCACTGCTTCTGAAAGGCAGGAAACATGACATTATTCAACCCTTGAAGGGATTATACTATCAGTTGTGGTATATCTGTCATGAGATCATTATTGTAGGGTAGTAATTGTGATGTTAGAGCTATGACCCTACTGAGACAACAAGCAATTGTGAGCCTAAATTTTTCATCAGAATGTTCCTGAAGTTTGGGTTGTATTAATGCAAGCATCGATGGCTTGAGAGCTCAGCTTAGTTTCTCCCATTTTGGTTGTCCCACCTTAGACAGACATGTGCCTAGTTCCTCCAACTTATGAAGGTCTATGACTGATTTTTTTTGTTGCAATTCAGAGCCAAGTGTGAAGAACTTAGCTCCTCTTCTTTGTCCTTCCTTCACTTCCCATGGTTGCTTTTGTTGAAAAATGACATGGACCATTTTTTAAAATGGTCTCCTGCTTTTACTATAATTTTTGTCTATGGAGGTATGGCTACTTAAAGGACCATATATCCTCACTAGTTCATTAAGGATTTTCTGGTTGTTTTCCAAAATTTCTTCAAAACTGTCCATCTTCTAAAGATAATCATTAAAGTTCATTGACACCCCTTTTCATGAAACACTATTGATATCCCTTAAACAAAATACAATTACACTTGAAATTTCTAAAAGCACAAGAACACCTTAATTTCCTTCTTTTCTCTCATCTCTTTCCTCTTTTGTTTTTCTTTTTTTTAGTACATAAACAAACCCTTATAGCTCCTATATCTATTCTCATAAAAAACCCTTATAGCTCCTATATCTATTCAGAGGCCCCTTCAAGCCTTCGTTCGGAAAGTGACAACAAAATTTTGATATCTCCTTCGTCAGATCTGTTGCACGATGATCCCTTCGTTTATGATACACGTTTTGATTTTTGGAGCTGACAAACACCTATTGTTGTCACCAAAAAATTTGGCCCTTCTCTGCGCTTAACGGAATCTTAAAACAAATAGCCAACACTTGTGCATTGATTCAAAATTTAATATCGTTTTACAAATGTGCGTTGTGACATTGTAGCAGCTCGATGAAGTAGCATTGGAGGGTGATGTCATGTGGTTGGAGCCGTGCGTCCTTCGTCAAAGACCTCGTTCCTCTGGCTCGGGGTGACAACACTCCCTCAGCTGCAGACTCTACACTACAGTGGCTGACAGCAACAAAACTGAAAGTCGGCCCCTAAGGAGAGTTGGTCTACTATTGTCGCTCTGTCAGCATTTGCTCTCAATTAACTCAGTTCACCTCCACGTGGTCTTCTGCAACTTTCTTGTAATTTTATTTATCAATTTCGAAGAAATTTACAAATAAATATATTCAGCAAACTTTGGAAAAATTTAAATATATTTCTGGACTTTAATTCCCCAAATTATAACTTTGTGACAGTCCTATGTCCGCTTCCTTATACCTTACAACCTTAATCCCTCATGCTACTTCCGAATGCAACCACCATTCGATGGGCTTCCCTCCAGATCGACGGCGTTCGTCGATATCGCACTGCCTCCTCAATCGAAATTTAATGTGCGATGGCGTGCGAAAAGGTGGTTTTTGGGGTCTTGCCTTAGACCACGTGTCAGTCGCTCTATGGAATCGCTCCCAAATGGAAAATACCGCTTGCCCCACAAAAGCGGTGCGATATGGGCGGTTTGGTTTCGCCAACCCACTCCCAGGTTTTGGAACAGTGGTTGACCAGGGGTTAAGTCGGGTTACGCTATCCCTTGATTCACTAACTCAAGGTCTAATCTCGGGGAAGGATTTCCAATTAACAGCAAAACAATTTTATCTCTGTATTAAGGGGGGTTTCCACTATTTCGGAACAGAGTTCGACGGCCACGATTTTACACAGACCTCGTCTACGGGTGGAATTTAATTCACAGAGTTTGTTCGAACAATTCGAGAGAATAGTAGACAGAGGGATGCGGAGACTGTACAATAGTTAAATTCAATAATTATACACGCACAGAGTTCAATCGCCTCACAATTAAACAAATTTCCTCACAAATATCAATTCAAGACAGTTTGATAATCAACGAGAACTGAAATTTATTCAACCGAAATAAATTTCTTAACACAGAAATTATTTCAGAAATCTCCTCTCCTTATGCATTCAGGGAATACAATTTATATACATCATTATGTGCCTCTTCGGTTCCTCTGTGAGGACCATTTTCAGTAAACCAAAATCCTAATTACAATTTATTTGAATAACAGAAACATGACAGATGGACTGAACCTAACTATTCGACTTCTACTAATCCTAACTGATCTAAATGCAACAGGTAGCTGAGGTGTTGACACCTAGCTGTTACAATTCAAATGATTTCGAACCCTTCTAGCCACAACATGTGGAAAAAACCTCCTACATTGTTGGCTAGTGTCTAATGCCCCTGCATCAAACTCCCGAGGGAAATTTTCTTCATGGACTCCTATCCATGAGCTCTTCCACTAATCTGCCTATCTTCTGCAACATTCCTTCAGTCATCCAAGTGGCATCTTCCTCTGGTTGGTCCTTCCATTTGATTAAGTACTGGAAGTACTCTTGTCCTCTGGTCTTCCTGAACACTCTTTTGTCCAATATCTTCTCTGGTTGCAATGGTTGTGCTGGAGGTAACTGGTTTTCCCACTCAATTTGTTCCTTGTCTGTTGGTCCCTCTTCTGCACCATCATCTTCATACTTGTACAAATATACAACATTAAAAATGGGAGATATTCCAAAATTAAGAGGCAATTCAATCTCATAAGCATTAGCAGAAAACTTTCTAAGTATCTTGCATGGCCCAATCTTTTTGAACTTTAGTTTGTTATACTGCTTCTTTTGGAATCTCTCCTTCCTCAAGTGTGCCAAAACCATATCTCCTACTTCAAAATGGACTTATTTTCTGCTCAAGTCTGCTCTGCCCTTATATTTGATACTGCTACCTTGTAGCTGTTGTTTCACTTGTTCATGTATGGCTTGGATCTATGAAGCAAATTCCTCACCATCAGCACTTCTCAGCTCTGCCTTTCCCAGATTTCTTAACTCAGATATTCCTCTGGGGTGCATTCCATAGATAATATGGAATGGACTCTGTCCTATGCTCATGTTTGGTGAGTCATTATATGCATATTCTGCCTGGGGAAAAATATGATCCCACTGCTTGGGATGCTCTCCTGCAGGACTTCTCAACAAATTTCCCATACTCCTATTCACTACCTCAATTTTTCCATCAGTCTGAGGATGGTAAGCTGAGCTAAAACTTAGTTTGGTACCAAGTTTCTTCCACAACATCCTCCAAAAATGGCCCACAAATCTGGTGTCTCTGTCTGAAACAATACTCTTGGGCAACCCATGCAATCAAACAACTTCCTCGAAAAACAAGTTAGCAAAATGGGTGGCATCACTAGTTTTATAACATGGAATAACATGTGCCATTTTGGAGAATTTGTCCACTATGACAAAGACTGCATCATTCCCTCTCTGAGTCTTGGGAAATCCTAGAACAAAATCCATACTCACCATGTCCCAAGGCCTGTCTGGAATAGGCAAGGGAGTGTACAATCCTGAATTCTGGCTCTTTCCCTTGGAATATTGACAGATTTTTCAATTTTTCACAAACTTGTCCAATTCTGCTCTCATCTTGGGCCAATAATAGAAGTGACTTAGCTGCTCATAAGTCTTATCAGTACCAAAGTGTCCAGAAAGTCCACCACTATGCTTCTCCTTGATCAAATTTTCTCTCATGGAACATTTTGGTACACACAGTTGGTTTCTTCTGAATAGTAAGTCCTCCTGTAAGAAATAATCCAGCCAATGGCTTCTATCTATTAGAACAGGGTTACAACATGCCTCAAATTCTTCTTTAAAATATGAATCTTTTTTATACAATTCTTTGAGAAAATTAAATCCTACAACTTCAAAATTGGTTTCTTGAACAAGCATGTGCCTCCTACTCAAAGCATCAGCTACTTTGTTTGCTTGGCCACTTATGTCTTTCAAAACAAAGTTAAAACCTTGGAGATACTCAACCCATTTGGCATGATTATGATTCAACTTTGGCTATTGTACAATGTACTGTAAAGCATGATTGTCAGAATATAATACAAATTCTTTGGACATCAAATAATGCCTCCACTTTTTCAATGCCTGAACAACTGCATAGAATTCCTTCTCGTAAGAGGAATAATTCCTTCTGGTGTCATTCATCTTTTCACTAAAATAGGCTACAAGCCTGTCATCCTAACTAAGCATAGCTCCAATGGCCTCTCCACTGGAATCACACTTCACTTGAAATGGTTTAGTAAAATCAGGCAGGATTAACATAGGGTTTTCAGTTATCTTTTGCTTCAAAATTTTAAAATCTCTTTCTACTTCAGCAATCCAGTTAAATGGTTGTTTTCTCTTCTTTATTGTCTCGAAAATGGGTGCATTAATCTTAATGAAGTTTATTATAAATGTCCTGTAAAAACTGGCAAGTCCATGGAAAATTCTTACCTCAAAATTTTTTTTTGGGTGAAGGCCACTCCATAATTGACTTAACCTTTTATGGGTCCATCTTCAATCCTTCTACAGAAACAACAAAGCCTAAATACACCAACTCTTCCTTCATGAATGAGCATTTCTTTAAGTTTATCAGCAGTTTCTCTTGGTGCAGCTTCTTCAAGACATGATTAAGATGCCTTAAATGTTCTTCTTTGGTTTTGCTGAAAACTAATATATCCTCCAGATACACTATCACAAATTTACCAATGAATTCTTTCAACACTTCATTCATAAGTCTCATAAAAGTGCTAGGTGCATTTGACAACCCAAAAGGCATTACCATCCATTCATACAGTCCTTCATTCGTTTTAAAGGCAGTTTTCCACTCATCACCCTCTCTTATTCTAATCTGATGATATCCACTTTTTAAATCTATCTTTGAAAAATATTTAGCACCACTCAAACAATCCATTAAATCCTCAACTCTGGGCAAAGAGAATCTGTACCTGATTGTTATCTTATTGATTGCTCTGGAATCAGTACACATCCTCCAACCTCCATCTTTATTTGGGCTCAATATTGCTGGTACTGCACAAGGACTCAAACTTTCTCTGTTCAGTCCTTTTTCCACCAATTCCTGTACTTGTCTCCTGATTTCCTCATTTTCTGTGGGAGTCATTCTGTAGGCTTCCTTATTTGGCAGATTTGAACCAGGGATAAAATCTATCTGATGGCTGATCTTTCTCACAGGTGGCAGCTCATCAGGTAAATCATCCACAACAATGTCACAATAATTGTCTAACATCTCTTGGATTTCTATTGGCAAATCAGAAATCTTTGTAGAAGTAAGAACTACCTTAGGTTTGAAAACTAAAGCAAAACTTACCTCTTCTTCTTCTATCTGCTGCAGATATTCCTTCCCGCTTAGCAACAAGGTCTTGGGATCAACCACTCTGCTTGATGGCTCTCCTTCTTCCATGGGTATCAATGTATGATGTACCCCATCCTCAAAGAACTTGTAAGTGTTCTTCTTGCCATCATGCACCACTTCTCTATCAAACTTCCAAGGTCTACCCAGCAGTATCTGACACACATCCATGGGCATCACATCACACAAGAATTTGTCTTTGTATCTGCTCATTTGCAGCTCTATCTCACACTGTTCTTTTACAACCAGTTGGTGCCCTTTATGCAGCCAGGACACCCTGTAGGGAGTTGGATGCTCCCTTTTCTTCAGCTTCAACTTCTCTATCACCTCAGTGGAAACCAAATTTTTTGTGCTACCACTATCAATGACTAGCTGGCAGAATTTCCCCTGGACTTTGCATATGCTCCTAAACAAAGTCTTCCTTTGTGCAGGCTCAGTGACCACTTTGGTTCGCTTCAAGAGGACCTTATTAACCACCAACGACTCTCCCCTCTCTGGTAGGATTTCTTCTTCAATTGCTTCCTCTTCTCCAACCTGGGCAACAACAACATTTCTTGGACCAGCACCCACATTCTCTGGGAACTCATAGTGCTTATGTCCCACTTGCTGACATCTATAGCACCTCAATTCTCTACCTATGCCTTTGCCTCATCTTCCTCTATAATAACCCCTTATGCCTCTTGCATCACCCTCTGTAGATGCATTCTGAGGTGAGCTACTGTTAGCTCCATCCCTAGGTGTAGTAAGCTTTCCTCTACCACCCTGACTTCCCTTTCCACGGAAAGTACCTCTCTTTTTGGCAGACTGCTTCCTCAGGAGTTTCTCCTCTGCTTTCAAGGCCATCTGATAGGCCTCTTCAACTGTCTTAGGAGACAGAAGACCAATCTCATCTTGGATCTCCAGCTTGAGACCATTCACATATTTGGCAGGCTTCTCTAGTGTGTCTTTAAATTTCCCAGCTCTTATGCTCACTCTGTAGAATTCTTCTGTATATTCTTTTATTGTCAGCAACCTCTGTCTCAGGTTCTGCATTTGCCTAAACAATGTAAGCTGATAATCACTAGGCAAGAATTTACCTTTTAATTTAGCCATCATTCTAGTCCAGCTTTTGATAGGTTGCTTGCCAACTCTTCTCCTTTCTGCCTGCACTCCATCCCACCAAAGTGCAGCATGTCCCTTCAGCTTTGTTACTGCAAACTTGACCTTCTTATCCTCACTCATTTCTTCATAGTCAAAGCACTTGTTCATTTCATTAATCCAGTCCACCAGCTCCTCTGGATTCAGTCCTCCTGCAAAACTTGATACTTCAATCTTGGGCTTAACTGCAGACCCCAGAACAGTTCTGAGGAGCCTCATGTCAGGAGGAATCTCAGCCATTTCTCCAGCTTCTTCTAATTCAGGTTCACTGATGTCTTCAGGATCTCTGGGCTATCTTCGCTCTATGGCATCCATTCTGGCTTGGATCCTCTGCAAGGTCTCCAACACTTATGCGTTGGCAATGGGTCTCCTTCTACCAGCACCTCTACCAACTCGGATTGCCATGTTAATTCTCTGCAAAAAAAACTCAAAAACGCTCTGATACCATAATTGAAAGCAACAAAACGGAAATTCGACCCCTAAGGAGAGTTGGTCTACTATTGTTGCTCTGTCAGCATTTTCTCTCAATTAACTCAGTTCACCTCCACATGGTCTTCCGCAACTTTCTTGTAATTTTATTTATCAATTTCGAAGAAATTGACAAATAAATATATTCAACAAACTTTGGAAAAATTTAACTATATTTCTGGACTTTAATTCCCCACATTATAACTTTGCGACATTCCTATGTCTGCATCCTTATACCTTACAACCTTAATCCCTTGTGCTACTTCCGAATGCAACCACCGTTCGATGGGCTTCCCTCCAGATCGACGGTGTTCGTCGATATCACACTGCCTCCTCATTCGAACTTTAATGTGCGATGGCGCACGAAAAGGCAGTTTTTGTGGTCCCGCCTTAGACCACGTGTCAGTCGCTCTATGGAATCGCTCCCAAATGGAAAATACCGCTTGCCCCACAAAAGCGGTGCGATATGGGCGGTTTGGTTTCGCCAACCCACTCCCGGGCAGGATTTCCAATTAACAGCAGAACAATTTTATCTCTTTATTAAGCGGGGTTTCCACTATTTCGGAACAGAGTTCGACGGCCACGATTTTACACAGACCTCGTCTGCGGGTGGAATTTAATTCACAGAGCTTGTTCGAACAATTCGAGAGAACAGTAGACAGAGGAATGCGGAGACTGTACAACATTTCAATTCAATAATTATACACACACAGAGTTCAATCGCCTCACAACTAAATAAATTTCCTCACAAATATCAATTCAAGACAGTTTGATAATCAAATGGAACTGAAATTTATTCAACTAGAAGAAATTGCTTAACACACAGAAATTATTGCCGAAATCTCCTCCCCTTATGCATTCAGGGAATACAATTTATATACATCATTATGTGCCTCTTTGGTTCCTCTGTGAGGACCGTTTTCAGTAAACCAAAAGCCTAATTACAATTTATTCGAATAATAGAAACATGACAGATGGACTGAACCTAACTATTCGACTTCTACTAATCCTAACTGATCTAAATGCAACAGGCAGCTGAGGTATTGACACCTAGCTGTTACAATTCAAATGATTTCGAACCCTTCTAGCCACAACATGTGGACAAAACCTCCTACATTGTTGGCTAGTGTCTAATGCCCCTGCATCAGTGGCTCAAAGAGTTGGTTTTTCAGGTTTGAAGGGGCCTCTGAATGGCATATTGACACCTCTCATATTGCGCAAAGGCTGCATTCCCACGTTCTGGAGCCACAGACAGATTTCACCTCCTTCCTTCAGAGTGAGCCCATGATATCTGCTGCAGACTCTGATATTCACTTGAAAAACTAAATTCATAGTATGCCCAACCTAACTTTAAACATGGAATGAGTATTCACGGTTCCCACAATACCTTTTCGTTAAATACAAAACTCCATTTGAGACGTCACTGCCCTCCTTCCATTCAAAGCCAACTTATGATACCAATACCAAAATCAAGGAGTTCTGATATCTACAACACTCCTACAGTCGATGCCTCATATTCCAAACAAATTTGAGAGATTTCCATTATCAATTGTAGATTCAGAATGATCTAGAAATATTTTGAAAAAAGGAGTGGGAAACAGGTTGTATGCAAGATCATCACAAATGTGGGTCTACAGGATTCTGTAAAATTCCAAGTGAATTTAAGAGCTTCCATATGTTCAAACCCCTAAAATATCCACACCTTGCTTTAACGTCTGTCACATAAGCACAATGGCTCCACCCTGCAACAACCAGAGTGGTTGTGATAAATGATACACTTCTTAGTGATGGGTTCACTTCCTTCTTCCCATCCCTAATCCAGGTGTGTTGTATGTATGGCTCAACAACCCTCAACGTATTGGATCTAAGACCCCTGCATAGTTGATCGTTATAATCTGCTAGTGTAGACTCTTTGCAATGACAAGGAGCTTGTCCAGACACCCTTATCCCTAGAACCAGTCGATTAGATGGTGTATGATGTCTCTGTCTAACCCTGATGTCTTTCTCACGGTTGGTCAGAAGTTTTCTTCAAAATTTTCATCCGATATCCTATCTCGATCTGTAGCGAATTGATTTTCTTCTTGATACAGAGAATCTGGTAGGTATGCAACTCATTATTTGAATTCAAACCCCTTCCAACATCGAGACCCTTGCTGAACCACAACTTTTCCCAAAATGGATCAATGATGGATTTTGCTTCAACGAGATGCGAGGAACATGCTTGGCATTATGCACAAGTATATCCTTGGATTTAGGTCAATTAGTGGTCGTGATCCATTAATTATGACCCTCTGTCATATATGAGTCTATGCAAGGCTTGAGGTGAGTTTCCACATTTCAGCGTACAGGCCCCTCACAGTATTATTATGGTCTCGATTCAGGAAGAATGTTAGGTAACCTATAGCGATCCAAAAACCAGTGCGGATAAATGGATTGACCCATTGAATATTGAATGGACAGATTTCGATCTATTCTAAAAAACCCTTCCCAAATTAATTAACAAAAAAGTAAAAGACCAACTAGGGTGGTAGTACCACCGAAGATGGGAAATTTCGGATGGGAAATGTCGGCTAGGGTGAAAGAAATTCCACCGAAGTTACGACAAGAATTTTTAATTCTACAAAATTATGATATGCTCACAAAAATCTTCAAGTTGGCAGGATGCACAACTCTGATACCACTGTAATATCTCAATCGATAAAAATTATCACAAATCTATCACATTCCAGTGCTCTAAATAAACAAATTTCAATAAGAAACAAGAACACAAATGGGAACTATTAATGCAACCCCTTTATTCTTATCATTAACTAAAAACATATACATGCCCATACAAAATACTGGAGCTCCTACAAGTGACATGCACGACTACTCATTCAAAGATTGATTTCAGACACTGAAGCTCAATCGTGGACCCTAGATGGATCTACCATAAAAACATCACTGCAGGATTTTCTTCTCAGAATCAACCTAGAACTAGCCACACCAAGTTCACAAAAAAAAAAATAAGATATACAAACTCCAGATGAATCCCACTCTCTGGCCCTTATCCCCCTCTATAGGTTAGATGGACCTTATTTTATTGTTTTCCTTTGAAAAACGAGGGCGGATACTGTAGTTTGATACCATGGTAAATATCATGGGTTGATTCTATCCACTTTGACCTTATCAATAAAAGGGAATACTACACCAAAGCTTTATAACGATACATTGGGTTTAGAAAAACCCAGTTGCATGTATAGGGCGTTGGAGTTTATTATTCCATATTTGATAAATAATTTCCCAAATGGGACTGTACTTAGCCACTTTATCCCTGTATTATACCTTTATTTTCTCCTTTTCTTGATCCATATCCTCATAAATGAAACCCATAGCCAATCTTTCCCCATCCACCAACAGCAACACCTTAACTAGTGGCTCAACAATCTTCACAAACTTTGTTTCCTTTTTCGAAAATATTTCTTCATTAACTTGCTTTATCACATCTTTTCCATCATGTTTTTGATCCCATTGAAATTCATTCCATTCATCATTGGAAAAAATATTCTATAGGTTCCTATGTTGGGAAAGCAAGATTGGAATTTTAAAAAATGAGTTGCAAATATAGTGATGGCAGGCCTAACAATATCATTTCCCCCTTTGTTTTTCCTCATCAGGTTCAAATCCATGAGTGATGTGGATATACTTTATTATGATTTTGGCATGCTCTATAGTGTTTTTGATCCAATCTATTTTACCAATATACTCAAGCATGAGGTCTATGCAATGTGTAGCACATGGTGTCCAAAAGATTGTTTTATTTTTTTCTTTTAACATTTTACCAGTAAGAACATATTTAGAGGCATTATCTGTGATGATCTTAACAATATTAGCCACCCCCACCTTTTCAACAACCTCAACCAAATGTTGAAACAACAAGTGTGCATCTTTCGCCTTATCAGATTCATTAACTATTTTTAGAAACATGGTTCCCTTTGGGAAAAAGATAAGAAAAATTATGATTGTACGATTCCTTTGATCAGTCCATCCATCTGACATGATGGTACATCCTGTTTTCACCCATGATATTTTGAAATATTTCAAATATTCATCAATGGAAAAAACCTCTTTTTCCAAAAGAGATCCCCTTAACTCATGCATAGTACGACCTTTGAAGCCATTTTCAGCAACAAATATGGCATCAAACATAGGTTCATAATATGGTGAACGATAAGCATTGAAGGGGATATCAACATACTACCACCATCTAGCTATGTAATCATAAGAATTTTCTCTCAATAATTTCTTCCAATGGTCAGCGAAAGTAAGTTTTATTTGACCTCTATTAGCTTGAGGACCATGTGCACTATCAGAGGGAGAGGAGGGTGTGACTGTGAAATAACTTTTGATATTACCCTTCTTTTCAATTTTACCCTTACCCTTTTCTTGAATAGACTCTAAAGAGGGAGGATAATGAAAGGGGTTAGATGGATCAGTGCAAGGGATATATATGAAGAGCCCTCAGAATCAAAATTTGGGTTGGCAACCATCGTGTGTTTTATACTCCTCTTCCTCACTATTTTTTCCTCTATTTATTTTTTCCTAGTTTTTTCTTCCTCAAGATTCTCAAATTTTTCTAGAAACTCCTTCCTAATATCTCCAATTTTTTATGTTGGTGTTGTATATTGAACAATTTGGTCTCTAATACCAGCCAAGTGTTTTTTAATCCTATGAATTCCCCCTCCACCTCCCTTAATTTTTTTATGACAAAATTCAGATGCATTTGATTATCAATCATCTCAGCATATGCCCAAGTAGCATCATTCATTCTAGGAGCCATTTTCTGATATTTGTAATTAGAGATGAAAGGGAAAAAGTTTGAAAATGAAAATTAAACAAACAAAACTCTTCAATGTTCATTTATTTTAGAAAAAAATATTATTTTCAATTTCCAGTTTTGCAAAAAAAAAAAAACAAAGGCATATTTGAGAGGTCAAAAAAAAAAACTCTAGGCTCTAGCCTCCTCAATTATACTCTAAAAACCAACTCCTCAATGTTTCTCCAACAATTTCCCAACAATCTCCTCACTGCTGCTCCAATGATTTCCCAAGAGGATCCTCACTGCTACTCCAAAAACCAACTCCAACTCTTCACAAATTCCTCACAAATGCTCACACAAATGCAATGAGATAACTATGATGTGAGGGGCTTGGGTAACTTTTATAGGCTTGGGAGAGGGTAGATACGTTGAGGAAAACCTTAAACCAAAAAAAATAGCATTCAAGTCTAACTTTTCTGCCCTTTTCTGTCGTGTACCGGCTCGACCGAGTCAGCCGATCCGTTACCAGATCAGTCATATCGGTGTCCGGCTTGGTTGGTTCGACAACAGACCAGCCTTCAAACCGGTTTTTGTACCGATCCGGCCTGAGAAGGGATCTGACTCAGTCGACTAGGCTAAATCCAATTCAGACCAACATGTTTTTAAAACATTGCTTCCACTGCACTTTAACTTGGTTTATTTCTTGGTTTTGGAGCATGAGGTTTTTTTCACTGTAAAATGCACCAAAGTTATAGTTTGAATTCTCCCTCTGGCTCCACCTGTAATATACGCCAATAAATTACACGATCAGCATCCTAGGCATATCTCTTAAGCAATGAAACATAGAAAACAGCATGGACTTTCACTATTGGCAACAGTGCAAGTCGGTATGTCATTGGTCCAATCCTCTCAATGATCTTAAAAGGCCCACAATACTGAGGTGTCAACTTGGCATGTGATCCAATCCTTGAGGATCTCCTCATGGATTTGATGCACAAGTACACATGCTCCTCAACCTAAAACTCCTTGAATTCTCTATGTTGGTTTGCAAAGCTCTTTTGCATGTCTTGTGTTGCCTTTAAATTCTTCTTAATAACCTACATCTCCTGCTCCATCTCAGCCAACATATCTGGTCTAATTAGCGCCTTTTTCATTGGATCCGAACTCCAGTTGATAGGAGTATTACAACTCTACCCATAAAGAGCCTCAAATGGACTCGTCTTCAAGGATTCTCGATACCCATTGTTATATGCAAAATCCACTAGTGGAAGATACTCCTCTCACTTTCATTTTTGATGCATGACATGCATCCTTAACATGTCCTCAATAATCATGTTAACCCTCTCTATTTTTCCATCTGTCTGTGGATGATAAGTTGCACTGAAAGCTAACTTTGTCCCCAAGCCTGCAAACAACTCCTTCCAAAACTTGGAAGTTAACTTGGCATCTCTATATGATATGATCTTCTTAGGAAACACCATGCAATCTCACAATATCCATGTCAAATATTTCAGATACCTCATTAGGTGAAGTAGTAGACTTCATTGCAATTAAGTGAGCTACCTTGCTTAAATTTTCAACCACAACCATGATGGAATCATGTTGCATCAATGTCCTCGGAAAAACTGTAATGAAGTCCAAGGAAATGACCTCCCATTTCCATTCTAGAATCGGAATAGGTTGCAATATACCAACTAGGTGCTTACACTCAGCTATCACTTGCTAACAGTCCAAACATCTCACACCAAACTCAACCACTTATATATTCCAATTAATCCAATGATAGAACTTCTTAAATATTTTCAAATTCTTTTGGTAAACTGGGGGGGGATGAATGTGGATTGACATGAAACTTCCTCAATGTAAGCTTCTTGAGCTCATTGTTATCTGGCACATAAATCTTGTTCCTGAATCTGAACAATTTGTTATGCAGAATTTACGATTGCAAGTATCTTCCCTAAACCTGGTGGATTGGTATAGAACAACATAAATCAAAGAATATAGAGTTTCCCTTAGAGAAATTGAAATATGGGAAAGAGGCCTACTTGGAATCTATCGCAAGATTTACTTTCCTTCTGGTTTGTAAGCTCCAATCGTAGCTTTGATTTCTATGATTAGAGCTTGCACAGACAACCAAAACAAAACAAGGATATACAACATCTACGTATAATAATTCAATCACTCTATTTGATGAATCAACAAGGCATTGATATACATGAATCTAATTGTAACACAACACATATAGGAAAACAATATACCTTTTGTATTAAAAGAAACAGGAAAGAGTTTGCAACCAAATATAGTAGTTGATCTTATAGGGATCTCCCCAAGTCGACTTGTTCTTCCTTGTCACAAAGCACACCTCAATGTCACCATAATGCATGAATATGATGACTCTCTTAGATTCAAGGCAGCAACATGAGGGCATGATCAATATCCAAAAGCCAAACTTGATGTTGTGGATGGTAATAAATTTATAAGTGAGTGTGTATTTAGGAATTCATATCCATTTACCAATATATGCTTAAGATCCACTTAAGATGGGAGGATGAGCTCAAGGGATAATAGGTGAAGTTTCCAAGGTAGGATCGGATAGGATTCGAGCTTCTTATCCAAGGTAAATGGTTAAAACAACCTCTCAAAGCTTGTAGAAGAGGAAGCTTTGGGATTCTTTTTAATTTTCCTAAATTTCTAGAATCAACGCACCCCGAGAAAGGAGAAACCTATTGTTGGTCATCATTGGTGCAAAAGAGAGTAACCTGTTGCTGAATGCAAGTCTCTAAAGGGGCATGGTGTGCTCTCGCTTAAAAGCACTGATTTCGAATAGTTAGACCCAGAAACTCATACATTTGGAAATTCCATGCTTAGGGATTTGTATAGGGATGATAACAACATGTTCGCAGATGATGATTGATCTAGTTTGGAGGCCTATTGACTAGATGTGAAAAAATGGTCTATAACACAATCCATTTGTCATGAAGTGATACTCCTCATCTCTATCACCTTCACCCTATTGTTGTAGCCTCTGCTTTAGCTGCTAGTAGCTATCATCCTATTGCCCCGCATGCAAGATCTGCTCCTATAAATTTGTCCCATAAGAGCTCATAGCTGAAATGTGATTCACATGCACTCTTCTACTTAGAACATATGCAACCATGTTCTCTTTTCCCTTAATGTACCTGATCTCAAATTAAAACTCACTGAGGGTAGCCAACCATATAGCTTGCATGGCATACATATTGATAATGTCTCTACATCTTCAATGCATGCATGATAGCTTCCAACTCAAGATCATGAGTCACATAGTTCCACTCATGCTCATTCAACTTCCTTGAAACATAACATACCACCCACCTTTCCTCAATTAGGACTCCACCAATTCTATCTGTGCAAGCATCTGTACAGACCACAAACTTCTTATCATGATCCGAAATCTTCAAGACTGGAGCATTTGTAAGCAAATGCTTCAATTGCTGAAAACTAGTTGTACGCTCCTCAGTACATTCAAGCTTCTTGCCTATCCTCTACAAAGGTGTAATAGGATATCAAATCCATGAGATGTTCTTGATGAACCATCTATAATAACCTTCTAGTCTCATGAATGATTTGACCTCATCCACATTCCTGTCATCCACATTCTTGGAAGTTGGCCACTCCATGATAGCTCTAATATATTTTGGGTCCACTAATATTCCCTCCTTGGAAACAACATGTCATGAGTAGTGAATATGAGGCTGAAAGAAATTACACTTTCGAAGCTCAGAATACAACTGATGCTCTATGAACAACCTTAACACTTCTTCCAAGTGATTTGCATGCTCTTCCTCATTTTTGGAGTATATGAATATATTGTCAATAAAAATTATCACAAAATTTTCTAGGTAAGAATGAAACAAATATTTCATCAAACATATGAAGGTGGTTGGAGCATTATTAAGGCCAAAAGTAACCACCACAAACTCATAGTTTCCATACCTAGTACGAAATTTGGTCTTGTATATTTATTCTTATTTGATGCGCACCTGATGATATCCTGATCTCAAATCAATATTTGAGAACACTACTACTCCTTTCAGTTAATCAAATAAGTCTTCAATCCTCGAAAATGGATATTTGTTCTTGACAGTCACCTTGTTCATTTTTTTATAATCAATGCACAATCTGAGAGTGCCATCCTTTTTATTTACAAAAATATTGGTGCACCCCAAGGAGACTCACTTGGCCTTATGTATCCTTTATCAAGCATCGTCGTAAGCTGCAACTTCAATTCCACCAAATCCAAAGTACTCATCCTGTAAGGTGTCTTAGATCAACTGAATAAAAAATTCCACTTCCCTATGAGGTGGTTACTCTGGAATCTATGTTGGATGCACATCCTGAAACTACTGAAAAACAAGATACTTCTTCAAGGCTTCTTCATCCTCAACTCCTTTCCGTTATCACTGGAAATATGAACTGCAAAAAATACACATCCTTTCCAGCAACACACTTTGCCTGCATAGTTATAACCATTCTCGTTGATGTAAGCTTCTTCTTCCTCTGCAAAATTCTCCTTTCCCCATCATCATCCAAGAACTCAATAGCATTTTCATAACAATATACCTTGGTATTATGAATGAACAACCAATCCATGCCCAAAATCATATTATATCAACCCAAAGGAAGCATGTTTAATAGATGTGTTGATGTAGGCATACCATTCAACTCAAATGAACAATATCTCACCCGTTAGTGTCAGTATTTGCAACCTTCCACCAATGGTCAAATAAAATCTTTCATGTCATGTTAAGGGTCCCATTCTAAAATTGTTTTGATTCCATTAGGTCATCATGCAAAAATTTGGTCATTGGAGGTAGCCCATGGTCAAACCTCACTCTTTTCAAAAATTTCATTACTTGTTGGTTCATTTCACCAGTTTGTTGAGTGTACATCAGTAATGAGTTTTCATCATAATTTCAGTATTTTCATCATGAATTTCATTCAGTCGGAGTCTACATTAGGTCTTAGGGTTTTCAAGGTCCACCAAATCACCATTTGCATGCATAAAATTCCAGCAAGGAAAAGAGTGACAATAAACACATTTTATTATGAAAGTTTGATTTGTAAAGTTAATTTCAATTCAATATGTAATTTTATGTTTCTTAATATGTAATAATTTCTTATGTTTCCAAGGTAACTGCATACTCAAGGTTCCATCAACCAAAATAAGTTAAATTTCCAAAATTCATAGTGTTCCAAAGTCACCAAAAGATCAAATCCAAAGATTAAGTGAAAAGGTAAATTGCAATGTTAAAGTTGAGTGCAAAGGAAATGTGGGTCGCAATTCTTATTTATTAAATTTCATCAAGTATAAAAGGTCATCAAAGACCAAAGAGATACTCATTTTCATCCTCATGCATTGAGCTCTCAAACTCCCCAAGTCAAAAATCAACTTTTGAGCTATAAAATCGAGTTTTTTGGAATGTGTTGCTCTCCTGCTTGAGGCTCTATACTTTTGAAAGAGAAGGCAATATGTTCCTTCTTGAGGCACTACACTTTTGAAAGAGAAGGTGCTGCACTCCTGCTTGAGGCGTCCCACTTTTTCTTGGGAGGCGTTGTGCTCTTGCTTCAGGTGTTGCACTTTTGCCAGCTTACACACATAGCTTCAAATATTCCTTGCAAAGTGGTCCAGTCATCAAGCAAGGGTTTTCTTAGTTAAATGCAAGTAATTTTCACCTCCCCAATCCCTCCTTTCACTTCATAATTTCAAATTCATGGTGTAAAACCTCCTCACTCACCATTTCAACTTTTGAGTAAAGAACCCCAACTTTCACCATTGCAAGCCAAGATTGTTTTCCCTAGAACCTATTTTCCCTTCCCACACTCTAGAATCACTCCCCCTACCCCTACATCACCTTATCTATCATTCCCAAGTCCCATTTCCAAAAACCCTACTCCTAGACTTCATTTTCCTAGGCAGCCTCACTATATTCCTATAATCAAAATTCCTACCCTATCTCCCTAAGTTTTTCTATCCCCCACCACTTCCCTAAGCTCCCTAAATCTGTTGAGGAACCAAATCCAAAAATAGAAGAAAAGAGATATCAATGCCTTAGAAATAAGCCACTTCGAGGGGGAAACCTCCAATACATTACATGAATGAACAATTCTTGGATGATACAAATGACAAAACCTTCTTTCTATATATAGGAGTCCATGGGGCCACAATGTAATCCTGGTGGGGCCACAATGTAATCCTAGCCGACCTAACAATAATAATTGAAGGGCACAATAATAACAATATGGGGGTTACAGGGGTACAAAAATAACAATAAGGGGGTTACACTAACAACAATAAGGGACTATACTAGTAATATACCCAACATGCTCCTCTCTAAAAAGTGTTGTCCTCAACGCTTGAGTACAGCCCTTGGTACTTTTAAATTTCATCCTCCCCATGTAGAATCTTCAGTGGGTAAGTTCTTCCATTTGAAGAGATACTCTGAAATTGATCTATTTCGTATTTTTCAAGTTTTTGTTTCCGTGACTGCTTTAGGTTCCAATATGGTTTTTCCTTCCTCATCAAGTTCTGGAAATATTGTTTGAACTGGAATTTTGTCACCTATAACATTTTTTAAGCATGAAACATGGAAAATTGGATGCACTCGCAAAGAAGCGGGAAGCTCCAATTTGTATGCCATAGTACCAATATTTTGCAAAACCTTGTAAGGACCATAGTACTTTGGCGATAATTTATTATCCTTCTTAGCTTGCTTGAGGGACATTTGTTTGTATGGTTGTAGCTATAAAAATACCCAGTCCCCCACATCGAAAATTCTCTCACTGCAATGTTGATCTGCCTGTTGTTTCATTCGATTTTGTGCGAAATTTAGGTTATCCTTTAAGAGTTGGAGAAATTCTTGTTGATGCTCGATGTGATCCTCCACTGCTTGAACCCTATAATTTTCCCTTAAATAAGATGTGATGGATGGTGGATGATATCCATTAAGTGCCACAAATGGGTTCATTTTTGCTGCAGTATGGAAGGAAGTGTTATACCACCATTCAGCGAGAGGTAACCACTTGACCCATTATGCTTTCTTATCAGATACAAAACAATGAAGATATCCTTCCAAACATTTATTCATTGTCTCTGTTTGACCATCGGATTGAGGATGATAAGATGAGCTATGAGCTAGTTGAGTACCCAAACAAGAAAATATCCAGGTCTCAAAACTTCCGTAAAAATGACTTCGTCACTTATAATAATCTTCGGTTTCCATGTAGCTTTTGAATTGTTTCCATAAATTCCGTAGCAACCGTACTCGCTTTAAATGAATGAGAGATAATGGCCAAAAGTGTGCATACTTGGTAAGTCTATCAACTACCACCATGATGACACTCCTTTGGACTTAGGTAAACCCGTGATAAAATCCATTCAAACCTCCTCCCAACGTTGACTTGGCACGGATAAAGGTTGTAGAAGACCCACGGTCTTAATTGTCTCAACTTCATTTTGCTAGCAAATCAAAGATTTCGCCACAAACTTTTGAATATCAGATTTAAGGCAATCCCAAAAAAAATATTTCTTCACCCCGTGGTAAGTTTTTAAAAATATTAAGTGTCCTCCATAGGGAGAGGTGTGAAATTCCAAAATAATATTTTGTTTTAGTTTGGAATTCTTACAAAGATATAAGCGATCTTTGTACCATAAGGAATCATTTTTCCAACTAAATGTATCAGATGTACTAGGATCTTGCTGCAAATTTTGAATGAGTGTCCAGACTTCTTCGTCCTTCTTCCATTCATCTCTTGCTTTAGTTATCCAATCCGGTTGGATAATAGAAACGACACAAAGCAATGCTTCCACCTCTTCATTATTTCTTGAGAGTGCATATGCAACAACATTTAGCTTCCCCTTTTTTTAGATTATTTCAAAGTCATAACCCAACATCTTTGTGACCCATTTTTGCTGCTCTTTTGAAGATAGTCTTTGTTCCAAAAAGTGTTTAAGACTATCATGATCATTTTTTACCTTGAAGTGTCTTCCCATTAGGTAAGTTCGCCATTTCTTTAGTGCATGTAGTATTTCCAACATTTCCTTCTCATAAATAGCCTTTTGTAAATACTTTCCTTTGATTGAACGACTTTCAAAAGCAATGGGTCTTCCTTCTTGCATTAAAACAACACCAATTCCATGTTGTCTTTCATTTTTTCTTCCATGTCATCCATCTTAGCTTCCACGCCTTTCTTTAAACCATCCATCTTCGCTTCCATGTCTTTCTTCAAAACTTCCATTTCATTTTTTGTTTTAAATGTAAAGTTGTAATGTGTACCGTTTAAATGTTGAGAAACCAGCTCCAAAAATAGAAGAAAAGAGATATCAACGCCTTAGAAATAATCCAATTCGAGGGGGAAACCTCCAATACATTACATGAATGAAAAATTCTTGGATGATACAAATGAAAAAAACCTATTTTCTATATATAGGAGTCCATGGGGCCACAATGTAATCCTAGCCGACCTAACAATAATAATTGAAGGGCACAATAATAACAATATGGGGGTTACAGGGTACAACAATAACAATAAGGGGGTTACACTAACAAAAATAAGGGACTATACTAGTAATATAGGGACCTAAAAAAATCCCTTCCCCACTTCCCTAAATTTTCCTACACTTGTCCCAACTCCCTAACCCTACTTCCAACTCCCTTTCCCTTCCCCTTTCCTCTAGGGTTTCAAAACAAAACATACATTATGGAGGAGGAAAGATACATTATGGAAGAGGAAAGAGAGGAAAGGAGACACCACAAAGGAGGAAGGATTATGAGTTTTGAGCCATCCAACACTAGAGAATTGTTGGCCTCACCCATGACAGTCAATTGCTTCAAACATGTGGGTTGTTTTGACTTATGTGAGATGGTCCAAAGAGTACATCATCCCCCTTCTTTGACCAGAGTTTTCATCTCTAACCTCGAAGACAACCAAGTGACCATTGCAGGGGTGACCTTCACCATTTCCACAGATATTATTGTTGCAGCCACAAGGATACCGAATGTGGGTGAAAAATGGTTTAAGGCCATAGATGTAGATGCCCAGTATTATGAACCATTTCTCAAGCACGGTGCAAAAATGACAAAAAGAAAATCTTTCCTTTTAGTCACCTACTTGATATATTTTCTCCCATGATGAAGATCATCATGAAATATTTCACTTTTGAGGGCAGATTCTCCAGACTATACACCTATCACATCAGGTTTCTCATGCATTTCACTAGGGTGAAATTGCTCAACATCCCTCACTATTTGTATAGGAGTATTGATAATATTTCCTACATAGTGCAGAACAGAGAGTATGAACATCAGATGAAAAGCCTCTTCCATCACTCTCTAATCAAAATAATTGTCCTTCATCATCTCAATTAGCTGAACATTGCATGGGAGACCCTCATTGAGAATAATTTCTTCATTATTCCACCACCTCGGCCTGCTAGACCAATTACACCACCAACATCATTCTCTCAAAGACAAATAGGGTCATATAGCAGGGTTGTAGTGAAAGAGTCCAAAGAGGCCAACAAGGCCAAAGAATTCAAAGAAACCAAAAAGGTCAAAACCTACCAGAGGGGAACTAGGCAAGTGTTTTCTCCACAAATTGTGGAAGGGGCCTTGCCTTCTTCATCAACAAAGTAGGGAAAACAAAAGTAAGAAGATACAGTTTTCAATGAAGAGGAAGACCTTCATGAGGAAGAAAGAGGTTTTGAGTTGATGGACTTGGATGACATCATGAGGCCTCAAAGTTTATCATCAAATAAAAGGATGTCATAATCAAATAACTTTAGAACAACATGGCAAGAGCCCAATTTGTCATATCATTCCTTGAACAAGAGAACAAGCATCTGAAAGACAAGCAGGTACTCATGGAGTTAGAGCTAATAAAGGAAAAAATACAAGACATCAAGGGTAAGGCGATGATGGCACCTAATGACTGTTACACAGCATTTTCTCACCATCCCTACAAAACCTCATCCCGTACATTGGAGGACTATTCATGTGACTTGTGAACAGTAAAATGTCCTAAAGACACCTTGATGGCATCCTTCTGCATAAGGGAAAGAATTCTCCTCGAGAACATTTCCTCAGAAAACTATTAAAAAATATGTTTGGGCATTGGCGCGAGCAGCCAGTTCATCACTTGCGCCGACCTTGGAAATTTGCACTGAGACCGTGCAACCTGGCACTCTGTCCCTGTGTATTGCCCGCGCCAAGCCTATTTGGGAATGTTTTTTAAAAATAAAGGGCGGAAGTTTGGTTCTAACAACTTCAGAATGGATCATCAAAAATAGGTTGGGTTGTTTGGCTTCAGATCTCCCTGTTTATGAAGTGGTTTTTCACCTCTCATGGAACCTTCCTAAGAGATAGGACTCTCCCCCATGATAATAGGGATCCTAACCTCTCCTTCTCCCTCTATAAAAGCCTGCCCTCTCTATTTTCAAGCTAGCTAAACATTTTGGAAGAAAACTATAGCTGAGTGACTATTGAGAGCAGAGCCAAGGAGAATCCGGTAAGAGAGAGAGCCTTGTCCAAATTCCCGACAAGCTGTGTGAGAAACGCTCCGATGGAAGCCCTACCGAAGGAAGAACGCGACGTCGAAACTCGGTTGTAATATTTCTTCTATATTTTAATATATGCTCGACTACATTATTGGTTCCATCGTTGTATTGCTTATTTGTGTAATTCAATTTGATTCAATATTTTCCGACTGATTGATAGTTACATGCTTGAATTATTACGTTGTACGTCATCATTTTCCTCTACATATGTACAGGTGTCCGGACGCGGTGAGGAAAGGATTTTGATCTGTCGAGCTAGGGACGAGAAGCAACACTTCTTCTTCTTCGACAATAGCAGCGTAGGACTTGAGGTAGGCTATCTATCATAGCTTTGTCTTTTGTAACTAGGAATCGATATCGTAGTGTGTTTTTTTTGTTGCTAGACCCACTCTTGGGCTAGTGGGATCACCTCTGTCCGCAGAGGGGATTTACCTCTCCAACAAATTGGCGACTCCATTGGGGATCAGTGTGAGTTTGTCTTTCATCCTATAATTCGTCTTCTTGGTCTTTGATTGCTTAGCTTGCTTTTATGATTATCTATGATGAGTCTAAGACCCCTGTTCAGCCCCAAAGGATCAATTTGACCTATGTTTTTCCAAAATTTCCATCTTTCCAAGGGTGGCTTGATTGGCACGGATTCTAGCCTGACAGTAGTGCCAACTGGTGCTATTTTCCAGTTTATCAATCGTGCCATCCCCTGTCTAGCGCGGATTACAGCCAGACAGTCGCGCCAACTCCTGTAGGTGCTAGGGTTTTCCCTGTTTTGGAGTTTTTGGTCCATCTTGGTGTCTATAGATATTTTCTTAGCTTGATTTGAACGCTTTGGGTTTGTTTTTTATTGAGAATAGCCCTTATCTTTCTGTTGTTTTCCCTTTTCTCTCAATTTTTCTTTTCATCCCTAGGTTTTCTAGGTACTTCAGCCTGCTGAGCCTCCCATGGGAGTTTCGGGTCCTTGGTTTCCCAGTCAACTTCGTTTCTGCCTCTTTGCATTCAGCTTCTTGGATCCATTTGAGTGATTGCATTAATTGATTGATTGTCCTCTCTTTCATTCAGTTTTTCTCTCGTCACTCCAAGCCTAAATTACACAGCTCGTTTGGGTCTCTTTTGAGATCTTTCTTTGATTTGAGGCATTTCGTCATTGGTTTGAGTCTTGTTGTGCTTGTTTTGAGTTGAGTGAAATTGTTTTGTTTCAGCTCTCGCTTCACCATTCCCAAATTGGTGTTTTGATTTATTTTTCATGTCATTTAGTGCACTTGCTCTAATATATTGAAAAATACAAAAAAATACAAACAAACAAAAAAACCTTTTCATTCTTGATTAGCATACTGAAAATTGGAAAATCTTTCGCATTTCTAGCATTATATAATTCTAGGGAAGAGCTTTTCAGTTTCATTAGCTTGCATCAGATTCAGTAGTGGATGTTTTTGTATGTTCATATTATTTCTATCACTTGGAAGCTCTTAACTCTCTCGTAGATATCTTTTCATTAAAAGAAATGGTATTTTATGGCATATAGCTTGCATTTAGGGATTCGTGAGATTCCACATTCGGTAGGACCTTGGAATTGAAACATAAATACAATATCAACTTAAAATTTATTCAATTAACCTAAGGCAACATTGAAACCTAATAGAATATTTAGTGGTCTAAGTTAGAGACGTGTTCTGGCGTCTTTAAACCTAGCAGCTGTCGCTCGCCATCTGGCTTCAGACAGCGCTAATACAGACTTGTGCTCCCCGTACCGTCGAATATATAAAGGGAGACCCCTCTAGGTTGCAATCGTTTTATCTGTAGGAAGCCAATTTTGCTGCCTTGTAACCGTGATACACCGAACACAGCATTCGGGGAGACTACCTGCACGTACGTCAAGTCCTTGGTTGATTTCTCTTTCATTTTATAACCAAGGTGTATATGGCAGCTCACGGGAGCCTGGTACACCGTTCTACCTAGACTACCTGAGCAGTCATTTTTTAACTCCATAAATTTGAAAAGATCATCGAGCACTTGTCTTTTCATGCTCGTTTCCAACCTAAAAGTGATAGAGTCACCTTTTGTCTGTTTCTCGACTCTTAAAATATGAAACGGCAGATTTTTGTTTCAATGTTTTAAAAATTAACTGCCCATGAAATATTCCTGGTTAAAGTTAGTTTCCTTAGGGTTTTGTTCTAAATTTGTTTCTAATGACAACGTTTCCGGAGTTCACTAACCCAAGAATCCCTTCCGAAGGGAATCCTGGTCATTTTCCTACTTTTTGGAATGTTGGTGCTCCTTATATGGCAACATTGTCCCTACCCGATTTAACTGTTGGATTGCCTGTATGGTTATTTTCGACCTCAATGGTCCCGAGTGTTCCATCCACCGTACAGCCATCTCCCCCACCTGAACAACATCATGTTGCTTCTAAGGTGGACCTCTCCCCTTCTTTGCATATTTCTTCGTCCTCCTCTTCTACTTCGCCTGGTGAATGTCCGGATTCCGGTAACCAAGTGGCTAAGAAGAAAAAAAAGAAGACAAAGAAGAAAAATTCAAATAAGAAATAGGGCAACTCTGCGGCTATTGCGCCTAAGAAACCTTCCCTTGATAAACCATCCCACTTTCCACGGAAATTCAAATTCCCTTGTATGTTGTGAAAAGGTGACCACTTTCTTTGAGATTTCCCTGGTATTCACAAGGTGCTTGAAGCATGGTCTGATGGTCGTCCACCGTTGCTTTTGGCTTCTGGAAGTATATTGGTAACACATCTTCGACTAGCTCTAATAAGACTCATAAGAAAGAGGGTATGATTACCAATCCCTGTAAGTTGTGTGAAGGGCATCATCCCATTCACCTTTGTTCGTACATGGATGAAGCCAAGAGAGTGTTGGACAACTCTACTCTATTTGCACCCTGCCTTCTGGTTGGTTACTAGAAACTTTCTTTCAATCCTCCGCTAGTTGATTCCACGATCGATCAAGATTCATCTTTGGTCGATCCTGCTCCCCCGGAAATTCAAATTCAGGAATCCATTCCCGACCAACCATTAGACGTGGAATCGGTCGACTTGATCCCGCCTATGGTTCATAAGGTCTTTTCCGTCGAGAGTGGATCTCATCCCCCTCACGTTCCTCTTGTTTCTTCAGATTCCTCGGACTTGGAGAAAGATCATCCCTTCCCTATAGTTCAAGAATTTGCTCCTCTTGCTCCCGTAATGGAGGTCTAGGAGGATGCTCCTCTTGCTCCAGTAACACTAGGGGAAAACCATCTCAGTTCGATGGTATCCCCTCCAAGTATTTTGGTCGCTTCCTTTGATTGGAGTCGATTTTCCGGATACCGCCTTCCGTCTTATGTGCCTTTCGAGATAACAGTACAAACCTTTGATCTGGTCATACCCAGCACTATTATAGATGAAGGCACATCTGTTAGTATTATGTCTTCAAATACTTGGCAAGCTTTTGGTTCTCCACCGCTTATGCCTGTTACCCAGAATCTGTTGGCTTTTAACAGAGGAACCAGTCAACCGTTAGGGATACTTCCAAATTTCCCTATTACTTTGGGAGGGAAAACCGTCTATATAAATGTGATGGTTGTTCCAGGCCCCTTGGATTTCAATTCACTCTTGGCGCGCGACTATACTTATGTCATGAATGCACTTGTGTCCTCCCTCTTTCATGTGATCTGTTTTCCACACAAAGGTCAGATCGTGACCATTGATCAGTTGTCATTCTTTGGTCCTGAAATGGCAGCTGGCCCATCGTCATCTCTACCAGATCTTTATTTGTCGATTGTATCTTCCCCGCCGCAGGTCAATTATGTGGCTACATGTCCCATGCCCACATTTAGTGATAGTTCCATTGCGCATCATGTGCTAGGGGCATTGGGTCCTGATTTCCGAGATGTTGTTCTCCCATCCGGTGCGGAACTCTTGGAAGCCATGACTTCTTATTCATCATGATGAGTTTTCTTCGGAGCATAGTTCGTTTTCTTGTGTCAAGCTCATTAAAAAATGAAACAAGGTTGTCGGAGCACAGTTCATTTTCTTGTGTCAAGCTCCTTAAAAAATGAAACAAGGTCTTCGGAGCAGGGTTCTTTTTCTTGTGTCAAGCTCCTTAAAAAATGAAATAAACTGGTCAGAGCATAGTTCATTTTCTTGTGTCAAGATCCTTAAAAAATGAAACAAGCTGGTTTGAGGATAATTCGTCTCCTATGTCAACCTCGTTAAAAATTAATTAGCTCATGAGGATAGTTATTTTAATGTGTCAACCTCGTTAAAACAATGAAACACGTCCCCGTTCAATTCAAGTCTTTGATATGATCTCATAAAATCCCAGTCGAGTCTTTCTCTGATCTCATAGTTTGAACCTTCACTCCATCTGGCGTTCATATGGATTGAAGCTTGGGGGGCATGTACCTCGAATTGAGTCACCATGCTGGGGGCATGCTTACTTTTTCAAGCATAGTTTGTTTCTGTTTCAAGCTTGTGTAAAAATGAAACCGATTTCAAGCATAGTTTATCTTTGTTTCAAGCTTGTGTAAAAATGAACCAACTTCAAGCAGAGTTTCCTGATCTCAAGCTTGTGTGAAAAAGAAACCATTCCCATTTTACCTCTCGTGATTTCCATTTTATCAGCCTATTTTTCCAGATGAACCTTGGTTTTCTCATTCCATCGTCCCTATCTGCTCAGCCGATCATATGCCTTCACTTGGTTGTTTTTACCCATTCCTGAGGAACCGCTGTGATGAGTGGTCTTGTTAGCCAGCCTCTTAACCTTTATTTGTTCTGAGCAGTTCCACCATTACCGGAACCAGTTGCTACCCTTTATACCACTCGTTCCTCTAGGAGGAGTCACCTTTCAGCTCTTTTCTGACTCTCGAAAACTGAAAAGATTGTCGAGTCACTTGTTGTTTTGAGCTCGTTAAATTGGCTGCGAAGCGATATCTGCCCAGTATACGTTTACCCCTTTTTCGGGTTGGGATAAATTGTTTACAAAAAAGGAATACCCTAGCCTATCGCGACTAGGAGGTTTTCTCAGACACCGTTTTCTACCTTTTCGGATTTGAGGGAATATTTAAGAAAAGGGACTGCTGGAGTTTTATGTTCTGCCTTATTTTCAAACTCTCTAAATATGAAAAGATGTCGAATTCTTCCTTTGCCAAACTCGTTAAAAACTGAAGACATCGGACTCCGTCGCAGTGACGTTACTCGAGTTTCTCCTTCCTAGGGCTCGTAAAATTTACTAGGTTGGATTTGTCTGAAGGACAAACTTACATCACAAGAACATGATGTCCCCTTCAAGCTTGCTTTCAAAAATAATTGGGGTACTTGCTAGAAATGGTGGGGGAAAATGGAACCAAGATTGTAGTCGTGTTGGTAGTATGTCGCTCTTGAACATGGCACTTGTCTGCATTTGTGTCGGGTTGGGGAAATCTCATCTCATTATTTACTTGCCTCCATGGGTTTGGGTAATCTTTTTTGACCGCTCATCTGCTCTTTGCCACGTCACCATGACCTCAGATCCCTTGATGTCAAAATACTTCCAAATCCAGTGTCGTGCCACTGATATGTTCAAGAGAAGTTGGCCTCTGCAGTTTTCAACCTCCCTCTGATTCTATGTTGGTCTCGATTCACAAACATCATGTTCCTTTGTCTCGCGTTGATGATGTGGGAAACATTATGGCCCACCTTTGATCAAGGTCCCTTCCTGTCAACTCCAGCTCATTATCCAGGAAGTTGATCTAGAGACTCCCTTTAGGTACCTTAGAGCTTGCATGCCTCAATGGTAGGTACTTCGCATTCGACACAAGGTTTTCATTATTTGCCTTCGATCGGATGATTCTGCGGGTGTTCAACACCAGATCACTGTTCACATTCCATAGATTGTACCTCTTGTACCTTGAGAGCCATTGTCATTATTGGTGGTTTCTCTCGCGTCTGTTAATAGTTTTCATAATTGGTTGGTAATCAAACGATGTTCTTGCATGTTTGACTTCAGCTCACATATTCACATGCTCGAACTTGTACTTTGTTCGGGTCGGGATGGAGTGCAAGACCTTGGATTTTGTCTAATGAAATCCAGGCTGCGGGTTCTTTGTGGATTGTTATGCCTTATTACATGACTCTTTTGATTGGATGGCTGTGACCATACCTGAGTCTACTTGTTGATCCTTATTTTGCTGGATGTTTGCATCCATACCTTGGATCTCGGTTTTTGTACACTTTATTATGGATGGTTGCGCCCATACCACATATCATGTATCAGAGATATCGGTTGTATTTTTACTCGCAGGTCTTTCGACGGCAGTGTTTTCAGTTGAATGAGTTCTCATAAATCATTTCACCCCTCCCTCTCTCTCGGACCTCATGCTTTAGGGGGAATCTGTTACACATCATTTTGTCACTATCCCTGCAATCCCTCATCTCGTACATTGGAGGACTATTCTCGTGACCTGTGAACAGTAAAATGTCCTGAAAACACCTTGATGGCATCCTTCTACATAAGGGAAAGAATTCTCCTGGAGAACATTTCCTCAGAAAACCATTAAAAACCTATGTTTGGGCATTGGCGCGAGCAGCCAGTTCATCACTCGCGCCGATTTTGTAAATTTTTACTGAGCCCGCGCCACCTAGCGCTCTGTCCCTGTGTATGTCTGCGCCAAGCCTATTTGTGAATTTTTTTTTAAAATAAAAGGTGGAAGTTTGGTTCTAACAACTTCATAATGGATCATCAAAAAGAGGTTGGGTTGTTTGGCTCCAGATATCCCTGTTTAGGAAGTGGTTTTCCACCTCTCATGGAACCTTCCTAAGAGATAGGACTCTCCCCCATGATTATAGGGATCCTAAACTCTCCTTCTCCCTCTATAAAAGCCTACCCTCTCTATTTTCAAGCTAGCTGAACATTTGGGAAGAAAACTATAGCTGAGTGACTATTGAGAGTAGAGCTAAGGAGAATCTCATAAGAGAGAGAGCCTTGTCCAAATTCTCGACAAGCTGTGTGAGACATGCTCCGTTGGAAGCCCTGCCAAAGGAAGAACACGACGTCGGAACTCTGTTGTAATATTTCTTCTATATTTTAATATATGCTCGACTACATTATTGGTTCCATCATTGCATTGCTTATTTGTGTAATGAAATTTGATTCAATATTTTCCAACTGATTGATAGTTACATGCTTGAATTATTACGTTGTATGTCGTCGCTTTCCTCTGTATATGTATAGGTGTCCGGACGCGGTGAGCAAAAGGATTGTGATATGTCAAGCTAAGGACGAGAAGCAACACTTCTTCTTCTTCGACAACAGCAGCGTAGGACTTGAGGTAGGCTATCTATCGTAGCTTTGTCTTTTGTAACTAGGAATTGATATCGTAGCGTGTTTTGTTTGTTGCTAGACCCACTCTTGGGCTAGTGGGATCGCCTCTGTCCGCAGAGGGGATTTACCTCTCCAAAAATGACTCTGACCATGATGATAGTCAAACCATCAAGTCAAGGCCAAAAACAAGAGGTCTTAAGAAATCTTTAGAGCTAGAGAAACATGGGGCAGAGCAACTCAGTTTTGAGGAAAGGATTGCAAAGGAAATTGAAGATGACAGAGAGGTGTGGCTTGACAGATTTAACCTTCACCTTGAGAAACTCCTCCATAAGGAAAAAAAAGACAATAATATTCTTAGACACATGTCCAATAGATACATCACTAGAAACAATATCTCCACATTAAGCTCAAGCAGCTGAAGGACAAATACAAGCAAACCCTAATCAAGAAAAAGGAGGAGGATAAACTTGAGATTCTTGTTGATGCCTCACTAATTGCTTGAGGCACTTCACCAGCACTCCATATAAAAAAATTTATCAATTTTGGACAATTTTCAAGTTTTTGGGCATTTTTCCAAATTTTGACAGACTTTCAACATAGTCCACTTGTCAAAAACGCAGTGCCTAGGGCGTTTCCATTTTTCTAGAAGCCTAAAAATGAAAAAAGGTCACCACCATTGGATTCAGAGGGCCCTCTACATCAAATTTTTACTATTGGCACATCAAATTTGGGCATTATGACAGGGAGAAATGGCCAAAAGATCTAAAAAAATCACCTTTCTGCCTCATTTTTCAGGCTGGCGCTACGCTTTTGACCAGTTTTGGGAGATTTCAGTTTTGAGGGCCTTAAATTCATCATTTTCATAACTTAAGAGCAATTTTGGAAACTATACAAGAGAATATTCCAATGAGTTATCTTGGGCTCAATTTGGACTTCAGCATGTCCTCCAAAAGTGACCTTGAAGTTGGCGTTGTGCTTTTGTCAAGAGCACTGCGCTTTTGCCAGTTCACTGATATTTTCCATATTTTGAATTTTTCTCAATTGGTAAATGTATTGAATTCCTTTTTATTGATGTAATTGATGAATTTAAATGTATTTATGTTCCTAAAGGTTACTAGAGGTAGATACATTGGATAAAAGTGTATTTTTGGATAAATGAATCAGTTTCACCAAAATTTTAGGAACAAGTTTCTTGACCTCCCTAGTCTTTGGGTTTCCAGTTGAGAATTTTGGGGATCAACTCCACAAGTCAATGATTCGACCCCTGAGCTGGGGAGAATCAATTTTGGTCTTTATTATTCACTTCTTTTCTCATAGCAAGGGTTGGATATTACTGGATTGGTCACTAAACTCTATTGTAATCAGATTTTTGTCAAGTAATAACAGACTGAGTTGCGGCTATTTTGATGGAATTCTTGTGGTAAAGTTATTTGACATTGTTTCTTATTATGTTTTGTAAATTTGCGAATGTATTGTGATTTCATATTCATGCCATCTCTATATGTAATTATTTCTTAGTCAGAAAGACAGAATTCATTAAGCTTATGCTCTGTTTTGGAGGAATAGTTACAATTTGTTTCATCTTCTTCTTAGTAGAAAATAATTCATATTTATTATGCTCTTTTCTCAAACCCTTGCAGTCTAGACCACTCCATCAAGATATCCTTTTGTGTTGAACTACTTACCTACCTTGCTCCTTCAGATCCCTGCAATTCTGATCATTGTTTGCCCTGACCTAGTTCCTTCCTTGATCTATTCACCATCCAACACCTCAAAAATCAATCAACCAAACCCTTGTGCTACTATACCTAGTCTAATATCTCATTGATCCGGTCACATTGGTTGAGATCCATTGGAGAGAGCCCTCTCCTACCTATTAGGGCTATCTACTTGGAAAATATTGGTTTGTGGTTACCTTTGTTGGTCTCTTCTCAGCCTCGGAGATCCGGTGGAGTGATAACATCACCTAATGATGAACTCTTCTCTTGGTCCCTGTAGCCAACTGTACCAACCAAGATTATGCATGCAATTATTAATTCAAGCAACACTTATCCATCGTCTCATGATAGATATAACTATATTTATATTCAGGGTCAATCAAAATGGGAACAACTTGATCACAAATCTTACCTTCCATCTCAATAATGGATGCCTAATTATCAACCTACCCATTATCCACTATTTCATCAATTCAAGGAACAATATTCCCAACATATCCAACTATTTGTGCCTCCTAAGCACCATCAATTTGAGTCTTTCCACCCTAGTGCGATGGAAAATCACTCGTGTGATGCTCTCCACCACAAGTCCAACATCTCAAAGTATTCCTACCATTTCCCTTATTCTTCTCCTCAGGTTGAAATCCATGTCCTTTGTCAACTACATTTAACTTATTGTGATATGTTATTTCTCCTTGTCACCTGCATCTTGAGGTATTCCTCACTCCTTAGCCCACTTTCCTTTAGTCTTCTCATTATCTTTCCAATCCCACTTAGGCTTAGACTTGTACTTTGACTTCTCATAACAATGCTTCAAATTCCCAATGACTTCCTCCAATGATCGAAGCTCATCATACTCAATTTCCTTTTTTAAATGTTAAAGGCAATCCATTGATGAACCTTTGGACCTTTGTCTTCTCATATTTGAGGTAGAGAACATACCTTAACAACTCTCAAAACTTGGTCATGTACTCTTCATATGTCATGGAACCCATCTTCAACTCATAGAAATCCTTGGCCTTCCTGTCATAATATCTCTCAGGCAAGTAAATATTCCTGAAGAGTCATTTAAACTCATGTCAACTCAAATCCTCTACCCTGATGCCTCTAATGTGATTCACATCTTCCCACCAGATATCCACTTTTCCCTTGAGACTAAAGATAGATATATTGGCTTTCGTATTCTTTGAATGATCATGCAATATGAAGAAATTCTTCATCCCAAGAAATCATGCTTCAATGTCTTTTGATTTCTTCATATACCCATTAAAAGAAGGAGGCTAGAATTTCTTTAACTCCTCTGGAAAATACTACTTCTCACTCCTCCTATAAGTGTTGGAAACATGATTTCTGTTAGACCAAAAGTTGCAGGCTTTAGTCTTCGCTACAATCGCCAGAGTTAGGATCCACGAGAGGCAGTTATTCCATGTCATGAAACACACGGGGAGCGTTGAACCCAATTTCCAACAATCTTCCCCCCAATGCGAGCCCGGTGAGTTTCGAACTCGAGACCTGTCGCTCTGATACCAATCGTTGGAAACATGATTGTCGTTAGACTAAAACCCGCAGGCTTTAGTTTCTACTACAACCGCCAGAGTTAGGATCCACGAGAGAAATTTATTTCATGTCGCGAAACACATGGGGAGCGTTGAACCCAATTTCCAACAATAAGGATGTTGGAAGTAATGACAATGATGTCTCTAAGAACCAGAAATATAATAAAATCCATGAGTGCTAGCCCACCTATCAGGTGTGTCCAAAGATCTTCCACCTATGAATGCATCATCTTTATCCAACCATGTATCCTAATCGAGACCTACTGCCATATGCCCCATTATTTCTTTCCTCCTATCCATGATTGATCCTCAGCTATCCCTACTTCTGAAAATATGAAATACTTTGAAGGATGACTGCATTAACCTCTGATTTCTTTTCATGTCCTCTAGAAATCCTTTCTCGTGCTTCAATCAACCTGCAATTATCTGCCTTATAAATTTATATTCCTTCCTTCAAACTTCGTTGTGTATCTGATATATCAGGAGAGTACTCTTCTCCTTTTTTCTCAAATGACCTGTCTCATGACATTGAATTCACAGTAGCCCTATAAGGGGATTCATGTGAAATATATTCTACCATTTTTCTCTTTATATTTTATCTTCTATCTCCTACAAACATGTCGTCTTAGATAAACCAAATCGAAACATAATCAAAATCATACCTCGGGATATCTTAGGGGAGGCTATCTCGTATGCACAATCAATCTAGATTAGCATGATATAGATACATATTAACATAAAAATATCAAAACCTTGTATGATGACACAAAACTTAAATAATTACCACCACAATGCATGCATAGTAGACACATAAAAAATTAACATGCATGCACAACAATCACATCTACCCCGAGGTCCAATGTTTCAACCTCGCTCTGATACCAATTTGTAACTATGTATTAGAGGAAAGGGTGTAGGGAACATAATCCCTCTGGTACCACCCTGTAACAACCCCTCTCACATTTACCCATTTCTACAAAACATCCAGGCTAAACATGAGTTAAGTGTCATTATTATATGACTCAACCTCCAAGTTTCAGTTATGGAAGTGGGGTTGGCTAACCAACAACTTATAACCATCCTTCAATGACTATAGACCACTTAGCAACTTGCAAACCACCCCAGGTGATAAATCCATGAGCTAGAACTCTTTTTCACAAGAGAAAATCCCTGAACGCACCCTTTACACACTTTTCATGTGGTTATGAGGCTCCAACCACACACAAAAGCTTTCCTGCTAACATTTGTGGCCCAATTTCCTCAATTCAGAGCATGTGGTCATGAGATCTATGCCACTTTTTCAAGCTAGCCTCCATACCATTGCCCAGAACTACATGTAACTTCCCAGAATCATGAGAATGATGATAACAAGGCTAAAAAATTAAAAATTCAGCAATATCTTGACCAATACCTGCCTAATGTAAGATATACATTTCATCAAATACATGAAAAACATATAAGGTGCAGGCCATGAATGCATATATTATCATAGACTTATGAACTTCATCTAAGAATCATAAAGAAGGCTCAATTCCCTCTCTAGCTATTTGCAACAACACTTGTTAGCCCATGCACTCATCAACCATCCAGTAACCTATCTAATCATGAGAGAGATCAATATTAAGATCACATCATAGAACCAGGCATATAACCAAAAAAATTATAGCATAGAAACCATGGAAAATCAACCATAGTGTCAACATGATAACCAATACAAGTGTTCATACATCACCATAGGAAAATATTTCTTATTAACATATGAAAAGACCACCAAGTCAAGTACTTCCACGTACCACATACCATAGATTGGGCTTAACCAAATATCTCTTTCAACTGATCACCCTTGCGCCATATTCCAAGCATGAATGTGGGATCTCATGGATTACATCAAAACAAAACCAACTAGAGCTTTCAAAGGCTAAACCACCTCAACCACAGTAATTCCACCTCTACGGTCTGGAAATCACTAACACCAAGAAAATTGGTCTTTACCCAAGCTGTTCAGGGATCCATGAAATAGTAACTCAACTCATGCTCAACTCACAACCTTTAGGTAATCCAAGTTTTTATAAGGTTAAAGAGCATTTGTCCCAACCCTCGGGCTTCAGGGACTAGTAAATCAACCCACAACCTCATGGAACCCAAGTTTGTTCAGTGCTCCAAATAATTTGTTCCAACCCATATCCATAGGGAACCAGAGAACCAATCAAAAGCCAAATGGGGAACCCCTACACCATGGCTATCTAGGAAATGGAAAGTCAAGGTTGAAAGCATTGTCAATCTAGGAAAATATTCATGCCAATGACAACACATAACCAAGGAAGCACATGCATATAACATACATCCAAAAACCAGCATGATAAATCTCACATGCATATTTTTACCTGCAATCGAAAACCAATTTTTGTCCTTACTTGTCACTATTCAAGCTTCCTCTTGCACGCCCCTTTATTTCCTTACTTGCTTGTCCAAGTGCTTGATCTCTCTCTCTTTTGTTGGTCCTAATCAAAATTTGTGAACTGATTCTCTAATGAATTTTTATTATTGATATTTTATTTTTCTTCATTTTTCCTCTAATTTCCCTTATATGCAAATTTGTGTCTCTTCACCTTCCTTTTCTCTTATTTTCCTTTATTTTCATAATTAAATTTCATTTATTTCCTCTTTTCCTTTTCCAATGCCTTTGCTAATTTCCATAGCCATTAATTAATCCACAAGTGATTTCCACTATAATTTTTTTCTCACCATTCAGCTTGGAATACATGTCCCGTAACCTTGGTCTTATTTTATTTACATGGAAAATCAACCAGGGACTGTCACAAAAACCATCTTTCCTTAAGGATAAGAAGAGTTTAAAGTGGAAGACTGACAAAAACATGGAATGTAGACTCGCTCTATCTGCGCATGATCAAGAAAATAGATGGTATGTGGATAGTGGTTGTTCTAACCACATGATTGGGGATAAGAGTAAATTATTGTCTCTAAAATAAAAATACAAAGGGAACAATGTCAACTTTGGAAATAATACTCCAACAAGAAACAAGGGAAAGGGAATAGTCAGTATGGATAAAAATACCAAGGTTCAAAATTTGTTGTATATAGAAGGTCTCAAGTACAATTTTCTCAGTATGAGTCAAATGTGTGATAATGGCTACAATGTGACTTTTTGATCCATATATTGTAAGATCTTAAAAGAAGAAAATGGAAAGCTAGTGGGAAAGGTAGTCAAGACTCACAATAATGTATATGTGTTTTATGACTCCAAATAAAGTCGATAACTGAGTAATACAAATAAAACTTGGTTGTGGCATAGAATAATTGGTCATATCAACTTTGACAACTTGATAAAAATCAACAAAATAGAAGATTCAAGAGGATATTCAAGATTGTCAAAGTCCGACAACTCAATTTGTATGTCGTGTCAATTTAGGAAGCATACAAGGACTCGGTTCAAGACAAAGGAGTTATCAACCTCCAAACCACTAGATTTTATTCACACTAATATTTGTGGCCCAAAAAGGACAAAAATTCCAAGAGGAGAAAGGCATTTTATTGTATTTATTGATGATTCTACCATAGCCACTTGGATAATGTTGTTGAAAGAAAAATCAAAAGCTCTAAAAAATTTCGAGATATTTAAAGCTCAAGTTGAGAATGAGAAATATCTAAAGATTCAATGTTTAAGATCAGACAGAGGTGGATAATTCACTTCAAAATATTTTTGAAGAGTATTGTGAAGAACATGGCATAAGGAGGCAATACTCAATGAGTAGAACTCCCCAACATAATGGAGTAGTAGAGAGAACAAATAGAGCAATTAAAGAAATGGCTAGAGTTATAATGGATGAAGAAAAGGTTCCACACACTTTCTAGGGAGAAGTAGCACAAACATTTGTCTATTTAGAAACAGGACACAACTCAGGCGTAATAGTGATTAGACCCCTTATGAGTTATGGAAAGGGAGACCAGCATTAGTGAAACATTTCAAAGTATTCAGGAGTAAATTTTATATCAAAAGGAATGATAAAAGTATCAGAAAATTTGACTCTCGAGCTGATGAGGGTATATTTCTTGGATACTCTATCAAGACTAAAGGTTACATGTGCTTCAACAAAAGGAAAAAAAGGGTTGAATACTGCATTGATATTGTAGTGGATGAAATATTTCCACAAGAAGATCCATCCAAAGAAAATGAGAACTTGGATAAAGGAGCAATTTCAGCTTTTAAATTCTCATACCAAGAAGAAGCAAAAGTAGAGGACAAAGATGAAGAAATAGGTACAACACAAGGGCCCGAAACTCCTTTCAGGTTTGTGCAGAAACAACACCCAAAAATTCAAATTATTGGTGATGATAAGCTCGATGTTCAAACTAGAAGGAAATTCCTTGGCAGCCCGAGTTGTGCTACTCTTTCCTTCTTGTCACAAATCAAGCCCAAAATTCTCAGTCAGGCAAGTGAAGACAAGTTATGGGTGAAGGAAATGAATGTAGAATTGGAACATATCGAGAAAAATGATACTTTGAACATGTCCCTAGACTCAAAGAGAAGAAGTTTATAGACACCAAATGTGTCTTTAAAAATAAGTTAAATGAGCAAGGCCAAGTGATAAGGATCCATTAGAGGAAATTTCAACCTAAAAGTGGCCTCCTAAGGAAAAATAATAAAGTAAGAGAAGAATTTTGGAGAGAAACAAAGAAAACTAATTTTTGTAGTTGTATTTTTTTCTTATCTCCTTATAGTTTTACTCAAATTTCAAGTATACACACTCGTTGGATGAAGAATTTACGAGTACCCATTATGCATACTTTTGAGAAGACCCACATTGATAAAAATTGAAAATACATTAACATGTTTTTTAATGTATCTTCATTTTTTATCAATGTGTATCTTCTCAAAAGAATGCATAATGGGTACTCGTTGAATGTGGAATTTAATTTCATATTCAAAGAGTGTCTACATTTGAAATTTGAGTAAACCTATAAGGATATAAGCCAAAGCTACAATTAAAAAAAGTAGTTTTTCTTCTTTTCCCTCCAAAATATTTACATGTAACTTTTTTTGAATTTAAATAATATTGATTGGTTTACATATTATGACATGGAACTTATATGAAAATTTCATTGGCATTTTTAGGCTGAATTTTTCTCTAATGAAAGCACGACTAGTCTACAAAGGGTATGTGTAGATAGAAGGGATAGATTTTGAAGAAACCTTTGGACCTGTAGCAATATTAGAATACATCTTAATATTTCTTGCCTTTTTCATAAGAACATCAAGGTATATCAAATAGATGTGAAACTGACATTTCTCAATGGAGATATGGAAGAGGAAGTATACATCGAGCAACCAAAAGGGTTCCTGCTATCAAAAAACTAATATTATGTGTGTAGACTCAATCTCGTTATCAATGAATAAAGCATAGTGCATTATTGAATCCACCTATTGCACACAAATTCTTTGGATGAAGAAGACCTTAAAGAACATAAAAGTAGAGTTGAATGATTTAATTCCAATCATGTGTGACAACACTAATGTTATCAACATCTCTAAAAAAATTCCATGCATTCAAAGACCAAGCATATTCCCATTAAGTTCCATTTCTTAGGATATCATGTTGTTGCCAATATTGTTTTTCTTGAATATGTGGCCACTAAATAGCAGCTTGCATATATATTCACAAAGCCACTAGCACAAGAACCCTTTGAATATCTTAGGTGGCAAATAGAAGTTGTGTCTCATTCAACCAAATGACTCAATTTAAATGTGCCTTTGAAGCTACTCAGCTTGTTGGATCAATTAGAGAATAAGCTGCAAAATCTCAGAGGGAGTTTCTTCCATTGGTTAAATCCTTTTTCATCTATGTCAAAGGGGGGGAAGAATTTTCTGAGTGGAATGGTTATTGATGTCAGGGGGAGTGTATGGATGGATAAAACCCTGCTTGGTTTGTTGCCATCAATGCCAAAGGAGGATATTGTTGAGCATAATGTTGGCATTGATGTCAAATAGTTAAGGATTGAAGATGTATGGTATGTCAATTTCAGGGGGAGTCCTATGGTTATTAAAGTCTTTAGTAGAGAACCATCATAGTAGCACGTCAGTTAAAGAAGCTAAAATACTATAAATATGATGGTTGTGAGTCTTAGGATTTAAAGGCATTTTTGCCTCAAAAGAGAAGCTCAAATTATTAGAGAAATTTTGAGGTACAAAATGGGCCTCCTAAGGAATATTATAAAATAATAGTGGAAATAATAAAATAATATTAGATTACCTCATCAAGTTTTTGAGGGGGAAAAGAAAAAACTACTTTTTCAACTCGTAATTTCAACTTATCTCCCTATAATTTTATTCGAATTTTGAGTGGGAGCACTCATTGGATACGGAATCTACTTTTGCATCCAAGGAGTACCCATGTTGCATACTTTAAATGGACCCTACTACATGAAAATGTGAAATACATGAAAAAATGTGATTACATTCAAGGAGTACACATGTTTCACACTTTCGATGGACCCTACTACATGAAAAATGTGAAATACATTAAAACAATGTGATTTCAATCACGTATTTTCATGTATTTCACATTTTTGTGTAATAGGTTCCATCGAAAGTATGAAACATGGGTACTCTTTGAATTAAAAACTAAACTTTGCATCCAACGAGTGTTCCTGCTCGAAATTTGAGTAAATTTGTAGGGAGATAAGTTGAGAATACGAGTTTAAAAAGTGGATTTTATTTTTTTTATTTTTAATATTTTTACCTTTTTACTCCAAAAATGGTGAATCATCCCCCATGGTTGGCATCATCATATTGAACCCTATTGGTTCTTATAATGTTTATTTTTGTTGTACATTTTTATTTTGAGGCCTATTTTTTATCTTAAAATTTCTCTAATGTGCCCTCGGAAGTGGCATAGTTGGATAGTGCTTAGAAATAGATTTCCAACTGTGTGTTGAAGTTTTAATTTGGCCCTAAGGAGCGAAAGTTATGGTTGGTCAAAGTTAGTAGGCCAAAATTCAACCAAGTGACGTAGCCATGGGTCCTAGCAATCTAGTCAACATACAATAGCGCTTGAGTAAAGGTAGCATAATATTATTGTTTGTTCTAAGCTAAGGAGGAAGAAGCACATGGTTCAATTGGGACACGTAAGCCTGGAAAATATACCCCAGAAGTTTTCAAAGGAGGTTCAACATGGAGGTTTGATGCATCGAAGATGTGGTACCGAAATAATCATTGATTCGTGCGTGCGTGGATCAATAAAATTTTAGATACAAAGGCAAGAAGGATTATGTAATATCAGAGGAAATTGATCGGAATAAATGATCCATCGCAAGTCCATATTCTCCGAGACCCTGAGATATGAGACCCTAAGTCATGGGGAACAAGTTGTATGGGTGAAGCGCTTAGACCCAGTGGTTTTGGTTCTAAACTCTAGCAAAGGTGGCATCAACGTGGTTGAAAACTCATCCCGAAAAAAATATGACTGGTTCATGTGTCAGTGGCATGGTCCCATGGGAAAAGTAACCCCGGAAGAAATAATACATTGGAAGTAAATGATCTTAGAATTTACAGAGGGGCGAACAAGTAGAAATGTGTTGATATTGGTGGCAGATGACAAAGGCGAGAAGATGGAAAGGGGAGACTACAAGTGATGGAAATAGTTATATTTCTAGAGGACATGGTAGATATGTAATTCCGGTGAAAATATGATTGATACGCGTGTTGGGCATGTGACAGCGCACAGTGGCAAGTGGCATCATCTAGGAGGAATCTCAATCCCTGGAAGAAATTGTCCCCGAAAGAAACCACTCATGCTCCATTGAGTTTTTGTCGAGGAACAAAAGTTGAGAGACGTGAATTTTGATTCCAGGTGACAATAATAAGTTATGTTCTGAGAACGATGTGGAATAAAATTCACCTTGGTGGTATTTTGATTGGACACGACGCATGGCAGGTTGACCCACAGGAACACATAACTCCAGAGGAAACTCCTCAAAAATTATCAAACAAGTGCCACAAATTTTTCCCGAGAGATTTTTCTCCAAGAAATAAAAGTCAGGGACTAAAGTTCGCGACCAACACAAGGTTATATGTGGTAATATGACCACGAGCACGAAAAATTTTGTGACAAAGATTATTCCCTCAAAACTATGATGCAATGGGGCTCTGGATGGAATTCTAGAAATGGTTTCATGTATTAATGTGACCAAAATCTTGAACTGTTTGGCAACTATTTTGGCCTATGAGATATATTTGGCATCTACGCCATATCTAGGAGATCTCTACAGTTGACTTATGTCGGCAATGAACGGTCGAAAATTATTTGGAGTGCACGGTGTGGATGCACAGGTTGTTTTTTTTAATGGAATCAATGGTGATGGTTGAGAGGTTGGATCAAGGAAAAAAGGACCATGATTCTTTTTTTAATTAATTAATGGTGTATGTGGAGGATTAAGAACGGAAACAAGGACCATGATTTGTAGGAGAGTTTTAATGAATATCGGACCATAAATATCAAATTAACATTTTGGAGTACATCTCTCAAGTGAGTGGAGATTCATGTTGGTTATACAAGAAAAATTTAATGGTGGATCTCTCTAAGTGTGTAGGAGGACTGAGAATTAATTCTAAGCATGGAAAAACCCCAGAGTCCACTCTCAAATTTATTATAGCTACAACTATTGCGTAATTAAATCTCTGATAGCATGCAATCAAATTTGTAAATCCACACGGATCTGCAATTGAGACCATGCCTATGCATGTTGGTTGAGTAAATTAAGCCCATACTCATGTTCTTAATTGAAGATCATTGTGTCATATTGCATTGAGGATGTGCTAATTAATGAGCTAACCAATTGTATTGTTCAAGGAGTTTCTACAAAACAAAAGCTCATGAAACACTAAGAGAGTTAGGAGAGTGTGTTGAGTTGGTTGTGGGTGCTTAACATGTGAGGTTGATCTCTAGAAGATCTGTTTGAGTGCTTGATACTAGTTGAGGGTTGAGAGATGGTGATTCTTTAAACTAATTGAAGTCAACAAATAGAGCTAATGGTGTAGTGAGGCGTGCAGTAGAGAGTGAGGTTACAAAGCAGAGAGGAAGAATTGTGGGTGATAGCAGATCGGGTTCTTTATGTGTCTATGTAATAAAAGTAGGCCTCCATTACATAGTTTCAAAATTGTATGAAAAGTAGAACTTTTGGATGAAGCAAGTTGTGGTCTGTATTTATAAGAGGTTGGTGCATCTTTCCAAGTTGTGGCTTGCTATTTTTGAAGGGGGGTTTGGGCCTCCTTTGAGTGGGTTCTCACAAACAACAATAACAAACATATTGGTGGTTTTCCCATTTGGGTTTACACATTAAATCCTTGTGTCCATATTTGTATGAATCCCATTGTAACTACCCCTCCCTCATTTACACAATGTTACCATCCCATTAGAGTAAAATGACACAAGTGTCACTATGACATGACCCTAACTCCAAGTTCCAGTTATGTAAATGGGGTCGACAAACTGATAAAACATTACTCACATTCCTCAAGGACCACAAACCACTCAAGAGTTGAAAAGCCACCCTAGGTGATCAATCCCTGAGTTGGAACCCTTTTTCTCTAACCTAGCACCCCAATCCCACACACAACAAGGCAAGGGTATGGTTATAGGCCTCTAACCGCATGCACAAGCCTCATTCCCTGTTGTTATGGCCTAAATCCTTCAGTTCTGAGCATGCAGTCCCAGGATTTGTGTCACCTTTCCAGGCCAGCCTCTAGATCACTACCTAGAATTTCCTGAAACTTTCTTGAATAATAATTTACATGATGGAAATGCTAAACATTCAAAATTGAAGCAAGAACTTGACCTACACTTCCTAATCCATAACATAAATTTCATCAAACATATGGAAAACATGTAAGCTACAAGTCATGAATGCATCTATTTTCATAAACTGATAGTCTTCATTTGAGAATCACCAAGAAGGCTCAAAGCCCTCTCTAGCTAGATGTAATAACACTTGTTAGTCCATGCATTCATCAACCATTCAATAACTTATCAAAACATGTCAAGAGCCTTATATAGATTACTTCATATAACTAGCAAATTACCAACATAGAAAGAATGGAAAATCAACCATAATGTCACAATGATAACAAGTACAAGTGTTCACAAATTGCCATAGGAAAATAGCTCTTATTAACATACGAAAATTCAAACTAAGTCGGGGACTTTCACGTACCACCCGACCATAGATTACATTAAACAAAAACCCTCTTTCAACCAATCACCCTCTTTCCATATTCCAAGCATGAATGTGGGATCTCATAGATTACACCCAAAAAAAAACCATGGCTTCCAGAGGCCAAACCACCTCAACCCTCAACCATAGTGATTCCACCTATATGGTCCAAAAATCACTAACACCAATCAGAATGGTCTCTACCTAAGTTTTCTGAGGCTCTAGGAACTAGTAACTCAACCCACGATCTTCTAAGGCTATAGAGTGTTTGTTCCAACTGCGGCTCCAAGGACTACTAACTCAACCCACCAAGGGCCCCAGAGCGTTTATTCCAACCAACAGCTCCAAGAACTAGTAACTCAACCCTATTTATTCCATGGTTTCTAGAGTGGTTCTTCCAACCCACGACCATAAGGAAAATGAGCACCAATCAAAAAAACAAGTGGAAAAACCCACAACACCATGGCTATCTAGAAAATGGAAAGTCAAGGCTAAAACCATTGTCAATATAGGAAAACATCCATGCCAATGACATCACATAACTCTAGAATCACACACATATACCATGCATCCAAAAATCAGCAAGGAAATCACACATGTAACCTATTACTTAGAAACCAATCCAGTTGTAGTTTTTGATCCAATTGTTTCCTTGCACTTCCCAAATTTCCCTTGCTTTCTTTCTCCAATCCAAGTGAATACTAGAGTGCTCCAATCATGCTCCAAGAATACTCTAAGTGTGCAATAGTATGAGAGAATGAGAGTATGAACGAGAGAACCAAAACTAAACTAAAAAAAGGCCCAACTGACCAAAATCTATGAATTGGTTCTCTGATGCCTTTTCATCATTCATGCCTCTATTTACTTCATTTTTCCTCTAATTTCCCTTGCATGCAAATATGTGTCTCTTCCCCTTCCTTTTCTCCTATTTTCCATTATTTTCATAATTAAAATGTCAATTATTGTCTCTTTGTCTTTTCCAATTTCCATATTCATTAATTAATCACAAGTGATGTCCACTATAATGTTTTTCCCAACATTCATCTTGGAATATGTGTCTCGTGACCTTTCTTTTATTTTATTTACATGGAAAATCAACCAGGGGTTATTACGAACCCCTCCCCCTTGGGGGGACACTCTTCTTGATGTTCAAAGACACTTATAACTAGCAAAGACATGCTTCGAATGGAGATTTATAACCTAGCTCAATGCAACATTTACATCATACCAAATATTTAAACATGTTGACCACACTACTTATTGGAGCTTTATAGCACAACTCGATGCAGTATTTACAACACACTACTTATTGGAGCTTTATAACACAACTAATTGTAGTATATACAATGTACATATGCATAATCATAAACCAAAACACATACATCACACAAATATTCTCAGTCAACAAATAAGGAAGGATACATAGCCCGCACCTAATCATTCATCTCCCATGTAGCTTCGTCAGGCCCAAAGTGCTTCAAATGAACTTTAACTTGCTCGATTGCTCGGTTCCAGAGCATGAGTTGTTTCCGTTTCAAAATGCACTAAGGTTATGGTTGGAATTCTCTCTCTAGTTCCACCTGTAATAAAAACCAACCAATCACATGATCAACATCCTGGACATATTTATTAAGCAATGGAACATGGAAAACATCATGGAAATTCGCTATTGGTGGTAGTACATTAAGTTTGTAGGCCACTGGTACAATCCTCTCAAAGATCTCAAAGTGTCTGCAATACTGAGGTGCCAACTTGGCACATGATCCAATCCTCAAGGAGTTCTTCTTGGGCTTGATGTGCAAGTACACATTCTCCCAACCTGAAACTCCTTGAATGCTTTATGTTGATCTGCATTGTTGGAAATACTGAGAGGGGGTGAATCAGTATATCTTTTCAATTGTTAATTTTTTCCAGTTAGATTCTTCACAATTAAAGACAAAGAGGTGTATAATAATAATATTAAGGATTTAATAAGAACTTCAATCCTTTTTCAAATAATTATATACAATAGATGAGTGAGGGCATCAACCCTTCAATGAAACACGCACCAACCTCTTGCCAAGCACCAACTTGGACTTTGATGAGGCTCCAACCTCTAGGGCTTTGACCCTATCTTCTCAAGGCACCAACCTTGTGTTTAGGGGAACCTACCCCAAGGACACCAATCCCTCAGTCTTCTTTTAATAGAAAATGTGTGATGTACTTACTTGATTTTCATCAACAATATTCTTCACTATTCAACACTTCTTGATTTTGGCTTCACTATTTCTTCACTGTACTTTGTCCATCATGTGACTTCACTGCTGCAATCTTAGTTCATAGTCCTGGAGTGACACCAAGGTCCAGCTATGTCACAAGCATCAAGCCATTGCACTTGAACTCTCCTTGATTGTGCCAAAGATTAAGTAATGTAATGAGCAATATAAGGAAGATTGATGCACCAATTGTATGCCCAAGTTACGAAGAAATCACAGTCCACAAGTGATATCAGAACCAAGATCTCCATTGTTCAAAGATAAACCTTCACTTTTCACTGTTCACCGATATTTCTTACACCTTTTTTAAAAATTGTGATCAATACCAGCTAACTATTCCAAACTCTTATGGGTCACCAAGCTGAATGTGGTGAGCTCCTGTAGCTTATCCGAATAGCAAGTGATATTATCACAATTCCAAGGGTTAGATAACCCTGTAGTAGCTTGATCGAGGTCTGTTCCAGAACTTCTCACAGGTCCAAAGTTTTTGTGGTTGAGCTGTGATCAAACTGAGTTTATTTAACAGTTCTAAACATAACAAAAAAAAAGGTCTAGGTCTTTAATTGTTCCCACAAACAGATCTGTGGTTCTTATATCCAGACTTTAACCCAGCAAACAAGTCTTCAATATACCTTATGCTTTCTCGAATTCACGAGTTGTGAACTTGATCTCCTCGATGTATAATCCTTGATTGAATTGATGATTTGAAAATGAAGTTTCAGTCTTATATTTATAGTGATTTTCGACTGGACTAAAGTGTCACATATTTTGGACGGAGGCCGACATGAAACTGTGAGTGTAGGTCGGCTAGATAAAAAATATATTTTCTTAAACTTAAAAATTCAATATCTCACAAACTACTAGGAGTTTTGGGACAAATAAGGGCTCATTGGAAAGCTAAGATTATGCTCTAAAGGATGGTGAAGGTCTCACAAAGAAATTCTTCCTCCAAGATGGTGAAACATAATTTTCTTTGTGACTGTCCTTAAATTTTATGCATCAAAAGTTTGGGACAGCATGAGGAATGTTTGGGACAACGTGGCTTCTTCATTCTTTGGTTTCTTAATTATTATCAATGCCATCATAGGATCATAGAGTCATTATGTCGGAGTGCATCATTCATGTAGCATCATGTATAAAAAATGTCATCATATACTAATGCAGTGATATTTCATAGTGCAGCCTTCATCTCAGTCAAAGTCATATTGACATCAATGACAATCTTGATTAACAATCTCCCCCTTTGTCATTGATGGAAATATTATTGCCCTTCCAACATTCTCTCCCCCTTTGTCATCAATGGAAAACAGGGTGCCCAAGTACTCCCCCTGTCAAGCTGCTCCCCCTAACATATTGTACTCCTAACATGTTGCATGATTTAATGTGATGCAAGAGCAATGACTCCCATCTTTTGGTGAAGATACTCAAATTCTTCTCGTGGAAGGGGTTTTGTAAAGATATCCGCAATTTGATCTTTTGTATTGACATATTCCAACTTGATATTATGTTCATAAACGTGTTCATGGAGAATGTGGTATTTGATTGGAATATGTTTGGTCCTTGAGTGCATTACCGGATTCTTTGAAAGATTGATGGCACTAGTATTGTCACAAAAAATAGTAATTGGTTGCTTAGTTTCTATGTTTACATCCTTCAAGGCTTCCTTCATCCATAGAATTTTTGTACAACAATCAACAGCGGCTATATATTCGGCTTCAGTTGTAGAAATGGATATAGATGATTGCTTTTTGTTGAGCCAAGATACAAGACAATCTCCCAAAAAGAATGCATTTCCACTGGTACTTTTTTTATCATCCACGCTTTCGGCCCAATCAACATCAGAATAAGTTGTCACAATAAGAGTTGAACTCGTACGATACCAAAGACCGAAATCAGGAATTCCTTTCAGATATCTAATAATTCTCTTCACAGCTGCTAGATGGGATTGTTTAGGACTTGATTAAAATATTGCTACCATTCCTACTGTTTGCATAATATCTGGTCTTGTAGCAGTAAATATAGGAGAGATCCAATTATTGACCCGTAAATAGTTGCATCTATGAAAGGGGTATCATCATCTTTTCTTAATTTACAATTTGTGGTCATCAGTGTGCTCATAGGTGCACAATATTCCATCCCATATATTTTAAGCATGTCTTTAAGATATTTTTCCTGAGATATAAACATGCATGTAGAGGTTTGATATATTTTCATCCCAATAAAGTAAGACAACTCACCAATCATTGACATCTCGAACTTTTTGGACATATTTAGAGCAAATTCATGGCTCATTTCTTCATCATTGCTAGCAAATATTAGATCATCAACGTAAACAAGAGTGATCATAAGTTTTTCCTTGTCCATATTCATGTAGAGATTGCTACTTGCTACTCCCTTTTTGAAACCTTCTTGTTGCAGATAGTGATCCAACTTTGCATACCATGCTCTAGGGGCTTGTTTTAATCCACACAAGGCCCTTTTTAGTTTGCATACAAAGTCTTTTCCTTCAGCAATATTGAATCCTTCTGGTTGCTCCATGTAAAATTCTTCCTTGAGATCTCCATTCAAGAATGTTGATTTTACATCCATTTGATAAACCTTGAATCCTTTTGAGAAATTAAATGCTAAAAACATTCTTATGGCTTCCAATCAAGCTATTGGTACAAAGGTTTCTTCGAATTCAATTCCTTCAATTTGCGAGTATCCTTTGCAGACAAGTCTGGCTTTATTTCTGTTGATTTGTCCATCTTCATTCATCTTGTTTTTGAATACCCATTTTGTTCCAATTATATTTTTATCTTTTGGGCGAGGTACCAGTTCCCAAGTTTCATTTTTTTCGATTTGAGACATTTCCTCTTCCATGGCCTTTAGCCAATAAGGATCTTTGCTTGCTTGAGAAAAATGTTCAGGTTCTATTAAATATAATAGAGCAACATCATATTTTCTTGGGGTGTTTATCATCCTCCTTCGAGTTTGAATTCCTTCATCTATATTTCCGATGACTTGTTCTTTCGGATGATGTCTTTGAATAAACTTGATATTAGAGGGAGTTTGTGAAGGTTCACTTTGAGGTTCACTTTGAAGTTCTCCATTCTCCTCTTCTTTTTCAGATTCTTCTTCTTCACTTTGTTCAAAGAAAGGCTCAACTTCATGATCTTCAATTCTTTTTCTGGAAGGCCTTCATCAATCTTCACATCAATTCTTTCCACTATTCTTCGTAGACGATTGTTGTAACATTTGTAAGCTTTGCTCCTAGTGGAGTATCCAAGAAATATTCCTTCACCAACTCTAGAATCAAATTTTCCTGGTGAGTCATCATTTATTTTTATGAAGCATTTGCTTCCAAAAACCCTGAAATATTTTACTGAAGCAGGTCTTCCTTTCCATAATTCATAAGGAGTCATTTCATCGTTTGGTCTTAGTTGAGTTTGATTTAAGGTATAAATTGTGGTCCTAACTGCTTCTCTCCAAAATTTTGGTTGCAAATCAATTGCTAGTAGCATTGTCCTTGCTATTTCTTGAATGGTTTGGTTCCTTCCTTCAACTACTCCATTTTGTTGGGGTGTCCTAGCAGTAGTGAGTTCTCTTTCGATTCCATGCTCTTTACAGAATTCATCAAATTCTTTTGAGGTGAATTCCCCTCCTCTATCCGTTCTAAGACATTTAATCTTGGAATCTTTATCATTTTCAATGAGAGCCTTAAGATTCTTATAACATTCAAATGCTTCAGATTTATATTTTATGAAATATATCCACAACATTCTAGTATAGTCATCAACAAATAGAGCAAAGTACCTTTCACCTTGAAGACTTGGAGTTCTAGTTGGCCCACATAAATCTGCATGAATAATTTCCAGAGGTTTTGATGTTGAGAACTCCTTATTTTGGTGACTAGTTCTGGTTTGCTTTCCATGTTGGCATGGGCCACATATAACTTGATTTGGCTTGCAAATTTTTGGAATGTTCCTTACTGCATTAATTTTGTTGATGTTGACTAGGTTATAAAAACTTGTATGCCCCAATCGCTTGTGCCATAACCAACTTTCATCTGTTTGACTTGAGTAACATTTATCTTCTTGGATTTTACTGAGAATATAAACATTATCTGGTGTTCTTACTCCTTTCGCCACAAGTTCTCCTGAGGATGAGTCTCTTATTTCACAATTTTTTGTACTAAAGACAACATTATGTCCTTGGTCACAAATTTGGCTAACACTTAAGAGATTGTGTTTGAGTCCTTCTACTAGCAAGTTATTTTGAGCCTTTCCTAGTCCATTGACAAGGGTAGCAGTTCCTTTTCCAGTGATTTTAGTGGATCCACTTCCAAAGTAATTTCAATTTTTCTTGTTCAATGAGATAAAATTCTTGTGGTCACCTTTCATATGTCTTGAGCATCCACTATCCACAAACCAATGATTTTCTTCACTATGAGCACTAGGCCACATTTATCAGTTTTGAGATTTATGCTTTTATCTTTTTCCCTTTTGAGAGGGAAATCTTGTTCATTATGATCATAATTATCACATAATGAGCAAGACAGATCAAACTTAGCCAAAGGATCAAAGGAATTGTAAGTTTTTATTTTTCCTTGCTCTTTAGGACCACGTAGATGGTTTGTTTGATCGTTCAATCTTGGTGCTTTATTCTTATGAGCCTTGCAATGCTTAGCTTGATGCCCAAATTTTTTACAATAGTAACAATACCCAAGAAAAATAGTTTGATACTTGTTGTAGTATCCATAGCTTGAACCAACATTCTTCCTTGGAGTTGCTCTTTCTTCAATTTTTGGTTTTGAGATGGGACTTTGTTCCCGACGAGATGACTTTTCTTATTTTGGATGGAAAGAGAGTACGTCAGCATAACTTCTAGCATTATTCCTCGTACTTGATGATTCTCCTTTGAAACCAATTCTAGACTTGTCATGTTGAGGATTTTGAGTATTAAGAATGTTATCAAGAGCTAGAGAGCTTTGCCAACTCCTTTTTACTTGCTCTAATTCCTTTCTTAGAGATTTTATTTCAGCTTCACGTTTTTCACAGATATCATCCTTCTCTTTTAGCTTATTGTTCAAGAAGTCTTCCTTTATTTTTGCTTCCTCTCTTTCTATTTTGAGAGAAATTATCTTCTTTTGTAGAATCTCATTTTCTTCAATGGAACTCATTAAAAATATATCCATGTTTCTTTCATCTTCCAGTTCTGAGTCATCATCATTTGTAAATGCCATGAATAATGTTTCTTTGCTTCCAACATAGTTACTTTCCTCATCTGATTCATCATCACTTTCTTTGTGATGACACATATTTCTAGTTGATTTATTTTTTATGACTACAAATTCATCTTCATCAGACTCATCTTGTTTGGAGAAGAAGTTCTTCTTGTTAAACCATTTCTTTTTATACATCATTCTTTTAGAGTCCTTTTCATCATCACTATCATGTTTATGAGGAAATTTCGCAGCGTAATGACCTATTCTTCCACAATTGAAACAAATAAGAGGGTTCTTACCTTTTAGCTTAGATCCCCTTTTTAGTCTTCGTACAAATTGAGCTAATTCATTTTCAGTATCAGATTCATCATTGTTGCAATTCCATCGTTTTCCTTCTTTTATTGACTTTGAGGCTTTGAAAGCTTCTTATTTGAAATTTGGACTCCCTTCCCTCATCTCATAGGCTATGAGAATTCCATGACGTTCATCCATCATGAGAGTATCTAGGTCCTTCATTTCTTCTATGGCACTTACTTTGGAGTAAAACAGGCACCAACCTGTTGCCAAGCACCAACTTGGACTTTGATGAGGCTTCGGCCTCTAGGTCTTTGACCTTATCTTCTCAAGGCACCAACCTTGTGTTTAGGGGCACCTACCCCAAGGACACCAATCCCTCAGTCTTATTTTTAATAGAAAATGTGTGATGTACTTACTTGACTGTCATCAACAAGATTCTTCATTGTTCAACACTTCTTGATTTTGGCTTCACTATTTCTTCACTGTAATTTGTCCATCATGTGACTTCACTGCTGCAATCTTATTTCATAGTTCTGGAGTGACACCAAGGTCCAGCTATTTCACAAGCATTAAGCCATTGCACTTGAACCCTCCTTGACTGTGCCAAAGAGTAAGTAATGTAATTAGCAATAGAAGGAATATTTTTTCACCAATTGTATGCCCAAGTCACAAAGAAATCATATTCCACAAGCAAAATCGGAACTAAGATCTTCACTGTTCAAAGATAAACCTTCACTGTTCACTATTCATCGATATTTATTACACCTTTTTCAAAAAATGTGATCAATGCCAGCTAACTGTTCCAAATTCCTATGGGTGACCGTGCTGACTGTGGTGAGCTCCTGTAGCTTATCCGAATAGAAAGTGATATTATCACAAGTCCAAGGGTTAGATAACCCTATAGTAGCTTGATCGAGGCCTGTTCCAGCACTTCTCACAGGTACGAAGTTTTTGTGGCTAAGCTGTGATCAATCCAAGTTTATTTAATAGTTTTTAACATAATAAAAAAAAAGGTATGAGTCTTTAATTGTTCCCACAAACAGATCTGTGGTTCTTATATCCAAACTTTAACCCAACAAACAAGTACTCAATATATCTTATGCTTTCTTCAGTTCACAAGTTGTGAACTTGATCTCCTCGATGTATAATCCTTGATTGAATTGATGATTTGAAAATGAAGTTCAGTCTTATATTTATAGTGATTTTCTACCGGAATGAAGTGTCACGTCTTTTGGAGGGAGGCCGACATGAAACTGTGAGTGTAGGTCGGCTAGATAAAAAATATATTTTCTGAAACTTAAAAATTCAATATCTCACAAACTACTAGGAGTTTTGGGACAAATAAGGGCTCATTGGAAAGCTAAGATTATGCTTTAAAGGATGGTGAAGGTATCACAAAGAAATTTTGTCTCCAAGATGGTGAAACATAATTTTCTTTGTGACTTCCCTTAAATTTTATGCATCAAAAGTTTGGGACATCATAAGGAATGTTTGGGACAGTGTGGCTTCTTCATTCTTTGGTTTCTTCATTGTTATCAATGCCATCATAGGATCATAGAGTCATTATGTAGGAGTGCAGCATTCATGTAGCATCATGTAACAACAATGTCATCATATACTAATGCAGTGATATGTCATAGTGCAGCCTTCATCTCAGTCAAATTCATATTGACATTAATGAAAATCTTGATTAACACTACATAAGTCTTTTTTCTATCTTATGCTACCTTTATGTTCCTTTTGATAAACTGCATTTCCTATTCCATCTCAACCAACATATCTGGTCTAATCAGCACCCTCTTCACTGGATCGGTCCAATTGATAGGAGTATTACATCTCTTCCCATAAAGAGCCTCAAATGGACTCATTCTGAAAGATTCATGATAATAAGTATTATATGAAAACTCTACCAATGGAAGATACTCCTCCCACTTCCTATCATGATGCATGACATACATCCTCAACATGTCCTCAGGAATCATGTTAACCCTCTTTGTATGTCCATTTTTCTATGGATTATAATTTGTACTTAAATCAAACTATGTCCCCAAACCTACAAAAAACTCCTTTCAAAACCTGGAAGTGAAATTGGAATATCTATCTAATATTATCTCCTTGGGAATACCGTGCAACCTCACAATCTCCCTGATGAAGATCTGAGCTACCTCGCTATCTGAATTCATAGACTTAACAACAATGAAGTGAGCTACCTTGATTAACCTATCAACCAAAAACATGATGGAATCATTTTGTCTCAATTTCCTCGGAAAAAATGTAATGAATTCCATGGAAATGACCTCCCATTTCCATTCTAGAATAAAAATACATTGTAATAAACCACCTGGATTCTTACACTATGCTTATACCTACTGAAAATCCAAGCACTTCACAATAATATCAACCACCTATTTCTTCAAGTTTTTCTAATGATATAACTTCCTAATTGTTTTCCATGTCTTATGATATCTCGGGTGATCTGAATACGACTTGACATGAAAATCCCTCGAGATAAGCTTCTTGAGCTCACTGCTGACTGACACAACAATCTTGTTTCTGAATCTGACCAAGCCATCTGTTGTGAGGTGATACTCCTCATCCCTATCACCTTCACCTTGTTGCTACAGCATGTGCTTCAGTTGTTGGTATCCATCATCATGTTTAACTTCCTACAATATCCACTCCTACAAGTATGTCCCAAAGAACTAAATGTTTCAATGTGATTCACTTGCACTCTTTTACTAAGAGAATCTGCATCCATGTTATGCTTTCCCTTGATGTGTTTGACCTCGAAGTAAAATTCATTGAGGGTATCCAACCTTCTAGCTTTCCTAGCATTCATATTGGGTTGGTCAAACAAGTACCTTAGTCCACCATGATCACTCATCAAGGTGAACCTTCTGCAAAGAAGATAATTCCTCCACATCTTCAAGGCATGAATGATAACTTCCAACTCGAGATCATGAGTCACATATTTTTTTCTCATGCTCATTCAGCTTCCTTGACTCATATCATACCACCTATCCTTCCTACATCATGACTTCACCAATTCTTCTATTGCAAGCATTTGTACATACCACAAACTTTTTATCTAGATCTGAAATCTCCAAGGCCAAAGCATTTGTAAGCAAATGCTTCAACTGCTCAACAGTATTTTCACACTCCTCAGTCCATTCAAACTTATTTCCTTTTTTCTAAAAATATGTAATAGGTTAGGCAATCCGGAAGAAGTTCTTGATGAACCTCTTGTAGTAACCCGCCAGTCCCATGAATGATCATACCTCATCCACATTCCTAGGAATTGACCACTCCATGAAAGCTATATTTTTTTACAAGTCCACTGTTATACCTTCCTTGGAAACATGCCCCAAGTAATGAACTTTAGTCTGAAATAAACTGCACTTGCTGATATTGGCATACAACATATCCTCCCTTAGCAATCTTAACACTGATGTCAGTTGTTCTGCATGCTCTTCCTCATTCTTAGAATATATCAATATATCATCAATGAACATTATCACAAAATTTTCAAGATAAGGACGCAACACATTGTTCATCAAACACATGAAAGTAGTTGGAGCATTAATAAGACCAAAAGGAACCACCACAAACTCATAATTCCCATACCTGGTACAGAATGTGGTCCTGTAAATATCTTCTTCTTTGATGTGCACATCATGATATCCTGATCTCAAGTAAATATTTGAGAACAATGTTGCTGCCTTCAACTAATCAAACAAATCATCAATGTATGGCAAAGGATACTTGTTCTTGATAGCCACTTTGTTTAACTTCCTGTAATCAATGCATAATCTAAGAGTACCATCCTCCTTCAAAAACAACGTTGACATACCCCAAGGTGATACACTTGGCCTAATGTGTTCCTTATAAATAATTTCCTTAAGCTGCAACTTCAGTTCCACCAAATCTGGAGTGTTCATCTTGTATGGTGCCTTATATGTTGGCATTGCTCCTAGCATAAACTCAACAAAAAATTCCACTTCCCTATGAGGAGGAAACTTTGAAATCTCTGCTAGAAATACATCATGAATTTTCTACAAAACTAGATACCTCTTCAGAACTTCATCATCCTCATCATCCTTTCCTTTATCACTGGAAATATGAACTGCAAACAATACGTGTCCTTTTCTACAATTATGTTTTTCCTACATAACCATAACCATTCTCACTGATGTAGGATTTTTTCCCTGTAATATTCTCCTCTCTCCATCATCATATAGGAACTCAATAACCTTATCATAGCAATATACCTTAGTCTTGTGAAGGTACAACCAATCTATGCCTAAAATCATGATGTATGAACCCAAAGGAAGCACATTTAGATGTTTTAATGTAGAAATACCATTCAGCTCAAATGCACAAGATCTCAACCAATTATGAACTATTTTCTTGGTCCTTGTAGCCAACTACCCCAACCAAGACTCTGCATGCACTTCTTTATTCAAGCCACACTTACCCACCAGGTCAGGATTGATATAAATATAGTTATATCCAAGATCAATCAAAATGGAAACAACTTGATCACAAAGCTTACCTTCCATATCGATAATGGATACCTAATGATCATCCAAACTATTATCCACTGTTGCATAAATTTGAGGAATGCTTTAGCCAACATCCCCAACTATTTTCGCCTCCTGAGCACTGTAAATCTTAGGTCTTCCACCATGATGTTGTGGAAAATATCTCAATTGGGTAATTTTTTATGGTTTTGATGACAACTCATGCCCTAATCATGACTCATGCATACTAAAAACGTTAATGATGACCTCAGGCATGACCTTGTACCTTTGAAATAACCTTAACTGACTCGAATGACATTCACCCTATCTCCTCTAATAATGAACTGACACCTGACACCTTTCACCGGATTTGACAAGACAGGCAGAAAAATTGTTTTTCGTAGCATGGCTAATTCTTTTTCTGACAGTTTCGCTACGAAACTATTAGGCAGTTCCGTAGCGAAAACTTCTATTTTACAGTGTAAAACGCTATGAAAAGAGGAAAATTTGGCTAAAGTGTCCTTTTCGGATTTAAACGCTTGGGAGATGGAATATGACACCTAATGATGACTGATGAGCCATGATGTGACCTATATGAAGTTGGGTTTGAACCTTAGGATAGGTTAAAGATGAAAATTTTTAAATTTTCCTATACCAACTTATAACAAATGAACTTTGTGACCATGTCAAATAATGTTTCACTTTTTTTGAGTGATAACAGTGGCTCCACTTGGGATGGTGTGCCCCTGTGGTACACCAAAGAACCTGTAGTTCCAGTGCTATCCATCTTCTTGGAATTAAAAACTCTGAAATTTGCCAAGCTTCCTTCAAACTCTAATGGCCTTCACCTCGGGCTCAAGCTTGATGATCAGCTTGTATTCATTAGCAAAAAAACATAACAAAATGGAATATATACAATGGAATGAAAGATCAGTAGAACTTAAGAAGAATAGTGCTTCAAAAACATGCCATTGATAGGTCCTCCAGCACAAGGTTGTCCATCCATCTCCTGCAGTATGTAAGTGTTGTTTCCATGGAATGCAGATACTATGAATGGACCTTTCCAAATATTCTCAAACCTATCATGTTTCCCCTTTTCTTCAATTTTGGCCTCCCACTTCAATACCACATCTTGAATCTGAAATTTTTCCTCTTTGACCTTCCTGTCAAATGTCTTCTTAATTATGTTTTTAGATTGTTGATTGCTATTATAAACTTCCTCCCTTTTTTCCTACAGGCCTATCAACTGGTTTATTCTCCTCTGAATTGCATTTGGCTCCTCCTCTAATCCTTGCAGCAGCTTCATATCAGGCATTCCCAAGGATGTAGGAAAAATGGCTTCAACTCCATACACCAACTCATAAGGTGAAGTACCAATTGACCTTTTTGTACACTCTCTATCAACCCACAAAGCATACTTCAGCTTTAGATGCCATGACTTTTTATTTTCTTGCACCACCTTCTTAATAATTCTGACAATGCATTTGTTAGAATATTCAGCAAGACCATTACCTTGTGGATTGTAAGCAGCAGACTGTCCAAGTGTAATGTGATATTGATGGCAAAAACTGATCAGCCTCTTGGATTTGAATGCATGTGCATTGTCAGTGATGATCTTCATAGGACAGGAAAACCTAGACAATATGTTAATTTCTAAGAATGAAATGATGACTAAATCATTTGCTTGCCTAGTTGGGATTGCTTCAATCCAATTGGTGAAATAATCAATTGTTGTCAAGATCCAGCGATGCTGACCTGAAGATGATGGATGAATCTCACCAATAAAATCTAACCCCCACTGTTGGAATGGAGCCTCAACATAAATAGGCATCAAGGGTAAAGGAACAAACTTTTTATTACCATAAAAAATCTGGCATTCATGGCAGGCAGCTATCTTTTTGTAGACATCTTTGAACATAGTAGGCCAGTAGTACCATGCTCTAAGAATATTGTTTGTTGTGGCCTTCTAATAGTGATGACCTCCACAATCTCCTTTATGAAACTCCTCAATCAATTTTTCTTCTTCCTCTTCCAACAAACAATTTAAAAGAATACCACCAGTATCTTCCCAATATAGATTTTTTTCTATAATGTAGTACCTCAGAGATTTCAATTTTACAAACCTTGCTTTACACTTTGTCAATTCAGCAGGAGCCCTATGATGATGTAAGACAAAAAAAATGTCTTTGTACCACTCAGACAGAATATACTTCTCTTCAATGGGATTCAGCTCTTCATCTTCATCTGATAATTATGACATTTATGCAATTAAATTTATATCAAGACAGTCAAAATTGGATTGAGCCATCAAATTTTCTAGCCCCTGACCTTTCACCAATTTTGTAGGTTTGATTTCTATATCATATTCCAGAAAGTTTTCTATCCACTTCCCCCTCTTTCCATCAGGATCAAGTTGAGTTAAAATGTCTTTCACGACAGCGTTAGGAAAAAATGCTATGACATGAGAATGCAGAATATAAATTCTGAAATCTTTGATGGCTTTGACCAAAGCATATGCCTGTTTCTCTAATATGTTTTACTTCAGCTCTGAATTAGCAAGGGTCCTGCTAAAAAATGAAATGGGCTACTCTGTACCTTGTTGTCATTACTGCAACAAAACTTCAGCAATTATGTTTTCTGATGCAAATGTGAAAACCAAAAATTCCTTTGAAAAATCCAGGCTAATCAACACTGGGGCTTGAGTGAGTCCTTTCTTGATTTCCTCAAATGACTATTTTTCTTCCACTATCCATTTAATGTCAGCTCCTTTCTTCAGCGTCTTGGTTATGTCTTTGACAATATCAGCAAATTTGGGAATAAACCTTCTCACAAAATTCACTCTTCCAAGGAAAGACTAAATTTCCTTCCTGCTTCTAGGCAAATCCACTTTCTGAATGGAATTTACCCTGTTTGGATCAATATTTATCCCATCTTTAGATATAATGTGCCCAATTAACTTTCCAGAAGTTAAAGAAAAAATACCCTTAGTGGGATTAAGATAAATACCAAACCTTCTACACTTCAGAAGAACTTTCTCCAGATGTTTCAAGTGGTCTTCCTCTCTCCTTAAGAATATTGTTATGTCATCTAGATAGACAACCACCAACTGATCCTTCTCTTCAGCAAAAACAATGTCCATTGCTCTTTGAAAGGTTTCTCCTTCATTCATCAGACCAAAGGGTATCTTGGCATACATGAATGTTCCCCATGGTGTAGTAAAGGCAGTTTTCTCCTAATCTTCAAGGTGCACTAGTATCCAATTGTATCCTGAAAAACCATCCAACATAGAATTTTTTTGGGAACCAACAGTGTCCTGCAGAATTTGGTCCATCTTTGGGAGAGGATAGTTGTCCTTCAGAGAAGCTTTGTTCAAGTTTCTGAAGTCAATGCAGATTCTAATTTCTCCACTCTTTTTTCTGACTGGAACCAAGTTTGCAAGCCATTTTGAGAATCTGATTGGGACAATAATTTTGGTGTCAAAGAGATTCTTGATTTCCTTCTCAATCAGAGGCATGAGGAGTGGATTAATCCTCCTCAACTTCTATTTGAAATTCTTTTCATTTTCTTTAATAGGAATGGTATGTTGAATAATATTGGGATGATATTTCTTCAAATCAACATAACTCCATGAAAAACATCTATGAACCTTTTCATAATCTCAATATATTTCTTTTTCATATCTGCAAGAAACTTAGAAAGTTTAATCATTTTTGGCATTGCTACTATACCAAGGTTACAACTTTCTACCTCTTCATCATCAGCTTGTATCCTAGGAGACTTGAACACATCATTTTGGTCAGAAAGCTTTACAAGTGGGATGAGACCTTTAGGTATAGAATTATTCTTCAGTTGCAACACTTCAGAATTACCCTTAGTTTCAGCAAGCATGTTTTGTTGATCTACTTGTTTGCTTTCAAACTCCTCTTTCAATTCTATAAAATTTTTGACTTGTTGGTCATCCTCAAAAACTTTCCAATGAATTATGTTGTCAGGGATAGTAGGCCTATGACAAACTTCAACCTCATATCTTTCAGTGGAATGTGCAAGAATAACAAACAGACTTGTAGAAGCAGCTAGGGAATCAGCTACTAAGTTTTAATCCCTAGTCTTCACAATTAAGGAATATTCTTGACAATTCTCTAACATCTCCATGATCAAATTTCTGTATGCTCTCATTCTCACATCCTTGGTTTTATATACACCCTCAATTTGTTTAATAACTAATTTAGAGTCTCCACAAACAGAAATATTTTGGGCACCCAATGTTTTCAAAATTTCTAAACCCAAAAATAGAGATTCATACTCAGCCATATTATTTGTGCAATCAAAGTTCAGTTTGAAAGAATAGAACTTACTTTCATCCTCTGGAGTTGTGATCCAAATTCCTGCTCCATCCCCCTCTCTTCCTGTTGATCCATCAAAGTGTAACAACCACCTACATTCTGATTTTTCTTCACTGTTTTTCTTATTTTCAACCTCCTGAATTTCTGCTTTCTTTTCATCTTCTGCTTCATCAGTTAGTTCATTGAAAAGAATAACTGATCCTAATTTAGTTTCAATAGCATATATTGGTAAATTTTGAGGTTTGTCCTTACTACTTACCATATGAGACATCCTTGTTTCATTGTATAGTCTTCTTTGCTCACCAAAAATAGGAATGGTGGCATAAGTTAGGTCCATCTGCATGGTGCCTTTGATCTTTGTTTCCCATGATCTAGATAGCAACATGCCAAACTTAGGTGGAATGACTACTACCACAATGTCCATTACCACTGTCTTGGCAGGGACTTGTGTAAGACCAACAACAACATCTTTTATCAAACCAATGCACTGAACTCTTTTTGAATCAAAAGAAAACAAATCTATATATGGCCTAGTAATTTTCAATCCCATCCTTTCCATAATTACTTTAGGCATGAGGTTATGAGAGGCCCTTGAATCCAACATGGCATTGTGCAATGTCATGTCATGAATACTAAGGCTGACATAGAAAGGAGGCACCTCTTCATTCTTCTCATCTTCTAATCTTGGTCCCAAATAGATAGTAGGATGGTCCTCTTGAACATTAAGGATGTTAGCAGCTCCTGGTTGGGAATTCGGAATTTTTACAATTTTACTTATGTATTCATTGACCTTAAGAATTTCTCCAAAAGGGACTAGGATATTGATTTTGGAATTCTCATTCTCCAAACTGAAAACAGAAGTAATTTTCTCAATCTCTTTGACAAGAGGAGGAGGTGGTGGATCTTTTCTAACCCTAGCTGCTTTAGGGGCATCTTTTTTAGGCTATGTTTTATTTTCAGTAATTGGAACATTTCTGTTTCTGAGGTTGTATTGCTTCTGCATCTCAAAGATTGCATGTTCATATCCTTTAAGGTAATTCGATGGTTCCTCACCCTCGTTTACATCATGATCTAACTCATCATGCTCTTCCTTAGTCAAAAACATTCTAGACATGTTTTCATCTAGGCAATGAATGGATTCTTCTGGTATTTCAGGCTGATCTTCTTCATCAAATAAATTTTGCTGAAAAGGAGGTCATACTTGAGGGTCAAGCTGATTTCTTTTTTCCCTTGGTCTCTGCTAGTTTTGAGGTCTTCTAAACTAAGTATTTCTAAACTGTGGCTCATGTTGTGTAGGTGGTGCAGAAGCACTCCCAAGGGAAAGCCTATACATCAGTTTTTCCATTGTTTTCATCATGGATTCAAATTTTTCATCTGAGGTGGAAGGATTATCTTCTTCTTTCAATTTTTTCTTTCCCATCTTGGACTTTTTAGCTACTATCATATTGACCTCCACCTTCACAGCATCATTTTGAATTTCAGCTGTGAAGGGGATTCTCTTTCTTTGAGCAGGATAGAAAATTCATATTCAAAAGCCTCAACATATCTCAGTTGATTTTCTCTTGGTGGAGGCTTAAGATGGGCAGGGATGGAGTCATAAAAAATTTTAAATCTCTTTGAAAAATTTTGGACAGTTTCATCAACAGCTATTTTCAAACTATTATACTCAGTGAGGGCTTGCACAGGGTTGGTTCTTTTTCCCCACTTTCCAGCCATGATAACAAGGACTGTGGTATTTTTAGGAACAACAGTAGTAGAGGAAGAGGCATTGTTAGGAGGTGGTGTAGCTGGTCTTTGTAGTATAGTTACAATTGAACTCCAATCAGGTAAAGGAAAACCATATTTACTTCTTAGCAAGATTTTAAATGGGTCTAGTTCCTTCAACCTATCTAAATATTCCCTCTCCAATAATAACTCTGATGTGGTTGCCTCCCAGAACTCTTCTTTATATTTTTGGGTCACTAAGGTTGAGGTATCAATACCTCTTCTTTGTAGGTCTAAAACAATCTCAGTCAATTCTTTTTCATTTTCAGACCTGAACAAGACTTCTTGAATTTTATCATCAAAATTTTTATCTTCAGGACTTCTTAAAACTTCAAAGGACAAGGATTTTGTGTGTAATGGAGTACCTGATTGTGCAGAACTTCCTTGAATGCCTCTAGAAATTTTTTTGTAATATCCACAATTATAGGTGGATTTGGGTCAGGATTAATCCTTGTATATATCCTTTTCGAAGCCACCTTTGAACATGATAATTTTGAACGGAATCACCAAGGTAGTTGCAGCCTTGAAAATATTATGATCTCCTGCTACCTTCAAGAGTTCAGGTTCAAAATTTTGGGAAAAGTATATCTTCAAGCTCCAGGCAGATGCACCAAAATGTTATCACAAAATTGTACTTTATTCGTTGATTTTCAAACAACTCAGTGTAACTATTTCAAACCAGATTTTGACTGAAGCTTAGCCTCTTCAGTCTAAGAGGGCTCTCTCAAGGGGGTTTTATGATATTGAATAATGATGGTACTAGATGGCTAACTCTATTGAAAATGTAACTTGTTTTTTATGTTTGCAAGTTGAAAAGAATGCAGGCTTGCTACCATTGGGCTTATGGAGTCAAAAATCAGTAGTTTCAATGGAAAGGTTTCTTGACATGGAAGCTGAGGTAGATAGAGGTCTTTAACAAAGGAAACTCACACATAAAACATAGGAAAACACGGTCATTTCATCGCTAAAGGAAGTCAGAGCATAAACTTATGAATTCTGAGTAATAGAGATGAAATCTACTGAAAGTGGTAAACATAAAGATATAAATCAATAAAACATTAAAAACCTCCTGAGAATCTCAAGTCTGTCAAGAAAAAAGTCACTGTATATTACTGATATAAGTCAAATACATAAAAGCAATAGTTTAGTGCAAAAAATCTCCAACTCTTGACTACTTCGATGCTTTGTCTTTAAATATACCTTCTTTACAATAAGGATGATTTGCCTGGTGGCTAGACCATCGAATTTTCCTATGACACATCACATAACTAAAAAACATGACTTCTAACTGAAAGCTGAGAGCTACACCTTAAAGAAAACATTTCCTAATAGGACTCTAACTCCTATTTATTACATAAATCTACCTTATCTTGTGAAACAGTTAAAAAATAAACATCACATGCTCAAAAGACACATGGCAGAGTCCATTACCACTTTACATATTTAAAACCCTACTTTTTATGAATGCATGACCCTTATCTTCAAAGCTGCTTTGGCTGGTGACCTGTCTTCATAGCACCTCCTTCGAGTCATAAATATTTTATGATAAGCTCCCTTAACATGTTGGAGGAGTCCAGTTGTCCAAAACTACCATTAAGATGCTCCAAAACCTTTAACAAATGCTCGCTACGAAAACAGGATAGTTTTGTAGCAAGTTTTGGTAGCATTGAAAAAATGGCTTCTGCACCCAATAACTTTGCTCCTTTGTTGTTCCATGATGTAAATCAAGTCATGACACATCACCACCATCAATCTCCCTCCTTGAAAACTAAAAAAAAGTGACTTCAGAAACAAAAAGGCTGCTACAGGTTTTTTTCGTAGCGTTTTCCTGGCTTTTAGCCTAGGAAACGCTAGGAAACTGTGTAAAAGTGCAGAAATTTCACATTTCAAAAATGTCTTCACAAAATTACCTCCTGTTGCAAAATCTTGATCTTATGCATGTAATGAACCCACTGAAGCATATTCAACCTCAACTTATTTCTCTTGTGGTGTTTCCTCTTCATTTATGATCAGTTGAGCAATGGGCTCCTCAACCACAGTCATCTTCAAACCTTTCTTTTCCAGCTCTTCATGAATCAGTTCTAATTTCTCTTGAAGATATTTGACTTGGTCCTACAATGTTCTATTCTTAGATTACAAGTGTGGGTTTACCTTTTTGATGTGCTTGACCTCTCTTCTTAGTGGTTGAGTCCATTTTATCAGTTTTTTTGTGTTTTCCAAGGTCTTTGAGACACTTGTGACTTGACCCTCCCAAATCTTCCTCATTTGTTCAAAATACACTCTTTCAGCTCTATGTTTCTTTTCCTATTTCCTTAATATTGATATCTCTTCACCTGCATCTTTCAACTACTCCTGAAGGGCTTCAACTTCTGACTTTCCAGTGATTTTCTCTTTTCCCTTCTTTTGTTTGATGACCAGATCTTCTTTTGCAGGTAAGGAGAGGTCTATGATGCTTGGTGGTGGCTGAATAGTCTCACTAACCTTCTGAGTTTCTTTTTTGCTTTCCAATACTTTTCTGGCATGTCTTGTCATTTGTTTTCTAGCTTGAAACATGAATCCAGCATCATCACCTGCAAATTCTAACTTCTTAGTTGTTTTTCCTTTCTTGCTTCCTTCCTCCCACATCTATGTCTTCAGCTTGGACTATGGGAGTTTCTTCAATAACAATGGCATGCAAGATGTCCTATAAGTTACCCTTAACCATTTTTTGGCTCCTTATAACCGTCTTTCTACCATGTTTTCTCACTCTTGGCTTTTGTTTTGTAGGTGTAGCTTTGGGTGTATCAACCTTCTGCAAAGGCTCTGTCTCCATGCTCACTCACTCAACTTGCTATGCCACTGTAGGTGATGAAACATCTCTAGGTTTGGGAACTCTTTTAGGAGTGACAACATCTACTTCAAAACCACTTATGAATAGAAAGGATTTCCAATCTCTGCCTAATCTCTTTAACTCCTCTAACACCAACAACTTGATCAAACCATGATGAAATAGAGAAGTTTCATTTCCTTCTTTTTTAACTTGGAACTTATCTGACATTTTAGCTGGACTTATGTATAAGTAAAAGGGAAAATCAAGATACCTCTTGCCCAAAAAATGCAGTAGAAACCTAAGGTGGTAGGAATAGACCATGTGAAATCTCCCTTCACAGGAGAAGTACTTCTAAATAATTAGCAGCAGCTTTGAGAAGTTGTCTTTCATGTAGCCCCTTGGGATAGCATTTGTGAGATCAATTTCACTATGCTCTGGCTTGATGAATTCTTTTCAGTCCTGCATGGTGAACTTGGTGCCTTTGAACCAATGTTCCCCTCCCATAGGAATTCATGTTGCTGCTGCAATGGTCTCTGGTGTTACTGTGAGGTTTAACATTCCCACCTTTGAAGTTGTCCCATTGAAACTGATAGCAAACTCCTTAGAAACCTATAAAGGGCACCCTTGCAATCTTTGGCAGAACTGAAAACAACATGTTCTTCTGAATATATCCAAGGCATTTGGGTCTTCATTTAAAAAATTCATGTCCATGGGCTCATATCTAAGGCATTGACCACCTTTTTTAGACTTCTTTCTTGCATCCATGGTGATTTTATATCTTCTCAGGCTCACTTGATTAGTGACACCTGCAACTTTTGAAAATGCCAGCAACCAGCTTGGCTCGGTGAAGCAGCTCTCCAACAACTCAATAACATGCAAGGATAAAATAGAGAATGACAAAAAGACTCAATTGGGTAATGTTTTATGGTTTCGATGACAACTCACGGCCTAATCATGACTCATGCATGCTAAAAATAGTAATGATGACCTCAGGCATGACATTGTACCTTTGAAATAACCCTAACTAACTAGAATGACATTCACCCTATCTCCTCTAGTCATGAACTGACACCTTTCACCAGATTTGACAAGACAGACAGAATATATATATATAATAAAATAATAATAATAATAAATTAATTAATTAATTAAATTAAATTAAATAAAACAAAATTAAATTAAAAATTAAAAAAATAAAAATAAATAAATAAAAATAAAAAATAAAAAAATTTCGTAGCATGCCTAGTTCATTTTCTGAGAGTTTCACTACGAAACTATTAAGCATTTTCGTAGCAAAAACTGTTATTTTACAGTGTAAAATACTACGAAAAGAGGAAAAATTGGCTAAAGTGTCCTTTTCGGATTTAAACGCTTGGGAGATGGAATTTGACACGTAATGATGACTGATGAGACATGATGTGACCTATATGAAGGTGGGCTTGAAGCTTAGGATAGGTTAAAGATGAAAAATTTTAAATTTTCCTATACCAACTTGTGACAAATGAACTCTATGACCATGTCAAATAATGTTTCAATTTTTCTGAGTTATAACATCGAGTTCCAGAGGCAGCCAAGCAACTCAATCCTTGTTTTATTGGAGTCAAGTGGACTCAATCACCCCAAAGATTCTCTCTAGCAATTCGAGTTCTAGAGGCAGCCAAGAAACTCAAAGAGGAGATCACTCAATCTTTGTTTACTTGGAGTCAAGTGGACTCAATCACCCCAAATAGTCTCTCCAACAGTTCGAGTTCCAGAGGCAGCCAAGAAACTCAAAGAGGAGAGCACTCAATATTTGTTTACTGGGAGTCAAGTGGACTCAATCACTATTTTTGGTAGCTGCCCTATAGAATAAATAGATCAGAGCTAGAGCTAGGAAGAGTTAGTCAATTCTAGTCGATTCTAGTCGGAACTTTGTTGCAAGCTATTGAGATTTTTATTATTTTACTTAGTGATCAAACTTTCAGAGATGTATGAGGCTATTCTTGATCTAGGTGGATATTGGTGGCCACCCACCTGTTCCATTTGGACTCACACCATTAATTCTTCAAGCTTTTCACTTTCAGCACATCTTACTATTTTTAGCAAGTTTTCAGGTCATGCACTCCCGGAACTGTTTTGGGGCCCTAATGATCCAGGTGGATATTAGTGGCCGCCCACCTATTCCATTTGAAATGACACCATCAGTTCTTTCAGTTTTTCAGTTTCATCACAACTTACTATTTTTAGCAATTTTTTCAGGTCCTGAACTTTCGGAGCCGTTTTGAGGCCCTAAACGATGTTTTCTGGGCATCGCTTTTCCATCGAATATCATTATGTTTTGTAATTTATACTTGTATTTATAATTTTTAGTCCTCGGATAGATATTTCTAACAATGTATCATGTGCATCAAATGGAGGTAGTATGCCAAAGTTACGTCCCCAAGAAGTTGAAACACCAATTTACCCAAACGGGGCCCATAGTTTTGGCACTTCATCTCCTAGGGTTATGTTTTTGGACGTTTAGAGTTTTCCATTGTTTCTCAATAATAAATAGGTGCTTGAGTCTCATTGTAACACAATTCAGAGGTCTGTAGCTGCCACATCTCTTCTCAGAGATACGCTACCATCACCCTAGCTAGTTTATTTCCATCATGTCTGTATGCATACTTCAATCATTTGATTTTAATAAAATGAAGTTTTGTTTTCACTGCATATCTGTGTTTATGTTTATTTCTGTATTTTATTGCATTCCTACATAAATCCATATCAATTCTTTTATGAAATGAGCAGACTGATTTCATTTTACTTATTTAAGTTTCAGAGAGCTAGGCTTGTGGGTTAGGGCCCAATCCATGCGCCTCAACTTCTCTACTGTTACCATTCCTTCCTTTCTGCCATTAAGCTAGTTTTCTTTATTTCATTCAATTAGTTATTCTTTTAATAGTTTCATTGTTGTTTAGTTTTTCTTTCAATATGTTGTTGTAGTTTTGCATTTTCTTGTGAGTAATAAAATAGAGGATAAAAACCAAAAATTTGTGGATCAAGACTCCCTGTTCATCTCTGTCAATAGAGCTCGAGGAGGGTAAACCTTCCCACATACCCTAAAATTTATTTATGTTCATTACTTTTATCATGCACTTCATCTATTTTTCATGCATGGATCAATAGGGTTGTTTGCAGGAATGAGCATCAAAAGCCCCAAAGATATTATCAAGTCGTTCCGCTCCATTCTCCAGTCCCTACCCATCTCTGTGTTACACTTCTGAACCTTATTGTTACGCTTCTATTCCTTCCTTTTCTCTTATCACAGCCACTGCACCCTTTTTATTCACAAAACGCTTGAAAACCTTTGAAAGTTGACCTCTGCCTTTGCTCCTCGAATCTCCCGCAACAGTACATCGCAATCGTATTTCGCACGGTTTTTGTTTTTATTTTAACATTTACTGCTCATTTTTGCTGCAAATCGCAACTTTTTCCCTTTTTCTTTAAGACTTACCACTCTCTTTCACCAATTGCAATATTGCGAAATCGCACTTCGCAATATTTACCCTTTTTCTTTAAGACTTTCCGCTCGCTTTCGCCAATTGTGATATTGCAAAATTGCACTTCGCAATATTTACCCTTTTTATTTAAGACTTACTGCTCGCTTTTGATGATTTCGATATTTCGAAATCGCACTTCGCAATATTTACCCTTTTCTTTTAAGACTTACCACTCTGATCCGCCGATTGTGATATTGCGATCGTGCTCTGCCGCCGGTCCCACCGCCACGTCACCCATCGTAAATCGCACATCACTACTTTTTCCCTTTTCTTTTAACACTTACTGCTCCTATCTGCCGATTTTGATATTGCGATTGCGCTCTGCCACCGGTCCCACCGCCACATCACCCATCGTAAATCGCATTTCGCAACCTTTTCCCTTATCTTTTAAGACCCACCGCTCTTTTTGCCGATTGCGATATTGTGATATCGCATATCGAAGTTCTTTCCTTTTTGCATTTTTCATTTCGTGGTTCTTTCCTTTATTTCACATTTCGCAGTTCTTTCCTTTTCACATTTCACATTTCGCAGTTTTTAGCCCGTCGCATTTCGCACTTCGCAACTTTTTCTCCATCGCATCTTTGTCATCGCACTTTTCAAATTATTCCGCTTCGAAGCATTTTTTCGCTATAATAAGGTTTTAATGAGGTTTAAACCCCCCCCCCCCCCCCCCCCCCCCCCCCCCCCCCCGCTTTGCACTTCTAAGCCTCATTTCATGTGTTAAGCCCTCCATTGGCCTCTTTAGCCCTTTCTTTTCCTCCAAACTACAAATCAACACTTTTTCGATTAGAATTAAGTCATGGATAGCTTAGCTGCATGGATTGAAGCATGATAGCTAGACCATAGGATAAGTAGAGTGTGTTTAGCTGATTTCCAAGTTAAGTGTGGTTTAAATTAGATTCCTTTCCACAATTTATTTTCAGCAATTTAGATTAGTTCCCTTCCTATCATTTCTTTTCAGCAATTTAGTTTAGTTTCTTTCTGTCATTTCGTTCCTGCACATTAAATTAGTTTCATTTCCTTAATTTCATTTCTACAAATTAAGTTTCCTTTCTGTCATTTCCTTCCAGAAAATTACTTTTCAATTTTTATCATAGTTTAAGAAATAGAACCCTTTCATAAAGAAGAAGAGGATGACATGAACAGGATGCATCTGCTATGTATATAGCACTGTCACCTCCAAGTTTGTACAAACCCCGGGTTGATAAAGTAAAGTAGGGCAGCCCCTGGGAGTTGCAACACTCTTGGTGCAATACCAGGGCTCACCAGTAGTCACGCTTTTGCATCTTCTGGTTTCTTCATCTCTCCATCAAATGTAGGAGGTTTGGCTTTCTTAAACTCATTTGGAAAGTATTGCTTCTCACTCCTCCTATAAGTATGATAGCGGTGATGATCATGATGCCTCTCTGATCTAGAACTAGAATAGAACCCATAACCACTATCTCTCATGCCAGGTGTATCCAACCCTCTGCCACCTCTGACTTTGTCATCCTTATCCAACCTATGTCCTCCATGAGACCTGCCACCATATGCCACATTAGTCCTTCCCTCCTGTCCATAATTGATTCTCGGTTGTCACTATCTTTAAAAATATGATAAGCTTTGAAGGATTACTACATTGACCTCTGATTGACTTTATTGAGCTTTGGAAAGTCTTTCCTGTGACTGAATGATCATGTCATTATATGCCTTACAACTTCTAATTTCTACCTTTAAACTTCTCACTGTACTTTCTAGATCAGGAGAGTACTCATCTCCTTGTTGCTCAGTTTATCTATAAGGAGATTCACATGAATTGTTATCCACTATTATGCTCATCATCTCTGATCTTATTCTTCCTGAAAACATACCATGTTAGATAAACTAAATATAAACATAATCAAACATAACTTAGTGAAGTTCAAGGGAGGTTATCTCGCTTGCACAATCGATCTAGATTAGCATGATATATACATATATATAGCATCAACATATCAATCATATCACACACCAACGTTATAACATACCAACACCATCATGACAACACAATACTGCAACAATGTCCATCACAATGCATGCATAGAAAACATATCAACAACTAACATGTATGCATAACAATCACATATAGCCCATCGAATCCAATTGTTTGAGCTTGGAAGCTCTGATACCAATATGTAACCACCGCTCCCACATTTACCCAATTTTACCAGCTTGCTAGGGTAAAATGAGACGAGTGTCACTATGACATGACTCGACCTCCAAGTTTTACTTATGGAAGTGGGGCCAGAAAATTGAAAAACTTTACTAACACCCCTTAGGGACTACAAACTACTCAGGAGATGGATAACCATCCTAGGTGATCAATCCCTGAGTTGGAGCCCTTTTCTCTAACCTAGCACCTCAACTGCACGCACAAAAAGGAAAGGGTGCAGTTATAGGCCTCGAACCACACGCACAAGCCTCCTTCCCTACAATTATGGCCTAAATCCTTCAGTTTTGAGCATGTAGTTTTGGGATATGTGTCACCTTTTCAAGCCAACCTGCAAACCACTGCTCACAATTACATAAAACTTTCCAAAATTATAATTTACATTATGGCAATGCCAAACATTCAACCTTGAAGCAAGAACTTGACCTAGACTTCCTAATCCATAACATACATTTCTTCAAACATATAGGAAACATGTAAGCTACAGGTCATGAATGCATATCTAATCATGAATTGATAGGATTCATATAAGAATCACCAAGAAGGATCTAAGCCATCTATAGCTAGGTGCAATAACACTTGTTAGTCCATGCATTCATCAACCAATCAACAACTTATCAAAACATGTTAAGATCCATAGATAGATTAATTTATATAATAACATATAACCAACAAAGTACAAGCATAGAAATCATGGTAAATAAGCCATAATGTCAACATGATAACTAGTAAAAGTGCTCATAAATCACTATAGGAAAATAACTCTTATTAACATATGAAATTTCCAACCAAGTCAGGGACTTCAACATACCACTGGACCATAGATTGGGTTGAACAAATTCTCTCTTTCAACCAATCATCACATGCCATATTCCAAGAATGAATGTGGGATCTTATGGATTACACCAAAACAAAACCAACCAAGGCTTCCAGAATTAAAACCACCTCAACCCTCAACCACAATGATTCCACCTCTACGATCTAGGAATCACTAAGACCAGCCAGATCGGTCTCTACCCAAGTTTTCCAAGGCTATAGGAACTAGTAACTCAACCCATGACCTTCCAGGGCTCTAGAGTGTCTATTCCAACTGTGACTCTAGGGACTAGTAACTCAACCCACCAAGGGCTCTAGAACATTTGTCCCAACTAATGATTCCAGGAACTGGTAATTCAACCCATGTTGTTCTAGGGCATCCAGAGCATTTGTTCCAATCCACAACCATAAGAAAATGAGAACCAATCAGAAAAACAAGTGGAAAAACCCACAACACCATGGCTAGAAATGGAAAGGCAAGGCTAAAACCACTATCAATACAGGTAAATCTCCATGCCAATGACAGCACATAACCATAGAATCATATGCATATACTCTGCATCCAAAAATCAGTAAGGAAATCACACATGCAACTTGTTACCTGCAAAGTAATCCAGTTGTAGTTGTTGATCCAACTATTTCCATGAGATTCTTGGATTTCCCTTGTTTTCTTTCTCCAATATAAGTGAATGCTAGAGTGCTTCAAGCATGCTCCAAGAATACTCTAAGTGTGCAAGAGTATGAGAGAATGAGAGTATGAATGAGAGAGTCAAAACTGAACTTACCAAAGGCCCAACTGACCAAAAGTTGTGAAATGATTCTTTGATGCCTTTTTATCATTCATGCCTATATTTCCTTCATTTTTCTTCTATTTTCCCTTCATGCAAATTTGTGTTTCTTCACCTTCCTTTTGTCCTATTTTCCTTTATTTTCATAATTAAAATATCAATTATTGTCTCTTTGTATTTGTCAATTTCCATAGCCATTAATTAATCACAAGTGATGCCAACTACAATAATTTTCCCAACATTCAGCTTGGAATACGTGTCCCGTGACCTTGGTTTTATTTTATTTACATGGAAAATAAAGCAAGGGATGTTACACCCATATTAACGGTGTGTGTGCATGTGAATGATCTACCTTGTTGTTTATGCACTTTTTCATGAATTCTCACATGAGTAGTTGCTAAATAAAAAAGGAAAGTAAAAATTGGGTTTAAAAGTTATAACTCTCACTAATTAATACTTTACCCCCTCCCTTTTGCACCGCCCCCGCCTCCCACCCCTTCCCCATTAATTCTTTATGTCCAACAGAGAAAGAGTGAAGGAGCCAAAGGGTTCTTTTTCATTTAATAGGTTCTTTTTAATTAAGAAATGAGGGAGATGGACTTTGATATATAACATTATAAAAATATTAATAACAAAAATGATATATATATATATATATATATATATAGAGAGAGAGAGAGAGAGAGAGAGAGAGAGTTTGTTTTCTACTTCCAAATAGGAAGAGGAATGTATTAACATTTTAATGTAGAAAATGCCAATCATATATAAAATACTTCAATATCAACCATGTATATATAATATAAAACAAGTGAAATAAAAATAATATTATAGTTGAAACATTTTATTAGTGTGTTGTTTAAAATCAAATAGATTCATTCTAAGTCTAGGTCTACCTAATGTCCAAAAGAAACAAATGTCTCAAGGTGTAAATATTTCTTCAAATTTTTCACTCAAAAAGAGTTTTGCATCTTGAGAGATTTGATCCCTCCATATCCTTCATAGATTCAAAATTAAGGTAAATCTAATTTTATTAAAACCCTAATAATATACCTAATTTAACATTTTTCTTTAAAATGCTTTATAATTTAATTTTTTTTAATGTGATATGCATATCATTAATTATAAAAAAAATTATTATTAATTAATTTTAATATATTATTAATTAAATTTTTATACATTTATGAATTACATTTAAATATAAAATCTTAAAATATAATAATTACAATTATGTATATATATAATTTTTAAATTAGCTTACATTATCTATTATTATTGTTTAATTTAATGTAAGTTATCGTTACACACATTTTTCCATACTAAATTTTCAAAATAAGATAAATTATTAAATTTATTATTTTATTATTTTATTATTTTATTAAATTTTTATAAATAATAAATAAATTAAAATTTTATGTGTATCTAATTATGCAATCTCAAGGATCGTAATAATGTGAAATTTTTATAATGAAATTTATTAATTGGAAATTGGAAACATTTATTTTGTATGACCTGGAGCAAAATGATCAACCTAGGTTCGGAGTAATTTAAATTTAGATATTATCACGTTACATAATGTTTTTAAATGTATATCGATATAGAGATTCATTTTAAATAACTTTATAATAAAATAATATTAACAACTAAAATTGAAAAAATAAATACAAATTAATTTTTAAGTAAAATACAATTTTGAAAAAATAAATACAAATTAATTTTTAAGTAAAATACAATTTTAGAGTAATTAAGATGTGTAATAATTGAGTAATGTTATACCATTCCACTTTGAATTCATATTTTAATTTTAAAAAATAATCATTCTAGTTACATTATTTATTTATTTATAAAAATTGGTGTTAAATAAATTTATATTTATATTTGTTGATCAATTCCACTTTGAATTCATATTTTAATTTTAAAAATAATAATTATAGTTACCATATTTATTTATTTTTAATTCATATTTTAATTTTTAAAAATAATAACTATAGTTATATTATTTATTTATTTATAAAAATTAGTGTTAAAGTAAATTTATATTTATGTTAATCGATCAATTTTAAATCAAGTTACTTTGAATTCACATTAATACCATTGCTATAAATAAATTCTTATAATTAATATCATTTTTTATCAAATTAATAAATTATATATTTAATAATAAATAAATTATTTTAAAGAAGCGTTGCAGGAATGGGAAGATATTTTGTTTTGAAAGACAAGTGGAAACAACCTAATTTTGGAGTTTAGGGGTTACATCCAACACTTAGATTAAGTGGCATGACATGTATAAAGGATTAGTCTCTTTGGAAATCGAGTAATGCACAAACCAGTAATAGTTGTGGATTCAAGAAATTTTATTAGCCAGTTAAATCCTGGAACTAGGTCTCAAGACCTAAAACTCCAAATAATTCATAAAACAATAATGTCAAGACTCAGGAAAGGCTTACCATGTCTTGCATCAATTAAACTCGACAATGGATTCATTAGCAAACCAAGCGACAAAGAGCACCTCAGAACCTTGAATATATAAGGAATCATGCACCAATGCCCAATTCTATGAAGGGTGTCGTGGGAGCACGTGGAAGCAGGATAACATGCACAATGTGAATCTTGGAAACGAGGTGATTTAATTCTATGACATGTGGAACGATTATGTGGCAATTAATGAAGGTTTGTGGTGTAATCTCACATATTTGAGGGGGGGTTAAACTAGATGAATCACCGCCCCTCATCACTATTGTAGAGGGTCATGGGAAATTCAATTAATGTTTTTGCACAAGAAACATTTCCTTTTTGGCATGGAAATTTCACTGGTCTGACTTTGCAATACAAGGAATTCATTATCTTTCTTTCATTCATCAAGTTAGCAAGGGTACGTGGTGCCTTTATGCAGATGGATTATCATTTAGTTCTAGTTCGAAAAGGGTGGTGGAGGTTTTATTAGGGTTATGTCTCTAGAGTTTCATCATAGATGTTTTTTTTCGATTCATATCAGTGATCTCCATAGTGAGCAAGGTAAAAAAGGAAAGCCTACAACATCCACAACAATTCTGAGGTTAGTGTTTGTCGGTTAGGAAGTTGGTTTCAAGCACTATTTGGCATGGTGGCTTGAGATAGGAAGAGGACAAAGGTTGTAGCAGTTAGTGAAAAGGATGTTTTGGAGTTATAGTAGCATAATATGGCCCTCTAGCTTTGTATCGACTAGATAACAACAAAGCTAACATCCATTATGGAGATTATCATAAAATAAAGAACATTAATTTAGAAACAAGAGGATCAAATAGATGGTCTCAAAAATCAACTGGCATAAATACAAGAACAAGACAAGTGAACCGCCTCCTTAGCAGCAGGTATAGAGACATGAGTGAACTAAGAAAGGCCCTCCTCTTTGAATTCTTTTGATCTCAACATTCTAGCTCTAGAAGACACTCTCGAAGAAGAAGAAGCGTCCACTATCAAGGAGACATATTAGTAAGATGCATGAAAACAAAGTGTTGTGGGATTGGAGAGAGGTGCTCTATGAATTTTTCATTCAAATCGCCATGTATATCTAGGTTTTTTATATGGGTAGAAGTTTTGAACAAAATCAAACCGAAATTAAATGGGCGTATAAATATATGGACTTATAGAGATTATCATGTAAACGTATTGTGGCAAATGTCTTTTTTTGCTAGTATAATTCTATCACTTATTGTTTTTTAAAAACAAATAAATTACTTAAACTACAAATTGTGTATTGTTTTAATAAGTATTTTTAGAAATTTAATTTTAATTATTATCATAATTAAAATATAGATTTGAGATAATTAAAAATATATATGGATATTTATTTTATTAAATTGTATAATTAAACTTATAAATAAATAAATAAAAGGGAATGTAAAATATAGTTAACGATAAAAATTAGCCTAAATATTTTTATATGCAAACTTTCCTCAAGTTTTGTTTATAAATATCGTTGTGCATCAAGATATTTAATCCCTTTAGGAAATATTTTCATCTTAATTTCAGTTATAGTTTTATTAAAAATAATAAACAAATACTACATTAATAATATACAATTATGTTGTCAAATGATTTTAGTAAGAGTGGTTTGGTGGAAAATTTGTTCCCCAGTTGTGTGGGTTCAAGTATATGAGTTAGATTTAAAGTGATTTTTTTGAATTAGGATGTTTTTTTCACTGTAACCTACAATTTACTATTAAAATAATCTCTAGGTTTGGAGAGTAGCATTACATCAAAATAATGCCAGAACTAAATGGAACACTCAAACTTTTAAATAAGTGGTCTCTAAACTTCAATCCAAATGAGGACGTGCCAAATGCAGTTCCAGTTTGGGTTAAGCTTCCAAGGCTCCCTCTTTCTTGTTGGAGAAATGATTTCCTTAGAGCCATTGGAAATGGAGCTGGGAAATACCTTGATAGGGCAAAACCCGAAGGCTCCTAGTTTGCATGCACAAAAATTTGTGTCGAAGTTGATTTGTAGAGAGGCATCCCTTCATAAATCAACCTCGCACTTGGGAGTTGGATCCATTTTCAAAGTATTGACTACGAACAAATCCCATTCAAATTTTGATACTACAATGAGTACAAACATTTTTCTACGGAATGAAAACAATAGCATCCAGCAAAGGCCTAGATCCATCAACAAATCAAGTGATGTGCAGAAAAATTAGCGCCAAGGGGGAAAAAAGGGAAAGAAGCAACAAATAAGGTTCAGAATCCTCCAAAAAACAACGGAGACTCAAATTCATTGAATCCATTTGATACCCTTCAGAATGATTTGGAGAATACAGTCCATATTGGCAACTCAGGACAGGATGAATTACTAATGGAGCAAGAGGAAGGTGAAATAAATGGAACTAGGGATTCCCCATGTATTGACAATGTCAAAGATATGCAATTCCCATAACCACCCTCAATATAATTAAAATATACTCTTGGGATCACAAGCCAACTTGCAGTGGAAACACATTCCACACTTGAGACCCACAAGGAGTTTGATGAGGGGTTGTCTACAAGGGTCACTACTCGAAACATGGAAAAAAAATTAGTGTGGGAAGAGGATGGTAGAAACCATGATATTGAGAGTAGTAAGAAAAATAAGGGGCGACCAAACAAAAATATAATGTGAGAACAAGAATCAAAGCTTAATGAGAAACTTGTCAACCAACCAGTAATCACATAGATACTAAATCCAAGACAAAACAAAGGAACAAAGTCACCAAAGAAGGAGGAGGATTCTCTCAATTCGTCCCAAAGGAATGATGAATATTATATCATGTAACATACAGGAATTTGGGAGCCCCAATAAATCCCTGTCAGTAAAATATATAGTAGAGCAGGAGAAACCTTGGGTTTTATTCCTTCAGGAAACCAAGATAGAGGAAAAGGAAACCTTTTTTGCAGCAAACAAAAATTGGAGAGAAGGCAATGGCATCATTTAAATCTCCAAAGGAGCGTCTAGAGGTATAGGTACTTTCTAGTCAGAAATCCATCTCAAATTCATAAATAGTATGCAAACTCAAAATTGGATAACAATCATCTTGGAAAATAAGGACACCAAGGAGTGAAACTCGGTCATCAATTTTTATGCTTCGAGCTTTATGGCGAGAAAGAAAAGTTTTGGGATTCTTTAAACATTATTAAAGAGAGAAGTTGGCATCATAATTGTATAATGGATGGGGATTTCAATATAGTGCTCAGATATACATAAAATAAAGGAGGGAGCCCAGTTCGAGACCCCTTTAGGGAATGTATGGAAGATTTAATCCAGGAGTGGGATCTGATTTATGTTCTTCCAAAGGTCGGAGAATATACTTGGTCCAATAGGAGAAGTGGAGCTAAGCACATCTCAGCTCGATTAGATAGATTCCTGGTTCAGACTAATTGGCTTCTAAAAGATATGGAGTGAACTTCCTCAATCAAAACACAGGGAGACTCTAATCATCTCCAAATCACATTGATAATAGATAAATCGGAATATCTGGGCCCCATTCCTCTTAGATTCAACTTAGCATGGTTTCAGGAGGATAGGATCATGATAAGATATGGCAAGCTTGGAAATCACCAGTATCAGGCTCTCACTCCTTTGTATGGGAACGAAGATGAAATTGGTCAAGTAGGATCTAAGGACATGGCTTAAGGAGAACTAAAAGATTCCTATGCATAAGAGTAAAGATATAGTATAGCGTCTTGAGAGCCATCAAATTCTCATTAAGAACAACCAGGTGGAGAGTTGGCATATTGAAATAGTAAAATATCTTACGAGGGAACTCTTTAAAACTTGTCGGCAGGAGGAGGAATTGTGGAGATTGAAGTCTTGCAGCTTGTGGTTAAAATTTGGTGATTAAAACAAGTTGTTTTTCTCAAAAGCAAGCAAAGGCTCGTGAGTTTAGAAACTAGGTCAAAGAGATAGTCCCTTAAGGCAAACCAAGATTAACCTCCTCCGAAGACATCAAAAAGGAAGCATACAGACATTGCAAGCACTCTACAACGAGGAAGGACAAGAAAATTAAAATAAAGTCTAGGAATTCCTTCAGTGCATCCATGCAACACTATCAGAATCATCCAACACCCTCATAACAAAAGAGATCGAGGAAGAAGAATTTTTCAAGGAAATTTAGGATCTGGATTTAGACAAATCCCCTTGACCAGTTGGCTTTCCATTCATTTTTTTTAGAATATTTTGGAACCTAATCAATAAGGATATGGTGTGAATGTTAAATAGCATGATAAGAAAATATAGGATTGGGGGTTGTACGAACTCATCCTTCCTCGCCCTCGTCCTTAAGGAATCAAACCCAATGAATTTTTCTAGGTTTCGACCAATCTCACTATGTAATTCAGCATAAAAAATCATAACCAATAACATAGTGATGAGATTGAAAAAACTTGTGCCAAGAATCATCTCATAGAATTAGGGAGGCTTCATGCAACGATGGAAAATATTAAATAATATTATATTGGTCCAGGAAACAATCCACTCCAACAGAGAAACAATCGAGTCTGACAAGGTAATCAAATTAGATATGGCCAATGAGTTCAATAGGGTAAGGAATTTTTTCCTCTTCTCAATGTTAGAAAGGTTGGGTTTTTATAAATAATTCATTAGATGGATTAAAGCTTGTATTGGATCACCTTGGATTGCACCATTAGTCAATGTTCGACCTTCTCCTTTTTTTCTTGCCTCTCAGGGGTTGTATTAGGGTTGTTCTCTTTCCCCTCTGCTCTACACCATTATGGAAGAAAGCTTAAGTAGAAATTTGGAAAGGCATGACATGAAGGTAAATTGGTGGGGCTGAGAATATCTAGGAACACCAAAGGAGTAAACTAGTCATAATTTTGCAGATGACACTTTGATATCAAGAGGGGCATCCAAAATAATCGCATCCCTTTTCAAAATAATATTGGATAGATATTTTGATATTTCAGGTGGAATGGTAAAAAAAAAAAAAGGTCAAATTTTTGGATGGAATTGTTCAAATGAGACATTGAGTGACAAATCCAGGGTGCTAGAGTTACCGGATGTGTTCGAATGGAGATCTTTTAAATATCTAGGTATTCCAATCTCTTTGGGATCATATAATTCTAATGAATGGGAGGAAGTAATTCAAAATATCAGGAAAATAATCCAATCATGGGGTGCCTAGTGGTTAAATGTCACAGGGAAATTAGTATTGATAAATTTTGTTTTGTCATCACTCACAGTTTATATGGGCTCTCGTCTGCTAGCTCCTAAAGTCACCATCCATAAAATTAGTGGCATGTTGAGGAAATTCCTCTTGCAAGGAGAAAAATACAATGAAAATAAGTCTCGTCTGGTTAATTGGAAAATAGTTCGATTTCCAAAACAATGTGGTGGGCTTTCCATCAAAGACGTCAATATTATGAACTTAGCTCTAGGAGCCAAAACAAATTGGTGACTAGTCACATATTCCTCAGAATGGTGGAACTTAGCTCTATTTGTAAGTACTTCCATAAAAAATAATAATAATAATTAATTAATTAATTTTAAAAATAATAATAATAATAATAATAAATAAATAAAAATTTAAAAAAAATAAATAAATAAAATAAAATAAAAAGTTTCCATACATGAGCAAGAAGTTTGTACTGAACAAGGTTCTAAGATCTGAAAATTATGCAAGGCAGTAGCCACCATGATCATAAATCAATTGGGGACCTTTGGAAGGATTGCATCCCAACAACAGAATTAGTGAATAAAAATGAGGGTGTCAACAAGTTGGGCATATGACATTAAAGAAATTTTGAGGTAAACAATGGACCTAAAAAAAAAATGTACAACCAAAATCAAATTTATAAGAACCAATAAGATTCAAGATGATGATTTCAACAGTGGGGGTTGATTCACCATTTTTTGAGTAAAAAAGTAAAACGATAAATATTAATAAAATAATAAAACTACTTTTTCAACTCATATTTTTAACTTATCTCCCCACAATTTTACTCAAATGTTGAGTCGGAGCACTCGTTGGATGCAAAATTTAATTCATCATCCAATGATTACCCATGTTACATACTTTCAATGGACCCTGCTACACCAAAAATGAGAAATACATGAAAAAACGTTATTGCAATCACATTTTTTCATCTATTTCTCATTTTTTGTGTAGCAGAGTTCATCGTAAGTATGAAACATGGATATTCCTTGGATGAGGAATTGAATTTCACATCCAACGAGTGCTCTCACTCGAAATTTGAGTAAAACTATAGGGATATAAGTTAAAAATACGAGTTGAAAAAGTAGTTTTTTTTCTTTTTTCTCTCTAAAATTTGATTATGCAATATAATTTTATTTTATTATTTCCACTATTATTTTATAATATTCCTTAAGAGACCCATTAGACCTCAAAATTTCTCTAATGGTGGCAGAAAATGGGTATAAGAGGATTGCAGACATATCACAATGGGACGTCATTAATCACTAGATAGGATGGCATTGCCAAGGTATCCCCTCACACCTTTAACCTTATTGGCCTATATTGATAAACTCTTTAAGAGAATATGCCCCAATCATAATTACAAGGTTGGATCGTAGAATCTAGTTGGGAAGAAAATCGTTTATATACACTATCAAAGTCAGTTATGAGGAGTTAACAAGCCATTCCCAACGACCTTCGCCAAACAAACTTTGGGCAAGAATATAGCACAAGGACAGGTTGCCTAAAATAAAAATGTTCTATTGGGAACTATTACAAGAGAAGGTGCTAATGATGTACAAATTTACAAAAAAAAAAATATCAATGTACCCTAGAGATGCATTCTTTGTGCACAAGCAAAGGAAGGTACCCCACATTTATTCTAAAAGTGCCCATTATCTCTGGAGACATGGAAAATAGCCTTGGGAAAGGTCAATTTTTTCTCCATCATCCCGGAGAACCACCATGACATGTTTGATCAATGGAAGTTCCAAATATCATGGCATAGGAAATCAGACTTAGTGACAATGCGATGTTGGATGACATTCCTAAAAATTTTGTGTTGGGCAATTTGGTTGGCTTGGAATCAAGCAATTTTCAACGATGTCTGACCCAATTCGAACTCTTAAACACTTAAATCTTCTCGACTGCTAGCAGAGACAATATTATTTGGGGGATTTGATTTAGGTGAAATAGACAATATGCATCCCAATGAGAAAGACTGGCTCAAGCTCTCCCAACCAAAGGACCATGCTGACAACTTCATCATTAGGCCTCAAGTTTCAAATGCCTACACCCATTGAATGAATCCTGATGAATTTCAAGGATGGTGGAAAAGAAAAAACAAGTTCTATTTATTTTTTTACGGGGATACGAAAGGTAACCCCAAGGAGAATGGAGTGAGAGGGGTTATTTTCAGCCTCGATGAAAAACTAGAGATTAAATATGTTTGGTGTAACACCCTCATCCCACATCTACCTAAGTAACCAGAAAACCAGGTTAAACATGGGACGAAGAGTTACTATGATCATGTTCAACCTCCTAGGTGACTTAAGGAAGTGGAATCGACGGAACCACGTCACACAGACCTTCCACATCAGCAACAAGACTCCCATAAACCAACCCAACAACTCAGGGATCCAGACCCTGGGTCCCATTAAGGTTTCAGGCCTTCGAACCCTTGGACGCTCCCACAGTATATGCAAGGGTACGTCTGGGAAGCTCTAAACGATCCCACAGCATATGCAAGCATGCGTCCAGGGAATTTTTCTCATAGACCTGTGCTTTTTTCCCTGGGATTTGAGCCACTTTTTCAAGCTAGAGCCCAGGTCACTGCCCATAATACAATGACAAGCTCAAACACGAAATATAGCAGCGAAACAATGGTGCAAAAGCAAATACTAGAATAAGGACTTGACTGGACCCATACTTGCCATGACAGGCATTTCGTCAAACATGTCACAAATATGTAATCTACAAGTTTAAATAACATATTTAAATATATGCATCTCATACATATCTGAGAATCGCTAAGAATAATTGTTCCCTTACATCATTAATTGCAGTATCATCTATTAGGTCATTGATATATTTTTTATTCATTTACAAACAAAACATGAGGAGATCCATACATCATCATTGTCAAAATACATGCTCATAACCAGCATAATAGCAACAAAAATGTCAGGGATACATCAACCATAGGATCCATATATAAATCAATGCATTTACACATCAAATTCCAAGGAAATGAATTTCTCATTAATGAATGCAAAAACCAACCAGGGATGGGACTACCACGTCCCACCTGACCATATATTGGCTTAGCTAAATCTCTCTTCATCCAATCACCCCCGTGCCATATTCCAAGCATGAATGTGGGACTCATGACCAACCAAAAAGAACCCACAAGCATGGATTCTACTAGAGTTATCCATCTACACCGTTGGAAATTTTATTGCCTCCTAGTCTCTCGGGCTTTACCGTAATCCACAGTATGATTTGGGTACCACTAGGCCCTACACCAAGACCCACTCTCCAATATTTACCATACATCCCACCTAGGACTACTAGGACCAACGAAGATCAATCCACCTCTTGACTTTATTGTATATCTCGCCATTCACCTGCAAGGATTCCTAGGCCCACCGAGGCACACAATATTGGATTTACTGCAACCCAACGCCCGGTTTAGGGGTCACTAGGCCAGTGACTTTACCGCGATCCATAGTCTAGTTTAGGGATCACTAGGCCATGTGTTTGTCATTTCGGAGATCCACCTCACTCAGCTTCGAGTCCATCTCAACCAAAGCATGAGAACCCATCTCATAAAGGCTATCCGAAAATGGCAAGGCTAGGATGAAAAAACTATCACACCTGGAAAAACCCATGCCATGACAGAAAAGAACCACATGCAATACCATGCATGCCAAATATAGTAAGAAACTACACATGCAAGGAAATACCTGCAAAGAATCATGTTGCGACTGCTTGATCATGCTTTTCCTTGCTTGCTCCTTCCTTCCTCTTGCCTTCTTTGCCTTTCTTGATCCGATGCCAAAGTGCTCCAAGAAAACTTTGTGTCCAAGAGTGAGAGAGAGAGAGAATAATGATAGAGCTCCAAGACTGAACTGACAGAAGGTACCAATTGATCCTTTGGAACCTTTTTATTAATGAGGCCTTTATTTTCTTCATTTTCCTTCATTTTCCTCCTCATATGCAACCTGTGACCTTTCACCTCCCTTTTCTCCTAATTTCCATTATTTTCATAAATAAATGTGCCAAAAATGCCATTTTTCCTTTCCAACTGCCTTTTCCATTGTCTTTGCCAATTCCTTAGCCATATTAACTGAAATGAACACCCACTAGGATGTTTTTCCCAACATTCAGCTTGGAATAAGTGTCCCATCAACCGTGGTTATTAGTTTTTATTGTATTAACTTTTATTACATGGAATTTTCACCAGGGTTGTTACAGAACTCTCCCCCTTGGGGGACACCATCCTCGGTGTTCAATCACACATATACCTCAAAAAAACTACTAGAAAGAAAACATACTACTCATTAAGCTTTATAACATAGCTCAAAGCCATATTTACAATACTCACCCTACTGAAAAGAAAACCAACATGACAACATAACAACATGACAACTATAATGACATGACACCCATACCACTTATTGGATTTTTATAACATAGCTCATAGCTTTATTTACATCCACATACATATGTACATATATCAAAACATCACACCAAAATATACGCCAAAATATATACCAAACATCATAGCAAAACTGCTTTGCCTCAACCAGCAAACAATGAAGGATACATAGCCCACATTTGATCCTCCATCTCCCATGTAGCTTCATCGGGCCCAAAGTGCATCCATTGCACTTTAACTTGCTCTATTGCTCGATTCCAGAGCATGAGCACCTTTTTCTTCAATATAAATTGTGGCGTCGGTTGGAATTCACCATTTGTTTCCACCTACAATACAGACCAGTAAATCACATGATTTGGATCCTTAACATACTTCTTAAGCAATGATATATGTAAAACATCATGGACTTTCACAATGGAGGGCAGTGCAAGTCGATAGGATATTGGTTTGATTCTCTCAATAATCCTGAAAGGTCCACAAAATCGGGGTTCCAACTTGGCACATGATCCAATCTAAAAGTATCTCTTCTTGGGATTGATGTGCAAGTACACATTTTCCCAAACCTAAAACTCCTTATACAACATGTTCCGGTCTTCATAACTCTTCTTCCTAACCTGCACTACTTTCAAGTTCTTCTTGATTACCTGCATTTCTTGTTCTGTCTCTTCCAACATGTCTTGTCCAATCAATACCATGTTAACTGAATCACTCCAATCGATGGGAGTGTTGCAACTCAACCCATACAATACCTCAAATGGACTCGTCTTCAATGATTCTTGGTACCCTTTGTTGTAAGCGAGCTCTACCAGTGGAAGATACTCTTCCCACTTCCATTGTTGATGCATCACATACATCCTCAACATTTCCTCCAATATCCTGTTGACCCTCTCTATCTATCCATCTGTTTGCAGATGATAATTTTTGCTGAAGGCCAACTCGGTGCCCAAACCTACAGAAAACTCTTTCCAAAACTTGGAAGTGAAATTTTCATCCCTATCTGACACAATATTCTTTGGAACACCATGCAATCTGACCACATCTCTTATGAACACTTGTGCTACATCGCCAGTTGAATACGTAGTCTCCACTAGAATGAAGTGAATCTTAGTCAAATTGTCCACAACAACCATGATGGAATCATGATGTCTAGTTGTCCCGGGAAAACCTGTGATGAAATCCATGGAAATGACCTCCCATTTCCACTCTGGAATCACAATCAATTGTAGCATTCCACCTGGATGCCTACACTCTGCCTTTACCATTTGACAATCCAAACACCTAGCTACAAACTCAGCCACGTCCTTCTTTAGATTCATCCAATAATATAACCTCTTTACTATAGTCAATGTCTTATGATAGCCTGGGTGACCCGAATATGGCTTCGCATGAAATTCCCTCAAGTTCGCCTTCTTGATCTCACTACTGTCAGGCACATATATTATGTCTCTAGACCTAACTAAGCCATCTGTTGTGAGACGTTAATCCCCGTACTGTACACTTTCACTTGTACCTAAACTTGTACCTACACCATGACCTATACTTGTACATGTAATCCGTTGCAACATGTGCAAAATCTCCATATACTTGTCATCCTTCTGACCTACCTACAAGATCCTATCCTATAAATATGTCCCATAGGAGCTCATAATTGCTATGTGATTTACTTGTACCCGCACGCTAAGAGCATCTGCGACCATGTTCTCCTTTCCCTTGATGCAGTTGATCTCGAAGTCAAACTCACTAATTGTGGCCAACCATCTAGCTTGCCTAGCATTCAGATTCGGTTGGTCAAACAAGTACCTCAACCCACTGTGATCACCCATCACTAAAAAATTTGTGCCAAGAAAATAGTGCCTACACATATTCAATGCATATATGATCGTTGTTAGCTCAATATCATGCATCGGGCAGTTCTTCTCATGCTCATTTAGTTTTTGTGACTCATAGCATACCACATATCCATCCTGCATAAGGACCTCACCCAATCCTCTCTTGCATGCATCTGTACATACTACAAACTCCTTGTCCAAATCTGGAATCTTTAACACTGGAGCACGTGTCAACAACTTCTTAAGTTGCTCAAAACTAGCCTCACACTCTTATTTCCATTCAAACTTATTACTTTTCCTCTACAATGAAGTAATAGGAAAAGCAATATGTGAGAATTTCCTTATGAACCTCTTGTAATAACCTACCAACCCCAGTAAGGATTTCACCTCATCTACATTTCTAGGAGCTTCTCATTCCATAATAGCTCTTATCTTTTTTGGATCTACTATGATGCCCTCCTTGGAGACAACATGTCCCAAGTAATGTAACTCGGTCTGGAAGAAACTATACTAGTTGATCTTAGCATACCAATGATGCTCTCTCAACAATATCAACACTGTTGTTAAATTCTCGGCATGCTCTTCCTCATTTTAGAATAACTAATATGTCATCAATGAACACAATAAAAAACTTGTCCAAATAAGGACGCAACACACTGTTCATCAAACACATAAATGTAGTTGGGGCATTAGTCAAAACGAATGGAAATACAACAAACTCATAATGCCCACACCTGGTCTTGAATGTGATCTTGTAGATGTCCTCTTCTTTGATGTGGACCTGATGGTATCATGATCTCAAGTTGATCTTAGAGAACATTGTTGCTCCCTTAAACTGATCAAACAAGTCATCAATCCTCGGCAACGGATACCTGCTCTTGATGGTCACTTTGTTGAATTGCCTATAGTCAATGCACAATCTGAGAGTACCATCCTTCTTTTTCACAAACAAAAACGGTGCACCCCATGGTAACCTTTGTCAAGCATCTCTTTCAGCTGCAGCTTCAACTCTACCAACTAAGGTGTGCTCATCCTGTAAGGTGTTTTTGAGTTTGGAGATGCCCATGATACCAACTCAATAGAAAATTCTACCTCCCTGTGAGGTGGAAAATATGAAATATATGCATGAAATACATCCTAAAACTATTGTAGAACTCATTAATTGCTCAAACCATTCGCATCCTCAACTTCCTTAACTTTGTCACTAGAAATATGCACTGCAAACAACACACACCCTTTCCTCTAACTATGCTTGGCCTGCATGGTTTTCACCATCCTAAATGATGTGGCTTTCTTCTTTCCCTGTAAGACTTTTGGTTCTCCATTGTCATCCAAGCACTCAATGGATTTGTCATAAAAATCCACCTTGGTCTTGTGAAGGTATAGCCATTCCATACCCAATAGCATACTATATGATCCCAATGGAAATATGTTCAAGTGTGTTGTTGTAGACATGTCATTAAACTCAAATGCACAAGCTCTTACCCAATGGTGAACTCTTTTCTTTTTACCCGTAGCCAACTGCACTAACCAATATTCTGCATGCACTTATTTATTCAAACCGCACTTATCCACCAATTCGGGACTAACATAATTATAATTAGATCCAGGGTCAATCAAAATAGAAATAATTTGATCACAAAGCTTACCGTCCATCTTAATGATAGATTCCTAGTGCTCTTCCTTCATGTTGTCCACGGCTGCATAAATATGAGGAATGCTCTTCCCAACATCCCCAATAGTTTCTGCCTCCTGTGCACTATATATCTGAGGCCTACCACCCTAATTTTGTGGACATTCTACCCTAAGGTGTTTCTTACCCCATTTCCAACACTCCAATCATCCAGTACCATCACCTCTATGTTGTTGATGTGATCCATATCCCCATCTAGCTGCATTAAACTTCTTTTCTGGTGCCACATTTTCTTTCTCCTTTGCATTTTGAGGCCTTTCTCTTTTCAGATTCCATTTACCTTTACCTTTGTCTTTTCTTTTCCATCCTTCATGGGATTCATTCTTATGCTTTGACTGTTCATAGCAATGCTTCAATTTCCCAATTAATTCCTCAAGTGACCAAGTCTCATCATGTTCAATCCAATCTCTAAATGTTAATGGCAAACCACTGACAAATTTTTGAACTTTAGCCTTCTCATATTTAAGATATGGTACATACCTCAATAGCTCCAGGAACTCAGTCGTTTACTCTTCATCTATCACTAACCCCATCTTTAGCTCATAAAATTCTTTGCCTTACTGTTGTAGTACCTTTTTTACAAGTAATTCTTCCTAAAAAAACTCTTGAACTCATGCCAACTCAAGTCCTATGTCCTGATGTCTCTAACCTGCTTCACATCTTCCCACCAAATGTTTGCTTTACCTTTCAGGCTAAAGATAGAAATTTTTGACTTCATATTATTTGTGTACTCATGCAACTCAAAGAAATTGTTCATCCCAAGTATCCAAGCTTCGGCATCTTCTGGTTTCTTCAAGTCTCCATTAAAATTAGATGGTTTTTATTTCTTAAATTCATCTATAAAGTATCCCCTTTCACTCCTTTTGTAAGGATGATAACGATGGTAATCATAATTTCTATCTGCACCAGAACTAGAGTAGTACATGTGTCCATCACGCCCCCTATATGGGGTATCCAACAACCTGACATCTCTCACTATGTCAGCTCTATCCGACCTGTGTCTACCAAGAGACCTACTGCCATATTCCCTATTAGTTTTGTTCTCCTGCCCATGGCTAATCCGAAGTGGCCCTTGCCGCTAAAATTCTGACAAGCTCTGAAGAAGTATTGCAATAACCTCTATTTTTTTCTCTTGTGCATGTATGATCATGGAATTATCTGCCTTACAACTCCTTATTTCTTACTTCAAGCTTCTCAATGTGTTTTCCAAATCAGAAGAGTTCCCACCATGTTGCTTATCTGATTCATAGGGAGATTCGTTTTAGTTTACCATATTGCTATTCATTTTGATATCTTTATTGCCATGCATAATATGTTAGCTAAACCAAATCATAATAAACCAACGTACCTTAGTATAATTCGGGGAGGGTACCTCATCTGCAATATCATCCAAATCAACATAATACATGTAAAAACGTAATCATGACAACATATATACACATAACAAATAAGTGTACCAACATATAAACATCATTCTAGCTAGAGTCCAATCATCATTTCATGACCACATCACTACACATACTATGACCTCATGCATGACAACATCAACCATACCAATGTACATAGACAATACACAAGCATAACACAAAAAATACACACACATAAACACATGTAACCAAGCATAAACGGACAATACTTGTGACAACATGTAACAACATGTAACCAAGCATACAAGGATGATACATATAACAACATGTAACTAATCATACACTCATGATAACACACTTCACATCAACAACATCCTCTTTCACATGGCAACATCACTACAACCATGACCGACACCATGCATATGCAACCAGCACATAGACCACCAGGATGATCAACACACATGCAACTGGCATGAATGCATGACCAACACACACCTCCCATCCATTCCAAGGGGTGAACCATGCTCTAATACCACTCTGTAACACCCTCATCCCACATATATCCAAGTAACTAGCCAACCGAGGTAAACATGTGATGAAGAGTTACTATGATATAATTCAACCTCCTAGGTGACCTTAAGGGAGTGGAATCGACGTAACCACATCAACAATAGGACTCTCATAAGCCAACCAAACCACTCAGGCATCCATAACATGGGTCCCAATGAGGTTTTAGGCCTTCAAACCCCCAGACGCTCCCACGGTATTATCATGGGTGCGTATGGGAGGCTCTGGACGCTCCAACAGCATATGCAAACATGCGTCCAGGGACTTTTTCCCACACACCTGTTCCAGCGTCCCCAGGATTTGAGCCACTTTTTCAAGCCCAAAGCCCAAATCACTACCCATAATTCAATGACAAGCTCAGACATGAAATATAATAGCAAAACAATGGTGCAAAAGAAAATACTGGAATAATGACTTGACTGGACCCCTACTAGCCATGACAGGGATTTTTTCAAACATGTCACAAATATGTAATCTACAGGTTTAAATAACATATCTGAACATAGGGGTCTCATACTTATTTGAGAATCGCTAAAAAGCATTGTTCCCTTACATCATTAGTTGTAGTATCATCTATTAGGTCATAGATACATTGTTTATTCATTTACAAAAAAAAACATGAGGAGAATCATACATCATCATTGTCAAAATACATGCTCATAACCAACATAATAGCAACAGAAATGTTAGGGATACATTAGCCATAGGATCCATATATAAATCAGTTATTTACACATCAAATGCCAAGAAATGAATTTCTCATTAATGAATGTAAGAACTAACCGGGGATGGGACTTCCACGTTCCACCCGACCATATATTGGTTGAGCCAAATCTCTCTTCGGCTAATCACCCTCGTTCCATATTTCAAGCATGAATGTGGGACTCATGACCAACCAAAAAGAACCCACAAGCATGGATGCTACCGAAATTCTCCACCTACACCGTGAGGAATTTTTCTGCCTCCTAGTCTCTCAGGCTTTACCGTAATCCACAGTCTAATCCAGGGATAACTAGGCCCTACACCGAGACCCACTCTCCAGGATTTACCGTACATCCCATCTCGTGACAAATAGGCCCAAGGGAGAGCAATCCACCTCTTGGTTTTACCATATATCCCATCATTCACTGGCAAGGATTCCTAGGCACACCAAGTCAAGCAATCATGGATTTACCGCAACCCACAGTCTAGTTCGGAGGTCACTAGGCCAATGGTTTTACCACGATACACAGTCTGGTTCAGGGATCACTACGCCATGTGTTTGTCATTTCGGAGATCCACCTCACTCATCTTTGAATCCATCCGACAATCCATCTCAACCAAAGCATGAGAACCCATCTCATCAAGGCTATCTGAAAATGGAAATGCTAGGCTGAAAACACTATCACATCTGGAAAAACCCATGACATGACAGAAAAGAACGACATGCAATACTATGCATGTAAAATCTAGTAAGGAAATCACACATACAAAGAAATACCTGCAAAGAATATTGTTTTGGATGCTTGATCTTGCTTTTCCTTGCTTGCTCATTCCTTCATCTTTCCCTCTTTTCTTTCTTGATCCAATGCCAAAGTTCTCAAAGAAAACTCTTAAGTGTCCAAGAGTGAGAGAGAGAGAGAGAGTAATGAGAGAGCTCCAAGATTGAACTAGCAAAAGGTACCAATTGATCCTCATAAGCCTTTTTATTAATGAGGCCTCTATGTTCTTCATTTTCCATTATATTCTTTCATTTTCCTCCTCACATGCAACCTATGACCTTTCACCTCCCTTTTCTCCTAATTTTCATTATTTTCATAAATAAATGTGCCAAAAATGTCATTTTTCCTTTCCAAATGCCTTTTCCATTTGCTTTGCCAATTTCCTTAGCCATATTAACCAAAATGAACACCCACTAGGATGTTTTTCCCAATATTCAGCTTGGAATAAGTGTCCCATCAACCATGGTTATTATTTTTACCTTTATTAACTTCTATTACATGGAATTTTCACCAGGGCTAATACACTTGGGGGCTAGAGATCTCAACCAAAAACCAGGTTGAGTTCTTAGCTCTATGGCGAGGGTTAGAATTGGATTTAGAAAAGGAAATCCAAGAGTTGAAGGTTTTCGATAAATCCATGATAGTAATATAGCATGTGATTAAAGCTCAAAAAGACCCAAAGTATATGCAATCTCCCATGTTGCACCGAATTTGTTTGCAAATCTCCAAGTTTGAAGTGAATGAGTTCTTCCATATTAAAAGGAAACTCAACGTGGAAGCTCATACATTGGCTAGTCATGGTGTCAACCTAGAAGTAGGAGTGATGGAAATAAATGGATCTATGTTATCCAAATTCATTCCACGAGACCACAAAACTTTAAAAATTTGAAATTGGTTCTAGCTCTTTTAGAAGGTATAAAGGAAAATTGGAGTTGGGTGCAATCCCATAGAAAGAATATTAAATATCAAAGGAGAAGGACAAAGCTTTAATCCTTGAATCTGTGGTCTCTGATTAAATTGAAACGACGGACAAGTGGGTTGGTGTCCATAGATCACATGGCGAAGGATTACATGACAACCAGGTGTAAGCAGATCCAGAGTGTAGCTAGATATGAAAGGATGCGGGAATCAATTAATCGTAACCTTCGAGCCACAAAGTCGTGTGTCGAGCCTTGTGTATTAATGGATTCAATCTACAGTGGTAGTTTACTCTAGCTCAAGGGAGAGTAGCTGACGTCAAGGAGGCGCATCGATGAAGGCAAGAATCTATCAACTAGATTTGTTGGATAGTGATTAACCACTCTCCTCACTTACAAGACACATCAATCTGAAACTAAGACTCATGAATTAATGGCACGAGGTGATTATGACAAAATAATTAAGGCATGGAATAAAAGCGTGAGGAATTGTAGATACGAGGACTGTTGGCATCTAATTTCAGTACAAGAAACTCACCTAGCAGGATTAGCCTTGTTATGCTATAAAAAGGACGTGAGCCACATTATTAATATAAAAGAAGGTTCAAGAGTCACAATAGAGTAAAGGTTAGAGAGAAAAATTTCAATTTCAGGATGGATTCACAATGCATAGAGTATAATGTTCTAACCCAACACCTAGTCCAATTAAGAGAGACAATGGATTTGATATTTAATTGGATGGCTAAACAAGGGGAATGTAACGGGAACATGACCAATTCCAACTGGTGTTACTGCACCAAAAAATTGGTTGGCTACAGGACAAAAAGGAGTGCATATAGGTAGTTTTTGACAGGTTGATTTTCAAGCTTGATCAAATTACCCTAGGTTTAGTGTCACTCGTTGATGACAAGGATGGGAAGCTCGAAGAGACCAAGAGACCCAACGTGGAGGCATCAAAGCAATAGGTGAAACAAGTTAACGAAGTGAGCGAGAACCTAGTCAATGTATTGTGACTTCAATGCTCCAAAGAAATTGAAAATGAAAATGTCTTTGTCTTAGGAGCAATGGTGGAAGGTTAATCTCCTCTTTAGCTTCTTTTGTTATGCAAATATGTAATTTTAGGGCTTTTTTTGGAAGGTTTATAAGTCTAGTTATATCAAACTCTCAGGTTGCTAGTGTGTTAAAGACCTTTTTGCACTTATTTTAGTAATGGAGAAGAACGTAGAGTGTCCATTGTAAAAGGTGTTGGCCTTCAAACCAACTTTATATAATAGAATGACACTAACCATTTCCTTTAAAAAAAATATGAATTATTATTATTTTAATTAATATGACAACATAGATTTTTTATTTTTTATTTTTTTCCATTTAACAATTCACTATAACATTTGCTGAACATTTTATAATTACATTTTATAATTTTATGTGGATAATAATAGTACATATATGTGTAATTTGAATATTTAAATTAAAGCCATTTTTTCCCTAAATAAATATTATTTAGAAATTAGAGATAGGCTGGAAATAGGAAGCATATTGAGAAGAACATTTTTTATCTATTGTAACTTGCATCTCATCTAAGCTTTTTACTCCGAACTTTTTAATACAAAAATTATAATTGGTTCTTTAAAAAAAAAAAAAATTAGAAAACATTTTAAAATCAAAATATTATTTTTGCCTATTGGACATAAAATACATGGTTACAAGGTGTTATATTAAAGCATTTTATGGTAAAAAGGTTATCGGTTCAAAATTAGTGGGAAAAAATATGACCATGCTCAGGGTTGGCCCAGACAAAATGTGATCCTGAGTGATTTTGATAGCTTAAATATCCTTAAGTCTAAACTACTCAAACCATAGATTAAGAATGTCAGTCATCTAAAACTCACATTACCTAGCAAACATAAAAAAATAAATATTTATTATTAGATTTTAATAAATTTAATAAATACATTAGAAAGTTATTTTTTATATTCATAAATTAAATTTAATATATAATTATATTTTAATTTTTCATTATTTTAATAATATTTTTAAAAATTATTATAACTTTAATTTTGTAAATTATAAATATTATTTTATTAAGTATGTAAATCAATATAATTTTAAAATAAATTAAAATTCATCTCTCTATAAATGTATTATGTTGAAAATACAATTAACTAAACTTCAATATAAAATGTATAATTCATTAACAAGTAAGTAGGTTCTTTTAAAAGTTCATTTTTCTTTTTTTTAATAATTTTTTATTTATATTATTATTAAAAATTGTTAATACACAATGTAAAAAAAATAATAATAATAATAATAAATATTAAAAAAAAAAAATCCAAAACTCAATTATTATATTGAGAAGGGTTTTCTAGCCTAGTATAGTAGAGAAAGAAAGAAATTATTTTAACATCCATGAGGCTAGAGATAGCATATGGGACAGAATGCTTCTCCATCTGGCTCCTCTATTCAGCTCTTTTCCTGTGAAGTCTCACAATAAACGCTCTCAGCTTCTTGACAAACCCCTCTTTGAATAGATTACACCAAGAGCTAGTTGTCAGAATATTTGCATAACTTACCATGTTGTCTATGAAGGCCTCACATTCTAAAATGAAATGCTTTTCTATTTCCACTTTTCTGGAAGAGTAAAAAATACATAATCTTTCCTCCCACACTTCTTTTGGCATTTTCCAGCACCTCTTTCACAACGAAGTTGATGAGAATTAGTCCTTAGTTGAGCAATAAAAATTTTGGCTCTCCAAGAAATATTGGCCCATATGCACGATTTTTGTTGATCATTATGAGTGGGATTAAACTCTTCAATACAATATTTTTTCTTTCTCCCTAGCTCCTTCTCCCAAGTACATTTGTGGAACATATCCATAACAAAAGTTTTTATCTCTTTATTGTTTGTGGGGCACATGCTCAAGCAAATACCTCATTTACTAAACCATTTGTTATTTTTCCGCATCCAAGTCTCATTTTTTTTGCACAATATGTTATAGGACACAACCTTAGGCCATCTTCCCTCTTCCATTTGCTCAAAAATTTAAACCTTATTACTCGCACCATAGCAATTGCTTCAATAGGAGCATCCCCTGTTTCACTTAAAAAGATAGCATAAGGAACTGCACTTCTAATTTTGAATTTGTTTGTACACTTCTGAAATTTCTCAATTTGTTTCCATTGCATGTCAGATGTAATGTTGGTCCACAATTCACAACCGTAGAGAATCATTGGAATCACTAAAAGCCCAAAAAGAGTTAGAGTGGTTTTCGAGTCCCATAACTCTGCCTCAGTTTTCGAGTCCCATAACTCTGCCTCTTTACACCTATTTTGAAAAGCATAAAATGATTACCAACCCCCCAAAGTTCTTTTCTTTCTACAACCATCCCAGCTTAGATTTTTGTTTAAGTCAATTCCAAGGTATTTGTAATCCGCATCTTCTTCCAAAATGTTGCTTTCAAAGTAAAACTTATGTTGGTTATGTTTTCTTTTGTTAGAGAAAATCACTACTTTTGTTTTGCTAATATTGACTTGCATCCCCACCCTTCTACAAAAATGCTCAGGGAAAAGTAAGCGCTCTTGCAAACCAAGAGCATATTTAGCAATCAGAATAAGGTCATCTGCGTATAAAAGAAGTCTTATAACAAACTTAGCAAAATGGATATTGTCACCCCCTTGCGAATTTGGCCACTCTTCAAGCTTGTCAATATATAAACAAAAAAGGGTCGGAGACAATGGGCAACCTTGCTTGACCCTGATATCGCTTCTAAAACTTTCAGAAATGCCTATTGAAGTTCTAATTTTGACTTTCACCTCTTCATACAACCTATGCATCGCTGCTCTCAAATGCCTTGGAACCCCAAGTTTCTCCATTCTGTGTCAAATCTTATCCCTAGGAACCGTGTCAACGGCTTTTCTAAAATCAATAAAGCAACAAAAGGCTTCTCCTTTTTCTCCCATACTTTTTCAATGATGTGCCTTAAAGTTATACCATGATCAACTGTAGAATGTTTAGATCTAAAACCTGCTTGCCCTTTAGCACGTTTATCTCTTTCTTTTGCCCACTTATTGATTTTATTTTTCAACATGCTTCCAAATAACTTTGCAAACAAGGGGTTTATCATTATGGTCCTATAGTTGGAGGGATTATTGACATCACCGCTCGTGAAAAGAGGTATTGCCAGACTAGTTGTCCAATTTGTGGGGAACCCCTATTGTATAATGTTATTGAACATTTTTGTAATGTGAGGTGCAAGAATTTTTAAGCCCCACTTAACATACTTTGCTTGGAGTTCAACTAAGTCTTTTGCTTTTCCAACACCCAATTTCTTGTACCCATATCTACCTCTTGCACCATGAAGAGTTTTGTATCCATGTTGACCAAGGGAGGAGGGTCAACCTTGGGATCGAGATCATAAAGTTGGTTTGCATAGTCAAACCATTTAAAAGTTGTAATATTGTTTTCTCAGTTGAAGTTCCTTCCAAAATAATTTGAGGTTATTTTTCGTAAGGAAGATTAGTTATTCTCTCCTCGAAACCGTGAAATCAACATTTTTTTTTCTTAATATATGTTTGTAAGCTTTGAGCTTTATGTTATCCTTGTTTGACTCTTTCCACATTCTCCTTGCCTTTTTGCATTCCTCGTCAAACCAAGCATTAACCGAAAATCAATTTGTTTCAAGCTTCTTAATTTTTGCTCTTTTGCACTCTGCGAGTGCAATTTGAATTAAATGTGTTAATTCGTGACTATGAAGGTCCTAAATGACATTTTCTCCTTCTTGGAGAGTAATGTTATGTTTAACATTTTGACTAAATCAAATTATTGCCACTGACTTTCGAATTAATGACATTAACAATATTTGATGGTCGAAGTTTCGAACCTTCTAATAAGATTCATCCTCTATACTAAGGTGAAGTTTCAAATCTTATAATGATGATGTTGTGATTTTTATCAAAAATTTTCTTACTTTCCATGATATGGATCACGAAACCCTAAATTCAATTAATAAAATAAAAATGATGGCATGATGTTAATTTATGATATTGGTAACCCATGGTATTAATGTGAAATTTAACTTATTTAAAGTGAGAAACTAAACTAGCCTAAAACTTTGGATCTATCAAGCACCTAAAAAGATCAACTCTCTTGAAAAACAAAACTCTTTTAAAGTGAAAAGATATTTCATCCCTTTTAGCACTTGATAAATCCACAATTAAAATAAATTTAAACTATAAATAAAAAAATTATAATAAATTTTCTATCATTTAAAAATAATAATAATAATCATATAAACATCAATCAAAATTAAAAATAAAATAACCCCTATCAAAATCCACACAGCACAATTTCATTTCAAATAAGTGAATGTCAATAAACATCATTGAAAATGAAATGCCCCATACCAAACATTCATTATCACAGTCCAAACAGCACAATTGGATAGGGAGATGGGAGAAATTTTGTTTAAAAATATATATATAAACTTAGAAATGAGGGAAAGTTGAGGTTTCTTTATTTTGAAAAAGAGTGTAACAAAACAGCATCACCCATGCCAGTGGCCTTTCCAAAAACACACAAAGACCCTTATACAGGATAGAGAAATGGATCTATACACAAAGTCACAGGTTGCTTACCTCAGCTTTTCTATCTTCCCCGACCCACTTTTAAGACCAATTATTTTTAGTTGCAGAGGCCAAACGGATAAAATAATTTATTGTCTTTTCATACACAGACGGTAGTAACAAGGAGTTTTATACAGATTGTGGATAGACATGCTTTGCTGGTTGTTGACCATATCACATTCAATTCAATTATGGAAAGAACTCTATGGATTCATATAAAGTGGTTGACAAATCCCCTGGTTTTGCAGACAGTGAAAAATATAATAATACTAAAAAAGATTTGCATTCCCCTGGTCTCTGACTTTTTAATTCCATGGGAAAACTTTCGGATGCCGAAGAAGAGAACAGAGAATTCTTTGATGTATTTAAAAAAATCAGACAGAGACATAGAAGAGCAAGACAGAATTCTCTGCTGTATTTAAAAAATTCAGCCAACAATGAATTCAACTTTGTTTCTTCTTGTTTTTGGGTTGTTGTTTCTGCAAGTAATGGGCCGGGTGAACGGAGCCTTCTCTTTTGTAAACTCAGGAGAGCTGGGAGATTATACTGACGAATACGATGCCAACTAGAGAGTTACTACACTGGCAACTACGAATGGAATCTTCCAACTGGTTTTCTTCAACACCACGCCCAATGCGTACGCCCTGGCCATTCGGACGGGCTACTATGGAAAAGCAGAAACCATGAGGTGAACGATCTCGTCCGAGAGAATGCCACTCTCAAATTCCGCACCGACGGAAACCTTCTCCTCTCGGATGTAGATGGGCACCTGGTTTGGTCCACAAACACTTCCAACAAGGGCGTCGTGGGAATCGAACGCCGGACCAACGGCAACCTGGTGCTCTATGACAAATTAAAGAAACTGGTGTGGCAGAGTTTCGATCACCCGACCGATAGTCTCTTAGTCGGGCAATCACTGAACATTGAGGGAGTGAAGAAACTGGTGAGCCGCGTATCGGACAAGGACGGATCGGAGGGCCCTTACAGTCTTGTAATGGAAGCCGGAGGATTCGCTCTGTATGCCAGCTTTCCCGACCCTCTGCCTTACTGGACTCTCAGCTTCTACGATGTCAGGCTAAAGGACATTTATGCCATCACGCACACCTACAAGAAGCCGGTGAGTAGCATATCATTCTTGAGCGATCCAGAAGCCGAGAATGGGTATCGTCAGGAGATGGAGATGAGGTTGGCCAACTTCACTTCCGCGCCAGAGTTAAGGGCACCGGAACTCTGCAACTTCATCTATGAAGAAACCAGCACGACTCTCTATGGTTTCAACACCCCCAGATTTAACACGACCCTGTCCTTTCTAAGGTTGGACTCCGATGGAGATCTGAGAATGTATACTTGCCCGATATTGAATTGAATACCTGGGATGTTACATACCAGCGATTTGGCTGTTGGCGAGGAGTGACTGAGTGTGGTCTTCCGAGGAAATGCGGAGAATTTGGGGTTTGTGAGAAGGGTCAATGCGTGGCCTGCCCTCAAATCGATGGCTTCAAAGGCTGGTCTACTACCGGCTCGCTCCCTTCCCTTCCTAAATGCAAAGATGCTTCTTCCTATTCTTCTGTCGATTTCTACAAGCTGGTGGGAGCCGAGCATTTCTCCAGCAAATTTGTGAATGCAAGCCGAACTGGGAAAACGAATTTCAGGAGGAGGTGTTTGAACTATTGTACCTGCGTGGCATTCTTCTATTGGGAAGAGTTATCTGCGTGCTTTCACACCCAGACTGTGGGTACTCTCAACCAGCTTGGGAATAGCACACCTCGCATTCATTAAGACTGTTAAGAAGGTTGAACTCTTAGACGACACTTACTGCCTTCAATGCTATCAGACGACTATTGCTCTTGTGCTCTGTTTTTAATATGATACAGTAAGAGGCTAAGAGGCATCTTGAGAATTTTAATCTCTCAATACAGGTAGCAGCTCAGAGAGTTAAAGATAAATCTATGTTGGTATGCTTTTTCAAAAAAAACATTATTGGGTATCATAGTTTTATATCTTTATTTCTATGTTCATTGGTTTTTACCCAACAAAGATGGGTCACCAAAAGGAAAGGAACAATTAATTGGAAATCGTGTTCACCCTCACTGAGCTTACTTCGGAAGCACAGGTAGAAAAGGTCATAAAGCTCTTGGGAAAAAATCCAGTAACTAGGAAATCTCTTTTGGGCTTTTCGAGTTTTGGTGTTTGGAATTGATTTGTAGTAGTTTCATTCGTGTTCAAATTTTTGAAGAATGTGGGAGGATACAAGCAATATGAAAGCAAGTCCCATCACCAACTCCAACCTCTAGAGTTTTGATGTTTGGAATTGATTGGCAATAGTCTCACCCATGTTCAAACAAGTCCCATCACCAACTCCGGCCTCTAGAGTTTTGGCATGCATATTCAAATACCTGGCCTACTTTTCAATCATTTTAGTATCAACAACAATCTAATCAGCAGTACCAAGAGAACGTAGGAATTAGTTCCAAGATCCAATCAGCTGAGTTAATTAAAATCGTCAAAAGAAAAAATGCATTTTTCTTCCTCAATTTGTAAGAATTCATATGTATTTATAACTTCCAATCTAGGTTGAAGTGGTATCTAACCCGGAGTGGCTCCTTAAAAACCACTTGAGGTTGTCTAGGTTTATAAGGAAAGCCTTTTTTTCCAGAAGAAAAAACGACGCTTCCATTCATTAAAATGAGAAAGTTACATAATACATGTTTTTGTTTTCATTATTCTATCACCCAATAGAACTGATGTTATCAACCCTACTTCCTATCCATGAAAATTCTCGAAACCCATTACATGTTAAATCCTCTCCAAAGAGGAGTATCTAGAGAAATGATACAAAACGATTAATAGTTCTTGTTACAAAACTTCACAAAAATATATATATATAGACAAACACAGCGGATACTACCATTTCTTGCGCTCTTTACTTTGTCTTTACCCAGATTGTCCTGTAATCATTCTCCTCATATGAGAAAACTTGTAATCTGATCTTGATCTTCTTCTAAACCTTAAAATGTTACCAAAAAATTTCCTCCAAAGATGTTCTCTCTTTATCCACCTGGAAGAAAGGGTTACCTTTCCTTGTGACATGTACATCCAAATTTATGCTATCTTTTATACTTGGCCTGAATGAAAAAGGATACAGTCGACCTTGATTCTTATATGATTTTCAAAAAAAGAAAAATGAAACATCCCTGAAGGGACCTTCAACCCCCTATTAGAAAGGAAATCAGATGTCATGTTTTGTTCTCTATAAACATGTTCGAAATTGATGTTCTGAAAAAGTTGAATAAACTCTCTAATATGCGCCATCCAATTAGATAAAATGGGAGGTTTGAACTTGTTGTGCTCTCTAACCCAGTCAATGACCCCCTTAGCGTATCCAAAGATCTGTAGACCTGTCATACCAATCCACTTTATTGCTTTTAATAGCCCCCATAATGCTATCACCTTCGCTCAATTGTTAGTCCCCTCACCTCCTCTCCACCAAAAGTGCTTCATTACCAGATAAACCCCATAGCCACATTTCCTATGTCTACTGGCCCCATCGAAAAAAACCACTAGAAAGTTCCCCCAAATGTCTCTACACCCTACCTGTCTTTTGTTTTTCGCCTCTCTTATTGGCCCCTTTTCATTGAAATAAGTGACAGATTTTAAAATGACTGCTCTGACACAGTCCATCTTATCTAGAAAAGTAGCAGAGTTCCTAGCATTCCAAATAGACCACATAATGTAAATTGGCAAGAAATGATAGGCTTTATGCTTCTTATACTAGGACTATATAAAATCTGCTACAGATAGTTCCAAAGAACATACCTTGAGCTTGTAAATATTTGTAACACCTTCCCATACCGCCTTCGAGAAGGGGTAGTGCAGAAAAAGGTGTGTCCCATCTTCTTGATCACCCTGACATAGCACGCACACTACAGGCCCCCTAAAGCCCCTCTTCTGTAATTTGTTCCAGGTCAGTGAACATTCATGAAGGACTAACCAGCCAAAACATTTGAGTTTGCTTGGGATATCCTCCCTCCAGGTTACTCGAAAGCACCCATATTGTTCATATTTCTCTCCTGTGAAAGGCATGCATCTGTAAATACCTTTGATCTTTATGTAATATTTTTTCATGGTCCCTCCCCATGGAATTTTGTCCTTCCCTGATTGGACACTGATACCCGCATCTCTCATTTGAACAACATATTGTTCCCATTCCTCAGCAGTGCCACCCTCCAGTCCTAACTCCTCCACCGAAATCCATCTTTTGAAAGAATGAATATTATTTTATCAGTGTAGCATTGTTGGAGGGAGAAAATACCCATGTTGTTTAAAACTTCTATTAACTGAGTGGATAGAGAGTGTGGCCCCGACATTTCCAACATCACATTCAGACCAACTGCAATTGAAGACCCATCCCTAACTTTCCATCTAGAGAAAGACATCAACAAAATCATAAGTTTCATCATACCTTTCCAAATGGATGAGGAGATAGTAATACTTCTTACCCCCCCTGATCCATTCCTCCACAGACTGCCCAGCCATGTATTTGTACCTAATGACTTCGTTCCATATTCACAGTCCTTTTAATGCCCGCCACGTATTTTTTATAACTAGAGATTTATTGAAATTTTCCAAATCCATTATACCCCAACCCCCTTCTTCAATCAGTCGAGAAATAGTAGCCCAGCTAGCTAGGTGAAATTTACCCTCCAACTTACACTAAGGCCATAAAAAATTTTCCATAATAGACTTAATCCTATGAGTGATCGCCCCAGGAAGTATGTAGAGTTGCATCCAGTAAACAGATTTATGTTGTAAAACCGAGTTAATCAATGTCAGCCTCCCTCCAAGCGAAATACTTTTGTGCATCCAACCTGCCAATTTGTTCTCCAATTTAGTCACCAACCACTCCCAGTCCCTAATTCCATATTTCAAAGGTTTAAGGCAGAAGCCCGAATACTTTATATCCAACACAAATTTTTGAATCCTGACATCAAGTAGAAGACCAACCGAGTAATAACCTCGTCCTCCTCCCCACCAAATAGTAGTAATGATTTCTTTTTGCTCATCAAAAGGCTTGATGCCTTCGAGAACTCCTCCAACGCGTGAGAAATGTAAATCCAATCCCCCTTAGACTTATGACCACCAAACAACAGATCATCCACAAAACTTAGATGAGTCACTACTACATTTCTTATCAACTTTAATCCCTTTATAAGCCCCAGTTTCCTCATATCCTTTATTATGCTTTGCTTCAAAACCAAAAAGCGGTAAACCTAGCGGAATAAATAATAATTATGTATCTGTAAACCATTGGACTTCAATTGCAATAAATGGATAGGTTATGAATGATCAAGTTGAGCAAGTAAGGAATCATCATCCATCAAAATTTATTTGTGAATAATTCTAAATTACTTGTATGGTGAGAATTGTAGAAGCCTCTATAACGAAAGGTCATTGTATAAACTTTGATATAATAAAATGTTTGAATATTTTGTTACCATTATTTCTAGTTAAAATTATCTTTACACGGATGGAATTGCCACAATTTCAGAGGCCAACTTTTGTGTGTACAGGATATGTTTTGTGGATCAAAATCTAATTGGTTGATTTACCAATGTAAAATTAATAGCAGACATATTTTCTATGGTACACCAAAGTAACAAAGATATTGAGAAATATACCAAGAACATTATCGCTTTGATTTGCAGGAAACAAACGCATTACTCAGACCAACAAATAGTAACAAAACCATGAAATACAACTTGGTTCATGTATTCCTCCATCTTGGTAGTCTACACAACATAGAAGAGTTGTCACATGTTACTTGCATTTTCAGACCCTCCTTGCTAACAACTAAATACAATCAACAACTAATTTTTAACAAACACTAGAAGACTAGTTCAAAAACTATAGAAATTTTGTTCAATTTAAAACTAAACTAGTCAAAATTCACTAAATCATTGGTCCTTCCCCTAACAACTCTTCTTGCATATAGTGGTGAATTATTAATGTGCATGTTCAAGGCTAGTGAAGCAAAAGCTCGAAGGTGATTAGATACTTAGGTTCCCAAAGATACGTATGAGGTTGAGGTTGAGGCTTTGTTCCCTAACTATTTGATGCTCCAATGTCTTGTACACCTCCCCACCCCCCATTTTATTTTTGTCATTATCCTAATCGATGTTTCCATGGCTTTCCATGTTTCAACTGAAGTGCTTCTCCTAGCAAGCTTTTCTAGGTCTCATTCTCCTAGCAAGCTTGGCATGTTTTGTATATATGAGTCATTGTTTATCAGAAATAATTTATTAAAGTAATGCATTAGAATATACTGCAAAACATAGAAGATATTTATGTTATTTAAGATATTGGATGAAGTTAATCTACCATATTCATATTGCTGAAAAGTATGACTAGGTTTGGTCTTTATAATAACATGTGTAAATATGATTTTATGTAATAGATGTAAAGAAAAAAAAATAAAAGTATTATTGTAGTGCTTGTCTAATGGGTTTCATGAGCAAGGAATTTTATTTTTTTATTTATGGCTCCCATTGTGAGCCTTTAGGATTTGTCATCAAGTCATAAAGTCTATTGAGTCAATTCCAAAGTTTGGAGGCACATTTGTTCCTGTTACACATTGTAAAAGGAAATTTATTTGTCTTAAACCCTCCAAGACCTTGTCACAAAGTCGCCTTGAAGTCGGCCTAAAGATGTTTCCAGAAAAGCATGTCGGCCTAAGCACATGATCAATTCAACTTATTTTGGATGCACTAACTACTATTAATAAGCAGCTCGGCCTTCATTTGTACACACACAATTTCAATCAATCTGAAGTAAGAAGAAGTGTGATAAAGGTGAAGGAATATAGCCATAGAACAAACAACAAGAAGGAATTAAAGATCGAATTATTTGGCACTGTCTTTGGGATAGTAACCTCACACGTGTGGCAGAAAATCTAGGGTTTCTACAGTGGTGTCATAACAGTCCAAAGGTCATCTAAAAGATCTCCAAATCAATTCTATTTCTAGTCAATTTCATCTAGATAAGTCTCCAAATATAGCGAAGAAATGAAACACCTCAAAACTTGTTCCTACTCCTCACACATGTGAAATTACAGTAGTACGAATTGTAGATATGTGGAAAAGAGGCCAAAGTTTCACGGTAGTCAAGAAGTGTAGAAAAGGAAGAATTTTGACTTGCGTTGACTTGTGCAAGGAGAAGTAGCGAAGAAGGATCTTGTGACTTGGTCTTGGAGAGGTCATTTTTTCAAGGGTATGATTTCATGGTCTTGGTATTCGTCAATTGAATTTTCTATAAGCAGAGTAATTTGGTTGGGTTTTCCTCTCAAGTGGGAGAGATTTTGGCCCTGGCTGATAGCCTACACTCTATGTCTCTTGTCTTTTTATTTTTCATGCATTGGTAGTTGTTTGATGAATAAGAACATCATAATAATCTAACTAAAAGAATATCATAATCTAAAGAAGTAAAAACACTCACAAGTAGTTATCATTGAAAGAGAAATCACCTATTCTTGATGCCCTAGATTTCTCAACATGGATTCAAAGCAAAGGTGACAAAGTTCAAGAAGGAAAATAACAAAAAAGGAAGAGAATAAGCCCATACCACCAAGGAAGTGGAGGAAGTTGAAAAGAAAAAGTCCAAGAAAGAGGAAGTAAAATATCTCTATTATGATTGAGATAGTCTTCCTCGCCTAGTTCTTTTCAACTTTTCCTATTGAAAAGTATAACTATCATGATAGGAATAATTAGAAGAGTATGATAGGATGCATCATGAAATCATATAAGCATTAGAAGTAAGAGCTCATGACATCATCATAGGGAATCATGAATGATAGCAGATAGCTCTTCGGAACCTCATTAGAAGCACTTATGGAAAGTCATCTGAAACAAATATCATCATACATTAGTTAAGAAGAAACATATGTTGGATAAGGATACTTAAGATCCTGTATTGGAATCTTCATCGGAAGGTTCACCAATCAAAGGGAAGCAAGTTCTTCATCAAGGATTCCTACTTGGAGGAATTAACATTGAAAGGATGGTATGATGTCAATAAGAAAATCAAGGGATTGAAGTCATTTCAATCATGGAAGTTGTTGAAGAAAGATGACCTAAAAGAAAAGAGAGGTATGTATGCTTGTATTTGAAAACAAAGAGTCGTGTCATATGGTTGCAGGTAACTTAGATAAATTCTCTACCTTGAGAGCATGATCAAATGAAAGGATCTCCTCCACTGAAGAAAAGAATGCAGGAAGGTATGGGTCACACATTGACTAGATGAAATCAACATAATAAGTCCTCATATGAAATATGAGGTGGATGAAAATAATTGAAGGAACTATGATCAGAAGTTCCTGAAAGGAAATGTGTGAAGGAAGAAAGAAGATTGTGAACCATGCAACTATGGAAAATGCAATCAACATCCAAGGACTCGGAAATTTTACTATGCTATCTCCATGGAAAGATATGAAGACTCTAATGGAAGTCTGAAAAAGAAGGAGACCCTTGGCAATGTATATATTTTGGAGATGTGCCAATACGTATGTAGGATGCTAATGAAAATCAGAAGATGTCATGATGAAATACCATCACAAAGATAATTTTGATTTAATTTTCATTTCTTATTTTTGAATAATATCTAGATAGGATTATGAAGGACTTCCAAGGGAAGAGTTGTGGATGTCTTCCACCGTTGATGACCATGTAGTAGGATGAAAGATCATTAAGGAAACATGGCATGAAGGCAGGCCAGATATGGACTAATGGATCACTTTCCGATGAAAGGAATTATGACATGGCTCAAGGATGAAAGTGATGGATGGTCCATGCCATACGAAGAAGTCCCAATTAGTGTAGACTCCATGGCAAAGAAAAAATTCACGACATCGAAGGAAGGAGTTATACAAGCAATTGGTTATCCCATGATCTCCACCTGATGAGTTGTTGGAAGCAAGTCCCTAGTCACAAGGGAACTTTGTCAAGTCCCTATTTAAGAGGGACCTTGGGTACATTTTGTTGGGAATCTGTAATCAGCAAGATTGGCAAAGTATGATCACAGAAACAACATCGTTTCAACCAACTTTGGGATTCTAGGATCTAGCCCTCCTGAATCCAGAGAGGGATCTCTCCAATAAGTGCAAAGATGGATTTGTCTTTGAAATTTGGGGTAATAATATTAGGCTAGTTATGAAGGCCAAGGATTTGTTTTGTTTTTGGATGGTTGAGCATGAATACTATTTGAGGTGGAAAGTCCTAAGTGCAAAGAGTTTCAAAGGTGAGAAGTTGCAAGTGAATAGAACAGCTAGGCTAAAAAGATAGATATAACGTTGGTTTTTAGTCCATTGGGCTATGGAGTCATAACAGGGCTTTAATTGAGCAACAACATCAAGAGTGATCCAAGGGGCAAGTCATCTACACCACAAGATTATTGAGATTTGAATGATGGAATGGAAACAATAAGGTGTTGGAGAGGTGGAAACTAATAATAATTTCACAAAGGATTTATAGTCAGTCCAAACAAGAAAAGCCTCTTAAGTAACTGTTTAAAACCAACCAAGTGCAGGGCTAACCATTGACCTCTTGGGCAAGTTTGTATTAAAGTAGCTTAATTGACAATCCAGTAATCCACATAATTACCTTCAGAAAGTATGAAAACATATAAGAGTAGACAAAGTATAAACTTAAGATCAGATAAAGTACTTTTAAACCTAGTCTGCTTTCAATTAACACCAAGGGAAACTTTCAGAATCTGCCTTTGGAGAATAGAAGCTAGAAACAGGGCAAACCATCACTTTCTAGTCTAACTTTTAATAAGCAAATAAGGAAAATGACTTTCAAGAACAATGTTTAAAGCAAACAGTAGGACGAGGGAACTCCAGCATTCCTAACTGCTTAAACTGTATTGAATCATTCTTAAATAAACAATTTGGAGGAAAAAATTGAGATAAATATTTTTAGTCAGAGAAGGTTACTGATGTACAGCAGATCCTAACTCTATAAATGTTGTTCTTTATCAGAGAATAGTGAACAAATATGGCATACATAGAAGGAAAACAACAACAAAGAAAGAGGCACTTCACCAGTGATATAGACCAAGATCCCAAGAAACAGCTTGTTTATTGATGTCAAACCAGTTACAGTACTCAGATCCAATGTTTCAGTTCAACAATCATCTTCACTATCCAACCTAACAAAACTAACACAAACAGAGCTCCAAGGGCCAGTGAACACTATTTACAATCAGAAGTTTAAGCTCAGATGTATTTCAAAGTTCTGCAACCAACTCAACCAACATTTTCTCATCTTCTACAGCAGTATTTATAGAAGAATGAGGAGGTGAGGTCTGATAAAAGATCTCTTAGGACAATTAATACAGATTCAAGACTTCTCGAACTTTTGAGAGGCTCGATGGAGAAGTTCACAGGTGGATGTGCTATATTAACTGTTTTACAATTATGAATTAAGCTCGGTGGGAGCTTTATTTGACTTTGAGGCTCTGTGTTTTGTTTGGAGTAACTCTGCAGATATTTTATACATTAATTTCCTTGCAGAAGAAACTCTCTGGCTGCGTTTGAGACAAATATATGATCTGGTTCAATAAATTCGGCCTTTGTTTTGAATGCTTTGAGGCACAGGTGGCAATTATGGTAGCTGAGGAATCAATTCGCCTCAATTGAGGCGGTGGAAGCCTTTCTGTCAGTTAAACACTTATGATTTCTTTTGACTGTGTTTTAATCCAGGGAATTAGGCTTTTGATAATTATTCTTAGCCGTAATTCCCTAAATCTGTCTTCAATCTTCCTCCCTGCTGCGCTCTGTTCTTCAAACTTATACTCTTTTAAATCATGTTTTAAACACAGTGTCTTGTCGATGTGCAGGGCCGCGCAGGGCTCTTTATGGTATCGGCGCCCATAAAACGTTGATAAAACGTGGAGTGGAGCCCTTTTAATCCCTTTCCCTTTGATAACCATAGGCCAGAAGATCGTGACCTTTGGTCTTCTTTTCCTTCGCAGTATGGGAAAAACCTGCGAAACAAACAAAACATTAAGAAATCCTGCGTAATTAGGTTAAACTGTTTTGGAGGCCTCGGGGAGGAGCGTAGCCGTTGGATGAAAGCATCCAACGGTGGAGATATGCGTAGAAAGGTAAAAAGGAGAGCGGGAGAAGAATAAGGTGGAGTGATTTTGGACCGTATGATCTGGACACGTGGACGGTTCGGATTCAATCGGAGAATCGCAATCGGGGGTGGCGAGTGAATGGAGCGATTGCAACATGCGATGCGACGAAGCGCAAGCCGTCGATCTAAAGGTTAGATCAACGGTGGAGAATGAATCAGGGTATGGCCAATCGGCGAGAGCAACAAGTGGACGCGATGTGAAAGTTGCGATGCGATTGAAAAACTCCGATGCGATGGAGCGTTGGCCGCTTGATCGGCTTTCAATCAACGGCGGGGATTTGTTTTAGAACAGACCGGCGGTAAGACCCTTATAATGTATAAAAACTCAAATTTTGGAATAAAACAAAGGTTTTATGCTTCAGGGGCGGAAAATATGTATAAGGTGGGTAGGCGCCCGACTGCGGGGCCTTTGGAATTTACAGAATGTAATATGCCCGGGGCATACATAAAACAAAAAGGGCCAATCGCAATCGGGCCATTAGGCCTGGTCTTTCAATCAACCCATTTGAATATTTGCAATGCGATTGGCGCCCGGGATCTTTAACACTTGGTCCCTGGTGGAAAGTCATATGAAATAAAAAGGCAAGGGGAGAGTTTATACGTATAAGTCTTGATCGCATTGGAAAGTTTGATGTGGCCTTTTCAATCAACCCATTGTATTTTCCTCCGATTGCGATTGCGCGATCGGCCTTTCAATCTACCCATTTAAATATTCAACACGTGACTTTGGTTTTTTAGTTTAAACTTTGGGAAAGTGGGTTTTAAGACTTTACAAAAGAAAAATGGATCGGGAACGAAATATCACAAGGTTTAAGCGCCGAGGCGGGCTTTATGGTTTATATGAAAAATAATATAATCGGGGATCTTATAACAAAAAGGTTAATCGCATCAGAACTTTTGGACCATGGCAAAGACTTGCGTACTTTGAACATTTGCGATGCGATAAGCGCCGTGAGGGGCTTAGCACCTGGTTCCAGGGTGTGGGCACGTGGGGGAAGTGGTTAGGACTTAGCCCAAGGGGGCTTAAGTCCATAGTAATAAAACTTTGTATTTTATGAAATTTTCAAAGTTTTCAATGGAATTTGGAGGTTTCGGTAAGGTTAAAGAGTGAGTCTTTAACTTTGTAAAAGTGATTTTCATGAGGGGAAGAAGAGGAATCATGAAAACAAAGGATTTTTATGGAGAAAAAAGGGGGAGCAAATGAAGGTTAGTTTTGAGTGGGAGAAAGGGGAAAATGATGGTTCTTCAGCATTCTTTTCTCATGAAATTAGTAGAATTTCTGAGTATAAAATGGGAACAGCAATGAAGATTTAGGACAGAGGCATGAGGCCTTCAAGAGTCTTCAAGAGCCAACAATTTTTAGCAATAAAATTTGTTCTTTGAAGGCTCAAAAAGTCTTAGCCACCTTTTGCTATAACAAATATTATAGGTGGCTAACACATTCCATCATGGAATGGATTTTCTATCCCCAGTTAAGAGGGAGTGACAATTGTGTTTATCTATTTCAAGTGTCATGCACCTGACCAGGACTAACATCTGTAAGTCTTAGTGGAGGCCATGAGGAGAGATATAGACACATAATTCACTTGGAAATACATAATGGAGGATTGGGTAAACATCTGGAATCTGATATTCTTTGAGGATGAGTTAGGGAATCCAAGATAAGAGTAGTCGTAGAGGACCGATATTCTTTGAGGACTAGGAATCCAAGAGAAGAATAGTCATGGTGGAACACACCTTGAGAACCCTGGTGTGGTATGTTCTGAGAGAGACAATGATGAGGTTTTCTATGTGAAAAATTTTTGATCTTTATAACAGAAATCCTACTGCAAAAATCTGATTTACATTACCAACTTGTTTTCGTTAATTTAACAAGTTATTTTTTTAATAGATCAAGAAAATATTAATGTAAATACACTGCAGCCTACACAACTTTACAAATCAAGTACTGAAAAATAAATGAAGCATTCAGACAAAGGACACACATATTTCTGGACAAATGTCCCCAGAAAAACCCAATGCGGGAAAATCGGTGCAGCAGTTTTGAGGGTTTATATTATTATGCATATTTCTGAATACAATCTAGGGTGCCAATTCTGCCTCACCCAATAGATAAAATCCTCGGAAAAGTACCATTATCCAAAGACATATATTTCAGTTGATCCAACAGCAGAATGAAGAAACCCCAAGGTGACTGCAATGCCCCTAGTGTTGCGCAGCGATGGTTGCAGCAAGCTTTGTGTTGAGACTGCGTCACCTCCTCTAGTGGTTGTGTCACCCTCCTCATGAGCCTTCCTGGCTCAAAAGTCGATTTGCTAAATGGCTGCCTGATCTGCCTCACAGAAACCCCAGCACAGCTGCTCAAGTGATTGTGTCACCCCCTCTAGCTCTACGTCACCCTTCTGGGTCTGCGTCACCCTCTCAAGAGTTTCCATGTCTCTCATGATGTTGATACGCCTCTCTGAATGTGTATTCTCGGCCTTGGACTGAAGTCTCATTGTCAAACTTCCCCTCACTGCACTGAATTATTCAGATTTGATCTTCATTCGAGCACTACTCCGTCAGAAGAATCCAATCTCTAAATTCAGTCTATGTGTGTGTTCTCCAACTGACCCTCAAGCCTTCCTTTATACTTTTCTTGTTGAGAAATCAACAGTCATGATCTAATCCTTAATCAACGGCTAAAATTAAATTAGAATTGATCCTCGTCACTTAGAAGCTTCTCACCCACATGTTTAAATTAATTCAATTTAATTATTTAAATTCCCTAAGTTTTAACTTAAGCTCTATTTAAAATAATTAATTATTTGAATAACTTTAACTCCAAGTGGAATTTCTCCAAATGATTTCTGGGTCTTGGAGATCTCAAGTGTTCTAGCCCCTCCACAAAATTTCGAAGCTAGAGAACATCTGATGCTACCCCAAAATTCAACACTCCCTCTTAGCGAGGAATGTGCTCTAGCAATACTTCTTCACCAAAAGCATCACCCTAACCCACAGCATCGGTCCTCTGCGTTGTTGATGCTCGGCATGTTTCCCTTCATTAACTGCACTACTGTTATTTGTACTGCTACCCATGACACAGCCACTTGTCACTGCCTCATTTAACTGCAGCTCCCTCTCAAGTGTTGCATCATGCTGCCCATAACACTTCCAGTGCTAACTGTTGCACTGCAACTCAATTTCCGAGAGTTAAGAAATTGAAAAGACATCCCAAAAACTTAACATCCAAGTCAGTTTGGATGCATCTCAATGGTAAAGCTCCCTCTGCTACTAATCTGCGTTGACTCTTTGATGCTTTGTGTTGTTACTGCGCTGCACCTTCATGCACTGCGCTGCTACTGTTGCCTCTGCTCTACGTTGCTTCAGACTTTAGCATTCTAGTTATGCCATTGTCGCTCCATTATCTCTGGCACCAACTGACACTCGTCATTCTACTACTGTCATTAAGGGCTCTCATAGCCGTATGTGATTATGTGATCCAAGAGTTTGGGCACCTCAAGGATCCTGCCCCTGCACTGCAGTTCAAAGAACTATAGATCAATGTCGCCCCACCTCTTCTCTCGAGACACATGAGCACTCATGGCACAATCATCATCATCCCCATCATCCTTGGCTGTAGCAGCCTTCGAGTCGGATTCTTCTTTTCCCTTCTTCTTCAGAGGGCACTGTGTGGCGAAATGTCCCAATTCTCCACACCCGAAGCATCTGACCTTCGAGAGATCCTTCTTCTTCCTTATTTGTTTCCCATATTTTCCCTTAGATGCGAGAGCCGCATCTTCCTCTTCCTCCTTCTTGATTTTGATCCCCGTGTTGCTGCTTCCCACCTTGGTCCACTATCTGAGCTCTTCTTGTCAAAGAGTTGCCCACATCTCTTCCCATCTTGGAAGAATTTCCCTGCCCAAAATTCCTTGGACAAAGGTCTCACAGTCTTTAGTGACTACATTCAAGGCAGTCTTGACCATAAGCCCAACATCTGGTGTAGCCCCTACGAAAGCTAGTTGATCTCGGATCCCTTGCAATCTAATGAGAAGGGGGTCGATCTCTTCTCCCTTCTGCATCTGAAATAATCTCAGCTGGTTCTCAAGCAACATCTTCTGCTAGACAAAATATCCCTAGTACATAGTGGTCAAGGCCTCCCACATTTCCCTTGCTATGTTCTTCTTAGCAATATGTGGGATCACATGATACTTAACTCCATCCATGATCATGTGCTTTGCTTTAGCCTGAGCCTCCTCATACTTCTTGAGAGGACCAAAATCAACCGGAACAACAATTATGTTCAAGGCATGATGCTTGATGCGATGTTCATCCAAAACTGCCATGATCCTCGCCTTCCATATGACAAAGTTGGATGCTCCATCCAACCTATCCTAATCCCTTAGTTCATGTGCGGCCATCTCTGCTCAACAAGAAAATATCGAACTAGTTATTTCTCCCTCTTTTTCTACTTCCCCAGTAAAACTCGAATTTGGGTTTCTTTGGCACTAGAAACCCTCTAAGGAACAAGCTCCCTCTAAATCTTGATTTCCTTCATGGAAATCCTTCTACCAACTGGTGTTGAAACACTCCTATCTGATCTCTCTTTTTTGTTGATCAGCACTGGATCTAGACTTTTTGGCAAGAAGTCTTCTGAGAAATTTATTCCCTCTATTTTGCCACTACCCCACTAGACATTGTTATGCACCAACAAAACCAATGCCCCACCAACAACTCTAGAAGAAAATCAAACTGCTCCCCCAGCCACGGCAACCAAAAAAATGACGCTCAAAACCTCTACGCTGGCCTAGAAATCACTGCGCTGCCTCTTGCAGCTACAGTGTCACCCTAGCTGGTTGACGTGGGCTCTGTGTGAGCCCCTCTGGTGATGTTGTCACCCTCCCTCTACCTCTTTCTGGTTCAGCGTTGTCACTCGAGACAACTGCCTTCCTACAGCAATTTTTTCTTCATCCTTTCACTGATGGCTTCAACTCTACTTGATCTACAACTGCGCTAATACCATGTGAAATTTTCTCGAACTTTACAACAAAAATCCTACTGCAGAAACTTAATTTACATTACCTACTTGTTTTCGTCAATTTAACAAGATATTTTCTGAATACATCAAGAAAATATTAATGTAAATACATTGTAGCCTGCACAACTATACAGATCAAATACTGAAAAATAAATGAAGCATTCAGACAAAGAACACACTTATTTTCGGACAAATGTCCCCGGAAAAACCCAATGCGGGAAAACCGGTGCAGCAGTTCCGAGGGTTTATATTATTATACAGATTTATGAATACAACCTAGGGTGCCAAATCTGGCTCACCCAATAGAGAAAATCCTTGTCAAAAGTACCTATATCCAGAGACAGATATTTTGGTTGATCCAGCAACAGAATGAAGAAACCCCAAGGTGACTGTGTTGTCCCCAGTGCTGCGCAGCGATGGTTGCAGCAAGCTCTGTGTTGAGACTGCATGACCTCCTCTAGTGGTTGTGTCACCCTCCTCGTGAGCCTTCCCGGCTCAGAAATGATCTGCTGAATGGTTGCCCGGTCTGCCTCACAGAAACCCCAGCGCAGCTGCTCAAGTGACTGTGTCACCCCCTCTAGCTTTGTGTCACCCTTCTAGCTCTGCATGAGCCCTGTTGACTCTAGGTCACCCTCTCAAGGGTTGTGATGTCTCTCCTGGTGTTGATCTTCCTCTCTGCACTTGTATTCTCGGCCTTGGACTGAAGTCCCGCTGCAGAACTGCCCTTCACAGCACTGAATTACTCAGATTTGATCTTCGTTCGAGCACTGATCCGTCAGAAGAATTCACTCTCTAAATTCGGTCTTTGTGTATGTTCACCAATTAACCCTCAAGCCTTCCTTTATACTCTTCCTGTTGAAAAATCAATGGTCATAATCTAATCCTTAATCAACGGCTAATATTAAATTAGACTTAATCCTCGTCACTTAGAAGCTTCTCACCCATATGTTTAAATTAATTCACTTTAATTATTTAAATTCCCTAAGTTTTAACTTAGACTCCATTTAGAATAATTAATTATTTGAATAAATTTTACTCCAGGTGGAATTTCTCTAAACGATTTATGGGTCTTGGAGATATCATGTGTTCTAGCCCCTCCACAAAATTTCGGAGCTAGAGCACGGCACATCTGATGCTACCCAAAAATCAACATTCTATACATCATTTGTCTCACCAACATTGTGATATGATCTTGTTGGTTGATATTGTTATCACCCAAAAAAATGAAGCATCATTTTGACAAGGTTAAATAGGTTTATGTGTCAAAAATTAGGTTGTGGAATTCATTTTTATGCTTGGTCAAGGGAAATATTAAATTTTTTAGGTTACCCTAAGGTCTAAACCCACTCATTTTAAATTCTCTCAAGTCACATCACTCATCATTTTCTGACTTATTTCAATTTCCAAGTTTTTTTGTACCGAAAGTGTCAAATTAGCCAAGAAACCACAATTTCATAGCGAAATACAATTTAAAAAGTCACTTTTCGCTACGAAACTGCTGATAGTTTCGTAGCGAAAACAGTCAAATTAACACTAAAAATGCTACGAAAGCGCGGTTTTCTCTTTGTCTTGTCAGTCAAGCTGTTAGGTGTCATAAAATCGTTGGGAATGAGTAGGTTAGATGCCATTCAAGTCATGGAGGGATAAATCCAAGGGACATGCTCAGGTTTGTGGTCATCATGATTAGTTTAGGTAATGTAGGAGTCATCATTGAGTCATGAGAAGACATCAAAACTTCAAATCCTTTCCTAATTCAGTGATTCTCATTTCTAGATCCTCCTTGCGTAATATTTGAGCTCTGGAGAGCTATTATACTAAGCCAAAGTTGTGGTTGGTTCTTTTCAAAGGTTTACTCTGAACATCATCAAGCGAGGCTGCAAATTCATCAAGCGAGGCTATGCAAATCTTAGAGAAATCATGGCAGAGAAAAGGACTAACAAAGGTGGCCAGTCCCTGAGATATGAATCTGCAGACATGAATTTGATCTATGAAGACCCAACAATAGTAGAAGCCTTCAGAAGAGCAAGTTGCCTACAGTTTTGTGAGAAATTACAGGGTTGTCATGCACAGGTGTCCAAGGAGTTTGCTTTGAATTTTAGTGGAACAGCCACTAAAGTGGGAATGCTAAATTTTTCCATCACCAGAGGTTATTGTTGTTGCTACATAGATTCAAAGAGGTCAGGAGAACTGGTTCAAAGGTTTCAAGTTTAACATGGAGCAATGCAAGGAGTTCATGAAGTCTGAGCATACTGAAATGGATCTCACCAATGCCATTCCAAGAAGTTACATAAAATACAACTATTCAAAACTATTCCTCATCATCCAAAAGTACTTTACCTGTGAAGGGAGATATCACAAAGTGTACTCATATCATTTCAAATTACTTATGCACTTTAATAGTAAGATTTCCCTTGATCTGCGTTTTTATTTGCATAGAAGTTTGTCAAAAATCGCAGATAAGGTCCAAGCAAAGTCTGAGAGGAGTGAGACTTCTTTATTTCATCATGGTTTAATGAAATTATTGGTCTTAGATGAACTTCAAAGGTTAGGGAGAGATTGGTCCTCATTCTTGTTTGTTAGTGGTTTTGAGTTGGATGCTCTTACTCCTTCAAAAACTCCTAAGCCTAGGAGAATTCCATCACCATTAGCAACAGAACAGAGGGAATCATTGGTAGCAGAGCCAAGTGAACCTGCAAGACCAGAAACAAGTGAACAAATTATGAAGGAGCCAGACCAAATGCAGAGTCTTGATACACCAAGTTTCCCACCTGCAAAACAGAAGTCAAAGGTGGTCAAACCTGCAAAACAGAAACAAACTGTTAGCAAACAAGGAACCAAAAGGATGACTAGGAGCCAAATAGTGGTTTTGGAAGAGAAGACAGTGGCTATAGAAGGCAGAGCAGAAGCTAAGGAAAATCTAGAGGATATTTTACATGCCATTGACATAGAGGAAACTCCTATTGTCCAAGCTGAGTTTATAGAGGAAGGTGGGCAGAAGTTAAAGAAGGCTAAATCTGCAAAGAAATTAGAGTTTGAGGGAGAAGATGCAGGTTTCATGTTCCAAGAAAGAAAGCCTATGACAAGGCATGCTAGGAAGCTATTAGAGAGCAGTAAATAAGTTCAACCACCCATGGATACAGCTCAGCCACCTCAAGAGGTTATTGACCTATCATCACCTCCAAAGAAAGATACAGTGAGCGAATCAAAGAAGGGAAAAGAAAAGGTGATGGAAAAAACAGAGTTGCGGCTCTTTGAAGAAAAATTGAAAGTGGCTAATCATGAAATTGTTGGACATTGGATAAACCAACACTCCCCGTGTGTTTCGTGACATGGACTAACTGCCTCTCGTGGATCCTTATCTCTGGCGATGCGATCGTTGACTAACACCTGCGGGTTTTGGTCTAACGGCAATCGTGATTCCCAACAAGTGGTATCAGAGCATAGGCCACGAGTTCGATACACACCCGGATCGCGTTGGGGGGAGATTGTTGGACATTGGATAAACCAACACTCCCCGTGTGTTTCGTGACATGGACTAACTACCTCTCGTGGATCCTTATCTCTGGTGATGCAATCGTTGACTAACACATGCGGGTTTTGGTCTAACGGCAATCGTGATTCCCAACAGAAATTGTTGTTATGAAAAGGGAAGCAAGAAAACAAAGTGTAGAGAAGACTCAATTTGACAAAATGAAGGCAATTTGGGAAGAATAGGTGGACACTGTCTCTAAGACTTTGGACAACACACAGCAGCTCATCAAATGGACAATTTCAGCAAAGAAGGAAGCCAAACATTTCAGGAGGATGAATACATAGTTGAAAGCCACCAATAGAAGACTGAAAGACCAGGTTAAATACCTTCAAAAGTAACTTGAACTGATTCATGAAGAGTTAGAGAAAAAAGGGCTTAAAATCACTGTAATTGAAGAGCCAGTAGCTCAACCAATTGTAAATGAGGAGGAAATGCCTCAAGGAGCATAAGGTGAGATGGTTTATGGTTGTTTAAGGCTAATGACATGATTAGAGACAATATTTTGGCACTTACAAGGTTCAATTTTCAAAATTACACAAAAAACTACATTTTCAGCACTTTTTGGCAGTTTTGTAGCATGCCTAGGCTTGAAGGGCGGCAAAACACTACCAAACCACTGTACCTGCTCTTTTGACTTTTTGACCCAGTTTTGGATGAAATCAAGAGGTGGATTTGGTGTAGGATATGTGTTTAATGATGATGAACACTATGCCAAAGGAAATAATCAAGAATTTTGAGGTTAAAGGCATGTTTTGCAGCGCTACAAAATTGCCTTACTTTTGTAGTGTGTTGTATTTCAGCCCTTTAAGCAGATTTTGGAGCATCTTTGGAAGTCTAGAGATTTTTGAAGGATTAAAGACCATGATAAGAAATTAATTAGCACTCAAGGACCACAATTTGAAGATAAACTGACAGCCAAAGTGTTTGTGAAAGAAGAAGACTATTTACCTAAAGACAGGGTTTTTGTTTCCTAGTTTTGAGGAGGACAGTTAAGTGGTCATAAAGTGATGAATCCCATCACCTAAATTCAAATATGTGAAAGCTTACTTGTCAAAAAATGTAATTGCTTTAGTAGATAAGGTTGTTAAAAGCAATAATGAGTAGTTTGAGTCATATTAGGAAAAGGACTGTTAAGTAGGATAGGTGTTTGTTTGTCATTAAGTTGATGTTTTATGGTTATGCAAGGTGTCATTAGGAAAAAATTCGATGAATCTAGCTAGGAGGCATATCATCAAATGATGTAACAAGTCTATTAAATGCCATTGAGTCGAATTTTTCAAGGGTTGGATATTTTTGGCTAAATTACAGCTTATTGTAAATTGATTGTTTCAACAATACAGAGATTTGTTACTTGACAAACTTGATATTCTGAATGAGTTTTTAGTGCTTTCCTATCTTATCTATACCTTTTATGTATCTCATTTGTCGTGGTTTTCATTTATAATACTCAGAATTCATTCTTTCAATGCTCTGACTTCCTTTATAGATGAATTGACTGTGTATTTTCCTATTTCATGTGTGTGTGTCATACTGCTAAAAACTCTAACCTGCCTCAGCTTCCATGCCAAGTAAACTCACTGAATCACTTGTTGACTCCATAATCCCAATGTTTACCTACTAATATAATTTTCAACCTACACTCATCATAAGCAAGTTATTTCCTAAATAGAGTTAGCCATCTACATCTTTATTCAATATCATTAACCCTTGAGAGAGCCCTCTCAGACTGAGGAGGCTAAGCCTTAGTCAAAAGATTGGTTTGAGATAGTTACATGAGATTGTCTGATTAGCAGCCTATCAAGTGCAATTTTGTGATAACAGATATGATGCTAAACAGTTGGGTTACCAATCTGACTCTTCTGAGAATTCTTCAGATTGAGAATGACCTAGTACCATTATGAAACCTCCCTAGTTAAGAGGGAGTGTTGAAAAGTGTAACTAGGTTCGATCTTCATAATGACATGTGTAAATGTGATTTTATTTAATTGATATAAAGAAGAAAAATAAAATTATTATTGTAGTGCTTTCTCACGGGTTTCATGAACAAGGAATTTTATTTTTTTTAGTTATAGCTCTCATTGTGAGCCTTTAGGATTTTTCATCAAGTCATAAAGTCTAGAGTCAATGTCAAGGTTTGGAGACCCATTTGAGCATATTACACATTGTAAAAGGAAATTTATTTATGTCTTAAACCCTCCAAGACCTTGTTATTGAAGTTGGCCTAAAGATCTTTCCAAAAAATCATGTCACCCTAGGTACATGATCAAGTCGGCTTATTTTGGATGCACTGACTACTATTAATATGTAGCTTGGCCTTCATTTGGATGCACACAATTTCGAAATTTGAAGCAAGAAGAAGTGTGAGAAAGGTGAAGGAAGATAGCCATAGAACCAACAATAAGAAGGAAGGAAAGATCGAAGTATTTGGCACTGTCTTTGGGCTAGTAACCTCACACGTGGCAGGAAATATAGGGTTTCTACAATGGTGTCAGAACAGTCCAAAGGTCATCTAAAAGGTCTCCAAATTAGTTCTATTGTTATCCAAGTTCATCTAGAGAAGTCTCCAAATATAGCGAATAAAGGAAACACCTCCAAACTTGTTCCCACTCCTCACACGTGTGAAATTACAGTAGTACGAATTGCAGATATATGGAAAAGAGGTTGAAGTTTCAGGGTAGTCGAGAAGTGAAAAAAAAGGAGGAAGTTTGACTTGCATTGACTTGTGCAAGAAGGAGAAGCAACGAAGAATGATCTTGTGACTTGGTCTTGGAAAGGTAATTTTTTCAAGGGTCTGTGTCATGGTCTTGACATTCGTCAATTGAAGTTTCTATAAGAATTTTATTTGGTTTTCCTCTCAAGTGGGAGACGTTTTGGCCCTGTCTGTTTCTCTTGTATTTTTATTGTTCATGCATTGGTCGTTGTTTGATGAATAAGAACATCAAATAATCTAACTCAGAGAAGATCATAATTTAAAGAAGTAAAAGTACTCACAAGCAATTATCATTGAAAGATAAATCACCTAATCTTGATGCCCTAGATTTCTCAACACATACTAGTTATTCATTTGGATCAGATATGTTTTTGCCTTCATTAGTTGATAAATAAGATGAATTGGCTCTATATTCTTGAAAGATGACAACTTAATAATCGAAGAAAACCGTCAACATTGCTAAGAAAGTGTTATAGCATAGTGAGCCACCTTATTAAGCTTAGATGTATGCTATTGGCCTTTATCCATTCTTAATTGTAATTGGTTCATTTGGCCAACCTAAAACTCTATAATAAAATAAAAAATAAAAAAAGTCTTCCTAGGTATATACTCGCACTTCCTACTCATACAAGGAGCAAGTATTCATCATTTCCATTTAGCAAAGGAGGAAGTGCCTTCAAAAGTCAATAAAAATTATGAAAACAGAAAAATTATGGAAAAAGTAATTCCATAATTTCCTAATTCCCACAAAAAATAGTCTCAACCATCGTGAAATGGTATAAATGGAACCCAAAAGAAGGAAAGTAACACAACAAGCCCTGTGATGCCAAAGTTATCATCTAGTTCAGAAAGTCAGAGCTTTTATACCCCATGGTTTTTTTTACCGCTATCTCGTTCAGAATTCCCACTTTCAATTTTTTTCATCTCTTATTTCATGAGATAGAGGCTTGAGATACACTTATCTTCTCCTCTTTGCACAAAGAAAAATGTTGGAGATGAAATGATCCTAAGTGGCCTAGGGCAAGAGGAACCTAGACAATGATTAAAAACAATGTCAATAGGAGAGTCAGGTAAATATTTGTTATATTATTTCTCATTGAAAATCAAATGGAGATGTCTCTTCTTTTCTTCCCCTATATACTAAGTAATTGCATGTCATTATTATCCCTTAATTTCTAGTGTTGGTTCTAACTTGAAACTAAAAGACAGCAATGAGATACAATAATTCAATATCAAAGGGAGGGAAAAAAGAGATATCTCCATTTTATTTTCAATTAACAATACTACAACAAATGGTTCCCTTACTCTATTGTCAGAATGTTCCATCACTGTCGTCCATATTCCTCTTATCACGGGCCACTCAAGACTACTTCACCTCCAACTTTCTACTCCATGCAAGGACAAGGAAGACAAGTGTGTCTTAGGCCTCTATCTCATGAAATGGAAGACAAACAATTGAAATTAGGAATTCTTCGAGAGATGGTGGTCATAAAAACCAAGGGAAATCAAAGCTTTGATTGATATAAACTAGATAACTCTAGTATCATAGGGCTTATTGTGTTATTTGCATTCCTTTAAGTCCCATTTATACTATTTCAAGATGGTTGATACATTATCATGGGAACCAGGGAGTTATGGAACTAATTTTCCTATAAACTCTATGTAATTTTCGCGTTCTTATATTTTTATTGATTTTTTAAGGTGCTCGCTCCTTTGTTGAAGGGAAATGGTTAGTACTCACTTCTCGTATAAGCCAAAAGTGCAAACATATACTCAAGAAGGATTTTTTATAGAGTTTTAGGTGAGTCTTGTTAGCCAAAGACATGTACATAATGGACAAAGGCCAATAGCATGCATCTGGACTAAGTGGAGTGGACACACATGCTATAACAAGAGGATAGTTGGCTAGGGTTGGAAGGTGCGGTGAGTGAAAGGGGTTGATTCTCAGTGCCGCAGGAAAAATAGAATTTTTCTATGCATGGAGTTTGGGACAAGTTACAAACAATTAGGCTAAAGCATATGGTCTTCCACAAGGTTTTATACAAATTGGGCTCATGACATTATTAAATTAATTATTGTATAGGATTATAATATCATAATTGGGCACCTTTGTAAAGGAACTAGCCCTATGGATGTGACATTAAAGTCCATCCTCAATCCTATCATGCACATTCTTTTCAATTTTACAGAGTTCACTAGATATCATGTTCTAAGACACATTAACTAGTATGCAGATAGGATGACAAATGTTGGAGTTGAGGCAAAAAATGGAACCTTGCTCATAAATGAGAAAATACGCCTTCCCCCAATTCCATAATTGTCACAAGATTAACCAAAGCTACATGAACCAAATGTCAGTCCACATGAAAGGTGCCATGGGAAGGATGGGCATGACAAGTTTTATATAATTCTTGGGGTCATGTATTTGTTATGCTTTGCACTAGTGTGGAGTCACAAGTACGCTAAGGAGATGATGGATGCATCTCTGATAATGATGGTGGGATTTTGGTTGCTCCAAGAAAGGGGTTGGCACAAGCCTTCCCTATCTATTCTGGGGTATAACAAGAGTTGCCACACTCCTTTTATGTCATTTATTTATGGTTGATGGATGTATTTGGGATCTATCTACCAAATTCATCATCGAAAATAGGCGAGGCAGATCTAGCCCTCATTGGATGTGATGACAAGGCTAAGTTTTTGGGTTCTAATGGCGGTTTATTTTTATTATCTACAGGTCTTGGATCTGATAATTGTTAGTAAAACAGAGGATTATGGCATGTTTGGTCTTAGAGTAATTTAATATGGTTCTCGGTGGCAACATTGGAAATTTATGGTAGCTAAATTGCAGCAAACAAGGGACAAACTTACCCTTAGGCTCAGAACTATCCAGGAATTTTCCAAGAGAATTTCCTATGGAGATAAGAGTGTCAGCCTCCCAACAAGGAAGAGGAAAGTGAGGAAGGCAAACCAAGACAGAAATAGTTGATGGAATGTCAGATTTTGGATGAAAGTCAAGGGTCCATTTGTTTAAATAGAGGCCTCTCGATCCCAAAAAATATGTACAATTTCTAAATATAAAGTCCTGGTCTTCTTTGGAGCTTAAAAGGAAAATGAAACATCCCTTGTCGTTGGCAAAAAAATCAATGGGGCCAAAGACAAACCTAGACCAAGTTGTCTATCCAATCTTCATCGATTTTGGAGAGGGCCACATACTTGTGAACTATCGTATCATGCCTCTTTCCGTAAGGGTAAGGGTTGACTTGAAATTTTTTTAAGGAAGCTCCATTGTAGGAGCATTATCAACTTTCTTCATAAATTTTGAGGATAACTAAGATAATTTTATCTTCTTCCCCCCATCTGCAAAAAAGCGTGTTGAACACTGAGTCCACTAGGCTACCTCCAGGACTCGATGATATTCCTGCTATCATTGTCATGTTTAGTGATTGTTAATCTAGAGCATAATAGGAAAGTCTAGATTTTATTTGTTGATGCATGATTGCACTTCCAAAATTTGCCCACAAGTTTTCCTCTAAGTTGATTGATGTAAAATCCTCTCCAATTTTATTAATAAAATCAATTGGGGTTGCAGTGTTTCCTCTAAAAATTTATGGGTTGTTCATTTGCAAATTTTAATTAAGTGCTGGTAATTTTATTGTGCAATTTTTTATTGCATTTATGGGAAATTTCGATGATGTATTTCCTTGGGCATGTTTCTCTGGAAATTTAACTATTTAAATTAAAGGAGTTGTTACACTTTTAGACTTATTTTGGAGTTTGAATTTAACTGGGTAGTATTTTGCATCTAAGAGTTATTAATGAGCTCTAACTGATTTCTAACACCACTTACTTCCAATTCAATGCATCTTTGGACATTTTGCTAATTTTGGATCTACCAGTGTAATTTTGACTTTATTTGCCGACAAGGGAAAGTGCTTTTGAGTTACCCTGAGGGCATGCACATAGAAACCCAACCTGATTTGAATTGGTTGGACCCATAAAGAGCATATATTGTGTTTATGTTCAATAGTATATCAAATTTCAGGAGTAATTTGATTTGTCTCCTTTGTTTATTAGTCAATTTCTCGACAATTTTATTCTCCTTTCTTTCTTGTTTTTCAAGTAGCTAATCTAATATTTTTTCATATTTTGTAATTGTGCTTAAAGCCCAACAAGATCTAAATGTGCTTTGATACTATCCAACAAAGATCAAACTACAAACATTTCCACCATGTCTCTGAAACCAGAAAAATATGTAAAAATTCCAACATAAACTGGTGTGCTTAATAGGTTGACCATTAAAAGATAAGTGTTAATTTCATATTATAATGGTCAATTAAATATTAAACAAAGGCATCAATAAAGCTTTATTTCACTTTAATATTTTTCTCCATCCATTTGATACTTATAGTGGGGATTAATTTGACTAGCTTGCAACCCTTCATACAAAGCTTCAACCTGCTCATTATGAATGTAATTTTGGTTTTTTGTGTTCAAGTTATTGTTATATTTGTTCCACTAGCTCACTGGGAACTTGCACTTGACCCCGTCCATTTTTAACATGCCATTCAAGCGGGCCATACAAGAATGGGAAGTTAATCCACAACTCAATAGCACAAACAAACTAGGAACTCATGATATTACATTGTTGCAAAACCATATTCTTGTAAGTTTTTTAAGAAAATTATTATGCCTTGTATTTTCATCTTATAGATGTCTAAGAACATGGTAATCTTCCTTGAACCTTGAAATATAATAAGATCTCATGATATTACATTGTTGCAAAACCATATTCATGTAAGTTCTTTAAAACTTTTCTTATGCCTTGTATTTTCATCTCATAGATGTCTAAGAACATGGTAATCTTCCTTGAACCTTGAAATATAATAAGATCTCATGATATTACATTGTTGCAAAACCATATTCTTGTAAGTTCTTTAAAACTTTTCTTATGCCTTGTATTTTATCTCATATATGTCTAAGAACATGGTAATCTTCCTTGAAATATAATTGGCATACGATCCATTTGTGAATGAATTATTTAAAATAAAAAAGCTAGCAATCCTTGGACCTAAAATACTATCCTAACTATAATATAACTTGGCATAAAATTGATGCTATAGAGAAACTTCTAAACCAATCCACTTATTCTTGGAGATCTAAGAAATAGACAAAATATAAAATCTAACATTTTAGGTAATCATTTTTTCATAAATGAAGACCTATAATACTATCCTAATCGTAAAATAACTTGAAATAACAAAAGCAAACAAGAACTTCTTTGACAACATGGTGCATGCACTTTTCTTTTTCTTTTCTATATTTAATTAAAGAGTATCTACAATTCATAATATTTTATTAAGAATTTAGAAAAGGGATTTATAAAAATAAAATATGGTATCATATGGTGACAACAATTATCAGCCTGAAAAGTATTTGTAGATGAATGCAACTAGACAATATAGAAACACCCCAAAACATATATATGTCATCATAAGCAGTGATTCCAAAAAGACAAATTAAAGACAAATCCTTTGTAGACATGAAAAACAATAGTTTCATGTCTTCAAGATGTCTAGTATTTATTTATTTAATGAGATTGTAAATAAAACATTAAATTATTAATATAAAATAAATAAATAAATCTGTACTTAAAAGAATTAGCTTTTTCATTTTTATGATACAATGTTTTCATCAAAATATTTTTTTCAACTGATTTTGTAAGTAAAACAAAACATTTCAATTGCTTAATAAAAAGGGTCAGAGTCAAAAGGAAAACACACACACACACATATACTGTTATTGCTAACACAAAGGGGATTTGAAGGGATTAATTTCTTAATTAAAAAAGGCAAAAATTTAAAAAATAAAAAATAAAAATAAAAATAATATATTTTTTTTGTACGAGTGCCTTAACAATGTACCCATTCACCCTCAATGCAAAACCCCAAAAAAATAAAAATTTTAAAAAGGGTCAAAAATGGTAAAAAGGGGATTTGAAGGGATTAATTTCTTAATTAAAAAAGGCAAAAATTAAAAAAAATAAATAAAAATAAAAATAATATTTTTTTGGGTACAAGTGCCTTAACAATGCACCCATTCACCCTCAATGCAAGGACAAAAATGGTAAAAAGTACAGACTTTACCTCCAACAAAATAGAGAATGTAAAGATAAGATTTTCATTAACATTCTAAGAGATAAAATTATAAGAACTAAATAGATAGCCATTACATTGAAATCAAATTAAATCCAGGTACAACCACTTTTGGTAAAGATGGCATTGAAATCAAATTAAATTCAAGTACAACTACATTCAGCTAAACAAATAAACGTTATTTATCATTTAGGAAATGCAGGAACTTAATTAAAATTTTATTATTAAAGAACGAGGCATTAATCATCCCACTAATGAATGATTTAAATTTTATAGATAAAAACCGAGGTATTAATCATCCAAACTAATGAATGTCTTCAAAATATTCGAAATAGCATCTACGTTCTTTCAAATATTGTAGTAGTAAAAAAGAGATTAACCGCCTGCAAACTAAACACAACTCGCCAAGAAATGTGAAAAGGAGGGAGAGCCTCCTCAGTACACCAAATGCCCTAATATGTGGCAAAAATGATCTGGTTATGCATTTTCTAGCATGGTCCCAGCAAAGACATAATGGCAATAAATTGCCGTCGTTTATTGAGCATCATTGTAATGTTATCGTAAGGGATGGCAATAAATTGCCGTCGTTTATTGAGCATCATTGTAATGTTATCCTAAGGGATTTTATCGGCCAGGCATATTAACCTCATTATCGGATGGGAATATCATAACTGATGTTGGAAACGATAGATATAATAGTTTCTGGAAATTATGATCTCATATTTATGGTTAATTACATTAACTATTAAATTGTTGCCAAATGCGCATAGCAAAACAGAGCGCATGACAGCCTTAGTTGGCCAACACAAAAATGCCTTGAGAAGGGTGTCAAGGCACTTTCAAAAACAAATCTACATCCAAGGCCATTTTGCGAACCAGAGATAGCAGATCTGGTGGAAGAGGCAACAGTCACTGGCTCTCGTAGCTTCCTTGATACATTCCTATGCCCATCCTGCTATATATCCCCTAAAAAAGAGGACAGATGAAAATCAACGAAAATTGATGAGTTTTCCACCCACATAGATGTGGACCACAAACGATGGAAATGGCATCTGTCGTGGCTTGAATTTCAGGCAGCTAGTGTATAACTAGATTTCTGGCACTAATATGGATTCTCGTACTGTTTTAGTTTATCTTTAGTACTTCTTGAAGGGTTAAGGTGCTTCATTATGCCACCTCTTTACCGTGTAAGATCTTTGCGAGTTAAAATGCTTAAATGAATTTTTTCTATATTTCGATTCTAGCCCGCTAGAAATTTCAACATAAAATTGAACAAGTCTTGGAACATGCTGTCTTTATGTAATATGCCGTAACATATTATATGCATATCTGTTTCCACAAATTTGGCATTACGTTTCATATCTTCAATTCAAAAACATCATGGGGCTCATATTGCTCCCGTACCAATCAATGTCCAAAACTCAAATACAAAATTTGGGAATCAAGAACCATTGTATATTCACTTGTATAGATCTTCATTGTTGAAATTAGTAAAAATGGAGGATAAAAAGGTACCAATAATCAAGGTACACCTAACTCACAGAAGATAACCAACCACTGAAGTGGGGACCCACTAGAGATGAATTTCAATCGCTGAAAAAGCTCTTGAAACCAGATTCAGGCAGTGACTTGTCTGAAACTGCTTAAACTGCATATTTGAATTGCACACATACCATCTAATAAATGATGTGCAGTATGTCAAATGGGTTTATGTCAGATGGTTGGGAAAAATTATTACTATCCTCCCCACCCAGGTTCAATTCCCATATGTGAAATGTTGAGATCATAACAGGTATAGTGCTGTAATGGCTTCAAACATTGTTGTTCACAGGCCTTGTGCCTTTAAGACTCTAGGCTTTGCCCAGGGTACCATCCTCAAAATGAGGGAAAGTAAGGTTTTTCCTCAGCTTTCAAACCTGGAAAAAAAAAAGTGATATGCTATATAATCTAGCCTCACAATTAAAGATCCAGTAAATACTGCAAAGCAAGTACATTGATACCAGTACAAGAGAACATGCCAAATGCCAATTCCGATGACATAACCATGAGAGATGGCAGAGCAAAGAGTTGCTTTGGTAAATCATATTGATGCTTTCGATAATCACATATTTACTTATCCCAGAATGTCTAAAAGATAATGATGTTTGGCCACCATTGATTACTTAGTGCTTTGGAGTCAAAAATTGACAGACTGAGGGCACTTTCTAAGGACATCTCAGACTAACAGTGTACTTTAGAACTTTTCAAAAAGACAAAAGAATAAAACAACTTCAATTTTAGGAGAATCTGGCATTTTCCAGACAATCCAAAGAAATTAAGAATAAAAAAACTTCAATTTCCTTCTCACATTATTTCTGTTACAATCCATAAAAATCATGGAGCTCATCAGAGGGAAAAAAACTGCAAAACGTAAAGCGACTCCCATATATGCTCAGAACATTAGGCTGTCAAGAAACAGGAGCATCTGAATTTGAAGAAGGCAGGACTGTGTACGTGGAAACACACACATCAAGTGCTTCTCGCATCCAATCATATCTACATTGTGCACGTGCCTCTTCAATTGCAAGCTGCAAAAGGAGAGATATACCATTGTAATAAAATACACGACTTCAGAAAGACATAACCCTGAGTTATTCTTCATACTGTCACTATTCATAAGCATTATCAACTTCAAACGACACTAAAAACCTATATATTACTAACAGTGCCATAATGACTAAGGCCAAATTTTATTGCAACGTTTCAAGGAATGATCGTTGCTCGAAAGCCAATCTTACAAAATGCACCACTAGTGTCAAGTTTCATGGTATTCAAAAAGCACAAAAAACTGAACGTCTTACCAAAGATGCTCGTTAGTACAATATGTCAAATTTCAGATTATTAAGAAAACGAAACACTTTAATAGTGGAATGCCATTACCCTTGGCACGTGACAGATTTATCATTCATTTTAAGGCCAACAAGTTCAGAAAAAATTTAAGCTGGACTTTGGCCTGAAGACAGGAAAGAACAGTTATGTGGCAGAGAAATATAAACCAATAATGACAACACTAGAACCGAAGGAAGAAATTAAATGTGCACAATATTTGTAGAAAACCTAGAGTTGAAAATGAAAGAAAAAAGACGTACATAGTATATGACTAAAAAACTAACATTACATAAATGCACAATACAAATCATACATTTTGGAAAGATCTCAAAACCAAGAAAACTTCAAAACTGTCGTGAAAAATATAAAATTTGACAGGAAAAGCATGAAAAGGAAAGCATGAAGGAAATAACTTACAAAATGGAACAAACCTACAAAAGCAAAATAAACTAACAAAACAAAGAACACAAAAAATAGAAGAAATAAAAGGACTTATTGGACGACATACTAACCCATTTGCGTTCCCGTGCATCTTGTTCAGGCCAGGATTCCAGCTGCTCAGTAACACGCATTGCGAACATCTCTGCTCTGCATAAGCCTTCTGGACTGTATTCATCCCGGTGGCTTTTGCTTCTGAACTTCCACGAGCCCAACTTTCCCTGCAAGAACAGGAATAAAAATATTAAATATTACTGATCAAAAAAGAGGAATGCACACCAGTATACTTTTCTCGCATCACAACATACCTTCATAAACTTAATATGCCAAACATATCCATACACTGCAGTGAGAATCTGACAAGGAAGACAACTGTAACAACCATACCAATTATTTTAAACCCTAAAAAAGCCGCTATCAATAGCCTAGCTATGGAGAAAATGATTTAGAGCTGCAGTCTGAAATTTTATTCAATAAAACCATCGTATTGGGAATCTAATAGATAGAGCTCATATCTAGCCTCTCAAACAAATAAGTCCAAAAGTATTCGTAGCTAGGCCAGTTGTATTAATTCATTGGAATCTCAAGCTCACTTTCCTTTTTGTCTCGACCCTCGAGAAAGATAACAGAAGTTCCGTTTTCTATTTTGAAATTTTTTTAAATATATTCAGAAGAACAAATTTTAATTTTTTTAGCCTAAAGAAAATTGTAATACTTTGAACACTCCTGAATCCTACTCCTATATTGTCGACATAACCAAATCCATTTTTTTAATAATTTTTTAAAATATTTTCACAGGTACAAATTCTACATATTTTAGCCTAAAGAAAATTGAAATGTTTTGATTCTTGAACACTCCCACGTTGTTAGCAAAGCAAATCAGCAACTCACTCAAATCCTAGAGATGCACACAAATACACCTGTAAGAATATTACTCTGCAGAATAATATTTGCATAGAATAATTTACAAATAAATTAATTAACAAATTAAAAATTTATAAAAAAAATTAAAAGGAGAAATGAAAAAAAAAAATTACAGATAAATAGCCTTCCAATTAAAAATCTAGGATGGTTCCAGATGGAGACCAGTTAAATGTCTACAGCCTACATACCCATCAAGATACAATATTTCAGGATCTCAAGACTAAATCTAGTGAAAAGTTAAAACCATAGGTTAACTTGCCTTGAAAGCAGCATTGGCTGACACACTGATTCTTGGAGGCTTGGACCAAACAACGTGAAAAGAGAGACAAGTCAACCAAAAGAGCTCCAAATTGGGATCCTGAAATACCAGTGCTATTATTTTATGGCACCTTTGAATGTAATCCAGGAAACGTGGGTGGGGTAAAGGCTGTCTATTAGGAACAAGTGTCAGGAGGTCTGCAAGTTATGATTTTGTGTCACAAGTTACAACAATATCTAGCACCGCTGTATGGTGTAAATTCTCTAGGAAAACCCCAAGACTAAGTGCCTAATCAAACTAGGTAAATGGGGTCAAGGAAGCACAAAATCAAAGAGGGAAATTGCATGAAAATGTAAGACGATAATGGCTTCCATGCATTCCACAAATCCGCCTAAGCTTGCTAGCTTTTATAGCAGAAAATTACTTTGGAAGGCTACAAGTACCATGTTTAAGCATCATTATGTTATCTAACAACAATTAGGTTTATAGTTTATTAAATGAAAGGTTAACACGACAACAATAGCAAGAAGAGGGATAACATCTGCACATTCCTCCATCAAAATGACACATAACAGGTATGCATTTTTTAACACACTGGAAATATGACCCCAAAAAAATTGCAAACGGGGAAATGATATAGCAATCATTATGAATAAATAAGCAAGAACATTTAAATGACAAACATAAATGACAAGCAATGTTCCACCATCACTTATATTGGGATCCTCATCATTAGTATATCTAGGGACATCAGTCAACACCATCCAATTTTGATATATTACCTAATCCAAGCTTTAAAATATGCTACGAAAAGCCTAGCATGCCAAATCAATGATTTTGATTTTGAGTGAAGGGTACATTTTTGCTAAGGCCAAGACACAAGAGTCAAACAAACAATATCACTAACATTGAGATACATAAGGGCTTGGTGCTCTTGATTAACTACCAATTTCTTACCCTCATAAATCATAGAATTCAGTGTTGTGAACATCACAATAATATCGAGACATCACGCTTTTTTCAAGGCAGCAATATTTTCTGCCAATTTTGGAGCAGGAATTGCTAAGGAAATAGGAGGAAGTTGTAGGCCTATTTTGGCTAAGTGTTGGTCAGAGCAAGCAAAGCAGAAGATCAGTATTTCAGTGCAGGTTGAGCTTCAAGGATTGAAGTTGTCATTGTAATTGATCATTGTCTCATCTGATAGAAATAAAACAGATGAGGGGTTTTTCCCAGTTGGGTTCCCCAATAAAAATATTGTGTTCATTGTGATCAAATGATTGCATGTGTTTCTATTGTATGTTTCCCCTTCCTTGGATTGGGTAGAAAAAATTTGAGTATTGATTTCAGTCTGATTTCATTAGCAGCTACAAATTTCGAGTTATTTCTATAGATATTATCGTCAAAAGCGCGATATTATCGTGACATGATCAAAAATATCCACCATCCATGCCCAAGTCTGTTTATAAAGTTAACTTTTGGGGCTTTTTCCCCTGATTTTGCAAACAAAGGTCAAGGTTAGAGAGCAAAGGAGCAGGAGAACGAATTTCTTAATCTTAGAGGAAAAAACCAATGATATTTAGGTTTCATCTCAAAAAATTGCACCGTGGACCAACTTTCCTCAACAGGGCGCGCACTTGCAGGTATGGGCATCAAATTCAGCCCTATTTTTTTTGTTCTCTTAGTTTTTCCTTGGGTTTCAGTCACCCATTTATTTTCCATGATTTCACTAGGGGCAGGTTCCATGATTTCACTCGGGGCAGGGAGTGTGTTATTTTGACATTATTGTTTCATTGAGTGGAGAGGGTTTCTTGATTGTAAAAATGTTGATTTTTACCTTCTAAAATTATTCTTGTGCCCTAGGCTCTATCTTACATTAAAGAATAAGCATGCCAAGACATTTGGACCCTCTGTGTGAATATGGTGAACCCGATGGGGGGTTCAATAGACAAAATTTGAGTTGAAAGTTGTGGGAATCATATGATAGGGGAGAATATCCAATTGAAATACCACCTTGGGAAATTTTTGGGACATGACATAGGACTCTGCCCAAAATCATCTCCATAAATGATCTATAGTGCCATTAGATGATAAAGATTCCACCAAAAGTTACAAGGAAGCTATGAAAATTCAAATTGCAAGGGGGGGAGTGGGGGCAAGTGAGAGTGGTTCTACTTCTTCAGCACCACCTTCTACAATGGCCAACCCCACATCTACCTCATCATTTTTTGTTCCTAGAACCACATGTGGTGCACAATCATCCATCAATTCAATGCTTAAAAGAAAGGAGAAGGAAGAAGTTGACAAGCTGGTGGGAGGTATTTTCTATGGAGTGGCATTCCCTTCAACATTGTCAAGAACAATCCATTTTACCAGGCTATGTTTGATGTTATTGCTATTGTTGTCCCAGGGTACAGAGCCCTTTCCTATGTCGACTTGAGAGAGCCTATTCTTCAAAATGAAAAGGTTGATTGCACTGCCATATTGGAGGAATTCAGGGCATCATGGGAACACACAGAATGTTATGTCAGATGGTTGGAATGATCAAAAGGGTAGAACCCTTAGCAACTTTTTGGTTAATTGTCCCAAGGGGACAATGTTTATGAAATATGTTGATGCACATTGCATCCACACATATCAAAGATGCACGATTATTACGTGATTTGTTGAACATGTTCATTCAGGAGGTAGGTCCACAAAAAGTTGTCCAAGTCTTAACAGATAACGGTGCTAATTATGTTGCATCATTTGATGAGAAGATACACCAATAACAAGGAGTTGGTGCATCCTGCTATTACATGATTTGCCACTAGCTTCATATCTCTTCAATCTCTCTTGAATTCTATGTGGGATGTGAAGAGTGTCTCTTTCAGAAGATTGTTGTGCTTTATCTTTTAGTCGCAAACCATAGGGAGAGGCCATATGCAGGCTAATTTCATACCAAGAGAGATTTTGGGCAAGAGTGAAAGAGGTGTATTCCATTATTAAACTTTTGGTGAAGGTTCTTCGATTAATTGATGGAGACAAGCTCACAATGGGCTACGTGTATGAAGCCATGGATAGGGCCAAAGAATCCATTCTTAGCTATTATCAGGATAAGGGGGATGAGGGTTTTGAGAAACAACAATTGATATGGAGAGTGATTGATGAGTAATTAAATAATACACTCCATCGTCCCATTCATGTTGCAAGGATCTACCTCAACCCTGCAATTTCTTACTCCTCTGGTTTCAGATGTGATGCTTAGGTCATGGATAGATTGTTTGCTTGTGTTCATAAGATGGTGTCATCTCCAAAAGAACATGCAGAAATTTCTAAAGAAAAAGAGATATACAGGATGGTAAGTGGCACATTTAGTTTTGACATGGCTTTCGTGGATAGGAAGGCCAAAATGCCAAGTAAGCTTTAGTTTGTTTTAAATTTCATTGTCTCTTCATACTTTGCTTCAACTTTCAAATTTAAATTGTTTTCTTATGTTTCTCTTATTTGTTGTAGATGCGTGGACAAGCTATGGTGTCAAAGTACCCAATCTCCAAAAACTTACCATTTGGGTGCTCAGCCAAACGTGTAGTGTATTTGAAAAAATACACACCAAAAAGCACAAGAAGTTAAAAATTTTCAAATTATTTTTTTTAATTTATTATGTCTATAATTATTAATTTATAATTTATGACCCTCATACAAGTTGGAGTCCCACCGCCTTAACGACATGGTCTACGTATACTGCAGTCTCCAATCATGGGTGAGGCAACTTCAAAAGAAACCTGACGTGGAGGCCACCCCATTGGATGGGATTGACACCACTGTTGCATGGAGGATCGAGGCTGAGAGACCTGTCATGGAATCGACCCTGATTGGTTAGAGAGGGAGACACTGGAGGAGGTATCAGTTGCAAGGGGGTGAGGTAAAGGAGGAGGAGGGGGTGACACCACCTACCATGGTCACCAGTAGAGGACGCAGTCTACCTCTTCCTACTTCTAGACATCAGAGTCCAATGCCAACCCAAGGGCCTTCTTGATCTAGAGAAAAGCCATTAAATTTTCTCCAAAAAGGGGTAGAGGAAATCATTAGTTAGAACTTACTAACATAGTGGTTTACATATCTAATTTCATTGTATATGACTCATGATATGAGATAAATTTATTATATTTTCTGTTGATTTTTACAATTTTTTTCATTTTCTGGACACTTGCCGATATTATCTCGATGTTGATGTTTGCAACATTGATAGGATCTAATGAAAATAATACTGAAATTCTGAAAAATGTTAAGTCTGTTGAATTTTGAGTAGGATATGAAATTATACTTTTTACATATGAAATTTGATGAGGTTGGAAGCACTCTCAAACATCCTAAAACAATTTATGGTAATTCATAATTCATAATTTCATTTAAAATCGCATTGTACAGACATATTATACATCCTATACATTAGTTTTCTTTTCAGATTTATGTGCAATGCATTTATTTTATGTTGTGGATGCTTTAGATGGTAAAAAAAAATTGAATATTTTTGTATATTTTTTGTTTTGTCGATGTTTGTCGATTTTTTCATTTTCCAGACACTTGTCGATATTATCTCAATGTTGATGTCTGCAACACTGATAGAATTTAATGAAAATAATACTAAAATTCTGAAAAATGTAAAGTGTGTTGAATTTTGAATAGGAAATGTAATTCTACTTTTCCCATATGAAATTTGATGAGGTTGGAAACACTCTTAAACATCCTGAAACAATTAATGGTAATTCATAATTCATAATTTCATTTAAAAACACATTGTTCAGGCATTGAAATGTGTTTCATTTTGTATGAAACACATTTCTAACATGTGAAATGCATTCCACATGAACTAAAACATGTTTCAGTTGCATTTCATAGTTTCAATATGCAAATGCAGATGATATGATGGGGAGCATGTTTCCTACAGTGGAGTTAGATCCTTCCTTAAAACATGCTTGATCATGTCACAAAATTCCCACATGCAAGCTTCCCACGAGAATTCACCCTCCAAAAATGGATACATACAAAACGCAATAAAATAATATCAAACCTAGGACAATTTGTTCAAGGGTCCACCTAGAAAAGCTCAAAAAGTGTGCCCTCCAAGGTAAAACAATAAAATAGTCCTCCTAGGAGAATACTCCATAACCTACATCCAAAAATAGAAAGTGGTCCACAATCTGCATGTAACCAACCCACATTTGTGAATCCCAAGGTAACTAATTCCATGGATGAATGTGCAAAGCACCAAGTAGATGGAGAGTTCCACAAGAAATGGATTCAAACCCCAAAAACAACAAGTGGACCAATATCCAACAAGACAAATCAAAGGCGATGAGAGCAAATTAGGGTTTTGACCATGCCAAAACCCCATGAAATAATAAAATATATACCTCCAAGAAAGAATAGTAGGAAGACCAAGCAAGAGTGCAAAAGCCAAGTGTGTCCCTCCAAGTATGCCCCTATGCCTCCCAATAAAATCCCTCTATAAACAACTCCAATAAAATAACGTGTGACAAGTCAAATAGTTGAGGGCACTCTCCAGTGAAGATCAAAATATGACACCTATTTTGAAAAATATCCAAGTAATAAAGATAAGAGAGCACCTAGGACAAGTGTACCTTGGAAAATTGTGCCATGTATCTCTACCACCCAAACAGTAATAAATATCTCCATGTGAAGTGCCCCATAGAAAGGAGAGACAAGGTGGTTAGAACTTGTCCATGCCAACAAAAACCAAGTATCGTTTACCAATACCATCAACAAACCCCATCAAACCATGTGAATAAGAGAGAATGTTCCAAGCTTTCCATTACTAAAATGAGCGCTCCATAATAAGCTCAAATAGCCTCCACATAAACCCTCCAAGAGTGAACAACCACCAAGTGAAGTAGGATGCTTAAGCTATTAAGCTCCAAAGTAATAAATTATAAAATAGATTTTAACCATTACATGGTTAAAACAATCTCAACATGTGTGCACAAAATTTAGTGTTGAAATAAAACCATAGTCCAACCTCCCAATAGTCACCAACTGATTAAATCAACTTTAACACTTGTGTCAATGAGGGATCCATTCCAACAAGTGTTGTGCAAGGAAAATAATATGCATCTCCTAGCAATACCACCATGATAACAACCCAATGACAAAATAGACGATCCACCTAGGTTTGAACCTAGGGCACATCACCTAAGGACTAAAGCGTCACTGATACTTCTTCAAATCTTAGGAAAGGCTTCATCATCAATGTAGTGCGCCCCCCCCCCCCCCCCCCCGGTCCAACATTCTAACTCCAACTTAGGAAGAAGTACATCAATGAGGGCACTAACATCATCAAACACATTCCTCCTACGTCACATCACTAAAGGACTAAAGCATCATTGTTACCTCATCATCAAAGATGTATGTAGTACCCCCCCCACATTCTAACTCCAACTTAGGAAGAAGTACATCAATGAGGACACTAACATCATCAAACACATTCCACCTACATGATGTCCAACAATGTTATAATCTTAAGTCACATCACCTATGCAAATACCACCAAGGCATAGTGCACTACTACATCACATCAACATCATAAGAGAAGGGGACAATAGAAATGCTAACCCATCCAGTTATCAAGTATGTCCCAACCACACATTAACACGAGGACCATGTAGATCACCCCACCTATGAGAGCACTAACATTATCAAACACATTCCACCTATGTGATGTCCAACAATGTTATCATCTTAAGCCACATTACCTAGGGAATACCAAGGCAAAGTGCACTACGACAACATATCAACATCATAAGAAAAGGGGGCAATAGAAATGCTAGCCCATCCTATCATCAAGTATGTCCCCACCACCAATCAACATAAGAGGACCAAGTGAAGCTGCTCCAACCAAAGACCTCCACCAAGTGATCCAATGCCATGAAGAGAATGGACTCCATGAACGTGAATCCCCCAAGTTAGTCCAATACTTCAAGATACCAACCACAAATCTCCGTCAATGTGATGAAGATAATGATGTGGAGCTTCATACAACATGAGGTGCACCAGGGCGTCAATAGTAACAACTTTGCAGAGGTCCAAATACGCATTCTACAGAATTAAGTAATCACTAAATCTGGTTTCCGTTATGTAAACATGCAGAAGGAAAGGCGCTCTGCTATTATGCCTATTATACACCGCACATATAATTACATCAGTTACAAAATTCCCTTTCAGTTTCCAAAGGCAATTTAGCTCAATAACTGTTAGTGACTAGACATCATGTGCGCAGATACAACGGTCCCAATGACTGTTCAGTGTTGACATTCCTGTTGTATGTAGGCTGCTGAAGTGTGTGTGCACAGGGAGAAAAGGTGTACACATGTAGATCGCTGACGTGTGCACATACAGGATGTCGAAGTGTGCATGTGAGTACAAAAGTTTGTGCACACAATTTAAAACTGATGTGCTCAAATGTTGTATAAGCTCTACAGGAACTGCCCATCAATAGAGATGGAAGGCTGTCAGCATTGCCCCTCGAACCCAGGGGAAGACTGCACCTTGGGCTGGGACACACAACTGCAGGTTGTTGAGGTGGTCCAGATGGAAAGAGCAGCATCGAAAATAGGTGTTTCTTGAGTGCACTGGGGTTGTGCACGAAGAACCTGCTACACTCAGATCATCAGGTTTTTAAGTTAAACCATGTCTAAATGAAACGGGATAGCAAGGCTGACACACTGACCAAAGAGACACAAAAATGAGATAAGGTGAAGAAGCTTGAGAAGCTCCAGAGAACAGTTCATGGAGTCCTCCTTGGGATATTTTGTTTCCCAACAATGGTATGAAAAGATAGAAGTAAATCTGCAATTGCTAAGTCTTCAGCTTTATTTCAAGTTAGTTTTATTTTGAGTTGACAAGTAATAATCACAACAGCAAATGACATTGTTTCGAAAATTCTCAACTTCAAATTTCATTGTTTTGTGAAATGATCAGCCAAGGATTGTGGGTGTTTCGGACTCAAGATGGGGAAACTAGTTATATGCAACATCAAACTATACTTAACGGATATCCATAAAAGTAAAGGTATAAGGGAAAAGTTAAAACATGCAAGGAATGTGGATGAGAATAGGAAATGGAAGGAAACTATCAAGACAGGCATGGCGAAATTGGTAGAGAGATTGTCTTCTCATGACAACAGGATAAGGATTGAAGGTTTAATCTACAATATAACACAGTTATATTTACATATTGAGGAAAATCCAAAAGGGAAATGCTATGATCCACTGACTCAGATTAGTATCAAATGCTATCATTCAAGCTTTTGAGGATGTGAATTAATAGACCACTTGACTTCAGAATCCAGATGACTTGACTTCGACTAACATGGTCTAATGTCTCCCACTAAAGAAGTCTCCTTGGACTTCTGATGAACTGACTTTGACTGGCATGGTCCACTTAACGAAGTCTCTGACAATTGGTATATTGTATCTTGTAATAGACATTCTGTATTTTATTTTCAAAATGATTTTTTTCAAAAAACAAAAAACTCTGAAAAATCATCAATCCTTCTATAGACAATGGCACTCAACAAATCAAATGTTCATGCAAATGCAATTCAAAAATGTGAACAAACAACAATTGTCCACCAATGCATCATAAAGACAATTGTGCTCATGAATATCACAAAAGCTTTACCAAAACTCGTATTCCATGCAGAGCATTATGCATGTTTAAATCCAACACTAGACAGATGTGACAAAATCAGACACTATTTACAATTCAGATAGATAACAGAAATGCAAGCTGGTACAAGAGTTGTTTCCTGACCAAATCCTAGCAGAGCAACAAAACCTAAAAAATTTCACCAAACCAAAAATACTTAAAATGAAAAATGGTTTTCTTTGTGCAACCCTACATATTCGGATTGAAAATAAGAACTATTAAAGGTATGAAGAAACATAACACTCCTGTACAAGAGCTCGGGGTCAATATTTCATGTCAACAAAAAATTATAATAAAAATGGATTTTAACTATCCTAATTCTAATTCATATCTCAGAATAGCAAATTTGAACATCAATTACACATCTACCTCAGAATCCAAACCATTTATACAAAAATAAGCAAAAGTTGTCATTTATATAACATGCAAGGGTGCACATAACCAAAATAGCACTGAGTGCAATATATCTCTAAACCAAAAATACATCAACAAACAGGCCCTAGATGGCCTCTAGCATCCAAGAAAAATCATGCTACAACAAATACCTACATATCATTAAAATCAGTGTCTATAATAGGATCTTTGTCATCAATATCACCCTCTAAGCATTAAAATAAGATAGAAAAAGCTTAGCATGTCATGTCAAGATTAATTTGAGTAACTCGTACATTTTCAATAGGGTCATGATACATGAGTTCAACAATCAATGCCACTAGCATCAAGGTACATAGAGGGCTTGGTGCTCTTGATTAAATGTTAGTTCCATACCCTCGTACATGACAAAATCCAATGGAAACATTGTAAACCCCCAAATCCTGAAATCATGAAAAATTGTTGTCTATTGGATTTTGAGTGGGATCCAAAATTATACTTTCTCCATGTGAAATCCAATGAGGTCGGACCCACTCTCAAACATCCTGAGTCAATTAGTGGTAATGTTAAAAAGTCAAGTAAAAGGATGAATGTCGTCCTTTTAATTTAAGAATTTAACATTACCATTAATTGAATAGCATTAGTAGGGAAATATGGTCAAATACGAGGCTTCCCCACTCATAAATTATTGCTTTTAAAAATAAAAAATTGTGTTCAATAGATCCTTGGTAGCATTGTACAAAACCGGCTGATTCGGTGAAAAAAGGTCAGTTTGATACTAAACCAACTAGTTCTATCCAGTCCCGTCCAATTCTGATAACATTGTGTGTTATTATGGCTAGGGCCATATTTTATTTCATTTATTGTATATCGGGCTCATGGTTGAGGCCGACCTAGTCAAATTTGATATGTAGGCACAACACTGTCTTGGGGCGTGTGTCACTGTTAAGTGGGCTCTAATATGTATCATCTCATCTTATAATCTTGAACTGATATACATGAAAGCTTACCTTTCATTTTCGAGAGAGATTGTTGTTAGTGCAGCCTATATCACCAATAGAACACCTACTCATGTTGTCACTAGTATGACTCCTGATGAGAAATGGTATGCAAAAAACCTTGCATTTCTCATTTCAAAATATTGGATTCTAATGCATGGAACCATGCTCCTACTGAAAGGAAAATACACCTGCATCTCCACGCTCCTACACTTTCGTTGGCTACAATGAAACTTTTTAGGGATACCAATTTTATGTCCCCAACACTAATAAGGTGGTTGAATATAGGAAGGATATATTAATGAGGTTCCTATTCCTAGGCCATCAAGATCTTTCCCATTACTTCATTCAAAAAATTCTTCAAACGGATTTTAAGTTTCAACATGCTTCCATGGGTCATGCTTCTCCTCATCACCATGTAGGTCCTCTTCTAGATGATTCCTACCACGTTTTAATGGACCATTCTCCTTCACAAAATCATGTTGGTCCTCTCTCTACTTCTATGAGTACTTCTCAAATACTCCTGTAGTATCTGGGTAGGTTCTTATCACTAATGTCGCCCCTATTGATGACTCATCTAATCTTCCTATTTCAAAGACATCTACATTTTTCAAGTTACTATTTGTCAATAGCTCATTCAGTGCTCATGTTGGAAATGGCAATGCACTTACTAGTGACTCATCCAATCCTCAAGTTGCAGATGATCCTAGCAATTTAACACAATTATCCAGTGATGATGGCAACAACTTACATGATTCATCTACACCAATTGCTCTTCCTTCAAATAAAGTCATCTCCACTCATATTGATGCAGTAATGTTTCTTGATAGTCCATCTGTGATGATGAGGAATCCCCACCACATAACCTTCTCACTTAGGTCACTAGTTATTTTCAAGACAAATTTGATGTATTTGAGTTTCTTGTTGGCCCACTTGAGCACTATCATGAATCTTTTCCACCACAGGCATTGCTCTAGTTTTTTATGTCCATATTGAACTACAACATCTCACACATTCCTCAACTAGACATCTTTGGAGCTCAGTCTCGATTATTAAGTGTCTTGTTGGCTTTCTCAAGAAGCAATGTGAAGTTCAAGGATGATGATATGGCCCTCTGCTCAATATTAAGGGAAGCATGGAGGAGCAATAAATTGTAGAAGAATTTTAAATGTTGTAGCCCTCCTAGTTTCAAGTTATTTTGCATAAGTTTAATGCCAACAGCCCCAATAATTGTTAGATGATAAACAGCTCTTAAATGCAAATTTATTTGAAACACTTTAGAGCTACCTCTACCAATTTCGAGTTATTTTGCATAGGTTTAATGCCCACAACCCCAATAATTGTTAACTGATATAGAACTCTTGAATGAAAATTTATTTGAAACACTTTAGAGCTACCTCTACCATTTTGTTTTCAGCCGATATGAGAAATAAAACAAGCTCACACACATCAAATTTTACACTGTCTTTTGATCTAGGGCACATCACCAAAAAGGGAAAACCAGTTCTAAAGGAGGATTTTAATTGCTCTTAAGGAAATTTTTACATAGCAGAAATAACATCAAAATTATCTCCCTTTTAGCTTGATAAAATCACTACCAGATTTCCCGAATGCGGGTGGTCGGAATGTTCAATAGGTTGCAAAGGCAGTGGGTTGGCACGTGGAACTCCTTCACCGCCACCCTCCTTTGCGTCCTGTATGCAATTAATTGCATTAACAATTCATCGTCCGGGGCATTCAAGTTGCACATTTGCCCATACACCAATTCGGTTAATTGCGCCATGGCTTCTCCGGCAAGCTTCATTTCGGCTCTGATACCCTCTCGCTCCTGCTGCTCCTTGGCGGATTCGGAGACCAGCACCAGGACTATCACGGGTCGAAGGTGCTCACTCTCATGCTGCATTAACCTCGCTCCTGGGCTGCATTTCACGCACACCCCCCTCTGCTCTCAAAATCCAGGCTTCAGCGCTGAAGAGATTCATTCTTACCAGCATTGGGTCTCCAGTTTGGGTTCGCCTGACCCTTCTTACTCTGACATTCCCAGCACCTTCGAGTTCAACTCTAATCATCAGGATAGTATGCCTAGACTGCGCCACAGGTTGAGGAGCAGGCGCGGCTCGAGCTGTGGTGGTCTCTCTCGGCGCCCTCCTCCTTCTTCGCCCAGCTCCTCTTCTCCGCAGTCTGACTCATGGAGGGGGCGGTATCCAGAGACCCGCAGTGGTAGGGGCGCTTTGGCTGGCCGTCGGGCTGCTCTACCCGCTCGTCGTCTTTCCAATCTCCTCCCGAGTCAGCAGCACAGGGCGCAATTTCGTTTCCCCTGTCTGCTTAACATGCCAACGGTCATTGCCAATGTAACGATTGAATTCAAAGAAGGGCCTCCAGATGTGAATGCAGAGCTTCATGACTCTCCTCCGGGGCATTTGGCTACTGACAGAACTCTCTCTCCTTCAACTGCTGGCCAGCAGCGGATGCCGGATGTAGGCTGCTCCTCATTACTTCCCAATTCGAATTCTGTGGAGGATGGCTTCAAGAATGATGGTGCTTTGGCCACGTCTGAAGAGAAGATGAAGAACTCTATCTTACAGGAAAATCCGGAGGCTACTGAAGCTGTGCTGAATGAGGATGCTCCTGATGCTTATGCTTGCCGCGTGGTCGAGTCTCCTCCGCCCTCTCCAGGTGATTAATGGTTCCTCTTCTTACAGATTTGGTTTTGGTTGTTCGCGGTGCCAGGTTCTGTACTGGGATTTACATGCTTTTACAGTCTAGTTGGCTCTCCTTCCACTGTTTTTTTGAAAGCCGGTTTCCCATATATGGGCGGCAGTATGTCATGTTTAAGTTCGTTCAGGTCTACAGATCTGTAGCTAACTGTGGTGGTTTGATATGTTGTGTGAAAAGTGTTAAGGTGCTTAGATGTCAGTCCATGCTCCAGTGTTGTATCTGCCTCCTGGCATTGTATGTTGATATTTTGAATTGGCTGTACCAGAATGCTCATCTTGCGAGCCAGAACTATGAGGCTTTTGCCTCCATGTAACTGTAACTTTTTTGTATATTAATAGATTAAGCGTATTCAGAGAAAAAAAAAATCACTACCAGATTACATAGAAAATCAAGCCCCCACACAGTCATAAACTCAGACTAATATTTTCCTTGTTTTCTGTGAATAAACTCCACTTACAGTGGCTTGATTTTGGTGTCAAACTGAGCAGGAAAGTTCTGGAGATTTCTGCCTCAAATCTGGCTGCAAACTGCCTCTAAAAGTATGCTCTTGGTGTAGAAATTCCACAAAATTTTGATCTGATAATATGAGCAATCTGAAAAACACTTTCTTCTCATATAAACACATAATTTCTCTCCTAAATTTGCAGTGGAATAGAACAAAAAATAAATGCACAATTTACACAAGCCCACACAGTCATAAACTCAGACTGATATTTGCCTTGTTTTTTGTTCATAAACTCCACTGACAGTGACTTGATTTTGGTGTCAAACTGAGCAGGAAAGTTCCAGAGATTTCTGCCTCAAGCCTGACTGCAAGCTGCCTCTAAAAGTATGCTCTTAGTGTAGAAATTCCATGAAATTTTGATCTGTTAACATGAACAATCTGAAAAACACTTTCTTTTCATATAAACACAGAATTTCTCTACTATAGTTGCAATAGAATAGAACAAAAATAAATGCACAATTCACACGAGAACACAACAATTTCTCTAAGGAACCCAACTGGGAAAACCCTCGCTTGCTTGAGAATTTTATTGAAGAAATTTGAGCAATAGATCTCTTACAAATACACTTACTTCAATAGAGAATACAATAACGTCTCAGCCTTAGTCTAGGCTTGAAACAACCTGCAAGATGCTGACCCTGACTCCCTAAATCAATGCGCACTAGAGGCCCAAATTCCTTGTGCAAGTCTGGCTCGTATTAAATAGGGAAATTCCCTATTTCTATGCGCACTTCTAAGGGATCTTCCTTCTTCAATAATTCGCACAAGAAAACCCCTTGGCTTCTTTCTCTCACAAGCTCGCACAAATTATATTACAAATTGTGCCTTTGTTCCTTCTTTTAAAGCAATTTGAATGGCTAAGTTTAGCTAATTTCTAATTGAGGAATGATTTTGTGATTGATTGAGTTAAGTGAAAACTCGTATACAACTCAGCTTGTCTCAAATCTAAGACACAAAACCACTCGTCCTTTTCCTCAATCAACTCGCACTAGAAGACAAGTAACCCATCCTTCCACTTGAGCACATCATTTAACTGCATCATAGCTCGTCCTAATTTTTACAGAATATCCTAATTTTTAGGAACTCAAGCATGCACAAGAAGGAACTCGAATTTGACTCCTTGAATTAAGGCACAAATCAAGAATTCCATTTCTCGCTACATTTTCAACACTTAAACGCCCAAAAAAGGAACTCAAATTTGACTCCTTGAATTAAGGCACAAATCAAGGATTCCATTTCTCGCTACATTTTCAACACTTAAACGCCCAAAAAATACACTAACTATCACCGACATTCTCAACGCCTGTTGACTGTAAATATGCCAGAATAAAGGTGATCAAACAACCGCTCTTCACTACTATAAAAACACTGAGTCTCACACTCAGCCACACCACAAAACCAGCTTTGATATCCCTGTTATTTCGGCCATCCAACACAGGAAACTCAGCCTGCAAAACTTGACCCAAAAAATCTCAGGATTCGTGGTAGTCAACAGCAGTGAACTCGGGTTCTTCTTTGGTGTTTGTTTTCCTCTTCCTCAGACCTGTAAACTCGTCCTCCTCCTTGTTCCTTTCACACCACTCCTCAAATCTAATGAGAAGAATCAATTGAGTCTCCTCCTTTGCTCCTACTCGAGCTCCTCCTTCTTTGTGCCCCCTTATGCTCTCCTCAAATCCCATGAGAAGAATAATACTTAGCCTTTTCCCTTTTATCTTCTCTAAGTGAAAAGAAACCTAACCCTAGAGATCTAATGCAGGAGAAATCTAACCCATTTTCTCATGTTGTCCCCCTCACTTAAAGAACTCCTAATCACTTTAACATGTTTTGTACCTTGTGCACTTTTTCTCTCATAAAATCATGTTTAAAACATAAAAATCGCTTTGTATTTTTTCTCTCATAAAGTCACATTTAAAACATAAAGTGACTTTATTAAAAAGTACCTAGCACATATACCACCTTATAATGTAACTTTACCCCATGACATTAATATAACTCATAATGTCGCATGACAAAAAGGTTATTAATGTGTCTTCCTAGGCCAAAAGGATAAATGTCTAAGAAACACTTCCTTGGTACCATTTTTCTCAACATAAATTGTCTTGTAATGACTTCTCTTCATGGCCAGTGACTCAATGCAAAGGGGGGCACTTGAATTATTTGTGTACTCTGTACATGTGGCAACAACACATTCATATGTATCATATTGTGCTTGTAGTTATGGCTAAGGTCATTTGATATATCATTTATCATATAGTATGTTTACACTGTACAGTTAACATTGAACTAGTCAAACTTTATATTAAATCTAAATACCTTCTTGAGGTGTGTCATTATTAAGTGGGCCCATTGTTGAGATTTTGTGTATTTGGGGTAGCGTCAGTTGTTCTCTAGCTCCCAAATTTTGTGGAGGGACTAGAGTACACTTGATCTACAAGACCCAGAAATGGATTTGAGAAATTTCAGTTGTTGTTCAAGTTATTCAAATAATAAATTATTTTTAATGGATTTCCTAAGTCTAAACTTAGAAAATAAAATAATTAAAGTGAATTAATTAACGCACGTGCTGAAATTGTCTTAAGTCACATGGATCAAGCAGTCTTTTAATCTCAGCCGAAGCCATGCAGAGTAGCAGGGGCAGCACAGAGGCAGCTAGGGCCACGCAGGGCTGACACTGACCTAGTGAAGGCAGCATAGGGGCAGCGTAAACCCTCCAGGGGTGACGCACACCCTCCTAAGGTCACGCAAAGGCTGACGCAGGCCCTCTAGGGCAACGTTGGGGCTTCAGAAGCTGCGTTGAGGGTTTTCTAGGGTCAGATCCAGGCTGAGTCCTATAAATCCCATTTGAGGGTGTGGATCAGTCAAATATTTGGCACTGGATCTTCAGGTTAGCTGCAGATTTGATATCTTTTATTCTCTGTTGGGTTTTCCAAGCTTGGAACTTAGATCTGTTGTACTCGTAACTACTTAATAATAAACCCTCATATCTGCTGAACCGGTTTTCTCGCTTTGGGTTTTTCCAGGGACTTATGTCCAAAAATCTGTGTCACTTTGTTGCATGAATGAATTATTCAGTGAATAATTTGCATGTGTAGGTTGTAGTTGTGTATATTTTCGGTATTTTCTGAATCTAATTTCTGGAATAACTTGGATTAATTAAATCAAGGAGGAAATAGACCAATACACTACAGTAGAATTTTCACATGGTATCAGAGCGATAGCAGATCAAGTTGAATCTCCAACAGTTAGCTGAAGAAATATTCTTTCTACAGGGAGACAAAAGAAGCAGCAAATCTGGAAAGGGCATCTTGACAGCAAGGGAAAGTAGATCCAGGAGACAGCGTTGAAGCTACAAAAGGCCTCTAGGCTCATGCAAACTCTTCCTAGGGCAGTGTAAGGACTGTGTCACCCAACCTGGGGTTACGCAGTCCACTTTTAAGCAACGATGTAGCTGCGATGGGCCAGCCAGGAGGACGTTGTCCAGTCACTTCTCTTGTTTCAGAAAATTTTGCCCAGATCCGAAAGCAGTGCTTCAGATCCTCAGCAGTGCTGGTGGGGTAGAGATTCTGCAGGTGCATAATTCTGCCTAGCTAAGGCAACAAAGGCGGGAGGAAGACAGTCATTCAGCAGATATGAGCCAAACAGCTCTGATATTCGATCAAGAGGATCGGAGGATACTGTCCGTTTGAGTTTTGGTGGAAGATTTTCAAGAGGAAAGTCAGTTTTCAGCAAAAGCAGCTACTAGAGGGTTTCTAGTCACCAAGAAACCCAGATCCGGAGGGAGAAGTATTGTTTCTTTCAAATCTGAGCAAAAATGACTTGATATGGACTGAGGGATCAAGATAGATTGGATGGCATATCCAACTATGTTTTCTGGAAGGCCATAATCGTCTCAATTTTGGATGAGTATGGTCTCGAAGATCATGCAAAGAAGACACTTGTTGTACCAACCGATGCAGATCCACTCAAGAAGTATGAAGAAAATCAAGAGCGGACGAAGCGTTTGATCATAGACGAAGTCAAGGACCACGTGATTCCTCATATCGTTGGTAAGAATACAACACATGACATGTGGTCAGCCTTGGAAGTAATGTACCAAGGAGTCTCTGTGCAAAGAAGAATGCTTCTTGAGAATCAGATGCGGATGTTCCAAATGATGAATGGTGAAGAGATAGATCCATTTCTCTTCAGACTTCAAGCTATCCGTGACTAGTTGACTGCCATGGGTGCTAATCCAGATGAAGGGCTTCTAGTGAGGACGGCCCTGAATGTTGCCTCTAAACAATGGGAAACATTTGTCCAAAGCATTTTGGGAAGGGCAACGTTACCATCATGGGTAGATATGTGGGCTATTCTCCGCCAAGAGGAGATCAGGAGGATCACCAAGAAGCCATCTATTAGTGGAGGAAGCAGATCAGCCAAAGTGAAGAAAGAAGAGGAGGAGAATGCAGCCCTTGCATCAAGGGAAGAAGAAGAAGGACCTCTCCAAGGTCCGGTGCTTTAACTGTGGTGATCTTGGTCATTTCGCCAGCAATTGTCCTAAGAAGAAGGACAAAGGAGCTTCTGATTCCAAGGCTGCAACAGCAAATGAAGATGGCTTTGATGATGATGCAACCATGAGTGCTCATGCACCTCGAGAGATGAGGTGGGGTGACATGGATATATAGAGTATCCATATTTGGTGGCGGGATCCTTGATTCAACCCTACTCTTGGATCACATACGAGCTACGAGAGCCTTAAGACGGTAGCGGGATAAGTTGGGAGATGGTTGCAGAAGGCCACATTGAAGTGAAAGAGGGAGTTGAAGAGCTGAAGAGGGAGCAACATAATGCAAAGGCAGCAGCAGTGTGGAGGCAGCAGCTCAGAGAGGCTGATGGGACTTCAGCAACGCAGAGAAGCTAAGCTCACGCAGTGCAGTGTTGCAGCATGATAGTGTCTCCAGGGAGACAACGTGATTCAGCATCCAGGGAGCTTCAGTGGTGGAGGTTAACTTGAGTTGTCTGTCAAACAATTAGGCAGAGTCCTTCCGTTGCTTCTTAGCAATTGAGTTGCAGTGCAGCAGTGGCAGTGCTATAGGCAGCATGATGCAGCAAATTGAGAGGGAGTTGCAGTACAGATGTGGTAATGTCAGTGGCAGTGGCATGGGCAGCAGTACAAAGAGCAGCAATGCAGTAGATGGAGGGCAGTAGTACAAAGAGCAGTAGTGTAGTAGATGGAGGGCAGCAGGCCAAGCATCAACAGCACAGATCCAGTACTCAAGATCTTGTGATACATGGTGTGATGTATTGCTAGAGCACACTCTTGATGCTAAGAGGGAGTGTTGAGATTTTGTGTATTTGGGGTAGCATCAGTTGTGCTCTAGCTCCCAAATTTTGTGGAGCGACTAGAGTACACTTGATCTACAAGACCCAGAAATGGATTTGAGAAATTTCAGTTGGTGTTTAAGTTATTCAAATAATTAATTATTTTTGATGGATTTCCTAAGTCTAAACTTAAGAAAATAAAATAATTAAAGTGAATTAAGTAACACATGTGCTGAAATTGTCTCAAGTCACATGGATCAAGCAGTCTTTTAATCTCAGCCGTTGATGAAGGATTTAATCTCGATCGTTGAAGGGTTCAACGAAAAAGTATAAGAGAAAGGCTTGAGGGTCAGTTGTGTTGAGAATTTGGAGGGCTTGAGATTAATACAAATTCTCTTCTTGATAATTACTTGTGAGCTAGCTTGTGTTAATTATGTCTTTTCTTCTTTTAGTTTAATTGATCTTTCATCAAGTCAATTATCAAAATGCACAAGACACCAAAAGATTAGGCTCCTAGAGCCAGGGCAAAACCTTCTGCTTGAATTACTTGAACTTCCTCACTATTGTTGTCTCTTCTCCTTATAATGACTGTCTCAACTTGCACAAATTCCTTCTTCAGGTCAATGGCCCTTAACAATCTTTATTGTACTTATCTGCAACCTTCCTTCAATAATCTGTAATATGTACTTCTTGATATCCGCAACCCTCTTCCTGTATCTTTGTTTCAGATCCGCATTTTATATTTTCCTTTATCTGCACTTATATCCTTCCTTCATACGTACTGTGCCCTTCCCTTATCCGCACTATAATCTCTCCTTTTATCGCACTGTCTCCTTGTAAATGTCTGCACTATCTCCTTGAATATAACCGCATTGTCACCTTGTAGATATTCGCTTATCCCAACGTTGTATTATATTAGAGATATTCACTTATACCAACGCAGTATGATCGCAATCCATGCTATGGTGTCCGCAATGTGTGTGTGTGTGTGTGTGTATATATATATATATATATTAGTGTGGAAAAAGTCAGCGAAAAGACCCGACTTTTTTAAAAAATCCCGAATTTTTCCCTGAGCCGACTTTATCGGCTGACTTTTTGCTGACTTTTTCATCCCTGAAAAAGTCGCGATTTTATCCTCGAAGTCCGGACTTTTTGCCGATTTTTTCCAAAAAAATTGTCAGTGAGGTAGTTTCTTTAATAATTTTTTAAAATTATTTTGAAAAAATCTTGATTTTTTCCAAAAAAGGAGATTTTTTCTAAAAAGTCGGGATTTTTTCCAAAAATGAATATTTTTGTATTTTTTTAGTTTTGCCGACTTTTTCAAAAAACTCCTGACTTTATCGAGTTTTTCAACTTTTGGACACTTGCCAATTTAATCCCGACTTCGACTATTTCCACATTGATATATACTACATCTCTGTTGTGGTAACTGCAAGGTCTTATATATATCCACCGTCTCTGTTGTAGCAACCGCAAGTCATTCGTATGTGTATCCTCTGTCTCTGTTGTGTTAACCGCAAGTCTGCAAACTATAAAAGAATCCACATTTAATTGTGTGCTATCTGCGTTGTGCTTGTCCATCCAAATGATCCGCAAACTTGGCTAATATATAGTGGACAGTTCACACCTTTTTAGGCCAACCATCAAATATGGTTTTCATCATGAGAGCCGACCATGACTTGTAGTTACTTTCCAAGCAGTGTTACTTCAACAAATTGTCTTCACTTGATTATAACATTATATGAGGGTTGTCAAGGTCACACTGAATCCTTCATGAATATGACACCAGATTGCATTTATTCCTAGAAGACATCTTCTATACATAAATACATAATTACATAGCCAACATGTTGAAGACCAACCTAGTTACACTTTTCAACACTCCCTCTTAACTAGGGAGGTATTCATACAGGTACATTGTCACTTTCAAACTGAAAAATCTCATAAGAAGAATCGGATTGGTAATCGCATCTGTATAGCATCATATCAACTAGCATTGTCCTAGTGCAAGGCCTTGACTAACAGCCCCATCTCTCAACGAGACAAGGGGCTACAATGCTGGCAAGACACATGACTTATAGACACCTTCGTCATTGTCTCTCCAAGGTACATACTCCACCCGGGTGTTCCCAAAGTATGACCTTCTTGGACTATTCTTCTCTTTGGTAGCTAGCCCTCAAAGAATATCGATCCCCGACTACTCTTATCTTGAACGCCCTAACACATTCTCAAATAGTATCGAATGCTAGATGATTACCCAATTCTCCATTCTGTCTTCCCAAGACTAGAATGATGTGTCTATCTCTCCCTCTCAACCAAGGAGGACCTATTCCACAAGGGAATGTACTCATTCCTATACGAGGAATGTACCTAAGCTCATTCTTAGGAATTACCAAGTTTCTTCCAAGTAAGAAACTTATCAACATGCTCCCTCTTAACCAGGGACTTCCAGCAGCAATGGTGAGACACCCAGCTGCTCATGAAGAATTCCTGTCCTCGATGTCATGGATTTTCAATATTGAGGAATCTTCAACTTTTAGCTTCATAGGGCACAAATCATCCAACACTTTCATCCTGAGTCATGTCAGCTATCAGAAAGTGATTCATCAGACTTCCATATCTGATCCACTATTGTGCCATGTTGCTTTCCTTCGAATCATCTTCCAGGATCATACATACTTTCTCATGATTAGCAGCCCTGCACAAATTCATCCAGATAAACATTTCCATATGAACTTTTAAAACAAAAGTTACCTCAGTGATGATCTTTCACCATGACATCTTTTTGTAAGCATCGGCATCCTTCATACAGATTGACACATCTCCTAATGATATGTTTTTCCAAGGGTCTTCTTCTTTACCAGACTTCCATCAGAGTCTACATATCTTTCCAGAAGATCTCCTAGTCACATCTTCTTGGCCTCCGGATGACAACTGCCTCTTGTCATCGTTTGCATTTCATGATCTCTTCCTTTCTGAACATTCTTAATTCCCAGGAACGTACAACTTTTCTAGTTTCTTGTTCATATACAACTACCTCATATTCCATGAGGACATACTATGTTGATTTCATCTGTCTGCGCATTGAAAAATACTCCTCCATAGATCATACTTCTAAGTATAGAAGTCCATTACTTGCAACCACATGACATGCCTTCACAGCATCCAATGTCAGCATATAAATATATACATACCTCATACCTTTTCCCTTGATTCATCCTGTAGCAATTTCTCTTGAATGAAGAGCTTCATTCCTTTGACCTGCTTCAACAATATGTCATCACATCCCAAAATTTTGTTTCCATGATGACCCTTGATCTGATGACTGCTTTACTTTTAAGTAGAAGCTTTTTCACCGAGAGCTCCTTCCATGCTTTTATCGAGATGCTTCTTAATGTACATGCTATCATACAATTTTATAACTAATCAGAGATCACTTACAGAGAAAGATGATCTCAATCATAATAGAGATCTCTTGCTTCCTCCTCCTTGGATCTTTTAGTGTCAGGTTCTTCTCTTTCATAAGTGATATGGGATTCTTCCTTTTTCCTCTTGTCCTTTCCAGATTTAGGACAATCTCTTTTATTATGTTCAAGTTCATCACATCCAAAGCATCTCACATTGTCCATATTTCTTCTTTTATTCTGAGGGCCAAATTTTCTGAATCTTCCTTTCTTCATGTATGAGGCTGCAAAGGCATGATTCTCTTCACTTGGTCCTGTATCAGCTTTGGCCTTTAGTCTTGTTTCCTCTATTTTACATAGAGACCATAAATCATGGAATGGAGTGGCTTCTTTCTTCCCATATAGACTAGAAGTAAAGCTTCCCCATTCCTCTGGTAGAGCATTCAACACCACTGTAGTCATCTCAGTGTCAAACATCACTTCTAGTTCTTGCAGTTGATCTCTTATTTCAGAAATCCTCATAAAGTATGGAGTGATTCCTACTTCCCTTGATAATTTCATTTTGTATAGTTCTTGTCTCGGAGAGATTGCTTCTCTAGCACTACTCACAGAGAATAACTCCACCAATTTCTCATATATTTGTTTTTCAATCTTTAGTTTTGATACATAGGGAATGAGGGAGTCTTTGATGGATTCTATGAGAATCCTTTGGGCTCTAATTTCTCCCTTCATGTACTTGGCATGGGCTGGAGTATCTTCTTTTGAAGGTTGAACAGTAGATCCTTCGATATAGTCCATCACTTCGTCTTCAATTAAATTCAAGTCTGATCTCTTCTTCCATGCACTGAAGTTTAATGACCCAACCAGCTTGTTGCTTTCTTTACAATAAGGAATCTTGACAGATAGGGTCATGAATACTTACTTGAGTGAATTGGCTTGCAACTTCCTTGATGATGATTGAGAATGAAGTCCAGGGTTTCTTCAATGTTGGTGTACTTGAACCCTTGATTACAAAGAGTATCTTCAAAAGTTGAGGATCTTTTCAAACAATGTCTTGAGTGCAAATCTTTGAATGAGATAGGAGATCTCACTTGACGTAGTTAGATAGTCTTCTTTGCAAGCCGATTTGACTTCCCAACCCAAACCTTGATCTTCGCTACTTTGAGTGTCTTGTTGACAAGCAGCCCTTGTGTTCAGCACCTTAGCTCTGATACCATGTTGAGAATTTGGAGAGCTTGAGATAAATACAAATTATCTTCTTGATAATTACTTGTGAGCTAGCTTGTGTTAATTATGTCTTTTCTTCTTTTAGCTTCGTTGGTCTTTCATAAGTCAATTATCAAAATGCACAAGACACCAAAATATTAGACTCCTAGAGCCAGGGCAAAACCTTATGCTTGAATTACTTGAACTGTAGGAAGGTAAATCAAAGATTTACCTTCCTCACTATAGCTGTCTCTTCTCCTTATAATTACTATCTCAACTTGCACAAATTCCTTCTTCAAGTCAACGGCCCTTTACAATCTTCATTGTACTTATCTGCAACCTTCCTTCAATAATTTGTAATATGTACTTCTTGATATCCGCAACCCTCTTCCTGTATCTTTGTTTCAGATCCGCATTTTATACTGTCCTTTATCTGCACTTATATCTTTCCTTCATACATACTGTGCCCTTCCCTTATCCGCACTATAATCTCTCCTTTTATCGCACTGTCTCCTTGTAAATGTCTGCACTATCTCCTTGAATATATCTGCACTGTCACCTTGTAGATATTCACTTATCCCAACGTTGTATTATATTAGAGATATTCACTTATACCAACGCAGTATGATCGCAATCCATGCTCTGTTGTCCGCAATGTATATATATATACACTACGTCTCTGTTGTGGTAACCGCAAGGTCTTCTTATATATATCCACCATCTCTGTTGTGGTAACCATAAGTCATTCATATGTGTATCCTCCGTCTCTACTGTGTTAACCGCAAGTCTGCAAACTATTAAAGTATCCGCATTTAATTGTGTGCTATCTGCGTTGCTTGTCCATCCAAATGATCCGCAGACTTGGCTAATATATAGTGGACAGTTCACACCTTTTTAGGCCGACCATCAAATATGGTTTAGGCCAACTTCATCATGAGAGTCGACCATGACTTGTAGTTACTTTCCAAGCGGTGTTACTTCAGCAGATTGTCTTCACTTGATTATAACATTATATGAGGGTTGTCAAGGTCAAACTGAATCCTTCATGAATATGACACCAGATTGTATTTATACCTAGAAGACATCTTCTATACATAAATACATAATTACATAGCCAACATGAAGACCGACCTAGTTACACCTTTCGACAAGTTGAAGACACTAAGGAATAGATCTGGAATTCTAGGGCGAGTTTGCTAAGAATTTCTGGAGGAATTTCCTGCAATGAAGGGTAGTATTGGCTGAGGGAATGATCTGATTCCAAGAGCCAAGAGACAGCAAGAGGCAAGAGGAACAGCAACAAGGACAGCGTAGAGAGGCTTCAGAGCCACACAGAGCAGCAGAGGCAATGCAGAGGTAGCTAAGGCCACGCAGAGCAACAGGGGCAACACAGAGGCAGCGAAGGCCACGCAGGGCTGACGCTGACCTAGTAAAGGCAGCGCAGGGGCAGCGTAAACCCTCCAGGGTTGACGCAGGCCCTCCTAGGTCCACGCAGAGGCTGACACAGGCCCTCTAGGGCAATGCTAGGGCTTCATAAGTTGCGTTGAGGGTTTCTAGGGTTAGATCTGGGCTGAGTCCTGTAAATCTCGTTTGAGGGTGTGGATCAGTCAGATATTTGGCACTATATCTTCAGGTTAGCTACAGATTTGATATTTTTTATTCTTTGTCGGGTTTTCCAAGCTTGGAACCCAGATTTGTTGTACTTAGAACTACTTAATAATAAACCCTCATATCTGTTGAACCAGTTTTCACACTTAGGGTTTTTTCGGGGACTTATGTCCAAAAATCCATGTGTCACTTTGTTGCATGAGTGAATTATTAAGTAAATGATCTGCATGTGTAGGCTGTAATTGTGTTTATTTTTTATATTTTCTGAATCTAATTTTTGGAAATAACTTGGATTAATTAAATCAAGTAGGAGGAAATAGACAAATACACTACAGTAGAATTTTCACACCCATAACCCATACTGGCGGGACACCTCATTGAAGTTACGTATAAATACCCAACTAAAGTTGTCATTTATATCATCTCAAGATGTGATCTTGATCTGAACTCTCTCTAGCACACTAGACCTATCTATGTAGTGCACTTGTAAAGAGACTTTCAAAAATTGGGTGAGACTCAGTTCCATCAAATCTTCTCTTGAAACTTGTAAATCACAACAATATAAGCCACACTAAGTTTCACATATAGGCATTATACTGTACCAAAGTATCACTAGAGCTATTCCCACAACCAACCCCCCTGGAATTAAAAATATCTGCCTTATCAAGGAATCTTCCATTCTATAAGACAATAATAACAGGAGAAAATATTATGTATGATGATTGGGTCACAATAATTACTGTTTCAACTCAACCATATTAAATTTAGAAAATCTCCTAACACCAAAGAATCTTTCAGTAAGGATAAAAAGAGGTGGAAAAAACTTCTGAAGAGTGAAATTAAGAGAATTGTTGTTAAATTCTATTTAATTTTTAAAAATTCACCCTCTTTTGCATGCCTCCTTTGTCATCTTTAATTTTAGCCTTCTACAGAGGCTACAGGTCACTCTCTTTAATTTTGAGCCTTAAAGATGTATTAGCAGTTTAAGTGAAAATGGTTCCACATCCCTTCTCTCTGAAATGGGAAGCTGGGCTAGGAAAATAGATCAAGAATGGGAGAACAGGATAAACCAATCCACTGTGAGGGGTTTAACTACTGCTATCACCTGACGAGGATCTGTCCAAAGATGTCGAATGCAGATATAGAAAACTAGCTAACTACAATGCAAGAACATAAGTTGGAAGAAAAAAAGAGAAGACAAAGATAAAAAAATGTAGCCAATATTGAGTAAGAAACAAAAGGAACCAATTGTGTAGATTGTATATGATAAATTAAATTCATTGGAGGATTTTATAGGCATAAGATTCGAGAAGCACAAGAGGACCAAAAAGAAAATCGATGAACCAGAAGTTGAAAATTCAGAACAACAGAAAAGAGATCCAAATTCCAATATGAAAGGGGAGAATTGATCAAGATGATACTAGAGGCAAAAACCATGAAATGAACAAGGACAGTCAACCAATGGTCGATGGGGATAAAGCAATCAATGACCAAGCCAAATAGTGAGAGAAAGGAACCATGGATCCTCATATATGAACAGAAAGAGAAGAGCATAAATACTCATAGACAGAAATAAATGGAGGGAATAGGTATAATAGATGCAACGAGATGGAAGAGGACTTACAAAGATGATAGAAATATTCAAGGAACAGAATTAGAGGAATGAAGGAGATAAGATTAGTTTTATTAATTTCCATCAAAAGACCACAAAAGTAGGTCAAAAGGGCTAAGATAGTACACCAAGCGTCGATACAAAGTGGTAAAGTCAAGGCATCTCCTAAAATTAAACAGTGCTTAGAGCCGAAATATAAGAGGATCTAAGAGCAGGCTAAAGAATTGCCACTAAATGTTAAGCTAGGAGAAAACGTTAAAAGAGACAATATAAGATAACATGTTGATACAATAAAAGCAATAGAAACTGAAGAACTATGAAAGTCTTGGTACTAAAGCAGAAAAGAGAGGATGTCAATGCCTGCCTGGGCTGGCTGCCAAGGAAGCGTCCTGAATTCTAAGCCAAATATATATAAATGAAAAACATGGTCAATCAACTATAGAAACATTGAATTTATAATAGTAAAAAAGAATTTATAATTTTATATGGAGCAAACCAAAGACACCAAATAATATCAGGTAAATGTGAATAAGGTGATATACCCATTAAGGAGGAGATAGTAATGCAATGATATATATTAGCAGGGAAGAACAGATCAACAATCTAGACACAACGAACACAACAATGGCAGATATTACTAAAAAAAGGGATGTATAGCCTAAGGAGGGATGGTATACATGGAAGTTAAAACCATAGGAGAAATGGAAGAAGATAAGTAAATAACAACATATAAAAGAGGGTAGATATGGAGGAGAAGAGTTTCTAGAGTCACTGCATTAAGAGGATGCCTAAAATTAAGATCACATCTTGTAATAAATTCAACCTGGAAGAGAATATTTAAAAGTCAAACCTCCTTCAAGAGATGAAATTAACTTTAGATCGCTAATAGATATACCACGGTAAGGAGATTCTGCACTCAAGAATAATCCTAAAATACTAGGTAACTTTAAAGCTTGAGACTTAAAAAAACAGCAATCTTCAAATATTACAGTCTATATAGTATAAACACACACGGTGAACAAATAAAAACAGCAAGTACACAGACCTGAACTCTCAATTGTGTCTATCTTCTATTGAATATGGAATGAAATAGACTGTAATAGATCAAAATAAAAAACTCACTAACCAATACATTGGTGCACTCTACATCACCTTCATAAAATAGGAGGGAAGAAACTAATATATCTGGACACATGCAAGAAGCACTTGGAATAACTGTGCGCTAACCCTAATCTGAACACCTTGTGGCCCCTAGCTGCATTTAAGTGGGCCTGGAGAAGTAAGCCCCCTAGAGATAACTGCATCAAGCAAACTGTTGGTGCCTCCTAGAGATCTGCACCCTCATCCTCTATTAGACAACTCCCATGCAAGCACCTTAGGCAGCCCTGGGATCTACACCCTCTCTAAGAATAAATCGTGTATGCAATCTAAAATGAACTGGCTAGAAATGGAATTGCAAAAATAAAACTAAAAATATATTCAGATTGAATCCTCTACTCTCCTGTGTAGGTGTGCCCCCTCCACACCCCACTGCACACAGGAACCAAGACCAAACACTGAATAATTTGTTGTACAGATCTGTCTGCACTACTGCACCATACTGGAGCTGTATGGACCTGTAACAAGTGCACCCTACTGGAAATACTGTCCACCAACCTCGTCTCTCCCTAAACATCTCAAGCTTCCCCTATGCCAAGGGTTTCAGTAGCCAAATTAGAAATATATTTAGAATGGTGCATCCATGCAGAAGATACGCATGGCCCTCTACTCCCCTACATAATTGGGCCTCCTCCACATGCTACTGTGCACAGAAACTAAGACCAAACACTACCAATAATGTATTGTATGAATCTGTTTGCACTGCTGGGCAATACTGGAGCTGTATGGACCTATAATAAGTGTGCCCTGCTAGAAAATACTGTCAACATCAAACCAGATGGAAAATCTAATACTCCAGCTTAGTGAGGAAAGTGTTCTAGACTCTCCTTAAACATCTTGAACTTCCCCCTTGCTAGTGGCTTAGTCACATTATCCGCAACTTGCTAATCTGTCTGAACATAATCTAGAGCCACTACTCCCTTCCGAACCCCATCCCAAAGAAAGTGTTCTCCACCATGATTGCTTCACAACTAGCACTGTTGGCCGCCATCAACTCTGTGTCTATTGAACTCAATGCTACTGATGTCCGTTTCCTGCTAAACCAAGATATCATTCCTACCTCTAAACTGAAACAACAATCTGAAGTAATTATCCTGTCACCAACATCCCCTGCCCAGTCAAAATCCACAAACCCATGAACAATCAACTCACCATGTCTTACATTCCTCAGACCGTAATGTGTTATGCCCTTCAAGTAAAAGAGCACAAGCTTTCCAACTACCTAATAAATCTGCCTCAGCTCAGCCATGTACTGGCTAAAAGTATTCACCACAAAACATATATCAGATCTAATATTCAAAGATACAATCCACTGTCTATACAACGAAGGCTCTACCAAATCTGAATCCAAGTCAACATGCAATTTCAGATTCCGTATCATAGGACTAGCTAAAGGTTTACGACCCATCATTTGAAAGTTGAATCCTATTGGAAATCTCAACTACATTCTTACACTGTCCAACGAACACCTCACCTGGACTCTGCCACATCTTTGGACCTCTAGAACAGTAGGGGCATGAGCCCACCATAGGGGAAAAGGAAGGTTGTCCATGGATAGAAGACTTCTTGCCACAAGTCCTTTATAGAACGCACCACTCCTTTTGCCATGTGTCACTAAAAAGCTCACCAAACCTTTGACCATACAAATTTCAAAAGGAGAGTCCATCACATTCTTTAAGAAGCCCATATACCTCAGGAAAACTGCTTCACCTCCCATTAAGAAATAGACAAGGTAATTAAATTAATGTCCAATGAATAAACACAAAAGTAGGTCAATGTAACTAGTAGGTACGACCAATATGAATACAATGTCAGAGTGCAAAAGTAACTCATATAACAATGAATAAGATACAAAAGTATAAGTGCACCCATACAATAGGGAGACCAAAAACCAGGGATCCCAATGTTGATTGGGTGTGTGTGTGTGTGTGAGAGAGAGAGAGAGAGAGAGATGATGTCATGGCTTGCTAGTCCTAATGGTTGAGAACCAGGGGAGACCAAGGAGGATCACTATCAAAGTCATTTATCTCTGTGAAAGCACTAAAGCATTGGTGAATAATTCCTCTAAGGGATGACCAATGCTAAGGGGATCTAACTATATGATCTTATGGAAGCATATGAGCAGGACAATGTTGTTCTCCTACCATCCAAGGTCAAAGGAGAAAAACTCCAAATAGGTTGTGATTATTCGGCTAAATTTGGGGGCTTGTCCAATGTGCATTAGGTGCCCTACTTTGGATACATATGGCGCTAGTATGCTTTTCAATCTAGTGGTGCAAGGTCTAGACTCTATCGCCTATCCCACAAATCCTGATAGGCCTCAAAGATGTCAGATGACCACCAAGAGGAGCAACATGAGAGAGGGCCCAAGGTCCAACTGATATGTAATCCTAGGTGTCCTAGAATACAGCATGTTGTTTGTTGCTCCAATCAGATATAGAAACTTGGAACCATGAGCTGATGCTCCTATTGGATGAGGTGATGCAAACAAAAAGTGATATCTGTAACTTAAGTATTTCTCTAATGAAGAGAACAAGTTGTCTAGCCATGATATCAAAAGGTGGAGATGGAGCTCCCTAAATCACTAATTATTTCTCTAATGAAGGAAAAAAATTACCTCTGGTCGTGAAATTGGGAGGTGGACATGGAGCTCCCTAAATCACAATACAAGTAGTGGTAATGACAACTAATTGCATAGAAGGTGTATCTAAAGACAAGATGCATCATTGTCTCATGCGCTTGCAAGTGACACATATGGCAAGCATGAATCTATGAGAACCCACTCGAAACCACCCTAAGCAAATCCTATGTGAATGCATACCACAACCAACAATACCATCCCACAACTCCAAGAATTCCTCCAAATAGAAAGTCATATTTTAGTCGAGATTCTCCACGGGTGTGGCCCAAGTATAACATGGATGTACTATAAGTATATACAAATATCATCCCTAATTGCCTAATTCAATTCTTCTTTACTCTACAGCAAGTGGCCTAGTGCATCTAAAGAGTAGTAGAAAGAGGGTAGATGGTCTAACGAGATGTCCATTGATTGAAAGAATTGAGATGACTCTAAGTACCAAATTTGTGCGTGCCCAATACAACAAGCTAAGGCTATGGCCTCTAACGATAAAAGTGCTAGAAAGGGGTACCTCACTCTTCCACACACAAAATCCCCAAACTATATGTATCCAAGAGGTGCCATCCAATCAGTTCGAGGGTAAGGGAGTTATACCTTTTGTTGAACCAATGCTAAAAATCCTAACACATGATGCAGCAAGGCCACAAATACCATGCCCCCAAGTAGGTTTAAGTCGTCGTGATCTCAATCTCTTTGCACAAGGTGGCTAGGGCATCAATATGTTTCAATAAACCCTTTGGTGTGAAAGTCAATGGGATTGGGTCAATGCCAAAGAGAAGCAAAGATAAGCACATGGCTAAGAAGGCAACCCAACCCTATCTTAAATATTCTTGTAGAGGAAGGATATCCTGAATAGGTACGTACATACACATCAAAATTAATATGACAACTTAGCAAAGGTCAAAATCCTCCTAACAAGGACAAAGATGGCCATAAAGCTCAAGATATTATGAGTAATTATTGAGGGACTCCAAATTTTTAGTCGATTAAGAATGCTAGAAACTATGGCCCATATCAAATGGGCCATCAATGCAAAAGATTGAATAAGTATGACAATAGTGCTTGAGGAGCTTTTTAAATGCAAGAATGCCAAACAATAAGGCCATCAATGTATATAATGGTTGAGTTGCCATGAGGATCACGCTAACAAGATTAGATGGTGGATGTATTGATATCACAAGTTGAGGGAACATGCAAACTATTATAAATGCAATGAACAACAAAGCTACCAGCAATAGAAACTCAAGTCATGATGTCAAGGAAGAGCTAGAGGGCAATGTTTGTGTCATGGGAAAGGACAAAAAAACAATCTAGACTTCTCTTAAGGAGAGTGCTCTAGAGAAAGGAATTATGCATAATGTTCCAATCACAAAAGAGTTAGTTCTTTTAAAACGCCAATATTGTCTCAAGGGCTCCAAAACAAAGTACGCATTGATCAAGATATGAAATAAAGAAATTGATTGCAAAGGATTTACAAGCTTCAAAGAGAGCATGTAGGTTCTTTTTGAAAGATGTGAGACCTACAACAAGCTTCAGTGACTCATAACCAGCCACAAAATCTTGAGGAAGCTCAACATATCCCACTTCAAGTAACAAGTGTCAACCAATGTGTAGGATTAAAAGCAAACCAAATGCTCCACAATAATCTATGTAACTCGCAATATTGGTGAATGTCATTATGGAAAACAGGTCCCACATAAGCTAGCACAATTGCAATAAGCATGTGTAATCTACAGAGTTAAGATTATGATGGAGACTTGTTGGACCATCAAAGAGAATGGATACGATTCATAGATATATTTCTAGAGTTTTGTCAACTAGGTCTAGCACAGGTAGTTGAGAAAAGAAATTGTTATCATCCCCACCCGGGTTCAAATTTCTCCTTGAGATAAATTTGCCCTTGATGGGCCAATTGAAGCTGGCAAGGTACCTACCTGCAATCTCACTCTCCCTCAAATGTTTGAAGGTGGGACAAGGTGTTGGTTGTAAATAAAAATCTAGAGTTTTAGGAAATTGTTGTAACTTGTATAAGTACAAACATAAACATACATGAAACAATCAACGTCCAAGCAAAGGAAAGTAAAATAGAAGGAAATTTCTAGTCAGAAGTCCCTTTGAAAAATCAGCATTTCAGATACATGATATAGTTTTATTATATAATGGTGAATTCCAAACCAAAACCAAAACAAAAACAAATTACAGATGAAGGTGGTTTCATCTCTGTGAAGGGAGGCCTTAGTTAAGTTATACAATATGCCTGTAGCAACCTAACAAGCTATAACCGAAAATGATGAATGCCAGCTAGATGAAGCCCACCTCAACATGACCAACAAGAGAAACACCAATGAATCAATGGATAATAGCAAAATCAACTTCAACATTAATTTACTGCGTACCTAAATCACACTTCTCCTAAAACATTTGAAGATAAAAGTTTAAACCCTGCTTAAAGTAAATTATTTAGTAGCAGGCAAAATATCAAGAATGATTTCAAAGGATGACTAAGTATTAATGCTACCAAGACTACAAACTCCAACTACCGAACCTTAAAACAAGACAAATCCAAAAAGGGAACGTGTATATTTATGCACTATAAAAACAAACATATTTAACTCCAAAAAGAAAAATGCATCAAGACAACATAAGAGTAATTCTGATTTAACAGAAAATCATTTCCAATAATCAGGAAAATGTATGCAACTATAATTTCTATTCACTTTTATAAAAGAGAAAACCAAAAAAAAAACACTTACCTTGATCTCTCCTCGAACACCTGCTTCTTCTAATGCTTCTCGACAAGCAGCCTCCTCTACAGTCTCATCATTCTCCCATCCTCCCTAGTTTTAAAAAAATAGTAACCCATACAGCAATACGAAAATATATTAATCAATTGCTGCATTTGATGAAACTTGTCTCATTATTATCCGATCCTTGTTGATCTCAAGGAAATAATAACAATTGTCAGAAATTAGTTTAAAAAAATCACCCCAACCCTCAAATTGAGAAAAGGTGCAATTGTGGCAACTGGGAAATGAATAGAAGTACACCTACTGATGCTAAATAAATATAACATAAAGACAATAATGATCCAATACAGAGAACACTGAATGACTGATCTTGATCAACTTCAATACCTTTGTTCTCAAGAACGGAGCAAACAAAAGGCAACATGTCACAGCTAATGGAGATGCACCCCAGTTTCAAAGTAGATACATATAAACCAATGCTATTCAGAGGTGTATTTGATAGAACAACAAAACAACCAGATGTATTGTCCATTTACAAATCGCTAGAGCAATCCACTAGATTATCATCGATGGCCTTTCTTGCTAACTAGCTTTACATATGGGTAACAAGGGAAAACTAAACAAAGCACATGCAACAGATAATCTAAATTGATATAAACAAACAAACGAGAACCATGAATATTTATGAAAAGGACTTTAATTCAATACCTTTGGAAAAAGAAGACCAGGTCCACTTTGTGAAGTGATCATAAGAACTTCCAATTTCTGCTTAGAGTTGCCATTGCAGGTATCATCAGCCCCTGTGTACTTATAAGGAATACACCTGTACCATTTGCAATAGAAGATGTTAAGGCAAAATCTGATCAACGAGATCCTATGGGCAGGAAGTTTCGTATAAGGGATGATAAAGAAATGCAATTTATTTAGCAAGTGATGAATAGATCATAATTTCTATATTCGCATATCAGACTCCTCACACATTTTTGGAGTCTGACACTCTAGACATCCAGAAGACACAACAAAATCTAAGAACCAGAACAAGCATTCTATCGGAAATCCAATTAATATACATATGCAAACCATACTAGTGCCCAGTCAAAAACAAAAATTTAGTGTCTAACATTTTTTTGATGAAACCCAGATGAAATTTTCACAACCTGCATTTTCACCTAGAATCAAGTACAACAAAATTCTGAAGCTTAGAAACCGAAATTTGTAGAACTCTGATCCAGCTGATCATTGAAAAACAAATTCAAGTAAGATCTCCAGTGTACAGCATGCATGCACGCCTAAGGCAAGGAATAAATGATGGAAAAGGTCTAATGTGATATGGGACAACCTGCTCCCGCCATTTTTTAACATAAATTTAACTCTCTTAAGACTGCAGGGCTCGAACATTGGTCTCTAAGGGCTAAAACAGAGATAATTTCAGAACAAAATCCCGAATAAAACATCCGAAATTCAATGAAGAGAAATCAAAGAATTACCCGGCTACTAGTCGGTAACCGTCTTCATACAGCTGTTGATGCCGACCAGTCCGCGCTACAAGGTCAGCCATGCTGACTCACCCTTTAACCAATTCCTCCGCCCCTCCTCTTTTATTGCATGCTCTTCACAAAACACTGCGCGCTATTGGCCGATAATTAACGATATCCCCTTTCTTTTACCCCTCCAACTCAAATTCCACCGCTCAGCAATCCAAAACAACACTGCGCCGGAGTCTCGATCCCATACATTCGTCGTCCGAACACCAAATTCACCGAGAGGCGGTGTTCTGTTCAGAAAACCGGCATTCCCACGGCACACTCACAGGTCAGAACAGGCACCGATATTCTGAAACCCAAATCCAGACAATTCTCACAGGGTCGGCGAAAAGGGGGGCACAGTTCTTAACAACAGAGAAGGAAACCAAAATATACCTCTATATATATAGATAAACTATATTATTTATTTATATTTTGTAGATTCAGATTGGCAAGTACATGAAAAAGTGTCGGAGACCAGAAAGTATATGCATGGGAAGGAAGAACTGACCACAGCATCAGAATCCAAAACAAGAACTGTACAGAAAATACCAAAATCAAAAACAAACTCAATCTCTCACCCTCGCTGCCACTGTAACCCTAACTACATGCCAGCCAACCAGATATTGTTTCCCGTTACCCGAGATATTATTATTTTTCTGCCCTTTAAATAAAAATATAATTCTCTGGTTCCAATCAGAAATGATATTAAATTAAAATCGAAAGAAATGGACAGTACCAAGAACATATTATTACCGAAAATATATTATTATTTGCTTGAAAAAAATTATAATTAATTAACAGTAAAGTGGATGTTGATATATTATTACCGAAAATATATTATTTGCATGAAAAAAGAGATTATAATTAATTAATAGTAAAGTGGATGTGACGTGAAAGACGAAGCTTGCACGGCCTTGAGGGAAGGCGTAGCGTCCCCATGTGCACCATAACCAACCGATATTGAAACTTTCTTCCTCATCATAGACCACTCTGTTTCACATGCCATCTAACTTGACTTTTTAATTATTATATTTTAAATTTAGACCACTCTTTCTTAATTAAAAATGAGAAAAAAAAATTAAATATAGGGAGTTCGTTTCATATCCTTTTCTATTTAATTATAGTGTTAGTTTCTTACCCGTTTTCTGTTTTTCTTATTTATTATTATTTTGTATTTGTGGGATTTTTAAGAATCCGAAGAATTTAATTATTTAAGGGTTTTTTCTAGATTAAATAACACGAAATTATATTTTGAGTGTAGGGTTGGATTTTGGTAAAAAAAAGAAATGGTATTAGTTAGATTGTGTTTATGATGTTATCTAGAGTGGTTGGACGGAATGGTTATCATTAGTGACATGATAAGAGGACCTCACTCTTGTTCTCAAATTGAGATAACTAGCAATTGCACCGGGGTGCAAGGGAACGCCGGAAGGGGGAGACATGAATCATTTTGTGGTACATGTTAGGGAGCATGATGAATGTGAATTTATGAGGGGTAAAATCTACAATTGATTGATTACATGAATTTTTAGATTTCAAACTCTGAAAATTAAATATGTTGTTTGCTCAACTTCAACAATCATTTGCTCAACTTAAATAGTGTTGGAAGATTACTCATTCTGAATAATAAGAATGTGCTAAAATTTCTAAATTAATCTAAAGCTAAATTTATTACATTAACATTATTGATGGAAAAATGTAAACTACATTCAATTATTTGGTGGCTCCTTTTCGTAACCTCTTTGATTTATTCTTTGACGGCATTCAATATTATTGATGGCATGATTGATGGATGATTGATGGCATTCATCTCGGTCCACATGGCCATATAATATCGCCCCCTCCTCTTCGATGGCCTCTGAATTCCCCATGCTGAGAGGTTGCTCCAGCTGTTCTTTCTCCTCCACAAACATTCACCGACTCATCCACAAACATATCATTTTCTGCTGCAAAAAGTTCCTCGTCGGTCATCGCCCCAGGGACCCTTCGGGACTTGACACTGAGCATCACATGCAGCATACCTTGAAATCTATCAGTTGCTTGCTGCTACCAACTGTGGAACGAAGAAGGACAGGGGCATAGCTTGAGCGGACAAAACGTGGGCAGAAAGTAGGATATCCTCAAACCCTCACAAGGTGAAAAACCAAAATCTAAACGCCTGAAATCCAAGCCCCCAAACCCCTGAATGGGAGGAGCCCAAAACTAAAAACCCAACTTGTAAAACAAACTCAACTCTATTTACCAAAAGGAGAAACATCCATTTTAGACCCTAGTAGATGAGAAAAATTCCAGACCCATTCCAACCGAGCTGCAGGTTTAGCCCAGTGAGAAGTTAAATAGAGTGCAGCACTGTAAGCAAGCATCGGCAGTTTCGATTTCAAACTGTTTCAAATTCATGGATGTTAGGCAGAACAAGACAACCAGGTTCATGAAAGTATAGTGTGTTATATCCCCACGAGGGTTAGACTCTTCAAAGAAGTGGTCTCTACTGAACTCTTGAAACGTGGTCAATTCCCTTTGAGGTTAATACCCAAAATTTTCTCGAGTTTCTTAGCAAGTGGTTGATTCTTTCCAAGAGCAAGAGGATAGATGGCCGTGATTTTCACACAGCCAAAACTTACTTGTAACACCAAATCCGCCGAAGTTAGCAGAAAATTTTGGACAAATAACTTGACAGAGAATTGAAAGGAGGTAAAGATGAGTTACTTGCCTATCCATGTGGGAAAGCAGAGGCGTGCTCTGGACGGTGGTAAAAAAATTGGCTACGTTATTCACAACGTCTTCTAAGCTGTAATCAAGAATGCCCGTCAAACCCAACGCCCACATTATAATCAATGTATCTGAGGCCTCTGCGACGTTCTCTCCAGCACAGAAATGAGAAAACGTGGTCCGCTTCTCGGCTTTGAGAATTAGCACTCTGTAAGGCGCATACTCCGTCAGAGGTGATTTCAGAGCCTTCATGTCCAGATCCTCGACTGGCTCACAGGAAACAATCCCTATTCTGAAGAGGCGTTCCAGCTGTTAGAAGAGGCGTGATTTTCCGTCAAGCATGACTTCGCCCGCGATCTGGTGTAGAACGAAGGTGAGCCGTCGGATTCCCCAAGCAGATGCTGCCGAATCTGACAGATGACAAACACGTGGCGAAATATTATTGGTTCCATGCGCGATAGGAAAACTGTCTCTCATTGGCTGGGGTGAACAGTGTTTGCTCACCCCAAGCCCACAAATAAAATGCCTCCGGCGTAAAAATATTAATATTAAAATTAAAATATAAACTAAAATCGAGTATTAACATATTAAACATTATGATATTTTAATAATTCCCCATTACACTCAATCTAACCATCACATAAATCATCATGCTGAATTATTTATTTTACACATGGCAGTTGCCCATTAATTTGAATAAATAATTGTTATTATATAAAAAGACTCATAAATGCCCACCAAGTATTATAGAGTCAAATTGAACCACCTAATTATAACGACCACATGATATGCAAAACCTCTACAACACTCCATTGAAGTGGGAATTTTTACAACTCTGAAGACAGAATATTCAACGCCCCATTTTCACAAGGTCCTTTCGAGTCTCTTCCACCGGCAGGCAGGTCACATTGCCTTTGAGGACAATGGAGAGCTCCCTTCTCACAAATTCCATAAACTCCAATATCTTGAAAATATTAATGTTAGAACCAGTTCGCCTTTTGCTTCCGCGAAGTGCGCCAGTTTGCCACCTACCAAACAGAATTGACACTTAAATCCTTGCAAGAGCAAGAATAGCAGCAGAAATCTCGAATACATCGATATCTCAACACCTATGAGGTTCGAGCTTAGGAGTTGTCGACCGCACAGAAGCACTCAAGTGCGGGAGCTTTTTGTTTTCTGTCGAAGAGGTTTTTGGGTTATGATTATACATTGATATCCTAACTCCTGTGAGGTTCGATCGTGGCATCTCTGAGTGTTTAAGTTTCTTCATTTCTGTGCAAGAGGTTTAGAGTTAGAGTTCTGTGGATTTCTTTTTGTATCAATGGAGGCGGGGGCATTGTCGAGAATCGGGTTGGCGGGTCTGGCAATGATGGACCAGAACCTAGCCCTCAACGTTGCAGAGAAAGGCTTTCTGATCTCTGTCTACAATCGCACAGCAAGTCGCGTGGACGAAACCCTGGAGCCTGGTGATTGCATCGTCGATGGGGGAAACGAGTGGTACGAGAACACGGAGCGGCGGGCAAGGCAGGTCGCTGAAAAGGGCTTGCTTGCTGTAGGCCATGTCTCCTTTAAAATTTTACCCCGCTACAGGTATATCGAAGACGTGCTCAACAAGGTCACTGCACAGGTCGATGACGGGCCCTGCGTTACGTACGTTGGCAACGGAGGGGCCGGGAACTTTGTGAAAATGGTCCACAATGGCATAGAGTATGGAGACATGCAGTTGATCTCCGAAGCTTATGATGTGCTCAGGCATGTTGGGGGTCTGAGCAATCAGGAACTAGCGGAGACCTTTGCGGAGTGGAACAAAGGCGAGCATGAGAGCTTTTTAGTTGAGATAACTGCCGATATTTTTACTGTGAAGGATGATTATGGCGGTGGGAAGCTTGTAGATAAGATATTGGATAAGACCATAATGAAGGGGACTGGGAAATGGACTGTGCAGCAGGCTGCAGAGCTCTCTGTTGTAGCACCCACAATTGCTGCCTCGCTTGATTGCAGGTATCTCAGTGGCCTGAAGGAGGAGCGTGAGGCCGCTGCGAAGATTTTCAAAGAGGTCGGCCTTCCTGATGTTTTGGTTGGTGGAGGGACCGTCGACAAGAGGCAATTGGTCGATGATGTCCGCAAGGCGTTGTATGCGTCAAAGATCTGCAACTATGCACAGGGGATGAATCTGCTTCGAGCCAAGAGTACGGAGAAGGCGTGGAATCTGAACACGTGGCGAAATATTATTGGTTCCATGCGCGATAGGTTCCTGCTTTCTCATTGGCTGGGGTGAATAGTGTTTGCTCACCCCAAGCCCGCAAAGAAAACGCCTCCGGCGTAATTAAACTAAGCATAATTTAATTAATAAATAAAATGGTATTTTTTTTGTGGACAATATAATTTCAAGCAAGATTGTGATTTATTGTCATTTAAAATGTTCTTACGCCCTTAAAAATTCTTGATGCACTAGAACTTTGCCAATTAAACAACTTAAACTTAAGGTTCTTAAAAATCTCTACCCTCAGCATTTTGGACAGGATTCTCACCGCTCCGCTCTGCCTCCCTCTGCGCCCTCTTCGCCCTCTGACCGCGCCTGGGCTGCTGGCAGCTCCAGCGCGCTGTTCTGCCCTGTCCGGCCTGCCTTGCGACAGGTCCTGCCATGGAAGACCGCAGGACCCCAGACCCCCCTCCGCCTCCGGAGGTTTCGGCTTTTAGGGCAATGATTGCGAATGCTCCCAAACGCCCTCCATCTCAGTCCCAGCAGAAATTTGTGAAAAAACTGGACTCAATCCCCACAGTGGCTCTCCCCGAAGGAGACACCTGCAAATCGGCTCTGAATCTGGCGGAGAGGGGTCTCATAGGCGAGTTCACGGGCCTCTGGCCCTCTCCCAAATCGGTTGAGGAATGGACTCAAAGGAACTGGAAGCCTCTGATCAAGGAGGGAGTCAATAGCTACTTCGTAGGTAAGGGTTTCTTTGTGTTTGTCTTTGAAAACCCGGAAGACAAAGGATTAATCTTCAGAAACGGGCCATACTTTATGGGCCCTCAGGGCCTTTACCTAAACAAATGGTCCCCTGACTTCGACCCCACTCGGGATGTTCCCTCGGCAGTCCCGGTTTGGGTTAGACTCCCTCACTTGCCTCTCCACTACTGGAATCCAAATTCTCTCCAGACCATAGGAAATGCTTTGGGAAAATACATAGATCAGGCGGTAAGAAAGGATCAGTACTCATGTGCCCGCATCTGCGTAGAAGTAGATCTCGAAGAAGGATTACCGGAAGCAATCAAGCTCACTGTCGCTGGGTGGACGCATGTCCAAGAGCTGGATTATGAACAGCTGCCCTTTAAATGTAGGCACTGCCACGAGCACAGCCACTTCGCAAAGCACTGTAAGAAGAAGGCGGAGGAACAGGCGGATAAACAAAATGGGGAACAATGGACCCTAGTCCAAAGAAACACTAGCTCAAAAAAAGGCACAGGCAAAGGAAGTATGACTGGAGGTCAACCAAGCTCCAAAAGCAACCAAGAAGCGGAAGCTCCTCCAAATGCACCAGAAGGAGAGCAGGACATACAAGCCAACCTAAATCAGGAGAACGAGGAACAGCCGGCCCCTTCCCCTTCAAACAAAGAGAGAGAGGAAACAATTCAGTTGGAGGAAAACCAAGGCTCTCCCACTAATCCTTCCTACGCAGAAATAGCAAGGAAAAAACCAGTGGCTAGTTCTAGTTCTTCCGAAGATGAATTCTACGAGCGCCCTTCCAAAAAAGCAGGAAGGAAATCTCGTAAAGAGAAGAGGGAAGAAGAGGCAGAAAGACTCAAGATTCAAGGAAGTCAATCCACAATAGAAATGTCTATTGGACGAAATATCAGACCAAGGCCTTTCAAGGGAGGCCCCAACCCCCCTCTTTGTAAATAATGAATCTCGTCTCTTGGAACTGTAGAGGTCTGGGGAATCCCTCTAGAATAGAAGCAGTCAGGGACCTACTGAAATCAGAACCCTCAGACGTTCTTATGCTCCAGGAGACCAAAATAGAAGGGCAGGCCCTTCTAGAGTTAGGTAGAACAAAGTGGAACAAAAAAGCAGGAAAAGAAGTCAACGCAAGGGGAACCTTTGGAGGGTTGGCAACACTTTGGACGGAAGACCTCTTTCAGCTGCTTAGGACCCATGAAACCCAGCACTGGATATACACGGAGCTGAAGCATAAGGCAAGTAAGTTGACCATCTCTCTCTTCAATCTCTATGTTCCAGTGACTTATTCTGAAAAGCGAGAATGCTGGGATACACTTGAGGCCTTTCTTGAACAGACCATTCCCAACAATATCATACTAGCCGGGGATCTGAATATTGTTCTGAAAGTAAAAGAAAAGAGGGGGGGGATCAGCTCCAGCGACCCTATGTTGGCCAAGGTTGAGGAGATCACCCAGCACTGGGACCTTCTTGATTTCAGGCCCATTCGTGGCATTTACACCTGGACTAACAATCGGGTTGGTACGGAGCATATTTATGCTCGTTTAGACCGCTTCTTGGTTCAAAGCTCCATTATGATGAACAAGAAAATAACCACCAAAATTCTGCCCAAGCTCTCCTCAGATCATAAACCCATCCAGCTCCATTTGGATGATGAAGAAGACTTGGGTCCGCTTCCTTTTCGATTCAACCCTCTCTGGATCGAGAGAGATGGATTCTTGGAGACTGTCAAGGAAGCATGGGCCAAACCAATCTCCGGATCCTCCAGCTACGTATGGGAGCAAAAGCTGAAAGCTACAAAGCAAGCGCTGAAGGATTGGATAAAAGCACTGGATATCAACCCCATCAAGCAGAGAAAGGAGGCTGTGCAGTCTTTGTCGGATCTGCAAACTGATATGGAAAACAGAGATATCACATCTGAGTTGCTCGAGGAGGAAGTAAAAGCACAAAGAGCAGCGTACCAAACTTTTCGTAAGGAAGAAGAATATTGGAGGCTTAAATCCAGAAGCCTTTGGTTGAAGGCCGGGGATCGGAACACTCCCTTCTTCCACCGGCAATATAGAGCTAGACTGTCGAAGAACTACATAGCAGAAATCAAAACAGTCGAGGGTCAAGTATGTAAAGGATTCAATCAAGTTAAAGTCGCTGCTCAAAACCACTACAGGAACTTGTTCAGAGAAGAAACTCAAAGTAATGACGAGGAGGTGGATGACTTTCTCTCCTGTGTTCCCTCCCTTATCAGTCCTGAAGACAACTTAAATCTCTGCAGACCCATTACTGAGGAGGAAATCATAAAATTTATTTGGTCCATGGAATCAGACAAGGCTCCTGGGCCGGATGGGTTCACAATCCACTTCTACAAATCCTGCTGGCACATTATCAAGGCAGATCTGCTTAAAATGACAAGAGGATTCATGCAGAAAGCCAAGATTGGTGGAGGAACTAACTCCACTTATCTGGCTCTAATTCCTATGGACACCAATCCTGACTCCTTTGCTAGATTCAGACCTATCTCGCTGTGCAATGCTTCTTATAAAATCCTGGAAAAACTTCTGGCGAGTCGGATCAAGCCACTGTTAAAAAAACTGATCTCCAGCAACCAAGGTGGCTTCGTGGAGGGTAGGCACATTTTGGACAACGTGATCCAAGTACAGGAGACAATACACTCAAGTAAGCAACGAAAGGAGAAAGGTATGTTGATTAAACTAGATATGGCTAACGCCTTTGATAGAGTTAATCATAGCTTCCTATCTAAGGTCCTGCTCTCCTTTGGTTTTTCGATACATTTTGTCCATTTAATAAAAGCTTGCATTGACAGTCCATGGATTGCTCCGTTAGTTAATGGCAGACCCGCTAACTTCTTCCAAGCTCAGAGAGGTATCAGGCAGGGTTGCCCACTCTCCCCCTTCCTGTATATCATAATGGCAGACTCCCTCAGTCGTAAGCTTACTGCTGAAAGAATAGCAGGGCATATTCCGGGCCTCAAACCTTCAAATGGAGCTGAACCTTTGAACCATGCTCTCTTTGCCGACGATTCTCTCCTTCTCGGAGGAGCCTCCATCAGAATAGCCAGAGCTTTCGACTCAGTCCTCAGAAAGTACTGCAGAGTTTCAGGTGCCTTGGTTAACGAGAGTAAGAGCGAAATATATAGCTGGAACATAGATCAGAATGAACTTACTGCAATCTCTGCTCTTCTTGGGTTTAAAGGTCAGGCAAACTGGGACAGGTTTAAATATCTTGGTCTTCCCATAACTTCTGGAGTAAACAAGAGGTCGTTATGGAGCGATATAATCTCAAAAATTAAAACCAAAATTGCTGCGTGGGGAGGCAACTGGCTAACTAAGGGAGGTAAAGTAATCTTAATTAAAACGGTGCTATCTGCTCTCCCAATCTTCCAGGCAGCTTTACTCCTTGCTCCAAGGAAGGTGATGGAGCAGATCTCCAAACTGCTCAGAGATTTTCTTTGGCAGGGAGGGAAAGGCAATGAGAGAAAAATGCATCTGGTTAACTGGGATGTGGTTAAAAAGCCATTGTCTGAAGGCGGACTGCAAATAAGAGAACCCATGCTTGTCAATCTTGCATTGGGAGGAAAGATTTTGTGGAAGATGTTCAACGAACCCTCTCATCCAATCAGTGTTACCCTGCGCTCAAAGTACGGTCCCATTAGTGTGCTTTCCAACCTACAGACAGCTAGTGCACCCAATAGCACGCTGGTCTGGAAGTTATGTTGTAAAAGCAGCAATTTTTTCAAAAAATTAATCTACAGGATTCCAGGAACGGCAAGCGTACGCATCTATGGAATGACAGTATAATGGGAAGTGAGCCACTTGCTCAGATGGAAGACATTGCAGACCTCGGGAATTGGCTGGAGCGCGCAGGTGTAAATAGACTGTATGATATCTCGACCTGGGATCAGCGTGGAGATTGGAACGGATGGGATTTCCACAGAGTGCCAGCACGGTTTTCCCATCAACAAGCACTGCTTGTCGATCTGTTGGATGATGCTGCACCTGTTTGTAGATCTAAAAAATATAGCTGGGGATGGGGACAGTCTGAAGTCTATACCACCGCAGCTGGGTATAATGCTTTACAGGACATAAGGAATTGTAGTCAAACTAAGGAGTTTTGGAAGAATGTGTGGGAGCCGCTCTCCCTTCCAAAAGTAAACTTCTTCTTCTGGACCTTGGTCCATAACAAGCAGCTTACGGGGGATAATCTGGAAAAAAGGAAAATAGCTGGGCCTCACAGATGTGTGTTATGCTGTAACAATTCCGAAACAGCCCAGCATCTTTTCATGGAGTGCAGATTTGCTGAAGAGGTTTGGGTTCTCACGCTTCAGGACTTGCAGATTCCAACCCCCTTGCAGAACTCAGTAGCAGACCTCTTTGCCTCTTGGAGTCAACACTATCCCCATCGAATCCCTTCCAAATCTTTCTGGCGTAGAATCTGGATAGCGCTCCCAAAATATGTATGATGGCAGATCTGGTTGGCCCGCAATCAGAAGATTTTTACAGAGCTGCTTTATACCCCTCTGCAAGTCGCTGCAAAAGCTAAATCCTTTCTCCTGGAAGCGGCTCAAATTCAGTATTTTAAAGAAGATCATTTGCTACTGCCCGATGAAAAGCGCTGGCTTGGTATGCTTGCGCCCCATCCACGCAAGTACCTACAACCCCCGCAAGGTGACAATCCTGAATGGCGCATAAGAGACGAGGATGTTATTTTTCAAAATTGGTGGAGGTCCCAAAACATTTCCACTATCTTTTTCGACGGGGCGTCCAAGGGGAATCCGGGTGCTGCTGGTGCGGGTGGAGTTATTTACTCTCCTGGTGGGTATTCCAAAGATTGGTTCTGCTGGGGACTTGGCAAGAAACCCAACAATCATGCAGAGATCCTAGGGCTCCTAAAAGCTTGTCTTATGGCAAGAGATAAGGGAATCAAAGTGCTCCAAGTCTTCGGTGATTCAGAATTGATAATAAAACATATATACATGGAAACGCCGTTCAGCAATGCCAGCCTCAACAAAATTCTGGACAGATTGAAGAGAGTCCTCCGTGACTTTGACAAGTGTAAACTTCATCACATTCTGAGAACGTCAAATAATGAAGCAGATGAGATGGCAAACAAAGGCAACGCGCTTATGAAAGGGCAGATCATTGTAAACAACATAAGCTCCGTACAAATGCCTTGAATGTCCTTATTGACAGTTAGATGCAGTAGATAGATCTCTGCTTTGTAAATGGGGCTGCCTCGGCAAAGACCCATAACTTTTCCTACTTAATAAAAACATAACCGTTACAGTTAAAAAAAAATAAAAATCCCTACCCTCAAATATATAGATGGGTTTTCGCGCTCTGCAACTTTGACTGTTCGCGTTTTGTGGATCTGGTTGCTCGGCTCGGATTGCTGGGCTGCCGGAGAGGCGCTCAGGCCCGGCCCTGGTGCTTTCTTTCCCCTTCTTGGTTCTCTTCTGCAGGTTTCGTTTATTGGATGCTCGCTCTTCTGCCTGCAGCTATTCTGTCCGTGGGTTTATTTGCCTCATTGTGCAGTGTCTGTGGATGGCCTCCCCTGTGTGACTGTCTCTGCGTCCCCAGCAAGGTCTGATCTGGGTGATTGTTCTCTATGGAGGCCAATGGGGAGTCTGTCTCCCCTCCTCTGCCACTGGAGGTGCTAGCATTCAAATCCTTAGTAGCATCTGGACCAAAGAGACCTCCCTCTGAGTCTCTGAAGAAGTTTGTGAAGAAGATGGATTCAATCCCAACAGTAGCTCTCCCCGAAGAAGATACATGCAGAGCTGCCCTGAATCTGGCTGAAAGAGGCCTCATAGGCCAGTTCACGGGCCTCTGGCCTTCGCCAAAATCGGTTGAGGAATGGACTCAAAGAAACTGGAAACCTCTCATTAAAGAGGGAGTCAAAAGCTATTTCGTGGGTAAGGGCTACTTTGTTTTTGTCTTTGAAAACCCAGATGATAAAGGATTAATTTTCAGAAATGGACCTTATTTCATGGGCCCTCAGGGCTTATACCTAAACAAATGGTCCCCGGACTTCGACCCAACACAGGACGTTCCTTCGGCTGTCCCGGTTTGGGTTCGGCTTCCCCACCTGCCTCTCCATTGCTGGAATCACAAAACCCTGCAGATCATAGGAAATGCGTTGGGAAAATACATAGATCAAGCTGCTAGGAAGGATCAGTATTCATGTGCATGCATCTGTGTTGAAGTGGATCTGGAAGAAGGGTTACCAGAAGCAATTAAACTTACTGTAGCTGGGTGGACATATGTGCAAGAGTTGGACTATGAGCAGCTGCCTTTCAAATGCAGACACTGCCATGGCCACGGTCACTTTGCAAAACACTGCAAGAAGAAGGCGGAGGAACAAGGTGACAAACAAAATGGGGACCAATGGATCTTAGTGCAGAAAAACGCAAACTCAAAAAAAGGTACAGGAAAAGGCAATAAGAATGGAGAAACCAGCAGACCCAAAATAAATCAAGAAGAGGAAGCAAATCCAAATGGTATAGAAAGCGAACAGCAAATCCATCAAGTTAACTCAACGCAGGAGAATGAGGAGCAAGAAGAAACTACACCTCCAAACAAAGAGGGAGCGGAAGCCATCCAGAGAAAACCAAACCAAGATAGTCCAACAAATCTATCATATGCGGATATAGCCAGGAAAAAACCAATGGAGAGCTCGGACACATCGGAGGACGAAACCTTCGAGCGTCAAGCAAAAAAAGCAGGAAGGAAATCCAGAAAGGAAAAGAGGGAGGAGGAGGCAGAAAGGCTCAAAACACAAGGAAGCCAGCCTACAATAGAAATGTCTATTGGGCGAAACACCAGACCAAGGCCCTCCAAGGGAGGCCACATCCAACAAATCAATAAATAATGAAGCTAGTCTCTTGGAACTGTAGAGGACTGGGGAATCCCTCCAAAACTGAGGCTGTAAAAGACCTTTTGAAAGCTGAACCCTCAGAAATACTCATTCTCCAAGAGACAAAAATAGAAGGGCAGGCCCTTCTAGAGATCAGCAGATTAAAGTGGCATAAAAAAGCAGGAAAAGCAGTTAGTGCAAGGGGCACCTCCGGGGGCTTGGCTACTCTTTGGAACGAAGACCAATTACAGCTGATCAACTCCCATGAAACCCAGCACTGGATCTTCACAGAATTGAAACACAAAGCAAGTAAGTTATCTATCACCCTTTTTAATCTTTATGTACCAGTCTCTTACACTGAAAAAAGAGAGTGCTGGAGCAGCCTCTCTGATTTTTTAGAAGCAACTTCTCCCAGCAATATTATTATAGCAGGTGATCTAAACATAGTATTGAAAGAAAAAGAGAAGAGGGGGGGAATTAGTAGCAGAGACCCCTTGCTGCCAATGGTGGAGGAGCTCTCTCAGACCTGGGATCTGATGGACTTTAACCCAGCTCGTGGCATTTATACCTGGTCCAATAACCGGACAGGATTGGAACACATCTCAGCAAGACTAGATCGCTTTCTGGTGCAAAGTTCCATTATGATGAACAATAAAATCATCATCACAAAAATTTTGCCAAAACTCACCTCTGACCATAAACCAATACAGCTCCTAATTGAAGAAGAAGAAGATCTTGGACCGATACCTTTCCGATTCAGCCCTCTCTGGATCGAGAGAGATGGCTTCTTAGATACTGTGAAAAAAGCTTGGTCCAAACCTATCTCCGGATCCACAAGCTATGTTTGGGAGCAGAAGTTGAAAGAGACAAAATATGCCTTGAAAGAATGGATCAAAAAGCCAACATATACTCCTCCTGAACAAAGAAAAGAGGCAGTTCACACATTGCAAGACCTGCAAAATGACATGGAAGCCAAAGATATTACAACAGATTTGTTGGAAACAGAAATTCAAGTTCAACGAACAGCATATCAATCCTTTCGAAGGGAAGAAGAATATTGGAGAATCAAGTCTAGAAGTCTGTGGTTGAAGGCTGGGGATCGGAATACACCTTTCTTCCACAGGCAATACAGAGCAAGACTGTCAAGAAATTATATATCAGAAATCAAAACAGCAGATGGACAAGTTTGCAAAGGGTTCAAACAAGTCAAAGCAGCAGCTGAAGCTTATTACAAAAGTCTTTACAATGCAGATGTTCAAAGCAATGAGGAGGAATCTGGGGATTTTCTTTCAAATATTCCTAATCTCATCAGCCCAGAAGAAAATGCAAATCTCTGCAGACCCACAACGGAGGAGGAAATCATAAATGTAATATGGGCCATGGAGCCGGACAAGGCACCGGGACCTGATGGATTCACAATCCACTTCTTTCAAGCTTGCTGGCATATAATAAAGGTGGACCTGCAGAAAATGATAAGAGGATGTATGGCAAAAGCAAAGATCGGTGGAGGAACCAACTCAACTTACTTAGCACTAATACCCAAAGACTCTAATCCTGAAAATTTCTCTAGATACAGGCCTATTTCGTTGTGTAATGCATCGTACAAAATTCTGGCTAAGTTGCTAGCAAACAGAATTAAACCACTGTTAAAAAGGGTGATCTCTTGCTCTCAAAGTGGATTTGTGGAAGGTAGGCAAATCCTGGATAATGTAATCCAGGTTCAGGAAACAATACACTTCAGCAGACAGAGGAAAGAGAAAGGAATGGTGATTAAATTAGACATGGCAAATGCGTTTGATAGAGTGAATCGATCTTACCTCAGTAAAGTACTTCTGTCCTTTGGCTTCTCGCCCGACTTTGTTCAACTTATCAAAGCCTGCATTGACAGCCCATGGATTGCACCACTAGTCAACGGCCGCCCAACATCCTTCTTCCAAGCCAAGAGAGGCATTAGGCAGGGATGCCCTCTCTCACCCTACCTGTACATTCTAATGGCGGACTCTTTAAGCCGAAAGCTAAATGCTGAGAAAGCTGCTGGTAGCATTCCAGGTCTCAAATCATCAACAGATGCAGACTCTTCGAATCATGCACTGTTTGCTGATGACTCTCTCCTCTTAGGAGGAGCTTCCACAAGAATCGCTCGGGCATTTGACACCGTCATCAGAAGTTATTGTAGAGTATCTGGAGCTGCTGTGAATGAAAGCAAGAGTGAAGTGTATAGCTGGAATATTGCACAACAAGAACTTGAAGCCATAACTACACTTCTTGGGTTTAAAGGACAAGCAATCTGGGACAGATTCAAGTATCTTGGCCTACCCATTAACTCAGGAATCAACAAAAGAGATTTATGGAGTGATATAGTTTCGAAAATCAAAAGCAAGATTGCTGCATGGGGGGGTTACTGGTTGACCAAGGGAGGCAAAGTAATACTGATCAAATCAGTGCTGTCAGTGCTTCCCATATTCCAGGCTTCTTTCCTTTTGGCGCCCAGAAACGTAATGGAGCAGATCTCCAAACTTTTCAGACATTTTCTGTGGCAAGGAGGCAAAGGCAACGAAAATAAAATGCACCTGGTGAGCTGGGACGTTGTCAAAAGGCCAAAGGATGAAGGGGGACTGCAAATAAGGGATCCCCTGCTGGTAAACTTTGCCTTAGGAGGAAAAATCTTGTGGAATCTTCTTCATGACCCCTCTCATCCTGTAAGCAGAACGCTGAGGTTAAAGTATGGGGTAAATAACGAGCTCAGCAATATTTCAAACAGAACCACAAATAAGAGCACGCAAGTCTGGAGCCTTTGCTGCAAGAGCAGCAATCAATTCTTAAAACAGGTTTATAGAATACCAGGTAGCGGAAAACGCATACACCTGTGGAAAGATCGTATTATGGGAAACGCCCCACTTGAAGAAAACAGAAATATATCAGAGATTAAAGAATGGATGGAGCGGGCAGGTGTTAAACGCCTATTCGAGTTAGCAAAGTGGAACCAGCGTGGGGAATGGGAGGGCTGGGACTTTCATGGAGTCCCAGATCGTTTGATCCATCAGCAAGCACAGCTCGAAGACCTTCTAGAGGACGCTGCACCGGTTCATAAGGCTGCAAGAGACTGTTGGGGTTGGGGCCCAACAGGTATATATTCCACAGCACTCGGATATAAAGTAATGCAGGGCAATCGAAACAGCAACCACACTGCAGACATCTGGAAAACTGTTTGGGACTCATTTGCCACACCTAAAGTGAATTTTTTTATTTGGACTGTGATCCATAATAAAATTCTCACAGGAGATAATTTGGAGAAAAGAAACATTGCGGGGCCTCACAGGTGTGCGATGTGTAACAACATCTCAGAAACAGTCCAGCACCTGTTCATAGGTTGCAGCGTGGCAAAGGATGTCTGGAGGCTCATCCTAATGGATTTGCAGATCACTGTCCCAATCTTTAACACAGCAGCCGAACTCTTTGCCTCTTGGAGGCAGCTCTATCCCCATCATATCCCCCAAAAATCTTTTTGGAGTAGAATCTGGACAGCATTACCTAAATATGTCTGTTGGCAGATTTGGCTGACACGTAATCATCTGATCTTCAATGAGGAGAGGCATTCCCCGATGAAAATAGCTGCAAAAGCCAAAGCCTTCCTGATGGAAGTGGCCAAACAGCAGTACATAAAAGAAGACACTACTCTGCTGCAAGAAGAAAAGATATGGTTAGGGGATCTTGTGCCTTACCCGGGCAGAAACCCCCCTACTCCTCAAAGTGGAAAGCCGGGATGGCGCTTAAGAGAGGAAGAGGAAATTTTTCAAAGTTGGTGGAGATCACAAAACATACACACTATCTTCTTCGATGGGGCGTCAAAAGGGAACCCTGGGGCAGCTGGAGCGGGGGGAGTCATATATACAACAGATGGACTTTCCAAAGATCTCTTCTACTGGGGATTAGGTAAGAAGACCAACAACCAAGCTGAGCTCTTCGGGCTTCTCAAAGCCTGCCAGATAGCTAGAGACAAAGGTGTTCAAAAACTACAAGTCTTTGGAGATTCAGAGCTTATAATAAAAAATTTAAACAAGGGAGCTCGATTCAACAACCCCAGCCTCAACAATATTGCGAATAGACTGAAAAGAGTGCTCCAAGATTTTGACAGCTGCAAATTTTACCACATCCTCAGAAAATTAAACAGTGAAGCAGACCAAATGGCAAATAAAGGCAGTGAACTCATGAAAGGGCTAATTTTTGTTAACAATGACAGCTATATACAAATGCCCTGAAATCTGTAATAGAGGAAATAGAAATCTAGAAATCTGCATTGTACACGGGGTTAGATTGGAAAAGACCCCACAATCTTTCAGATAAATAAAAAAAATCTATAACCGTTTTAGTTTAAAAAAAAAAAAAAAATCTCTACCCTCAACCTGATTTTGGATAAAATTAACTAGAATAAGTGTTCAAAAAAGGTTCATTTCGTCTTGTAGTCTAACTAGTAGACAAAATGGCTTTGTTATCAAAATTTCACAATACAACCCCGAGCAAGATTGTGATACCTTGTTATTTAAAATGTACTTTTGAATGCATACATAGATTCAACACCCTTAAAAACTCTTGAAGCACTAGAACTTCTCAAATAAAACAACTTAAACTTGTGGTTTTTAAAAATCTTTACTGAATTTTAAACAAAAACTATCAAAAATAAATAAATAAATAAAAATAAAAGTACTTGGAAAACAAGCAGTCTTTAAGTGCGACTTTTTTGGAAAGTTTTTCAGTTTATTTTTCGATCTAATTTGTCTAAAATCGAGCATAAATTCATTGAAATCACAAGTTTGCGACTTTTTTGGAAAGTTTTTTGGTTTAATTTTCCATCTAATTTGTCTAGAATCCAGCATAAATTCATTGAAATCACAAATTTGACAGATGAACTCTTCACAATCAAAATGCCCCCAAGGTTTTTGAGAGTGTTGAATCCATATATATAATTAAAAAATTAGTTTAACCAGCACAAATCAAGATTAGGCCATAATTTTTTTCACTAAATTTCAACCATAAATCCAACAAAAACTCTAAAAATCACACTTAAAAACTGCTTTATAAGAAAAAACATTATCCATTATTTAAATTACAATATTAAACTACTATAATTATTTAAAATTAATAATAATAATATAATAAAATACATTTAATAATATTAAAGATATTAAAAATCCTTACAAATTAATGAACTAATAAATTACTTATCTTGCACCCTTTTTATTACTTATCTTGCACTCTTCAAAGTTCTCGAAAGTCCTTTTCAACCCTTCACTATACCTTCTTTTCTATGTGTACACAATAAATATTGTGTTGTTTATTTTCATAGTTCTCCAAAGTCCTTTTCAACCCTTCAATATACCTTCTTTTCTACGTGTAGACAATAAATATTGTGTCGTTTAATTTTGGGAAATTGTGTGGGGATATTGAGTATTGTGTTGTTTATTTTTGGGAAATTGTGGGGATATTGATTGGGTTTTGGCAAGAGGGTTGAGTAATACATTAATGAAAGGTACAATATAATTGTATTTTTCAAAGTGTGTTTTGTGTTTTTAATGGATTATAGTATTTTGAATTTATTTTTTAAGGGAATTAATAATTAGTTAAGATTATTTAGATAAGATTTAAGTTTAAATTTTATTGGTTGGTATTATAAATTTTACGTTAATATTGGGTATCTGTAAAATAATTTGTTGAGATTATATGGATAAGATTCAAGTTTAAATTTTATTGGTTGTTATTATAAATTTTAGGTTAGTATTGTCAAGTCCAAGTTAATATTCAATAAAAATTTATGATTTAACATGGGTTAAGATGTTAGGAGGCATACTCAAGAGATTGGTCTCTCATAGGGTGTTTCATTAGGGATTTTAACCCAAATAGAAAGAGTGCAAGACCCACCTGCCAACCATCTCATCCATTGACCTTAAGCCCATAAGTTGGTACCTTGTTACCAAGTATTTAGAGTTAGAATATAGGGAAATTTATCTATATGTTCGATTATCATTATCTTCACATACTCTCATGCATCTAATTTTGTGTGGAGAGGCGCTCTCCATCCCAATATGATAGAGATGTTGTAATGTAATGTCCCATAAATATTTTAACTATGTCAAAATAACATAAAATAATTAATAATTAAAATTACCAACCAACCTAGATCCATCTTAAAGAGGTTTGCATCTCAAGAGATTTGATCCCTCTGAGCGCTTGGTAGATCCGAAGTAAAGATGGATCTAGGTTAGTTTAATTTACCTCTTTAAATAGGTTATATTCCACATGAATACCATAGGTCATTTTTATTTTTATTATTATTTTTTATTATAGAGTTATTTTTATTCTTTTCTTTTTTTATTTTTTATTTTTATTTTATTTTAACCGAGTTAAAATGTTTACATTACATTACAATAATATTTTTATTTAATTTTGTTTTGTTTTTATTTTTTACATGACATTACGTCCATCTTAACTTTGGATCTACCAAGCGTCGAGAGGGATCAGATCTCTCTTCACTCTAAAAGAGGTTTGCATCTCAAGGTATTTGATCTCTCCCAACGCTTGGTAGATCCGAAGTTAAGATGGATATAGGTTTGTTTAATTCCCCTCTTTAAATAGGTTATATTCCACATGAATACTATGAGTTCTCAATATTATTGGTCAATACCATGGCTCATTTTTATTTATATTATTATTTATTTTTATAGTGTAATTTTTATTTTGACCTGTGAAAATGTCTACTTTACATTACAGTAATATTTTTATTTTTTTTATCTAATTTGACTTAGTCAAAATGTTAAACATTACATTTTAACATCTCTAGTATACTCGGTTGGAGAGCGCCTCTCGGTGCAACAACTCTTCCATACTTGGTTGGAGAGCACTTCTTGACACAATAAAACATTTTGATTGGGTCAAATTAAATAAAAATAACATATAAAATTAATAATTATATTTTCAACGAAACTATTATAGGACTACCAAGTAGATCTCGTTTATATGACTTTTTTCACCATTTTCACCAAGTAGAGCATGTTTTTGGATATTTGAAGCCGTCACGACCAAAAACATAATATGTGCCTCTACTGCTTGAGTTCAACTCCTTTGACAATAATTATAATTATAATTATAATCAATTGTAATTAATTATAATTAATAATCAAATCAGCGTAGGTCTCTCTTAATTCTGAATCTACCAAGCATCAAGAGGGATCAAATCTCTTGATATACAAACATCTTTTAAAGTGAAAAGAGATTTAATCCCTCTCGGCACTCTAAGTTGGTTTATGGTAAATTCTTACATTATAGTATTGTGACAATTATGTAGGCAACTTATCACTTTTCACATTTCATAAAAGTAATACAATAGTATTGTATTAATACGATGGTATAGTTTGTAGCTCACGGGGCAGGGCCTGTTGGTGATTGAGTGTTCTGTTAAGGAACTCGTTTATGAAGGTCATTAATTCAAATCCTATGGGTGAGCCCATCAAGGGTGACTCTCGCTTACCGTGTTCATATGTTTTGCGGACTATTATACTGGGCCAAGAGAATTTTTCTTGACAATGACGTGATGTGATCGTGAATGGCAGCTATGATTATATAGTTCTGAGTACCAATTTCCCTCTTAGTATATTATAAAAAAATAATAACATAATTTGTTAAAGGTTTCGTAGAAATTATATGCACTAAGCATGCATATGTCCTTGATTCACCTGATCTCACACTATTTAACTTTATGCAAAATACTGAATCAATTCCACTTTTTAATCTTTTGCAAAAAAATTAATTGCACACACATGTGAGGCATAAACAAAAATATTCAATCGCACATAACACAGTTTTTAACCGAGAAAGCCTGAAGCTGAAAACCCCAACTATATATTATGTAACATGGAGATCATATGACAATCTCATACAAACATACAAAGCTTATCACAAGCTCTCAATACAATACAATCGTCATACACTAATCAAGCCTAATCTTGCAAATCCATGCACCGATCTTTGCCACCTGCTAACCTGCCTCCACTGCGCAATCTCTGCTGAAGAATAGCTCAAAATGAATTCTAATTACTCCATCCTTGATTGTGCAATCCTCATTGGCATCTCCACTGAGTGTGTGATGCAATCAATGCATCACTATAGTCACAACAGATAGTCTATCTTGCCCTTTCACCTACCTCTCCACTGGTCTCCACTGAAACTGCCATGCACTGTAGTTAACTGATGTATTATTTAGTTGATTATTGAGTTATTATTTATGAATTAATTAACTAATTAATTCACTCCACTCTCACTAGTGTATCAATCAGTTAGACTAGATACAACTAGCTCAACTGAGTCTAACTGAGTTAAACTAAATACAACTCCATAACTACTTCTTCCAACTGTGTCATAACTCTGCCACTTGAGTTGTAACTGAGTCCTTCATGCATTAGCTCCAGTAAACCCTTAGGAATAGCGTAATTCCTTCTGTCAGCTGTTGTGCCACATCTGTGCACTGAACTAAAGTGCTCTAAGAGAATAAGTTGTTGTTTAGAGTCTGATTATTATTAAGAGCTAATAATAATCGACATGCATCTATTTTTAGATTGAAAATCTATAAATAGACTTCGCTCAATATTCTAAAAATAGAATTTCATCTATTTTTCCAACTTGACCAACCATTCACAAATAGCATCCTGCAACTTCTGAAATATGATCATCATGTCTAAAAATAGACTTGCGCCAAAAATATCCTGCAAGCCCACTTAGTGAAGGCGACTATTTTCACTAAGCTCATCGTCTTGTTGAATCTCAACACTCCCTCTCAACAAGATAGGGATTATCCTTCACCCTGATCCTGCCTCTATGGTATTCGAATTTTCTCCTGGTGAGCGCCTTCATCAGAATATATGCATACTGATCCTCCGTGGGAATGTACTAAAGCAACATGATCTTCTGCTGCACACAATCTCTGATATGATGATACCAGATATCAATATGTTTAGATCTACCATGAAACACAGGATTAACCGAGAGTTTAATGCAACTCTAATTATCACAATGAATCACGGTGGGATCTAAATGTGAACCAAACAAACCAACCAGAATCTTCCTCATCCAGATAGCCACACATGCATCTAAACTTGCTGCCATGTATTCTGCTTCCGCTGAACTGAGTGCCATGGATCTTTGTTTCCTGTTGTACCAAGAAACTGTCGTAGATTCGATACTGAAAATCCCTCCTGATGTGCTCTTTCTGTCTGTTGGGCTTCCTGCCCAATCTGCATCCGTGAAGCCATGCAACTTCACCTCATTCATCTGTCTGTACCATAAACCATACTCAGATGTGCCCCTGAGATATCTCAGGACATGCTTACCTTCCTGAAGAGCGGTAGGCATCGCTTGTGAAAGGTTTGGTTCACTTAGCATAGCATATGTAGGTCTTGTATTAACTAAATACATCGGCGAACCCACCAACTGTACCAACTATTGATAAACGGTGGCATCCACTACCTTCCGTCTTTAGCATCCTCTTTCTTCCAATTTCCTGGAAGAGGAGTGTCGATAGGCTTGCAGCCTTGCATGTGAAACTTCTCCAGTATCTCCCGGGCATACTTGCCTTGAGACACAAACAGTTCACCTTCCCACTGCCATATTTTCAATCCAAGGAAATAATGAAGGAGGCCTAAATCCTTCATCTCAAACTCCTTTGCAAGATCAGCCTTGCATGCATGTATCAACTGCTCATCCCCTGTTAGTATCCAATCATCAACATAAAGTACAATGATCAAAAGCTTACCCTCAACCACAATCTGGTACAGGTTTGCATCCGCCTCACTCTTGGTGAAGCCAAGTCTAGTGAAATAGCATTTCGGCCGATAAATTAGCCTGAAGCACGGGGTCCTTGTTTCGACCCTTCTAGCAGCTGCGAGCCTACACACATGCGGCTCGCTACTAAAAACTAATCTCTCAAATCTAACCAGCACTCCGAGCGCGCACCTCTTCACCCGATGATCCCCGTAGGGAACGCAGTCTTCACATCCATCTGATGAATGTGACAACCCATCGGCGCTGAGAGAGCAAGGATGGTCCGTATGGAAGAATATTGTGCGACAAGTGCAAAGGTTTCTTCATAGTCAATCCCCTCAATCTGTGAGAAGCCCTGGGCAACAAATACTTCTCGACACTCCCATCAGCAGCTTGCTTTACCTTGTAGATCCATCTTGATCCTACAACTGATTTTCCCATCGGCCTTGGAACAATCTCCCAAGCACTGTTTCTGACAATGGAGTCATACTCCTCCACCATGGCATCTACCCATGTGGGCTCCTGCGCTGCTTCTTCAAAAGAAGATGGCTCTGTCACAATACACTTGCTCATAAGAGCCATGTATCCAGTATATTGGTTAGGTGACTGTCTCTATCTACGTTGTGATGTAGGGACTCCTACATTCTGTGCCGCATCCACCTTCAGTCTCTCAGCTTCTATGGTACGCTTCCTGCCTTGTCTGATGTTTGGTTCTGCATGAGTGGACTCCTCCACTCCGTGAATCTCCTCCTGTGGCTGATCCACATCCAGAGGCTCATCTTTGGGAACAAGAAGTTCCTCCTCTGCATGCAAGTGTAGCTCCCTCTCAAGCGACAACTTCATGGCTTTCACCTCATTGAATTTTATATCCCGTCACATAACAGTCATCCAACTTTTTGGAAAATACACACGATAGTTATGGGGTGTTTCTATGTACCCCACAAATATCCCAAATTTTGCAGTCGGCTCCAACTTCTTCCTGGCATCCTTCATCACTTGAATGTAAACAGGTGAGCCAAAAATATTCAAATGAGAATTATCAGGCTTCTTACTAGTAAAAGCTTCCTCGGGTGTACTCATGCCAAGTACTCAATAAGGACAACGATTTTGCACATAAACTGCAGTGTTGCATGCTTCCGCCCACAAGTGCATCGATAAGCCCTGATCATGCATCATCGCTCGTGCAACACCCACAATCGTTTTGTTCTTTCTCTCCGCGATCCCATTTTGCTATGGGTTATGAGGCGCTATGAGTTCTCTTCGAATTCCTTCTTTTCTACAAAAGTCTTTGAATTCGCCTGAGATGTATTCACCACCATTATCGCTCCTTAGAGCTTTCACTTGCTTCCCCAACTCCTTCTCCACCAATGCCTTGAACTCACAGAACTTTGAGAGCGTTTCACTCTTCTTCTGCATGAAGAAGATCCAACATCTACGAGAAAAGTCATCAACAAATATCACATAATACCTGTGTTTCGCTGTTGAAGCAACCGAGAATGGTCCACACACGTCTGTGTGAATTCTCTCCAGGATCACCGAAGCACGGTTCTCCTTCTAATGAAAGGTGGTCTTCACAAACTTACCCATTGTACATCCTTTGCACTGATTTGACTGCGCAAGAGTACCCTTGGGAAATCCAGTAGAAATTTGCTGCAAAATCTTCAAAGCACCATGGTGAAGATGGCCCAATCTCGCTCTCATCCTGGCTCACCACTTCTTCTGCTTTGCCCACCATTGCAGCGCAACCATCTACCTCCAGCTCGTAGAGATTCTTAATTCGAACCCCTATCTTCTTGGTTTGACCCGTTGTTTTATGTTGAAGGAAGGCTTTTCCCTCACTGAAAACAACATCATAACCCATGTCTTCCAGCATTGCGACTGAGACCAAGTTCTTCTTCAGACCTGGAACATGCATGAAATTCTTCAACAAGAATGGATTACCGGACTCCCTCTCAAAGGTAATGGTCCCAATGCCAATCGCACTTTACTGAACATCGTCGCCCATCTCTATATGCATCTGGAGGTCCTTCTCCTCCAAGTCACTAAACAACTCTTTGTCTCCCGTCATATGGAAAGACGCACCATTGTCAAGATACCACATCGATCCCATGCAACTTGAAACCAAGCATGCGATCAAGGAAAAATACAGGTCAAATTGCGAGGCTAAGGCCTCTCCAACTACAGATCCAGCAACCTGCTTATTCTTCTTCTTCTGTGGACAGTTAGTGGTGAAATTTCCATGCTCATGACAGTGAAAACACCTCACTTTGGACAAATCCTGCTTCTTGCCTTTTGCACCAGATTTAGAAGGATTTTTCTTCCCCTTCCCTTTCCTTGCTTTGGCAGCCAAAGCACAATTCTCTTCATCTTCATTCTTCGATGAAGATCCATCCCTTGTACCCCGCCTTATCTCCTCCTACACAATATCCGACCAAAATCGCTCCCATCCTGGCAGTTTCTCCCGTCCATTGACAGAGTCTTCGTAGCTATGCCAACTCTTCGAAAGCCCAAGGAGAGCCAAGCTCACCAAGTCTTCTTCATCAACAGTAACCCCCACACTTCCCAACTCATCCTTGCAGTGGACAAACTTCGTGAGGTATTTTGGAATACCGTTGCCTTTCTCCATTTTTATTTTTTTGAGCTTGTCTTTAAGCGCCAACTTCCTCTGGTCACTTCTGCTTTGGAACAAGTTTGTCAAAGCCTTCCACATTAAAAATGGAGTGGCTTTCCTAGGAAGGCTGGACACAATGTGGTCCTTCACACCTTCCAACAGAATCATTCTCATCTTTGCAGTCTTCTTTTGCCATGCATCAAGTAATGCAGCATCGCTAGATCTCGGCTTAGGAACATCGCTATCGATGAACTCTTTCAACCCATTATCCTCCAGCACCGCCTCCATCCTGTCCTTCCAGGCTATGTAATTTTAACTCCCATCAAGGGCATACTCCAATCTCAACCCGTTGAAAGACATTTCAATGTATACTCGATTTCTACACCAATAATCTACTGTAGCAAATTCGAATTGTCCACTAGCACAAACTCACTTCACAATTGCAATCTTCAATCAACAATGCTCTGATATCATATAGAAATTATATGCACTAAGCATGCATATGTCCTTGATTCACCTGATCTCACACTATTTAACTTTATGCAAAATACTGAATCAATTCCACTTGTTAATATTTTGCAGAAAAATTAATTGCACACACATGTGAAGCATAAACAAAAATATTCAATCGCACATAACACAGTTTTTAACTGGGAAAGCCTTAGTGAAAACCCCAACTATATATTATGTAACATGGAATCATATGACAATCTTGTACAAACATACAAAGCTTATCACAAGCTCTTGATACGGTACAATCGTCATACTAATCAAGCCTAATCAAATCCATGCCATGATCTTTGCCTTGGCTAGCACACGCCTCCTTTAACGATCTACCGGTGAAGAATAACTTAGAATGAATTTGAATTCCTCCCACCCATCCTTATTTGCGCAATCCTCATTGGCATCTCCGAGTGTGTGATGCAATCAATGCATCACTATAGTCACAACAGATAGTCTACCTTTCCCTTTTCACTACCTCTCCGCGTATCACGAAGCGCCATGCTAACGATTAACTGATGTATTGTTCAGTTGATTAATGAGTTATTATTTATGAATACATTAACTAATTAATTCACTCCACTCTCACTAGTGTATCAATCGGTTAGACTAGATACAACTAGCTCAACTAAGCCTAACTGAGTTAAACTAAATATAACTTCATAAATACTTCTTCCAACTGTGTCATAACTCTGCCACTTGAGTTCTAACTGAGTCCTCCATGCATTAGCTCCAGTAAACCCTCATGAATAGCATAATTCCTTCTGTCAGCTGCTATGCCACATTTGTGCACTGAACTGAAGTGCTCCAAGAGAATAAGTTGATGTTTAGAGTCTGATTATTACTAAGAGCTAATAATAATCGACATGAATCTATTTTTATATTGACGATCTATAAATAGACTTCGCCCAATATTCTAAAAATAGAATTTCATCTATTTTTCCAACTTGACCAACCATTCACAAATAGCATCCTGCAACTTCTGAAATATGATCATCATGTCTAAAAATAGACTTGCGCCAAAAATAGCCTGCGGGCCCACTTAGTGAAGGCGACTCTTTTCACTAAGCTCATCATCTTGTTAAATCTCAACAGATTCAAATTATTATATTATAAATTCAAATTTTATTTTTAATCTTAATTTTTTTTTTTTAAATAAAAAATCACCTTCTAATTAAATTTTATGACAACTAAATAACAATTAAATAAGCCAAAAAGACAACACATTATTTTAGGTCAAGTGTTATTCAGATATTATTAGTCATTGTGTTCAAATTATTTACTATTAATTGATATAAAAGGTTTTATGCAATATTTTTTATTTGGCAATTAAATTAGTATTGGAAATTATGTTTAGATTAAATATTTGTTTAATTTTAAATTTGTAATAGTTAGTTGTGAAAAAATGCTACGAATATTGATTTATATTATAATTTATAAATTTTACAATAAATTATTTATTATTATTTTTATAAATTTATTATGTTTCACAATTTTTCCCTATTAAATGTTAATATATAAAAATGTACAAAAGTTATTACAATATCTTTTAAATTATTATGCAAGCTACCACATGCTTTATTCATATTATGAGCAATTGGCATTATACTCGATAAGATATATCCCCACATGTTATTAATTACATTATGATCAATTAGCATCATACTCGACAATATATATCTCTTCAAGTGTCTTTATTTTGCACTTTTTCTTTTAATTAAATGTGTTTCGCTAATTGGATAAGTTTCTAGTCTCTGAAGATGGGTGAAGGGTTCATCCAAAACGTTGGGCAAATCCATGAACATATCACACTGTTTTCCAAAAGTTTTCAGCAACAACAATTTATTGACTGTGGAAATATCCATGCTAAAATGTTTCACTAATGTATTATAAATCTTGAACTTTTAAATGAATATAATATAACTTATCCTATAAGAAGTGGAGTTTAAGGTTTTTTTTGTTTGCGTTCTAGGACACTTACGAAATGTCACATCATAATATCTTCTTATTTACATACTATGTTTAACTTGCATACTCCATTACTTTGCTTTTATAAAAGTGATGTAATGGGTTAATTGGTTAAGTACCTTGATCATGTTATAAAATTAAGTTAACAATGATTACGGTATCATTTATTGAGTAACACTGAAACGATGAAGGCGCTAAGAGGGAAACTGGTTAGGGTTTCAAAGGGCATAGCTCTGGATTCGATGAAGGCATGCCAAAGGAGTACGAATGGTGGAACTAACCAGCCACCTGGAAGCATATGGGCACCACTTGACCCCTATATACACTTCTTGGGGATCGTCATTGCATCGGTTTGTGGTTGCCTTGTTCCCGCGATAGATGCGACATTCACCCTCGTTTTGTTGTTTCAATCGCGCTCACCACCTTCAGCGTTAGAGAATTGGATTTTTACGTTATTGTGATAGCTTTAGGGTATTATTATTATTATCACTTCATGTTACAGTCACCTTATCAATTTTTGGGTAGGCATTATGGTTGAACCATCAGAATTTGTCGACCAGGAGCCAAAGGCAGAGGATATTCTTACAGTCTGGGGTATGGAGCCAATGAAGCATAACCTGGCCAAGATGTCTCTTCCAATTATATCTCCAAATGGAAAAAGGGGAGTCAAAATTCTCCCATGGAATCCGGAGGGCAATTAGGGTCTATGGCAGTTGATGAAACCGATGGTCTAAGGGCAGTTACTAGAGGTATTGACATTAGCCCTCATGAATTCTTGGAGGTAGCGGATTTTGGGGCGGTCCAAGTGGAAGCGGGAAACATGGAAAACCAAGTAAGTTTTGAATACTCTTTGCAAACCCCTGCATCTGGTTTCTTGTCGGGTGGGTTGGAGGATATAGTCCTTAGCAGTGGTATAAGAAGGAATGAAGGGTTAAAAGATTGTATGGCTAAACGTCGATGGTCAAATGAGCTAGTTTTGGGGAAAAATTTCAATTGTATATATGCAGATTGGGGTATTGATAAATTTCAGCCAACCTCGAAGCCTCTCTCACAACAAGCATATAGTTTGGAAGCGGACAAGTGCAAAGTTTCTTCTCAAGAAAAATGGCTTAAAAAGGAGGGTGTTCCCATTTTTCTACCCAGGCTTGAAGGGAGGGAAGAGTTGAGTGATCCACAAATTTCATCCAAAGGTTTCAACAAGGAATTCCATCTTGAGTTTATATCCCAGCAGGCGGGGGAAATACCTCGAGGTTTTGAATTAGAAGTTGAAGAGCGCATGCGGGTACCTGGGTTTCTATTACCAGGTTGGTACAAGCAGAGGAATGGCTAGGACCGCTCAAGGAGGTGGAGGAACATGCTCAAGAGGGACATTCCCACAAAATCTCAGATGAGAATGGTCGATAGGTGAGACTGAAGCGCAAGAAAGGGAAGATAATCAAAAATAATTTTGAATGTCCAAACCTAGTACTGGGGGTTGACATTCAGATTGACAAGGTTATGGTGGCCTCAGAGCTCATTTTCGTGGATAGAGCGAGAGGGAAATTTGTATCTGCTCAATATATCTCAGAGTGGATCAAAAAATCTTGGGGTGGGGCACCAGATAAAGTCATGGAGGTAATTACTTTGGCCAAAGGGTGGTTTATGGTCTATTTCAACAACAGAGAGACTTTCAATTGGGTCTTAAGCCGAAATTGGGGCTTTGGTATGTTTCCAATACTCTTTAAGCAGTGGTCGCCCATTTTTTATGCTCAAAGAGAAAGAGTGGAAGAGATTCTGGTTTGGGTTTGTTTCTGACTTTTCCTCTACATCTATGGACAGAGGACGTTTTTAGAGCAATTGGTAGCAGCCTGGGGCTCTTTCTAAAGGTGGATTTGTCTTATCATGAAACAAAATGCAAGAATGTTGCTCGCATCCTCGTTAGATTAGACCCAAGGGAAGGTTTGGCTGATAAAATCCAGCTTTAGGTTGATGTTTTATCCCTCTGCCAAATTATAGATTGTGAGCACTTACCTTTTAGATGCCACAGATGCCAAAAACATGGTCATCTAACTCGAGACTTCCCTTTGGGATACAAAAGGAGGCGAAGACGGAGATGTGACATCAGGAAAGAGAGTCAGGCACAATCTAAAGGGGAAGAGAAGGTCCAAATGGAAGGGGTAGAAATACTGCAGGACACGGGACAGTCGTCGATGGAGGGGCTTGTTGACCAGCCTACACATCAGAAGATACACCGTGTGCCAGAGCAGAACCATATCCAGAAATTCCAAGGAACAGAAGAAATTGCACTAGTCTTGGTGGGTATTGTCCCTCGATGCCCTTCCCCTATTCATGATTCGCTAAATTTCTTGTTAATTTTCATTTCAAATCTTGGTCCCTCCAGGCTTCATAAAATTTATTCAACGTGTTTAGACAATCTCTCTCTTGCAATGGACAATATAATCACCTCTATCCCTACCCTCTCTCTTGAGAAAAACCCTTATAACCTTAGCCCGAGGGAAAAAAGAGTCGTGTCTATAGAACCTATAGGAGGTTTGGGAAGCCTCCCAAAACTTGAAAAGCCTTGGAAAACCAGGGGAAGGAAAACAGATTTGTCTAAGGCACAATTAAAATCCAAGCTAGACATAGTTGATGGGAAGCAATTATATCTTAAAGGGGCGCTTAGAGCAGCACATACCCCTGTCACATTTCCCAAATGATCTTATTGTCCTTGAATTGTCATGGTTTTGCTAGCAACTAAAGAAAAAAAAAAATCTTTTTCAAAAATATAACCCCAATTTTAAAAAATATAACCCCAATGTAATCATGCTCCAACAAACCTTGGGATCTAGTGAATCTGTTATGAATTCTCTTAAGAAAATTATGCCACGTTGGAATTTTGTGACAACTGATGCAAAAGGAAGATCGGGAGGCCTAGTTCTAGGCCTCAAAGACAGTGTTTTCAAAATGAAAAACTCATGGGGTTCTGAGTTTGTATTGGGGGCAGAGGTTTACTCAACAGAACCATGCATTGATATTACCCTTGTTAATATCTATAGCTTGTGGCAGGAGAGGGCACTCTTCTGGAACAATATTTTTTCAAAATATTTTATACATGCTCCCAATCTGGTGGTGGGAGGCGGAATTTTTTGAGCATTATTCCAGGCCCTAGCAACAAATTCAGTGGAGCAGCAACAACATTTATGGGCTAGGCAGTGCAGAGACAGAGCCACTTCCAGTAGGTGATTTAGCTTGGGTTTGAGTTGTGCTTCAGCCTGCTTTGAGCAAGCCAATGTGCAAGCTTTCGAGCACCACTATTGTATTCATTCCATTCAATTTAATAAAATGGCTCAGCAGTTGTTTTTGGCTCCAATTTACATGCCTTGATGATGTATTTTCTGTTGCTGTAGTTTTTAGTCTATTTGCACTTGTATTACCGTTAATCCCAATTTGTGATATTACAGTGGTATCAAAGCATAATCTTGGCTCAGCCTATGGGAAACCCTTCATTTTATGACAATTTCAAAAACAAAAACAAAAAAACTTAAGAAATCATGGGATCCCAAGAAAGGTTAAATGTAGACGCTATGGCAGTAACCTCGAATGAGGTGATTAGGGTGCAACAAATGATGGTTAATGTGGGGAAGAAACTGATTCATGCAATAATTGGAAATCGAGACCATTCTCAATTATACAACAAATCTGCTATGCCTAGAATGGTGGATAATACATCAAGATGGCAAGACATTATTGCAACTGATGTGGAGTTATTGGCAGCAAATTAGCGGGTATACCAATCATTGAGACATGACATTCAAGTGTCCCTCTCTTTTTGGGAGTTCCAGGAAATAAGAGACATGCACAAATCAAGAGAAATTATGTGAAATTGTGCAGGGATGGTGAGACGGATCAAGGAAAAAGATGTAAGAGTAGTTGAAGGGGCCATGGTTGGAAAGGAGACATCTAAGCATACACTCTTTGATGAGACACCACCCATTGTTGAGGTATCCATTGATGGGGTATTCGGGGTTATGACCGAGTTCTTTGATGATAGAAACGCATCACAGGTTGATGAGGTGTCGGGAGACAAATCCACCACTGTTAAGGAGCCAATAGGTACAGAGGCCTCCAGGTCTATGACAGAATCGTTGGATGAAAATCACATGCAGCTAACTAGTGAGCATGTCTTGCATGTTGGAGTGTCTATGGAGGAGGGTGTGCAGCCATCCCTTGGGCTAACCCTTAATGAGGCACTAGGAGATACAGAGGTATTGGATGATGGTCGCACACAACAGTGTCATCAGCTTCAGGCCAACCTTCTAGCTTTGAAAGGGAAGGCCACATCAATACGAAAGTTTATTTTGTTGCGGAACGAGGAACTGGAGGGCATGAGAGTGGTTTGTGCTTAGTCAGCGGCCAAGTTGTCCCACATTGGGGAACGGTTGTATTCCCTAATGGTATAGCTAGAGGGCACATTGGAGTGTCAGAGAAGCCCCCTTCAGGCATACATAGACGGGGCTAGCAGCACTGTTGGGTGACCTCTTCCCGTTAGAGAGAGAGAGAGACAAAGCCACCTAGTCATATTTCATATGTTGACCTGGATAGTAGGATGAGACAATCAGAGTTTTACAGGGTGAAACATCCACATGTTGAGGTTGGGTGGCGAGAGATTTTGAGTTGGTACTCGGTGGAGTGGGTTATGGAGATAGTGGGGGACCCTGGAGTACTTCAGTAGAAGTTTCTAGGCGTTGGGAATATAGGAACCCCAGAATGGCATTGGGATCCGGGTGGGACTACCTATCGTTTCCCAGGCAGGGCGGTTGACTATGTCTTGGAGGGTACAGTTGGCCTAGCATTTTTGTGCACACATTCTCTAGGGGAGTTTCAGTGAGCTCCAGTGGCCAACCAGTTTATGGGCCGACTCCTTGGGTTGTCTTGGTATGACATTTGTACACAGGGTCACGGGGTGATCAACATACTTTGACAGGACCTTGTCGAATGAGGTGGCATTGGCAGGGCACTAGAGGATGCCTTGTATGGAGCCAAGGATGCTTCACCTTTATGTGGGGCACAAAGGTCGCACCGGAGCAAATAAATGGTGGCATCACTACTGACACATAGGGAAATTCACTTCTTGGACGGCTCAAGGAGGGTTTGGAGTGATGATCCATCCATCGGCGGGTGTAGTGATGCGACGGTGGAGGTGATGATACCGATTAAGGGTGGTCTGACATGTAGAGACACAACTTTAGGCCATCACATCCAAGGATGTGTGGGAGCATCTAGCATTGAGTAGTGGACTACCGGTAGACATGGAGGTGCATGGTGGTGTACCATAGTGTGTGGGACTACATTTTGGAGTAGGAGTGTCCTACATCACATTGAGTACACGAGAGGAGTGACTGGTGCCTTAACATAGATAAGGCATAGGACAATACAAGGTGGTACAACAGTAGTTGGGGTGTTAGTGTCCCGCGATTTGGCTGATTGGCAAGCCAAATGATAGTGTAACATCAAACCAATATTTGGAGCCCAAGGACCTAGCCTTCCTGGACTCAGAGAGGGCTCTCTCTATTTGTGTAAGGGATATCTATGTGTTTGCTTATTGTGTTCTGATTTTAGGCTAGTTATGAAGTAAGTTTTTGGTTTTGGTTTTTAGGTTGTGAGGGATGAACTGATCAAAGACATAAGATAGGTAAAAAGATGTCAGATCAACTGGGCTATGGGGTTGAAAAGGTCAAGAAAGCTTTCAGATGGTGATACAAGGTTGTTGAAGGGCCAATTTGATTCGAGGTAAAATGGATCTTTGGGAAAAATGGAGTGAGATGGACATTAAATTTGTGAATAACAAAGGATTTCAAGCATAAATAGTTTAATAGCTGACACAAACATGGTAGGGAAAACCATTAATCATGAGAAATGTAACTATAAGCTGATCAATGCACAGAAATAAACATTCAAGCCATGCATAGAGATATATGACTCTCTAACTTTAGGAAATGGCTATCAGAATTTGGGGAAATACATTTAAGACAGAAAAACAACTCAAATCACTATGTCGGAACGCCTAAACATAGTACTTCAAGCTATTGGGCACTTTGAAAACAAGATTGCATAGTTTTAGGCAAAGGGCAAGATCAGTACAAGACCTCCTTGGTTCAACAAATGACAATCTAATCAATCAAAGATAGGTTTCATAGGTGGAGCTATGGCTAGCCATGAGTAAGCAGGGCATACCGTAAATCATACTTAGCATGAATAAAACCATAAATGAAACAAGCAAACAATATTCTTGAGTTATTAAAGAGCAATCAAGGATTCTTTAACATGACTAAGAATGAAGAAAACATGGAAGCTATAAAGAAACAGGAAATTTGAGGTGCATCCAAGGGCATGTCTCAAATCTATTCTCTATTGTCTTATAGCAAGCAAGAACATGGATTTATGAATGAAAACTAGGAAACAAAACGGAGAGAGAGACACTGTACCATTCCACCAAGTCATGGAATCCAACAACAATCCTCTTTCATCATCCAAGAACATCCAAGAAACTATCCAAAAGCATGAGACAAGTATTTCTTCCAAAGCTTATATGACCATATATTGCTTCTATTCATCAAGTTCAACCTTGTTTACAATGAAAGCCTTTGGAATATATAGGCCAAGGTGAGGAAAACCTCTTGGTTCAACTTGCAATCTCATTGGCCTATCCAAAATATCTGATTTTGTCCTTGAGGCTTTGCAAAGCCCAAGGCACAAAATATCTAATAAAATATCTCAAAAATGCTAAAAAAGGAAAATATATTGATTTTTCATAACTTATCATGTACAAAAATAGCTAAACGCACATGAAGAAAAGTCACTTTTGAAAGGTTCAATTTTTACAAAAATACTCAAAAAATACATTAGCAAAAGGTCCCCTGACTTGCCGGCAACTTTTGGAGGCCTTCCCGATGTCAAAACGAGGCTCATGATGGCTCGTTGGAAAGCTCCAAGTGTCTAATTTCTGAAAATGTTTATTTTTCTCCCAACTGACCACTGGAAGTCCTCCAAAAATATACCTGTGTGTAAAAAACCAAAAAATAGGCCTTGCTGATAAACGGGGCAGAATGTAGAAAAAGCGAGTGTTTTTCGCCATTTTGGGGGAGAAAATGATCTTCAATTGATCTGAAAATCATTGAGTATGTGCCCCTGAAATTATGGCATCCAATGATACCATTTTCATCCTTTGAGGATGCCCCAAACTGAAATGGCGATGCCCATGAGTTTTAGCCAAAAACCCAAAAATGACAAAAAACCAAAATTTGTCGAATTTTGCCCAAACTTGGCGAGCATGACCCTCAAGGGTTTTCAGAAACATGTTGTGAAGATGAGGCCAAAATTTGGAGCCTTGAGGTGTCTTTCCTCAATTTTGGTGTCGGGCGCTTCCCTTTAGCCTCCTTAAGTTTTTCTTGAGCGGCCTTCAATTTCCGTCGGGCAAATTGATTGAGCTTTTTATAATGCCCGGTCATCCTCCGTTGAAGGTCCAAGTATCTATTTGCCTTCTCCAATTTCTTCTCCAAGTGATCATTAACTCTCTCAAGCCACGCTTCCCGATTGTTCTCTGTCTCTTGTTCGAACAATGTAGTGAGAGAGGTAGATTGGAGAAGGGCATCTTCTTCTTCCTTTTGTTTCTCAAGGGCCTTTTTGAGCCCCATGGTTCTTGGCCTCTTTCGCCTGGGCTGATCTTCATCTTTGCCCTCATCGAACTCACCCACAAGTTCTTCTAATCCCACTTGTGCTTTGGAGGCCTCCCTTTTGTATTTGATTTCCCGTGTCTCATATACAGCCATATGGACACTCATATGCTTTTTTTGAACTTGCAAAAAGTGATTGAAGTTCCTAGCCCTATCAAGATCAGTCCTCAAAGCATCAATTTGGTTTTCTCTATTGATCAAGAGATTTTCTAGGATCCAGGCTTCATTATCACTATCATCACTTTGGATTTGGATGATGTCGAATTCCCTTTCCTTTTCATGACTGCTTTCTTCTTTTTATTTTCCTTTACTTTGGGTGGCTCTTTTAGTCTTCCTCCTCTTGGACAATTCGACAATGGGCTTCTTGGGCAATTTTCCCTTACTTCAGAGGGCCCTAGTCACATTTGTAGTTACAACTCTAGGCACCCTTTTCCTTGATGTCCGGGGCTTGGCCACTTTCGAAGAAGAGAGCATGGCCCCTTGCCTAGGAGAGGAAGCTAGCACATGCTCCATTGGCTCTTTACCCTTGTCACTTTGCTCCTCATTCTTGCCACTGTATTGTATTTCTTCATGGATGCCTTGACTTTCCTTGTGCATTTCTTTTTTAGGACTGTCACCCTCACTGTGTTGCACCTGTTTATCATGCTGCCCTTCTTCTTCATGAGGCTGCTATTCCTTTTTATGAGGCTGTTGTTCATCATCCTGTAGCTGCCTCTGTTCATCATGCTGTGGCTGCTGACCTTCACTGTGTTGCACATCTTCATGCTGTTGCCCTTCATCACCTTCAGGAGTCTGTTGTTCTGCCTCACTGTGATGCTACTCATCATCATGCCTTTCTTCCCCTTGTTGTTCTGCCTCACTGTGATGTTGCTCATCATCATCTTTCTCATCATCATGCCCTTCTTCCCCTTGTTGTTCTACTTCACTGTGATGCTGCTCATCATCATCCCCTTGCTGCCCTGTTTCATCATGCTGCTGCTCATCATCACTTTCCTCTTCTTGCTCATGCTCTTCTTCCTCATCATGCTCTTTTGCTTGTTCTATGGTAAACTTGAGCTTCTTGGGGATAGGTTTGCTAGAAGAAGGTGAAGGATGGTGAGTAGAAGGTGAAGGAGATGTATGAAATGAAGGGATAGTGGCAAAATCCGGATGTGTGATGAAAGTATCCCAAGTGAATTCCTTCTTCTCAAGCTGATGAAGAATGATAATTTTGATGAGGGAGTGATGGAAAAGGCAGGCTATCTGCTGAGAAGGAGGCTTTTTCTAAACAGTGGAGGCCATTTTCTCAATGATTCTATGTAGAAAGAAAGGGAGATTTAACAATTTGGCCCTCGTGAAATACATTAGCAATCAGATATGATAGGCATAGACTCGGGAGAATCTTCCCTCACAAGTGAAGTATTTCATGATGATCTTCATGAGGGGGGTGTAACTAGTCAATAGATATGAGAAAGGGAAAATGGATGGACATGAATCTCTATGCTCAGGCTTCAGAAAGGGCTTGTATTCATCTGAGTCCAGGTGGCTTTGTTTAAACCATTTCTCCCCGACATAAGAGATTTTAGTGGCCTTGGAGATGGACCTTGGAGAGAATTTGAAATCTAGGCCTGCCAGCTGAAAATGCTTCTCTTGAAACCTCAAAGCACAAAGATGTGTCAAAGGGGAAAAAATATTCACCTATTGCACTCTTTGGAAAAAATATAGACACCCAACCTCATGGAAATTAAATAAGACTGATGGATGGGCATTCACTTCTTCAGTGGAAATAGACTCAAATCTCTTATGCAGGCCACTCCTACTGTCTTGCATGGGAGGCATCTTGTTTTGAATGTTCTCTGCAACACCAAGCTATCTCAAATGGCCTTTGGAATGTTTTCTCGAGCACACATCTCTATCCCCCTTGTTTGTCACTGTTTGACCAAGGAAAACTGCTTCAAATGCTGTGTGAAATGGTTCTTTAACACCAACGTTCTGCTCCTTACAAATCATTGTTTTGTCTCTTTTTATGCCAATCAACAAATAGTTATCAAATAAAAAAGCACATAGTCAAATTGTTATTGTGTTTGGGTAAGGTCACAAGGATCCTTTGTGTTTTGGTATAAACAAGACAACCTTGTATTTAGACAAAGACAAAACACCCCTCCCAATCAAAAACACTCTTCTTGTATTCACTGTTTCTCATACACAGGTAGACAAGGACACCTTAAAATTGAGTTAAAAAATCTTTCACCACAGTCTGCTTTATGGGACAAAGGAGGCAGCACTAGTTTTCTATTTCATAACACAGAGGGGGCATTTTATAATGGTAAAACTTTCACCTTATAAAACTGTGTTCACCTGAGGACCACTATTTTCCCTTCAGAAACATTGTTTTCACCACTGCTATGACACCAATGTTTTTTGAAGGCAGTTAAGGTCTTTTTAGATGGTTTTAAACATCCAACCGACAATGTAAAAGTGTGTAACAATCATAGCAACAAAAAGCTCTGAGTTTGCTTAGAAACGCTGCCCTCTAATCAATCTCTCTCTCTTGGCATTTATAGTAGTAGCACCTTTTAATTTTGGACCAAAATCCTCACCCTTTAAACACCGTTTTGAACTCAAGATCATTGCTTTCCTTTTACAAACATTATTTTGACCTTAGATTTGTCAATAGGGATTAATTTTGTTTTCACCCCTGCTAGGACACCTTCAACAACTTGAAAACCCTCTACCATTGTGTTTTTCCTTGCAATTAGTGTTATGGCTTATCACTATTTTTGAGGGCAGTTTCAGGCCTTTTGAAACTAATGCAAACACACCCCTTTTTATTATATTGATTTTGGACAATCATAGCAACAAAAACCTTGGATCATTATCAAAACACCGTACCCTCCTTATCATTGTTTCTCCCTTGGAGAAAATCACTCTGTCACCCCCTTAGGATTTCAAAAAATTAGCACTGGGCATGGAGAATACCTTGAGATGACTTATGGCCCTTTGTTTGATCAGTTTGAGCAGGTCTCAAGACCCTTTGAAGGTGTTTCAGTCGTTCAACAGGCGCGACACGTTCAAAAGGGAGAGTGCCGCGCAGTTACAAAAGGTGTCGGGTCGGCCTTCGGGCGGTGGTGACCGACGCTATAGGCGTGCCGCTCAGTAGTGTAAAGCCTGTGTAAACTTCTGTCTAAACGCACTACGCACCTTTCCAGGCGTGCCGCACGAGCTTAAAAGCCTCCAACTCTGTAAATTTTGCTCGAATTTCTCGTTTTCTCCAATGGGCGCCTAAGAGGGCATTTATGAATGCTTTTGAAAATTGCAAATGGGTTTGCAACGGTCTCCTATTCCCTTTTGAACGTGAAAAGGCTAATTGGCTTTGAAATGCTTTATGAGGGTTTTGAAGCTTTTTTGAAACAAATGCCTTTGTTATGATGAAAACCAAATGACTGTGTAAGTGCTGAAGGGGCCCATATTCAATTAATGTTGGTAATAAAGTGTTGTGCATGCTATTTGGACAATTTTTGATAGATATGACCCTTCCCACTTATAAGAAAATCATCCCAAGGCCGAACTCCTTTTCACTGTTTGCCTATTAAGGGAGGACATGTCTTTCCTCTGCTTATGTCTGCTTCTTAGAGGAAAACCTAGCTCAAAGCCATATAGTGACTGTAGATGCACCCTTCAAATGTAATTCCTTTTTTACTGTGGGAACCTTAGTTGCATTTACCTAGGTTTGACAAACATATGCTCATTTAAAAAATGAGATCTTCTAAAGGCTTCTCTTGCAATTATATGCAACAGCTAGGTATCTTCATATGTTTCATAAACAGTCTTTTGTTTGTGACAGTATCATGCTTCATTTCTTTGAATATTTTCCCTGAAATTGAGACACTTTCCATATCCTTTCTTCACTTTTATGAACCTATGTGTCTATTTTCAAAGCCTTCTTCAGAAATCAGGCTTAGGTTACCTTCTTGTTCATTTCATGAGTTTTTTGACAAAGACCTCCATGAATAGGAAGAACAAACCTTCTTTGAGGATTAGCATCACTCTTTGGCTTATGTTTGACCCAGCTTCCCACTTATAACCCTTGAATGGATTTCCACTAATTTCAACTCTGTTTTCTGAAGGAAAATAATGGCTAGATTTCATGCCCGTTGATCAAGGAGAAAATCTCTGGAAACTTTTGATGAAATCACATACCTCAGTAGAATTTGTTCATTTTGTCTTCAGATTTCCTTTGGAGGAAAACTCTGATAGAAGAAAAATCAAACCTCTTGGATTATTACAGTACCCCTGCTTTCTCTTTGTTTTTAACACCATTTCTTTGTCCATAAGCCTTCAATTTTCTCCCACTGCTCTTAAAATTTGCCTTTCAGTCAGTGAAAAACCCTAAAATCAATCTCTGTCCCTGGCCCTCTGCTTATTAGATGAAGGAGGCCTTTATCACAGTGCCAAACCCTCTGCTTGTAAAATGAAGGAGGTTTTCTCAGTCCTTCAACCCTCTACTTGTAAAATGAAGGAGGTTTTCTTAGTGATGCCATTTCATCAGCTTTTAAACAGTGTTATCTTTCCTTTCACTGCCTATTCATGCTTAAGAAAATGAAGATGACAAATTGACAATAAGTCATGATGGGCATTTCTCCAAGACATGTAATTCTGCTTTTCAAATACCTTTGCGCCTCTTTAGACATCACAAGCAATTTGGCCAGTATCTGCAAAGCATTTCTTGTCATTTATAATTCACTAACCTTTGACTGTGATTGCAGGAGCTTAATGAGATAACTCTCTGTCCAACATTTGCGTCCCAGGCTCAAAACCACATGAGAAGCAACTATCTTCTCATGTTGAGTTTAATACTGTCTTCTGGAACACTAGTATACTTCTACTCTTTGACAAAGACATTGAAACACTGTACATTTACCTAATATCAGCTTGACCTATGGCATATGTATTATGGAGACTTTAAGGCTTGTTAGTGGCGCGACTTAAGGGTGTAACCAACTTTATTTGCAGAATAGGAAGGTCTATTAGGATTGGTTGATAATAGATAGAGGTTCTTTGGCTTTAGGATAGTTTGCCAAGGGAGAAATGCCTAAAGCGCCACTATCTAACTTAGGGGAGACTTCTTGGATAGATTTGGAGTGTTTTCTTTGGGGCTGATGGACAATTTTGTATGGCTGAGGCTAGATAGGGCTTGACAATGAGGTTTTATCTCATCATGGGCTGATTGAAAAGGTAGGAGGGCAAAAATGTTTATGGGTTTTTTCCAGCTGGACAATTTGACAAATTTTGAGATCAGCTGCTAGAAAACTTGGCTGTAACAACTAGTCATCACCAACAAGTGAAAAATACTGATGACTAACATGGGGTATGTCGCAGTGTGTAGTGGCATGCTGAGGAGTACATGGATGATCAGTGGTATGCAGGGGTGTATGGTGTTGCACAGTAGGGTCTTATAGTATTGCCTTTAGGGATACTCATGGACGGAGACATCGGACATACCTTTGAGGGTAGTTCACCCAGGATCGACGGGGAGACATATGAGCATTACTTGACGGCATCCATAGGGACTCACATGCCTGACCCTCTTCTACATCACTCATGGGCACAATCAATTTTGTTGTTGTCCTTTGGCACTCTGTGCATGAGAAGCGGGGTACGCGAAGCTCACCCAGGATATTTAGATGACACTCAACCCACTTGGGGAGAGACTTCTTAGCCGTGGCATTGGGTCAATGCGTTAGTTGACAACCATAGGTTGGGGGATGAGATGATCATTTGCAAGGGTGGAATATCAGTAATCACCAAGCCTACGCCTAGAGAGTGGGTCACAAAGGAGACATGCATCACTCTTTCCTCAGGGCATGTCGAGACCATGCATGAGTAGAGGATATTGGGTACAACCGAGGTAGCATCCCAATATGTGTTTGGGCTCCGGACAATGTATAGCACATTATTGAGAGGGTGGATGGCAGACCCATTAGAGATGGTTGGCAGGAATAGGAGGGATCCACATACCTTGATTTGATTGTTGAACCCTTAGTTAAACTGAGAGGGGGGTGAATCAGTTTAATGCATTCATGGACTTTTAAACTTATTTACACCTTCATTTCATTATCAGCTTAATGTACAATGGAACAACAATATTAATAAGTGAGCAACAAGTACAAAGCAGATTAAATACAAAACATCAACACATAATCATCATGCACATAGATAATAGATATAAGTGGAAACCCATAAGGGAGAAAACCACATATTATTATTGTTGTGATGCAAAGGCAAGCTCCAACTCCCTCTCACCACTGATTTTATGTAGGCTCTAACCTACAAGAGGCTACTACCTCAATTCTGAAAGCTAGAACTTGCAAGGAAGCTCCAACTCCCATCTATTTTCTGCAGGCTACATCCCACAAGAGGCTCCTACCTCAGCCAGCTACAATTGGACATCTATCAAGTTATAACTTGATATGGAAGCACCAACTTCCTCACACTACAATGAAAAAACATGATGATTTACCTAGATATTAGATCTGTTCTATTCCTTCTTCACTGTTGTTGTAATATTCCTAATTAGCCCAAGCTAATGGGAATATTCAATTTTGCTTTGTTTTGTTTTGTTTTGCATTTCATGTTGATGAATAAAATATAAAGGAGGACATGTAAAACTCCTGAAAACATCAAAATAAATGAATGCCCAATGTGAACAAGGCTAAATTTGGGCCATTTTATAAAACACACTTGAGTGTGAAAGAGGTTGATCATTTGACCAAGTCAACCATGACCATATCTACAGCGCAGTCTAGATGCATTAAACCTCCTTGAGGCACAACGCAGTTCTAGATGGAGGCTCTACATGTGAAAGGAGCTAAATTGATGAAGTGGTTTAGGGTTTGACAAGACTCCTAACTTATAAAAAGAAGAGGAGGGCAACATGAAGGGGGTTATTGAAGATTATTATTTTCTGAAGGTATTATCTGCTGAGACATTCCTCATTAGGGTTTTCCTGTTTAGGAATCCCACCTCCTTCCTTGAGCAGCTCTTGGAGGAGCTTGTTTGTCTTGTCCACCATCAGGCTTGGGCGAAGCTTCACCTTACACCTACAACACTAATCCTGTTGAGGGTTGGGTTGTCCTTGTGAGTTGCAGCAAGTGGAAATACTAGATCTGCTCAGATCTAGATTATTCTAGTGCCTCTTCTCAGTGAGTGTGTCTTTTAACCTCCTGGAAGAGTGCATTAGTTGTTGAGCTTCGGATCCAGACTCTGGCATCTAGCGAAATCATTCTCAGAGCCTACAGCGCAGTTTCTATCCCTGAACTACGTTATTTGCAAGTTTGTAGTTGCAGGGTGTTTTGTCTGCATTTTGGAGGAGATATCTCTATGTTAGGATTCTTCCTCTCACTGTGGTGACCCATGGATTGGCCCTCCAATCCATGTTGGTTTCAGATCTGATCTGCTGTTCTATTTTATGATTCAGAAAGTTCTGAATATTTCTGCAGATCTGCAACTCTAGATCTCAGATCTACTCTCTATGCTTCATGTTTTGCACAAAACCCCAAGGGGAAGGTATAGATGAGCTTTTCTTGTACACAGATCTGAATTAGATCTATCTTTTTATGTACAGATATGCTCTAGATCTGAGTATTAATAAACTGCTTCTTCAGCCCATCAAAATAGCGCTGTCAGGTTTATGCAGAGTTTTCTTGTGGTTGTAACACCTCATTTATGAGGATTTTTCCTGTATAGTATTATGCTTCCTCTTGTACAATGTATGGGATGTAATATACATATGATTTGCTGTTATACATCTAATATTTGAACCTCCATATCAGCCTACTGCTTCGCTTCAGTGGATCTGTGTTATTTTCTGAGTAGAGTTGTTTATTGTGCTTCAATCTCTTTGGGGCATTTTTCAAGCAAACTAGGTGTGGGAGATCTGTTTAACCCACCTAGAAGGATTTTTTTTTGATATCCTCTTGGATTTAGGACTTAGATACTCATATCTAAGGGATCCAGGTGCTGATTTCAAATCCCGTAGCAGCCATTCCTGGAAAATGCGTTTTCCAGTCATGCCTTGCTAGCAGATCCCATTTTGGGATATTACAGTGGTATCATAGCAACTTCCTTCGCTCAGCCTGTGAGCTTCTCAAGGGGAGGAGGAGATCTGCAAGAGAAACCAGATCAAACCCTTGTTGTCTGGAGAAAATAGGTTCACAAACCTTCTATCTCAAGCTCTGCAAGATATTAGAAAAGACATCAAAGAAATGAGGAGGGAAGAGCAGGAAGGTCCCTCAACCAGATCTACAAGATCTATACATGAGGAAAGTTTTTAGTCCTCATATTATGGGTATGAGCACTCAACCATACCATCAAATCTTCAACATTCTGTCAGTGACTTCTTCATGAAGAGGAAGAGAGGAGGTGTGTCCAAGAAGGAGACTTTTGGTGAGTATTTGGCAGAATATGAAGCTCAATCTAAGGAGTTCAAAGACAACTTGAGCTTCCAAGGGTTCTACAAGATCAAGGAGGACATAAGCACAAAGGGGAAGTAGCATGGTGTGGGTAGATTCCTTCTATCTACTTTTGATGGATCACTTAAATGTTCAGTTAGGGTTTGGGTGGAGGAGCTAGACAACTTTGTGCAACAACATCAAGTTTCAGAAATTGAAGCCATCAAAGTAGCAATGCTGCATTTTGAAGGTAAAGCATATGCTTGGTGGCTGTTTAAATATTTTTCCTTAATAAATGCAAATACATCTACTTATGAAAATTTTATTGAAATATTGGTAGAAAGGTTTGATGGAACTTCATATGTAACAACTTCTATTGAAACTATCAAACCATATCAAACAAATCTCTTGCATGGGTTGTAAGGGTCTATAAATCCAACTCCATTTCTGGAAACCATGGAAGAGGGTGCAAGCTTGTTTGATACCTTGCCAAGGGCAAGATCTCCATTTGATGAAGGGCTTTCTTCTCAAGAAGAAGGCATGAAGATTCCTCCTTCAATAGGAGACCGAGATCTAAGGTCTCTTATTGATGATGAGGCAACTTCAACTATTGAAGAGGAGGAAGGGAATGTAGGAGATGATAACGTAGTCACAACAAGAGCACCTCAAGCACCTCTTGATTGGAGGAAAACTAAAGTGTTCTCTCAACTATGGGCAACATTTGCATACTTGGCTAAGGAAGGAGCCTTGGGAGAAGCCAGCACAGCGCAGAGAATCTCTCATGAATTCAGAAGAGAGGTAAGCAATTTCCTGAAAGGGGCATTGCTATCTTCCACTCAGTTATCTGCGCTGAGAAGGGAGGAATCAGAAGTCTATGATGGCATGGACATGAGGACACATGGCAACTCCATATCTTTGGGGCAGCCCATGGTATCTTCATTCACAAAAGAGATCTCTGAACATGACAAGAGGATGCTAACACTCTTGCATGGATGGGCCAAATTAAGGAAGTATTGGAAAACAAGGACTTTCTGAGGGGAAGTTGATTTCCATCTACTTCAATCTTGTCTTGAGCAAGATCAGCTGCGAAAGAGGTAGCAAAGGGAAGATTATAATGCTCCAACATGTGATTTTGACATCAACCATGTCACAGAGGGGAGCCATCGTATGACAGGAGCTGCATTTCAGACCTCTACAACGCTGTCATTTTTGGGAAGCCTAGATCCTTATTGGGATTCCCAATTCATGATGGAATACTCCAAGGACCTTTTCACATGTGAGGTTCTTGATGGGAAGGTAATGTATGGGGAGTATAAGGTAGTTGAGGGAGTCATTTATTTCCATGATGATATCTATTTGGTTAGAGGCTCCAAGCTCAAGGAGAAACTGCTAAATGCAACCTATGAGATCCTGCTTTCCAAACCCACTGGTTTCATTAGAGCATATCATACTATCTTAGATGGATTCATGTGGGAGGGTTTCAAGGAAGAGGTGCACTCTCACATGAAGAAGTGCATGGATTATTTGTTAGATAAGGAGGAACATAGCTCTTGGGAAGAGCCATCATTCACACCTCCTTACTCATTGAGTGTGAAAGGGAACTCATCCATGAGTTACCTCACTGATGTAAAACAAGTATATGGAGGAACTTGTCTTTCTGAATATTATGATGTATCTCCTATATGCTTATATTTTTCTAACACTCATTTGCAGGACATTGCTCCAAGAGGGGGCACTATTTATGATGGGTTTCATGGGCCACTCAAGGCCATGAACTATATTGATGATGATCATGCCTTAAAGAATCTTGGAGAGAAGAAGCACTCTTTAGGGTGTGAACCCTTTTCACCTACTATTATGCACCTTATCCAAGCATGCAAGGAGGGAGGATCAACAAACAAGTGTTGGGGGAGGCACTTTTCATATCCTATTCTATGGAAGTTAAGGGTAAAACTACGTTGGTTGCACATGAGAAGACATCTTCCTTCTCCTTTATCATATATGGCAGCTAGCATCATTCTAATCATGATTCCATATGCTAGTAATGTTCTTAGTCTTGGGAACATGGTTGGAGGAGTGGCACATTGGTGGGATGTGTCCTTGGGGAAAGGAGTTTCCCACTCTTTTTGCACTACATGCTTCAATGGGAGCATGAGATATTATATGGCCACTATGATAGATCACTTGTTTCTTTGTAGGGTGAGCCATATGTTTGTTTGGGACATGCCTCTCATATGTATTGGGGAGGAGTTTTTCTATGGATTGCCAAGCTGAGAGGTGATCCACTTCATTTGGATGATAACATGGAGATGGGAGTCTTTCATGGATGATGAAATTCCCCGTGATTGTCATCACTTCTGTCTTGAAGGGTCCATGGATCAGCAAGAAGATTTCCACGTAGACCTTCCATTTCTTCATAAAGAGAGCCATTGGGTTTATTCACCAAAGGCCAACTTTCACATTGGGGAGGAACCATTGGAGGACAGAACTATTGCAGAAAATCTGAGGCAATGGTGGAGACTATTGGATGAGGGGGCCACAAGAGAAGAAGGGGAGATTTTGCAGCACTCACCTTATCAATTGCTTGAGGACAAGCAACATCTTGGAGGGAGGACTGTAATATTCCCAATTAGCCCAAGCTAATGGGAATATTCAATTTTTCTTTGTTTTGTTTTGCATTTCATGTTGATGAATAAAATATAAAGGAGGACATGTAAAACTCCTGAAAACATCAAAATAAATCAATGCCCAATGTGAACAAGGCTAAATCTGGGCCATTTTATAAAACACACTTGAGTGTGAAAGAGGTTGATCACTTGACCAAGTCAACCATGACCATATCTATAGCGTAGTCTAGATGCATTTAACCTCCTTGAGGCACATCACAGTTCTAGATGGAGGCTTTACATGTGAAAGGAGCTAAATTGATGAAGTGGTTTAGGGTTTGACAAGACTCCTAACTTATAAAATGAAGAGGAGGGCAGCATGAAGGGGGTTGTTGAAGATTATTATTTTCTGAAGGTATTGTCTGCTGAGACATTCCTCATTAGGGTTTTCCTGTTTAGGAATCCCACCTCCTTCCTTGAGCAGCTCTTGGAGGAACCTTGTTTGTCTTGTCCACTATCAGGCTTGGGCCAAGCTTCACCTTACACCTACAACGTTGATCCTATTGAGGGTTGGGTTGTCCTTGTGAGTTGCAGCAAGTGGAAATACTATATCTGCTCAGATCTAGATTATTCTAGTGCCTCTCCTCAGTGAGTGTGTATTTTAACCTCCTGGAAGAGTGCATTAGCTGTTGAGCTTCAGATCCAGACTCTGGCATCAGGCCAAATCATTCTCAGAGCCTACAACATAGTTTCTATCCCCGAACTGCGTTATTTTCAAGTTTGCAGTTGCAGGGTGTTTTCTCTGCATTTTGGAGGAGAGATCTCTGGTGTTAGGATTCTTCCTCTCACTATGGTGATCCATGGATTGGCCCTTCAATCCATGTTGGTTTCATATCTGATCTACTATTCTATTTTATGATTCAGAAAGTTTTGAATATTTATGCAGATCTGCAACTCTAGATCTCAGATCTACTCTCTGTGCTTCATGTTTTGCACAAAACCCCAAAGGGAAGGTATAGATGAGCTTTTCTTGTACACAAATCTGAATTAGATCTATCTTTTTATGTACATATCTGCTCTAAATATGAGTATTAATAAACTGTTGCTTTAGCCCATCAAAATAACGATGTCAGGTTTATGCAGATCTTATGCTTCCTCTTGTACAATGTATGGGCTATAATATACATCTGATTTGTTGGTATACATCTGATATTTGAACCTCCATATTAGCCTACTGCTTTGCTTCAGTGGATCTTCATTATTTTCTGAGTAGAGTTGTTTATTGTCGTTGCAGTGCCTTTGGGGCATTTTTCAAGCAAACTAGGTGTGGGAGATCTGTTTAACCCACCTAGAAGGATTTGTTTTTGATATCCTCTTGGATTTAGGACTTAAATACTCAGATCTAAGGGATCCAGGTGTTGGTTTCAAATCCTATAGCAGCCATTCCTGGAAAATGCGTTCTCTAGTCATGCCTTGCTAGCAGATCCCATTTTGGGATATTACAGGTGTCCTCCAGCCTTCATATCTGCCTTATATCATCTCTGGATCTACACAGCTTCTCTATCTACTCTTTATTCTTCATATTCTTCCACTCTCTAACCTATTTATGCATATGACTGTAACATCATTTATAGAGATCACCTCACAACTGTTTGCATTCCATATGGGAATATGAAATGAACATGTATGACTCTTTTGCTTCCACCTTCTCATTTTCTTGCCCAGCACATTCAAAGTAATAAAACAGTATGTACACATTTCAGTATTAAATTGGAGTTTTTCTTTGCCTACGGAGACTTGCCTTTGCATCACAAGCAATATAAAATAAATAAAACATTTACAGTTACAATCAATTATTTCACTCAGCCCTTTCGGTTTCTAAGCTTTTTTGAGCGTTTGTCCTCTTCTGCTTGCTGTCCTCTTGTCTTTTATGTTTCTGCCGTTAAATTTTAACTGTGCTGCATAACCACCTTTTTGCCTGACTTGACCCATGTTGTTGCGTTTCAAATAGTGCTACCATATCTCCTTCTATTTTCCGACTCTGCCTATTATATTTAACAACAACATTCAACTTCTCTGCACACACTGTCTAGTCTCTCTACCAGAGTCCATTCTCTTGCGTTCAACTTTTCGTTTGACTTACTGTTGCAATACTGTTTTGCACGTAGAGTCGGGTCTTACCCAAGTCTACTCCCGTTCAGAATTTCCTTTATATATCTAAGTCTTTTGTCAACATTCAGTCTTTTCTTCGTAAACCAAGTCGTCCTCTGCTTCCAACATTTTATTCATAGAATCACATAGCCCCAGACTTCAAATACATTAGATCTTAACTTCGAACTTTATCGCGTCCGGTCTCATATCGCATTTCAGCGTATCAAAGGTTTTACATTATAATTCTTTGTTTTCACCTCTGATGCGATTTAACACTAGAAAGGCTCGGCATACACACTTAATTTTGGTTGAAGGGTCCCACAATGCGGTGACCAATCATAGCGCATCGCATTTCGCTTGCTTGCAAGTTTCCCACTCTACCGTTGTTGATAAACCTTAAACCTTGCAATCTGCGCTCGTGCGAAGTGTTGCCATGTGGATTGCCTTCATCACATCGCATTGCATAAACCTTACCGCATCGCAACCAACATAACGTTCCTTGCGATATATTCGAAGTTGTCTCCTATTTCTTGCGGTATGCGATGTTGCGCAGGGTCGACACATGTCCCTCCATTTCGCATCACAAAATATTTAACTTAACTTGCAGTCGCCTTATTTCTATCCTTTAAGCGCTACGATGTGTGGTATGTTGTTCGTCGTCTGCCGTTGATCTGCCCCAGATCTAACGATCCTTGCACTTCGCACTTTATAATATTTACTTTGTAGTTATACTCTATTTCTTGCGATGTGTCGCTGCGTGTCCCCTTCTTCACTTTGCATCGCAACTGTCTAACTTACCTTGGGACGCCTTAACACTTACCCGCTATACTTTGCGTTTTTCACTTTTGATTTCCGTCGATGCGATAATCACCGTTGATCTGCCCAGATCTATGGTCCTCGTTCTTGCTTGCAATTCGATCATATTTCTGCCACGGGTGTCTTACGATGAATCATATCCATCCATTTCTCGCCTTTACATTTGTAATCTAATCATGACCGTCCGTTCGCCTCCCTTGGACTTCTTCAAAGAATTCTCTGCCTTAGTCAATTTTCCGTTTGTTTACACTGCCCCCCTATGTAACTCCGGCTCTTCCTGCTCATGCCTCTTCCTCTCGACTCTCTCCGCTCTCGCCTCTTCCTCTCAACTCTCGCCTCTTCCTAGTTCTGATATGTGTAGGATCTCTAGTCTTTGTTGTGTCTAGCAAATCCGATTACCTTCAGCTGTATCTACCTATCTGCTTCTCTGCTACCTCTGCTTCTTTGTTCCTTTTTTGCCTTAACTTCCTCTGTTGCCTTTGCTCCTTTGATTCTAAAGTTGCTCCTCTCTTCTCCTCTTCCCTAATGATAGTTTTGTTGGTGCTCATTTGCCTCTCTGCTGCACAATGCCTGATCTGCTCCTTTACCTTATAGCCGATGATTATGGTGTTGTTCCCATCTGTATCTTTGCCATCAATGAAAATATTTCCAACAGTCTCCCCCTTTGGAATTGATTGAAATAATCCAATAATTCCTCTAGGATTTCCTCCCCTTCTCGTTCTAAGAGGTGTCTTTTCTTCCTCTACTTGATTTTCCTCCCCCTTTGACATCGATGGAAAAGGGTTGCACATTTCCCAGTGTGGTTTCTATATTTTCATAATATTCTGATCTTGAGGACCTGTTCCATGCACTGCTCCAATGCTCTAGCTCTTTTGTGACAAATTTTATTGACTTCTCTCTCCCTGGAATGATGCTTTCTTGTTTGATACTGACTATCATGTGTCTACTGCATTGATCTCGTTCCTAGTATGCAACCTTTGCTGGTGTATTTCCAACAGTCTCCCCCTGAAACCATTATATATATATATATATATATATTATATTATATTTCTAATCATATCAGAGAGTAACATTTGCAGACACTACCCCTAGTTTGTCTCTTAGATATTTGAGTGGTTCTTTAGCAAGAGGTTTTGTGAATATGTCTGTTGTTTGTTCCTTTGTTGGTACATATTCCAACTTCACTATTTTTTGTGCTACTTGTTCTCTAAGGAAGTGGTACTTTATTGGGATGTGCTTTGTTTTTTAATGAAGTACATGATTTTTTGATATAATTATTGCACTAGTATTGTCACATTTGATAGAAATGGGTTCATCAATGCTTACCTTCATGTCTTGGAGGGTTTGTTTCATCCACATTACTTGTGTGCAACAAGTTGCTGCTGCTATGTATTCTGCTTCTGTTGTAGATAGAGAGATAGAATTTTGCTTCTTGCTTAGCCATGCCACCAGACTTTCTCCCAAATAAAATGCACCTCCACTTGTGCTTTTCCTGTCATCCACACAACTGGTCCAATCTGCATCTGTGTATGATGTCAATGTGAAGTTTTTGCCTTTTGGATACCACAGGCCATAATGTGCAGTTCCTTGCAGATATCTGAATATCCTCTTGATTGCTAGCAAGTGATTTTGTTTTGGTGATGCTTGATATATTGCCATGAGTCCTACTGCCAACATAATGTCTGATCTAGTGGCAATTAGGTATAGCAAACTTCCTATAATGGATCTGTAAAGTCTTTGATCTACATCCGAAAATCCATCATCAGCACATAGTTTGCATCCAGTGATCATGGGAGTTGACATAGGTTTGCAGTCTTCCATTTGGAACCTTTTCAACATCTCTCTTAAGTATTTTTCTTATGAAATGAATATTACTGTGTTATTTTGTATAATTTGAAGCCCTGAATAGAAGGCGAGCTCTCCAATCATAGACATCTCAAATTATGATTTCATCTCTTCTGTAAATCCTTTTGCTAACTCATCTTTTTTGCTAGCAAACATGATGTCATCTACATATACTACTACAATTAAGAGTTCATTTTCATCAGTCTTTATGTACAAATTGTTGACTACTCCTCCTTTCTTGAGCCCTTATTTTTGTAAGTATTTGTCCAGCCTTGAATACCATGCATGAGGAGCTTGTTTCATACCATATAAGGCTTTCTTTAATCTACACACATAGCCATGTTTATCTATTAAGGAGAATTATTCAGGTTGTTCCATGTAGACTTCTTCCTCTAAATCTCCGTTCAGGAAGGCAAACTTCACATCCATTTGATATACCCTGAAATCATGATAGCATGCAAAGGCCAAAAACATTCTGATTGCTTCCATTCTGGCTACAGGGGCAAAGATTTCATCATAATCAAGTCCTTTGATTTGAGGATATCCCTTGCATACAAGTCTGGCTTTATTTATGATTACCTGCCCTTGTTCATTCATATTATTCTTAAACATCCATTTTGTGCCAATGACATTTTTCCCAGTGGGTCTTGGCATTAACTCCTAGGTATTGTTCTTCTCAATTTGGTCTAGTTCTTTAGTCATAGCATTTACCTAGTTTTTTCCTTTGTTTGCTTCTTCGAACTTCTTTGGTTCTATTTGTGATAGCATGTCTTGGTGTACTTCTTTTGTCTATTTAGCTAATTGTCTTCTAGTCTGTACTCCTGCACTCTTGTCCCCATGATTTGATCTTCTGGATGGTTCTTTTGAGTGTGTCTTGAGGGACCTTTTGAGTTTAATTCAGTATCTTCTATTGTCTTTCTCTGTTCATGATTATATTGGTTCTCAACTTCATGATCATCTAGAGGATTGGCGCAGCTTGTGCTTCTTGTTCTGTTTGGTAGATCTTTGTCGAATCTCACATCAATGATTTCCACAATTTTGTGCAGTCTTTTGTTGAAGCACCTATAACCCTTACTCTTGGATGCATATCCCAAAAATATTCCTTCATTAACTCTTACATCAAACTTCCCCAGTTTTTCATCATTATTTTTTATGAAACACTTGCTACCAAAGACTCTAAAGTGCTTGATTGATGTTGGTTTCCCATGCCATAATTCGTAAGGAGTCTTGTCACAATTTAGTCTTAGATGAGCTTTGTTAAGAATGTGAACAACTATGTGTACTACTTCTGCCCAGTAGGTTTGGGGAATGTTACTTTCTTGCATCATGGCTCTGGAAATCTATTGTACTGACATGTTTTGCCTCTCCACCACTCCATTATGTTGAGGTGTACCTGCAATTGTAAACTGTTGTTTTATCCCATATTCATTGCATAGGTTTTCAAAATCATAGTCCGTGAATTCACCTCCTCTGTCTGATTTGATGCATTTTAGCTTGCATCCTGTTTGATTTTCTTCCAGTGCCTTGAAGATCTTGAATTTCTCTAACGCTTTGGATTTATATTTGAGAAATCCCACCCACGTCAATCTGGTAAAATCATCTATTATCAACATGAAATAAGATTCTCCACCTAGTGCATTAGTTCTTGAAGGTCCGCACAGGTCCATGTGTACAAGCTGAAGTGGCCTACTTGTAGATAGTTGATCTTTGGCTTTAAATGATGTGCAGGTTTGCTTGCCCAGTTGGCAGGATTTGCATATGGTATTTGGAGGCTTCTTTATTGTAGGCATATCTCTGGCATCATTCTTCTTGCTCATACTGATGATGTGTTCAAAGTTTAGGTGTCCTAATCTTCTATGCCATAACCATGATTCGTCAAGTTTGCTTATGTGACACGCTTCATTCTCTTATTCTATTATATAGACATTAATTTATGTTCGAACACCTCTGATCAAGGTATTTCTTGCGGTGATCGACCTTACTTCACAATATTGGGCTCTGAAAAGGACCTTGCAGCCTTTATCACACATTTGACTGATGTTTAGCAGATTTAATTTTAGCCCGTCCACAAATAGTACATATTGAGCCTCTCCTCTTCCATTATTCAGACTGACTGAGCCTCTTCCTTTGATTTTCCCTGCTTTGTCATTGCCGAATGTTACATTTCCAAATTTATTTTCATCTAAGGTTATAAAATTTATTCGGTCTCCAGTCATATGCTTTGGGCATCCACTTTCCATATACCATTGGATTTTCTAATCTTGAGCTATTAGAACCAGATCACACTTGTTCAACTTATTTTTCCACTGCATGCGGCTATTTGTTTGGTAATTTTCCTGAGGAGATGGACCACAGTCTTTGAGAGGACATTTATGAGACTTGTGCCTGATTTGATGGTAGCCAAAGCATTTGATTATATTTCTGAACGGATTATGTATACGAGTGAATTCTCCCTTGTTCATAATTCTCCTTGAGTTTCCATACACCAGTCTTTGTCCATACGTTCTTCACTCCATGGCTTTATGACCAAACCTCTTACAATAAAAACAATACCCATGGAAGTAGTATATGTGTCTAGCAGAGAGAGTTGTTTGAGGTAATCTTTTCGGTTGTTGCATCTTTTGCTGGTTGGACTGGATTTGCTTTATCGTATAGTATGTTGCGATGTGTCCAAGTCTATGGCAGGCGAAGCAAGTGAAACTCCTCAAAGGAAGAAAAAACCTCCTTTGACATCTTCCGCATTTGTTAAATTCATCCTTGGGAGCACATGAGTCTTTTGCAATTGACTGTATCTTCATTTCTTTTGTTGTTACTTGAGGTTGTTGTTTGTTTCTATTTGATTTGTTATATATCACAGTCTTGTCGGTTTCAAATTCAATGGATTCCCTCTTTGCTCCTTCACTAGCTTTTACAAAGATGATACTCTTGTTATTTTCTACCTTGGATTTGTTGGTTTCTCCTTCATAACCTATCCCATCCTTTATGAGAGGAGATATTTGATCATTTAGGATTTTATCCAATTGTTCAGAGCTTGTCATTCATGGAGTGTTCATTGATAATTCCCTTTGAGTGTTTTCTAATTTATTTATCAGGCATACTATTTATTATTCCAATTTCTCTTGCTCCTGAATTTTATCTTTAATTTGCTTCAGTAGAATGTGTTTCGTCTTCTTAGCTTCTTCAAGTTCAACTTTTAACTGAATGAGGTTTTCCGAATTTGGTTCTTCTTTTACATATTTTAGAAGAATGTCTTTCTATTTTCTGCACTTGAGTTTATGTCTTTCTATTTCCTCCGGGGCACTAATTATCTCCCCCTCAAGATCTACCTCACCTTCGTATTCAAATTCCAGGAGATATTCCTCAAGCAATTCCTTGGCCATCAAGATGAATTCTGATGTTCCCTCTTCATTGGGGGAGTCGTCTGAGCTCTCAGATGCACTGCTGTCTTGTTGAACATAGAAAGATCTTCGATTAAATCTGTTCCCTTTCGTCCTGTTGCTGAAATTGGTATTCTCTTTCCCTCTTGACTAATTCTCCATTTTCTCACGAGGACATTTAGATGCATAGTGCCCCACTTTTCCACAGTTAAAGCATTTAAATGGAAGTTTACCGTTATACTTGCCTGTGCCTCTATCTAATATTTTGACAAATTTGGCCTCTTCTTCATCAGAGTAGGAGTAAGTATCTTCCTTTTCTCCTTTGCACTTATCTGCCTTAAAGGCTGCCTCCCTCATATTTTACTTCCCTTTTGGAAGTCTCATCTCATAGGTCGTCAGGTTACCAAGCAATTGGTCTATGGTCAATGTTTCCCAATTAGTTGTTTCTTCTATGGCAGAAACCTTAAGACTAAACCTGGATGGTAAAGATAGCAATATATTGTGTACAATTACACATTCTTTAATGGTTTCTCCTATAGATTTCATGTTATTCACAATTTCTGCAACTTTTAAAAAGAAGTTGGCTACATCTTCTTCTTCATTCATTTTTATATTTTCAAACTGTGCTCTATAGGCTTTCATTTTGGCCGCCTTCACCTTTTTATCTCCCTCATGGATACTTTCCAATGTATCCCAAATTTATTTGGCAGTCACACTGTGCATTACCTCAATAAATTCAGACTCACACAGACCGCTCAAAAGTGCATTCTTAGCTTTTTCATTGGCTATGAATTTTTTTCTAGCATATTTTTATGTGTTAGTATCCTTTGGAGCATATCCTTCTTCCACAACAGCCCAAACTTCTATTCCTAGAGACATTATGTATGTCCCCATTCTTATTTTCCAAAAAACATAGTTTGTGATAGTAAAAAAATGGGGCTTTATTTGTTAAGCATCTTTCTAGATTAGCCATCTTGGGAACTTAGGATCTCCTTCTAGTTGTTAAACTGATACAGAAGGAACTGGCTCTGATACTAATTGTTTAACCCTTAGTTAAACACACGCGGGGGGGGGTGAATCAGTTTAATGCATTCATGGACTTTTAAACTTATTTACACCTTCATTTCATTATCAACTTAATGTACAATGGAACAACAATCTTAATAAGTGAGCAACAGGTATAAAGCATAACATAAACACATAATCATCATGCACATAGACAATAGATATAAGTGGAAACCCATAAGGGAGAAAACCACATCTTATTATTGTTGTGACGCAAAGGCAAGCTCCAACTCCCTCTCACCAATGATTTTCTGTAGGGTCCAACCTACAGGAGTCTACTGCCTCAATTCTGCAATCTACAACTTGCAAGGAAGCTCCAACTCCCATCTATTTTCTGCAGGCTACAACCCACAGGAGGCTCCTACCTCAACCAACCACAACTGGACATCTATCAAGCTACAAATTGATATGGAAGCACCAAATTCCTCACACTACAATGAAAACACATGCTGATTTACTTGGATATCAACTCTGTTCTATTCCTTCTTCACTGCTGTCCTCCAACCTTCATATCTGCCTTATATCATCTCTGCATCTACACAAATTCTCTATCTGCTCTTTCTTCTTCTTATTATTCCATTCTCTAACCTCTATATGCATATGACAGTAACATCATTTATAGAGATCACCTCACAACTGTTTGCATTCCATATGGGAATATGAAATGAACAGGTATGACTCTTTGCCTTCCACCTTCTCATTTCTTGCCTAGCACATTCAGAGTAATAAAACAATATGTACACATTTCAGTATTAAATTGGAGTTTTTCTTTGCCTACGGAGACTTGCCTTTGCATCACAAATAATATAAAATACATAAAACATTTAGAGTTACAGTCAATTATTTCACTTATCCCTTTCAGTTTCTAAGATATATTGAGCGTTTGTCCTCTTCTGCTTGTTGTCCTCTTGTCTTTTCTGTTTCTATCGTTAAATTTTAACTGTGCTGCATAACCGCCTTTTTGCTCAACTTGACCCATGGTGTTGCGTTTCAAATAGTACTACTATATCTCCTTCTATTTCCCGACTCTGCCTATTATATTTAGCCACAACATTCAACTTCTTTGCACGCACTGTCCAGTCTCTCTACCCAAGTGCATTCCCTTGCATTCAAATTTTTTGTTTGACTTACTACTACAACAATGTTCTACACTTAGAGTCGGGTCTTACCTGAGTCTACTCCTGTTAAGAATTTCCTTTGTATATATGAGTCTTTTGCCAGCATTCAGACTTTTCTTCGTAAACCAAGTCATCCTCTACTTCCAATGTTTTCTTCGTAAAATCACATAGCCCTAGACTTGAAATACAGTAGATCTTAACTTTGAAATTTATCGCGTCCAGTCTCATATCTCATTTCGACGTATCAAAGGTTTTACGTTATAATTCCCTTTTTCACCTCCGATGCGTTTTAACACTAGAAAGGCTCGGCATACACGCTTAACTTTGGTTGAAGGGTCCCACAATGCGGTGACCAATCACACTGCATCGCATTTCTCTTGCCTGTAAGTTTCCCACTCTACCATTGGCGATAAACCTTAAACCTTGCGACCTGTGATCTGCGCTTGTGTGCGGTGCTGCCACGTGGATTCCCTTCATCGCATCACATCGCATAAACCTTACCACATTGCAATAAACATAACATTCCTTACAATATATTTGAAGTTATCTCTTATTTATTACGGTATGCGATGTTGTGCAGGGTCGACACATGTCCCTCCATTTCGTATCGCAGATTATTTAACTTAACTTGCGGTCGCCTTATTGCTATCCTTTAAGCACTGCGACGTGCAGTATGTGGTTCACCGTCCGCCATTTATCTGCCCCCAGATCTAACGGTCCTCATCTAATCGCACTTATAATATTTACTTTGTGGTTATACCCTATTTCTTGCGATGTGCAATATTGGTTGTGCCGCTGCGTGTCCCTTCTTCACTTCACATCGCAACTGATTTAACTTACCTTGCAACGCCTTAGCACTTACCCACTATACTTTGCGATTTGTGCTTTTGATTTCTGCCAATGCGATCATCACCGTTGATCTTCTCATATCTACGGTCCTCGTTGCTGCTTGCAATTTGATTGTATTTCTGCTCCGCATATCTTACGATGAATCATATTCGTCCATTTCTCGCCTTTACATTTGTGATCTAATCCTGACCATTCGTTTGCCTCCCTTGGACTTCTTCAAAGAATTCTCTGCCTTAGTTGATTTTCCGTTTGTTTACACTGTCTCGCTCTATAACTCTGGCTCTCGCTGCTCTTGCCTCTTCCTCTCGGCTCTCTCGGCTCTCGCCTCTTCCTCTCAGCTCTCGCCTCTTCCTGCTTCTGATATGTGCAGGATCTTTGGTCTTTGATGTGTCTAGCAAATCCGATTGCCTTCAGCTATCTCTGCCTCTCTTCTTCTCTGTTGCCTCTACTTCTTTGTTCCTTTTCTGCCTTAACTTCCTTTGCGGCCTTTTCTCCTTTGGTTCTAAAGTTTCTCCTATATGCTCCTCTTCCTTAATGATAGTTCTGCTAGTGCTCCTTTGCCTCTTTGCTACACAATGCCTGATCTGCTCCTTTACCTTATATCCGATGATTCTGGTGTTGTTCCTATATGTATCTTTGCCATCAATGACAATATTTCCAACATCGATTGCAAGTATCAGATATCCATCTATTGGTTGTATTTAGGGGGGTGGCTATTCATCACATGTGGCTTCTAGTAGTCATCAATACTACATAGTGGCAGGAACAGGGAAGGTTAGCATGCATTAGATTTTCCCATGATATATGGACCCTGTATATTGGTCACATGCAGGGACTAGAGATGAGGCACGGAGGGATTCCTACAGTTGTGAGAGCTACGGTGAAGCAGGTTTGACTATTGGAGGTAGAGATTCAACTGATTGATAGACCATTATGTCTCGTGATGGTCGGAGTCAGGACAGAGAGTGATCTAGCTCATTATTGGTTTGGCACATGGGGGTACTCAGAGGCCTCCATCGGATGGCGAGGTCGACTTTCTTTGTTTCTGCATAGGGTCAGAGTTAGATGTGGAGGGGTAGATATTGGCATCAAGGTGATGCCCAGGCAGGATGAACTTGGCTCTCACTGACCTTCCACCACTAGGCCTCAGGAGAGGAGGATCTGATCTACACACTGTGGGGAATATTCCATAATTATAGTAGCAGAGCATCAACATGGTGGCAACACTATGAGTTCGGCAGGGGGCTTGATCATCACTTCTCTTTACATCTCAATACCCCTTGGGATGAGCTGGCTACCATAGGGGGAGATCATGTTGATCTTCCATTGGTCTTTATTAATTCCCCGATGGCGTGGGGAACCTTAGTAGCTTGGCAGGTGGGCCAAAAACATGATATACGAAGAAGCTCATGTGAGCAAGGCACTATCTTTGTAGGGATTAGGTGGTATATTTTAGGGTCTACTCTTGAAGTGAATGGGATGGACTACTTGGTAGGGAAACTTCATGAGGAGTGGGGTACAATGACATATCATCATGATTCCCTACTCACTGATGGTGTGTAGAGGGCTTCTGTTACTTATGCCTTGTAGGATGGTGAGTGGAGTAGGGAGGTATTCATGTTGGACAGGATGGCTTGGGATCCTGGTATTAATGGATCCCTTCATATCAGGGCGATGCAGAGATCAGGGATGATACAGTGGCGCATTTGGGACCCTGTAAAATTTTGCAGGGATTGTGGGGGAGCATCAACTAGAGAAGATGTTTGTTCAAGCATTGCTTGAGGATAATAATTTTTTGGTGGGGAGGACTGCAATATTCCAAATTAGCAGTTAGCTAATTGGAATATTAATTTTGATTTATTGTGGAATTTCCTAATGTTGGGAGGAAATAAAGTGGGTAGGAGACCCACAACTAATAATTAAGCTAAATAAAGTCTTTTCCTAAATTTTTTAAGGGAAAACTGCGGCTCTAGTGGTGGGGGTCAAATTGGCCTTAGGTGGCAACGTAGAAGAGGCACGAAAAGGACCGCGTGGGATTAGCTATAGGAAGGCAACCCGTGATTGGTCAAGGAGAGGTAGTGCAGGCCAAGGTGGGACCCAAGGCATACTTTGGGCCTCAATGGATAAAAGGAGGAAGGTAAGACTCATTTGGATTCATTCATTCATTCAACTATTTTCTTCTTGTCATTTTGACAGAGCACGCTTGAGCTGGAGATCCAAGTCTGCAATGTTGTTTAGCACACGAGATCTTCGAGCGGAGATCTCAACCTCTGCCTCAAGGGAATTTGAGTTCTCACTCAGGAGAGGAGTTCCACCTTTTTGTGAGGGATTTTTCTACCAGCAACATCAGGAGGAAGCGTAGCCATTTCTAGAGTGCGTAGAGGAGGAGCAGACTGCGCAATGGAGGACGTAGTGTAGTGAGGAGTTTGAGTGGGGAGGTTGGAGAGAAGGAAATTCTCATCAGGAGATTTGGAGGAGAGGCTAGCCACCTCCTACCATGGTTTATAGCAGCATTATGAAGACATTTCCAAGCAAATTCTTCCAGTGGTTCGATTTCCCCTAACATTTCATTGTGCCAAGCCCAAGAGGGGAAATTTCTGACGTCAAAACTAGGACAAACCCTTTCTGGGTTTATTAAGGAGAGGCCAAGATTAATTTGGCAGAATTTTTTGGGTAGAAGTAAGAGGGAAAACCAAGATCCCAACTTAGCCAACAACTAGAGGAGCTAGGGGAAAATTAGGCAGAAATTTCGAGGTCAATATTTGGCAAAATCCTTCGTGGGTTATTGTGGGTTTCTTGAGCGGAGACCATGGTTAAAAGCTCAGAATTTTCTGAGCATTATTCCACACCCTAGCAATAGATTCAATGGAGCAGCTACAACATTTCTGAGCTAGGAAACACAGAGACAAAGCCACCTAGAGCCACTTCCAGCAGGAGATTTAGCTTGGGTTTGAGTTGTGCTTCAGCCTACTTTGAGCAGGCCCAGGTGAAAGCTTTCCAGCACCACTATTGTAGTCATTCCATTGAATTTAAAAATAGGGCTCAACAGTTGTTTTTGTCTCCAGTTCACACGCCTTGATGATGTATTTTTTGTTGCTGTAGTTTTTAGTCTATTTTCACTTTTATTACTGTCAATCCCAATTTGGGATATTACAAAAACCAGATTCCTATAAAAATATAGGATTGGAATTGGCTTTTGTCAAAAATAGAGAAACATATCAATATTTAGAGTTTCAAATGGTTGTCTAGGGATGGAAGATTGGTTCTCATAAAATCAGTTCTTACTACCATTCTTTTATATTGGATTTCTCTCACATGGATCCCAAAAGGCATTCTATCCAAAATTAGGAAACTTTGTAGTTGTTTCCTCTGGGTCGGGTCAAAGGAGGAGGTGGTGCTTCCCTTGGTAGCATGGGAGAAAATTTCCCATCCAAAGAAGTGGGGAGAATGGGGTTTAAAGGATCTTCAACCTTTTGCTTCCTCACTAGTAGTTAAATCTGGGTGGAGGCTTCTGACCGAGGATAATATATGGACAGAGGTGGTAAAAAGAAAATATATCGATCTTGTTCCATTGGATGAATGGATCTATAGGCGTGGAAAAGACTCTTCTAAAGCATCAGTGATATGGAAAGTGACTATAGATTCTTTTAAGCTGGTGGAAGAAGGCCTTGCTTGGAAATTTGGAAATGGGTAAAAGATCAGAATTGGCATTGACCCATGGGTGGGGTGCATTGAGGCTTTTTCTCTTTCTAGAGGGGTCATGGAGTCTCTACATGCAAAAGGTCTTATCTTCATGAACTAGATAACAAAGAGCCGAGACAACTACAATATGGAATCAGGGGTGTAAATCAGCTTAGGACCTTCAACTTGAGCCTCAATGGGGTCATGAGTGGCATAATTACATTCGGGAACTCCATTGCACAAATGTCAGGACTAAGGAATGCCCAAACTCTCTTAGATGGGTTCATGCTCCGTCAGGAAATTACTCCCCTAAGTTTGGATATGGTTTCCTCTTGACTCGTAAGGCATGGGGGGCCTAGGACTAGTGATGTAAATCTCTTTGGGAACTGAAAATCCCAACAAAAGCCATATTTTTATTTTGGTGTATACTAAAGAACAAAGTGCCTACATGGGACAACTTACAAAAACGAAATAAACATGGTCCTGGTTGGTGTACCTTATGCGAGGACTCAGAAGAATCTATCAACCACTTATTTCTTAATTGTCATTTCTCCACCAAATTATGGGAAATTACTTTGTCTCTCTTAGGCATCAGATCATTTTGGAATGGGAATAGTTGTGGGGAAACTTGGAAAAGTTGGTGAACTGCACTACATTATACGATAATATTAAAAACATTCCCACAATTATCTCCTGGGGGATTTGGCTAGCAATGAACAAAGGCATCTTCAAGAAAATTGCTTCCTCTCCTTCACTGATCGTTGTAGAATGTGCTTCGATCTTCACTATACTCCCTTCCACCGATACCCCTCTCACAATTAGAAATATCAGTACAAAACATATCAGACGTGATATCTCATGGGCATACTTTGATGGGGCTTCAGATGCACATAATAGGTGTGGTTTTGGGCTCGTAATTCATATAAATGAAAACAAATCTCTTAAATATTATGTGGGTATCTGTACAGGCACAAACAAATTTGTTGAGTTACTCTCTTTAAAATTCATTTTATTCTGGCTCATTCACTTTGGGATTGTTCAAGTTCAATTTTTTGGTGACCCCATGAATGTTATTAGCTGGTTCAACAAAACTCAGAGATGTCAAAATCATGTTTTGATTCCTATCCTTGAAGAAATTCTCCTTTTAAAGATGTCATTTGATCTTATTATTGTGTGTCATATCTACATGGAATGAAATTCAGTAGCGGACCTCCTATTTAAGGAGGGCTTTTAGCAGGATGTGGACATTTGGCGCATAACCAAGACAATCGATGGTACAGTCCATGTGTCAAATGATAGGCCTTACAACATCTAATATATTTCTGTAATTTTTTTTCGTTTACTTTCTTCTTCTCTCAATAGGCCTCCCATCTCTCGTTCCTTCTTCATAGGCGTCAAATCATTTATGCTGCATTTTTCTCTCAAACCTCCTGTGGGTGAGCGATTCCTCCACCTATTAGATCCTGGAATAGTGCCATAGCTAATGGAATCACAACAAATTCTGTTAATTTTAAAATTTTGAAAAACATAAAGATGGGTTCCAGTCATTCCTGTCATCCTAGGTAGATACAATCTGTGAACCCCGCCTAGATAAATCCCCCCACAACCAGAGTAGGCTATATTTTTCATGACATTAGATCCAGGCCAGCTCCCCTTCAAATTTCATACACCAATAAACCCAGCTCGATGCCCAGTAGAACTGGCTCGGCACCCACAACCATGTACATAAATAAACAAGCGAAGCATTGCATGACCCCAATGAAAACATCCTAGTGTAAACAATGAAACATTCCCAATACACACAACTGTGGTGAGGAACTTCCCAATGCGCACTGTGGGGACTTCTTATATGTATCAAAACCATTCTCAATAGGAGAATACCAAATGTAAGAGACATTGAATTTGCACCAGCAAGGCTAGTCCAATTCCCACTAAACCCATGCATTGCTCAAAGTTTAACCTCTAACCATCTACCAGAGAAGGGATAGTTTTCATGAGTTTTATTTCTATTTTCCACCAGTTCCATTTTACACAACTACTCTAATTTTTATAATCATCATATAATTTCAATTTTTTTATTAAATACCAACATAGATCCATCTTAACTCCATATCTACCAAACTTCTAGAGGATCAAATTTCTTCAAATGCAATCCTCTTTTTGGGTGCTCTTCAAGAGAAAGTTTGCACCTCGAGAGATTTGATTCCCCTCAACCCTTGTAGATCTAGAGTTAAAATGGATCTATGATGATTCTTAATAATATTATTTATATTTATAAAAAATTCATATCTCTATATAAAGAAATATTATTTTTATAATCATCATACAAATTTAGTTTCTTTATTAAATACCAACATAGATCGATATTAACTCCACATCTACTAAGCCTTTAGAGAAATCAAATTTCTTCAAATGCAAACCTCTTTTTGGGTGCACCTTAAGAGATTTGATTCATCTCAATCCTTGTATATCCAAAGTTAAAATGAATCTATGATGATTCCTAATAATATTATTTATATTTAGGCATTGGCGACATCTTCAGGGATCACACAGGGAAAATCATACACATATATAAGGGTCACATTGGATTTGAAAGCAAAAATGTTGCATAGTTGGAAGCCTTAATTGAGGGAATTCAAATAGCCAAGACCAATCACCTCCTCCCCCTCGTCACATAAGGAGACTCTTAGGTAATAATTCAAATAGATGCTTGCATCATCAATGGATCTCCTGCAACTAATCAAGCCATCAACTGGTGCCTGGAGTGTCATGTACAACACTTGGCTAACATCCTCTCCCATTAAGAAGAAATCATCTTCTCCCACGTCAAGCACAAAGCCAACTCCATTACCGACTTCATTTCAAACAAGGGAATTGAATATCATCAACCTAAAGAGAACTAACCTCCCTCCTCCCCTGCCATCGCATCTTGGCTCCCTCAATGCCTCCAGTTGGTGGAGCAAGACCTTCTCTCCCTGTATTTGGGTGCTCTATGGGAGACTAATGCAAAATTTTAGACCAAATGGAAATGCTCCCTAACTGGCATGGGCTTCCCTCCAAGTGGCATCAATGAGTCTTAAATTCATCACTAAGCGAATTATGGTCCCATACCCTAGTCCAACTTTCTTTCCTGTCAATCCTAGAAATATAAATCCCTATGTTATGGTCTCCCTATAGTTTATTCCCCTGGTTATGTTACTTAGTGCCTCCTTCGCTTCCTCTAACTCCCTCCCTACATCCTCTAACTTCTGTTACCTTGCCATGAATCGCGACATAGGACGAGGTAGTCATCCCAGCTGAGGGAGGGGTCTTGGAAATCCCTCCACCACCTTCGATGAACCCTTTTTTGCAACTCTTTTTTAATATGGAATTCCATCCTACATAAGGTTTCAAGTGCTCACTCTTGAGGAGGAAGAGATGAGCTGAGGCCAACGAACACTCTGGTCTCTCCATAATCTTCTTGCTCTCTAGCTCGAGGAGAGGGAGTAGGAGAAATCAAGAGCAATAGGGTGGATTATTTAGCTCTCTACATTTCACAATAATTCCTCCTCCTCCCTCAAGTGATTGGTGAGGGATTTAAAAATATATTTTCCTCCAAATGTGACATCCCCCTCCTCTCCTGATCTCTTGCCTTCGCACTCTCCTCTTGTTGGCTCATCGTTGCCTCCTATCAACTGAGATTTGATGGCTCATCCCCCTTCTTCCCATGTTCCGCCTCCTCCTCCTACTAATTATCTCCCCCCTTCACCCCCCTGTCCCAGCCCCTATAGGTGTTATATTCTCAAAGAAGTTTCAGTTGACTCAAGAAATGCACAGGCTCAAGGCAGTGCTCAAGTGCATGGTGGCTCCAAAATGGCCTCAATGCAACTCTAGTGTGGCCCCTCCACAAGCAAGCATTAACTTCCCGAACTCCATGGTACACTACAGGTCTATTAATCTTGGTATTTTGGTTTGGTTCGGATGTAATTGGCACAAAGCCACTAGGATAATTGTTTCAAATTTTGGTCTTTGTCAGCTCTCTTTTAGATGTAAACTATTTCAAAGACTTGGGATCTTGTTTCCCCTTCCAGAAGCATAGAATTTTTGGGATTTCTCTTTGGTTTCCTCACACCGAGGAAAAGGCTTCTGATGGGTGAAAGGTTCAGTCCCTCGATGCTCTCAAGACTATAAATTATGTATTTTTTTTTTCATTTTAATATAATGTGAATATGATTACTTACAAAAAATATTGTTATTTATATTTATATAAATTATGGTATATATAATAGAAATATATAATTTTTTTAATTTTATTAAAACATTCATGATATATATAATTACATATATAGCATTTGTCAATTTTATTTAACATATTTTATAATTGTTTAGATTTAACTTTTTAATAGGATATGTATAATATTAATATTATATCGATAGATAAATAAGATATATGGTTTTTTTTAAATATATTGTAAATACTAAAATTTTGTATGCTTATTAAAATATGAAGCTTTGATATATAATAGTTAGAAATATGAGCCAATATTGAAAAATGAATCTTAATATATGAAACCATATGGAAAATTGAACACACACACACACACACACACATTCATTCTTATTTCTAATTATATGTTTATTAATTAAATTTTAAAAAATTGTGTATCTTTACTAATTACATGTTCTCTCCGGATCTGGGTGACCAAGTGGTAGGGGATGGTATCAAACACTTGCATGTTTTCCAAAACCAAGGAAATTAATACGGGAGAATGATGACGCTTAGGCCGAACATCTTCGCAAATCCGAGGCAGTACATGGATTGTGGTGGCACGATGACAAGAACTTGGCATTTGTGGCCAACTTGGGAACTGTACATTTGTTTAATAAGGTGGTAGTTTAATCATTTGTTCGTTTGCGCTAGGGAGGCTGGTGGGAAGATTTGGAGGAATTAACTATAAAAGGTTGGGTGATATGAGCTTTCAAAGACTTGCAACAACATTGAGAGAGCACAGACGTCTTAAGAGATGGGGTGGAGGCAAAGTCCGACCACCTATTCCTCCTTGGAACGGACATGGCATAGAGCGCTTCGATTAGGATCCCCCAAGACGCTATTGATGCTTTGTCATAGACATGGAGGCTCAAGAGCTGGGCAATACTGGAGACAACATGTGGACATTACAAAATATACAAGGCCGCCACCTCTAAGACTAGGAAGAAGTAGCAACGATGGTTGAAAGTTGGTTCATGGACCTCAACTTCCACCTGGTTCATGCCTAGGTAGCGTTGAGAGTCATCGTTGGAGCTTTGGTTTACAATTACCGCCCCCTCCTTCACCTCTAGAATCAATACACATTGTTGATAAATATGCCTCTCAAAGCACTCTGAAATTTGTATCGCAAGGAAACAAATACCCTAGTCCCAGGAATCCAAATCCATTGAGTAAGGGGAGTCTAGATACTAAATTGCCTCAGAAACTAAGTAGTGTTATGGAGAGAACATCAAGGGAGCCAGGGCCTTCAAGAAATAAGGGAGCGGAACTAATGGCCAACGACTAAGGCATAGTAACCAATTTGCAATTAGAACCACACCCTCAATAATATGTCAATGCTTACTATGGCCTAATGCTGGTGGATTTAGAGTATACTCCCTATCCAAAGGAAGGCGAGGAGAACCCCCGCATGTGGCTCTAGACACAACACATATAAAAAATGATAATAAGTAAAATGTCCCTTTGTTGTTGTTATTCTTCACTTGTTCCTTTGTTTTTTGATGACACAAATTGTTTTCAAATTATTATGGGAGGCCATCTGGTTTCCCTCACATGGGCAGATGGTCCTACCTGCAATAATTCTAGGCTAGCTAGTCATTTTTTATTTTTTTCTCAAGCCAGACATCATTTGGAAAAGACTTTCTATAGCTCTAAATTGTGTAAACTTTTCGTAATGCAATGAATTCTAAAAAAAAAATTTATATTTTCTAAAATCTATAGTTACATATATGAATCATTATTATTTACAATTATTTTAACATACATGTATATTATGATCAAAATTTCAAAATAATTCTTTAAAATTTTATTATTTTGTAATTTTCAATGTTCCACCAAGTTTTTGGGACGTGGGGACGAAGGAGCGGGGATACGCAGGAGTGGCCTATGCAAAATCTCCCCACAAATTTTTAGGAAACGTGGGAAAAAAAAACAACTTATAAATATATTATTGAAATTTTATAAATTAACTATCTTTATCATTATATAACACTTACATCATGAAGGATAAATCGATGAATCATAAAATTGAAACAAATTTAAAATGAAAAGCATGATACAATCATACTGTTGGCTCCCTATGATTTGCAAGATTGGCAAGAACAACTCTGCTGGGAACCACATCAAACAGCTTTGGAGTCCAAGGACCTAGCCTTCCTGGACTCAGAGAGGGCTCTCTCTATGTTTGTGTTTTTAAATGATTCATCTTTAGGCTTGTGTTTTCTGATTTTAGGCTAGTTATTAAGTTCTAGGACTATTAGTTTTGTTTGGTTGATTAATTGATTGTGTGATTAATTGATTGAGTGTTTCAGTTGAATAGATATATTGTGAGAAGCATTAATCCATTGGGCTATGGAGTCATAAAAGGATTTAATTGTTCATCAACTCTGCAAGGGTTTTCATAGGGAAAACTAACTACATCAAGTGGATCTTTTAGATTAGATGAAATATGAAATGACAGTAAGTTGTGAAATTAGCAAAACTAAAGGGCAATTAAGAATTCTTTAACTATACTTCAACAAGAAAATCCTTTTAGGTAACTGTTTAAGAAGAACCAAAGGATAGGGTAAACCATAGACTTCTTTGGCCAGATTTTACTAAGTAAACCTTAAGACAACAATCCAACAATCCTAGAGAGCAGGACATCCCTGAGTTCTCTAGCTACTACTTTCAGACAAATAAAACATTTAAGATAACAATCAGTGAAACTAAAGAGCTGGACACCCCTGAATTCTTTAATCAAACTTCTAAAAAGACCTTCGAAGCAACAGTTTAAGAAAAACCAAAGGACAGGGCAAACCATAAACTTCTTTGGTTGGAATCTAATAAGTAAACTTCAAAGAAGGCTTTGAAAATAACATTTCAAGCAAAACCAAAGGATAGGGCAAACCATAAACTTCTTTGGAATTACTCTACTGAGTAAAATTCAAGGCAACAAGCTAGGTGGAACTAAAGAGAAGGACGACCCTGAATTCTCTAATCAGACCTTGCAGAAGAAAACATTAAGATGAAAGAAGAAGACAGAATTAAGGTGCCAAGACAACATATCTTAATCTAAAATTTTTGTTCTCTTATCAGAGAAATGATGGACAATATGGAAAACAGAAGGGAAACATTGACAAAGAAGGATAACTTCACCATTAGCATAGCTCAAGAATCCTATGAACGTGCTTGTATTACTGATGTCCACAACAGTTACAAAACTCCAGTGCAACAAATCTCTGCAGCTCAGAGTCTGATCAAATCCAGCCTAGCAGCCAATCCTCTAATCAAGCAGCCAACCAACCAACCAACACTAAAAATGAACAATACATGCATTATTTATCTATAAAATGAGGAGGTGATCCTAAGCTAGGGTGACAGATTTGTATTTATTACAGAGTTAATGTAATATTGACCTCTGAGACCATGCAAGGCCCAAGGCAAAATATCACCGACTGACTCACTATAATAATAAATTTCTAATTTACTATTGAGCTAACTTTAGGATATTTTTGACTTTTAAGGCTTTTCATTAACTTTTACAATGATTGTTGAGTAGCTGGGAAATATCTCTAAATGTTTCAATAACTGTAGTCGCTTTTAGCAGAAATAGGCTGTAGGTGGCCAAATGAGATTTGAAAGAAGTAATTGCTGATTGGGCCTTTGTCATTCGAATTTTCCTATCTTTGGTGATTTGTCCTTAAGCTTTGCTTAGTCTTTAAAACTCGGATTTGTCTCTTCTTTGATTCTACTTTCTCTGTTTAATTCCTTTAATCTGCCTTTATCTCTGATCTCTATCTTCTAATCCTGTTTATTTACCTTTAACCTTTGATTAACCCTTTAACCTTTTCACCTTTTGTTGTTCCTTTGAATGCGTTCTTTGCATTTGTCTTCATTTCTGCGTTATTGAAATATCTCTTACTGCTTTGGAGTGTTTGAATGACCATCAATGGTCATGATCCATTGATGATTTTGCTTGGTCTTACGCTCCTGGTCCTTTTGAGTAAACAAAGCTGCTGGATCGTCATCCAGAGAGCTTGATTTAATAATTGTCAGACTTCAAAAATGTAAATTATGCATTTTCTATCTTGATCGCCTGCACATTAAAATAAAATTTGTTAATTAAAACCTGCGTTTATGGACAAAGTCCAGAAATAAGGGCTTGTTGGTATTTGTGTTTGTTTTTGGCTTGTCGGGTCTTTTGGAGTGTTGCAGGGGTGTAAAGGGTGGATGGGGGCTTATCGCAATAGGTCGTGGCTTAGAAATATTTGAATGGGGTGGTGGTTTTAAGTTATGGCGGGGAGGCGGTAAAGGGTTTTCGCACATGATGAGAGTGGTGAGGTGGTTTTACCCACGGGGATGCGATACCATAGGATGAGCACTGCGTGGCAGGATGTGACAACGAGAATACCGCCGATATCGCAGGGTTTGGTGTTGCTAACCGCCGGGGTTTTGGACGTGCGACGAGGAGCAACAACCGTCGGATGGGGAGATGTATATCGGACAGTTGTTGGGCGATCCGGTCATGGGTGCGAAGTATGATGTGGGGCCCGGGGGTATTAATGGAGCTAAGGTTTTAAATGTAACGTGGGGTTATGGTATAATGTGAGTAGGAAGGTTTAGGTTTAGAGCGGGGGTTAAGTTTATTAAAGCATAGGTTTTAATATAAAAAGGAGGCGGGGTATGATAATAAAAAAAGGGGTCGGTTTTTTTAATTAAAACAGGGTTTAATTAAAAAGAGTGGGTCTCGAATGAAAAATAAGAATTATTCAAAAACAATGAAAAAAGGGTTTTTTCATTGTTTTGAAGGGAAAGAGGGGGATGAGTGAAAGGAGGGGTTTAAATGGGTTTTTAGGAAATAGGAAAAGGAAGAAATGAGGGATTTTAGGGTCAGTCATGGGATTTCAGAACATGAGGGTAATCTGAAGAGACAAAATGAAAGGTAGAAAAATAGGTTAAATGAGGATAATGAAGGCAGTGAGATTTATGAAAATAGATGATAGTCAAGGAACGCTATTTTCAACAAATTGTAGAAATTCCATAGTCACCTAGTGATACTGTAGAGAGACTAACACATACATCATACATGTAACTATAAATTGTAACAATGTACAATGAAAATAAATGTTTAAATCATATTGAAATTCCAATTGTGAATACTGAATATTGAAATAAAATTCAAGTTTGATACATCAAGAGTCAATTTTTTCTAGAGTCGAGTCTAATATATCATATATCGAGATTCAAAATAAACTGAAGTATACAACTAAAGTCTGAAACATAAAAGAAAATAACATAAGAAAATATCAAATGACAAATGATCATAATTGCTTAAGGTAATGTCCCGCTAGTCTCTGCATCCATTTTTTGCATGAATAAATCAAGATCAACAATGTCACCATCTAAATCGAAATCACTTGCATTCTCAAACATGTTAAGTGGCACACCATCCAACCTGTAACACCCTCCTCCCACATCCACCCAAGTAACTGACCAACCGGTGTAAACATGTGATGAGAGGCTCCTGTGATCTAATTCAACCTCCTAGGTCACCTTAAGGAAGTGGAACCGACACCACCCAACTACACATACCTTCTGCACTTGCTACAGGACAGCCAGGAGCGATCCTAACCTTCCAGGAGGCTAGTCCTTGAATCAAACTGTCTTTTTAATGCATCAATCCCCTAGTTGCTCCCATGACATGGGCATGAGCGCGACTGAGACCCTCCAGTCGCTCCCACAACATGGGTATGCGTGTGACTGGGGACTTTCCAAGGTAGTTTTGTGCCTGCGACCCGATATCTATGCCACTTTTTTAAGCCCAAGGCTCAGGTCACTACTTAGAACTCCATGACACTTTCAGAAAAAAAATATAACAATAGAATAACGATGTAAATGCAATCACTTGAACAAGGACTTGACTGGACCGCTACTAGCCATGAAAAACATTTTGTTAAACATGTCACAAATATGTCATATACAGGTTTAAACAACATATCTGAGCGTAGGGGTCTCATAGTTATCTATAAATCACTAAGAAGCACTGATGCCTTATCAAACTGTCTTTTTAATGCATCAATCCTTATTCACTCCCATGACATGGGCATGAGTGTGATTGGGACCCTCTAGTCGCTCCAACAACATGGGTATGCGTGCGACTGGGGACTTTCCCAGGTAGTTCTGTGCCTGCGACTCGATATCTATGCCACTTTTTGAAGCCCAGGCCTCAGGTCACTAACTAGAACTCCATGACACTTTCAGAAACAAAATATAACAATAGAATAACCATGTAAATGCAATTACTTGAACAAGGACTTGACTGGACCCCTACTAGCCATGACAAGCATTTCGTTAAACATGTCACAAATATGTAATCTACAGGTTTAAACAACATATTTGAGCGTAGGGGTCTCATAGTTATCTAGGAATCACTAAGAAAAATTGATGCCTTATATCATTAGCTGCATTATAATCTATTAGGTCATATATTCATTGTTCATTCATTTACAAATCAAAACATGATGAGAAACATACATTTTCACTGTCATAAAACACACTCATAACCAACATATAAACAACAGAAATATTGAGGATACAACAACCATAAATGATAAATAAAATCCAGTAAATTTACACATAAATTACCAAGGAAAGGAACTCTTATTTATTAATGAAAAAGCCAACCTGGTATGGGACTACCACATTCCACCTGAACATAGATTGGCTGAGCCAAATATGTCTTCAGCCAATTATCCTCGTGCCATATTCTAAGCATGAATGCGGGAATAAAACCAAAAGAACCAACCAGGGCTTCCCGAGGCTAAACCACCTTACCCTCCTCAATAGAAACCGAATTTACCATAATCCTCACTGGATCACTAGGCCAAAACAAGCATTGATGCCATCGGATTTCTCCACCTACACTGTGATGAATTTTCCTATCTCCTAGTCTCTAGGATTTACCACAATCCACACTGGATCACTAGGCCCTAACCGAGACTCCACCCTCCAGGATTTACTTTATATCCCATCGTAGCACCCACCTCTAGGATTTACTATATATCATGTCATTCATTGTTTAAGGATTCCTAGGCCCACTGAGGAAACAAAAAATATGACTTTACCGCAACCCACAGTCCGGTTCAGGGGTTACTAGGCCATGTGTTCTTTCATTCAAAGATCCACCTCACTTAGCTTTGAATACATCCGACAATCCAGCTCAACCAAAACATGAGAAACACATCACACCATGGTTATCCACAATGGCAAGGCTAGGTTGAAAACACTGTCACACCTGGAAAAACCCATGCCAATGACACAAAGAGAACCAAGAACACACATGCATAACCATGCATGCCAAATCTAGCAAGGAGACCACACATTCAAATCGATACCTACAAAGAATCCCGATGTGGTTGCTTGAGCCTGCTCTTTCTTGCTTGATATTTGCTTCCTCTTTGCCTCCTTTTCCTTTCTTGATCCAATGCTGAAATGCTCCAAGGAAACTATAAGTGTCCAAGAGTGAGAGAGAGAGCTCCAAAACTAAACTGACAAAAGGTACCAACTGATCCTTAGAAGCCTTCTATCAATTAGGCCTTTATTTTCTTCATTTTCCATTATTTCCCTTCATTTTCCTCCTCACATGCAACCTGTGACCTTTCACCTTCCTTTTCTCCTAATTTCCATTATTTCATAAATAAATTTCCAAAAATTCCATTTTTCCTTTGCCAATTTCCTTAGCCATAATAAATTGAAATGAACACCCACTAGGCTGTTTTGCCCAACATTCAACTTGGAATAAGTATCCCATAACCGTGGTTATTATTTTTCCTTTATTAACTTTTATTACATGGAATTTTCACCAGGGCTGTTACAAAACTCTCCCCCTTGGGGGAACACAGTGCTCGGTGTTCAATGACACCTACAACCAACAATACTGTTGCAAGCACAACATACTGCCCATGGAGCATTATAACTTAGCTCGTTGCAGTATTTACAATGATCACCCTGCTGAAAAGAAAACCAACATGAAAAGATAACACATGACAACCATAATGACATGACACCCATGCCGCTTATTGGAGATTTATAACACAACCCATGGCGGTATTTACATCCATATACATATGTACAAATACAAAATCATCACACCAAAACATATGCCAAATCATATACCAAAATTGATTTGCCTCAACCAACAAATAATGAAGGATACATAGCCTGAATTTGATCCACCATCTCCCATGTAGCTTCATTGGGCCTAAATTTCTTCCATTGCAATTTAACCTGCTCGATTTCTTGGTTCCAGAGCATGAGAACCTTTCTCTGAAATATACACTGAGGTTCTAGCTGGAATCCTCCATATGGCTCGACCTGCAACACAGACCAGTCAATCACATTATCATCATCTTTAGCATACTTCTTAAGCAATGACACATGGAAAACATCATGTACTTTCATTGTCGGAGATAGTGCAAGTCAATAGGCTACTAGCCCAATCCTTCCAAGAATCTTGAAAGGTCCACAAAATTGAGGTGCCATCTTGGCACATGATCCAATCCGCAAGGATCTCTTCTTGGGCTTGATGCACAAGTACACATGTTCCCCAACCTAAAACTCCTTAAACAACATGTTTCGATCTGCATAGATCTTCTTCCTATCCTATGTTGATTTCAAATTCTTCTTGATTACTTGCATTTCCTGATCCATTTCCGCCAACATGTTCCATCCCATAAACACCCTGATAAATGGATCACTCCAACTGATAGGAGTATTACAACTTTGCACATAAAATGCCTCAAACAGAGTCATCCTCAAAGATTCCTGATACCCATTGTTGTAAGCGAAATCTACTAGTGGAAGATACTCTTCCCACTTTCATTACTGATGCATCACATACATCCTCAACATGTCCTTCAATATCATGTTGACCCTCTGAGTTTGTCCATCCGTCTGTGGATGATAAGTTGTACTAAAGGCCAACTCTGTGCCCAAACCTGCAAACAACTCCTTCCAAAACTTGGAAGTGAAATTCGCATGCCTATCTGACACGATCTTCTTTGGAACGCCATGAAACCTGACCACATCTCTGATGAACACCTATGCCACATCACTAGTTGAATACATAATCTTCGCTGGAATGAAGTGCACAACATTTGTCAACCTGTCCACAACAACCATGATGGAATCATGTTGTCTACATGTCCTAGGAAAACCTGTGATGAAATCTATGGAAATGACCTCCCATTTCCACTCTAGAATCGTAATTGGTTGTAGAAGTCCACCTGAATGCTTACATTCTGCTTTCACCTACTGACAATCCAAGCATCTAGCTACAAAATCTGCCACATCCTTCTTTAGATTCAACCAATAATAAAATTTCTTCACTGTTGTCAATGTCTTCTAGTAGCTTGGGTGACCTGAATATGGTTTCACATGGAAATCCCTCGAGATAATCTTCTTGAGCTCACTACTATATGGCACATATATCATGTTTCTAATATTGACCATTCCATTTGTTGTAAGACAATACTCCACATCTTGTGCACTTATACCTGCACCTGTACCTGTACTCTATTGTAACCTATGCATAAGCTCTCTATACTTGCCATCCTGTTGACCTGCCTGTAAGATTCGGTCCCATAAGAACTCATAGTTGCAATGTGATTTACTTGTATCCACTTGCTAAGATCATTTGTAACCCTGCTCTCTTTTCCCTTGATGTACCTAATCTCAAAATCAAACTCATTGATCGTGGCCAACGATCTAGCTTTCCTATAATTCAGATTCAGTTGGTCAACCAAATATCTCAACCCACTGTGATCACTCATTAGTACAACCTCCTGCCAAGAAGATAGTGCCTCCACATCTTCAATGAATACATGATCATTGCTAGCTCAAGGTCACGTGTCAGATAATTTTGATCATGCTCATTTAGTTTATGTGACTCATAACATACCACCTGTCCTTCCTGCATAAGGACTCCACCAATTCTCCTCTTGCAAGCATCTATACATACCACAAATTATTTGTTTGGATCTGCAATATTTAGCACTAGAGCCTTTTTCAACAACTATTTTAACTTCTCAAAGCTTGTTGCACATTCCTCTGTCCATTCAAATTTCTTGCCTTTCCTTTGCAGTGACGTAATGGGATATGCAATGTGAGAGAATTTCTTGATGAGCCTCGTATAATATCATGCTAACCCCATGAATGATCTTACCTCTTCCACATTTCTAGGAGTTTCCCACTCCATGATAGCTCTTATCTTTCTTAGATCTACTACTATGCCTTCCTTGGATACAACACGTCCCAAGTAATGTACCTTTGTCTGAAAGAAATTGCATTTGCTAAGCTTAGCATACAATTGATGCTCTCTTAACAATGCCAACATTTTTGCTAAATGTTCGACATGCTCTTCCTCATTTTCGGAATATACCAATATATCATCAATGAATACAATAAAAAAACTGTCCAAATAAGGACGCAACACACTATTCATCAAGCACATAAAGGTAGTTGGAGCATTAGTCATACCAAATGGAACTACAACACACTCATAATGCCCATACTGTTGAGAATTTAGAGGGCTGATGATTAATTCAAATTATCTACTTGATAATTACTTGTGAGCTTACTTGAGTTACTTATGTATTCTCTTTGTTATCTTATTTAGTCTTTCATCAAGTCAATTATCAAAATACACAAGACACAAGATTAGGCTCCTAGAGCCAGGGAAAAACCTCTCCCTCTTGGAGAGGAAAACCCGCAAAGAATTCTTCTTATAGATCTTCAAATGTTAAGTACCATGACCAAGACTCACACCCTTGACCTAGATATGCTTCCAAGACCCTGTCACTTCTTCTCACAACACTAATTCACTTCCTCTACATTAACTTCTCTGATCTGTATTAACATCTTCACTTGACATATGCTTGACACTGTAGGCAGGAAGGTAAATCATAGATTTACCTTCCTCTTTTACTTATAATTTTTGATTGCTTTCTTCTTCAAGTTATCACTAGACTTTTTCTTCATATAAATCACTGTAAAAAATGTATGTGTATACTTCACTATCTCTCGTCCATAGTTTATATTACATCACAACAATACTTGAAACATATCCACTCCTTCTTGCCTTTATCCATGCATTTGAAACCAACTCTGTCCACATAGCTTCTTCAACAAATCTGTTGGCCTGTGACCGCACTCAACATGGAGAAGTGATCCCTATAAGTAAATCACAAGGCATAGGTGTGAATGTTTAAGGGGAAGGTTAATAAATTCAAGCACAAGTCAGGCAGAAAGCCCCACAGTCAAAAGAGAAAAGTGTCACAGTCAAGGTATTATGATCCAAAGTTGTGATTAATTGCTGCATCCCACAAATTGTCACATATGCTATATATTACATATAATACGTGTAATATTATTTACCGCTCTTAATACCTCTCTGCTCATCGCACTTCACTCCCCGTAGAATATAAACCTACCTTCTGCTGCTCACATATAAAGCTTGCGATCTACAATCCGCAGGCGGCCCCACCTCCGCGCCACTTCATTTCCCCGCTCACTGCACATTGCTCCCCATGATATGTACCTCTTACCTTCCGCTGCTGACAACTAAACCTTGCGATTTGCGATCTGCAGGTGGCCCCACCTTCGTCCTTCCATGTCACATCCTCCGCCCATTGCGTTTCGCACATCGCATTTTATAACCATTACCCTTCACTGCTCATTTGAAAATATTTCCATTTGCGATGTGCGGGTGGCCCAACCTCCGTCTGCACTGTCACCTTCCACTCGCCGCAATCGCACTATGCTCCCCGTAGATTATGCCATCTACCCTTCGCTTTCCCACAACAAATACTCCCGATTGCCATCCGCGGGTGGCCCCCAATTCCTCCTCACCATGTCACCCATTCCATTGCCCATCGCACATCACTCCCAGCAACACATAACTCTTACCTTCTGCCGCTCCCATATGAAACTTGTTATTAGTGATCTGCGATATGAGATGGGTCCCACCTTCTTTCCACATCATGAATAGCTTTCCATAGCCTTTGTTCCACTCTTTTTAGTGTTAATGAGCCCCACTAACTCCACTATTTTTTCCGCCATCCTCCCCTCATCTCCACTCCATATAATTAAAACACAAGCATGGGATTTTGGCGGAACAACACAGGTATGGTTTCTTCAGTTGATCCAGGAAATCTCAGCTAAAGAGTGAGGAACGCGCAACACAGTTGGTCATTTCATTACGGTTAAAATGAATCATGAGAAATAGAGAGTGGAGGCCTTCCAAAACAGATGAAATCAAGTGGTGGAAACCAGACTGCCCACCTGTTCACGACCACTCCTCACCGTCCCCATGGAGGATTCCATAATTTGGCCCACGCGACCCATCCTTTTGTTTCTTTTTACTTTCTGATTATGATTTTTGCTGGTGAAATCCTAATTTCACCAGATTCTGTTTTGATTTTCTATTACAGGAGTGATTTCTTGATGCACGCTCTGCTAGTTTGTTAGGATATTTTGGTTTTCACATGTGTGGTTCGATCATGAAAGAATATTCGATCGTAAACCCTGAAGGATAACTCTATATGTAGTGAGTTCAAAGATGAAAGAAAGGTTCTGAATTTTGGAGAATTTTGTTGTAGTTTTGTATAATTGTGATCCCTATGCTCTGAGATACATATTTGGGAGAGTCGTTTTGAACTTAACATGGTACTACGCTGTTTACTTAGATTCCAAATGGAGGAATGAGTAGTATGTATCTGTTTCTCTTTGTTTATCAGTAATCTCCTGTTTATGAGTAATCATCTTTCAATGTTCTGTTGCTTTGATTATTTGTGTAATGTAGCTGCTGGTAGTATGCATATTTATTCATGAATTCATTTAAGTATAATGCTCATGTATCAAGTTTGTTGCACTTTCTTAATTCAAGCTCCACAAATATTTGTTGTTAGTCATATTCCACTTACATCCGTTTCCTCTAAGTTCACGGGAGACATATTCTTAAGGATATTAAGCCTGTCTTTTGCATATTCCTCCTATGTTATTCCTCAAAACCTCCACATAATTTGAAAGCCTTTGCTCATTGTTTCATACTTGGCCCCTTTGAAAGCCATCCAACCATTCATCCTCTTGAGCCCTCTTGCAGTATAGGGTAATTCACAAGAACTAGACTCAAAGGTCTTATCCATTCTTGAACCACCAAATCCATTATTCTCTTATTCCATATTTTGTTAGAGGCTTCCTTATAAGTTGTCTACATTTAACCTATGATTTTAAGATGTCCTAGGCACTGGTATTTTGCAACTCAAAGATGTCTCTAGGGGCTACAACATCTTTTTGGTGTCGTTTCCAGGATACGAATTAGAAAACCTTTCCCTGGGATACGACATCATCTTCACCCTTCAATCAGGTGAGCACGAAGGGTTGAGAGTTGCATAGCCCTCACCTTAGCGACTCCACTATTATCAAAGTTCAAATCAAGTGTAATCCTGGCTTACACCAGGCCTCATACCCGATCAGATACTTCTCAGTAGAGAACCCATTTTGTATCTGATCCTAAAAAGGTCATATTTAAGAGAATTTGGAGGGAGAAGCAGCCCAGCCAGGCTGACTTGCCCTCATTTTCTCTAAAAGATTCACCTTCCTCTTCTCATAAATATGAAATATACAGCCCTAGCTCCACAACCCACGCACTTGAGTATCCTCCCGAAACCTTTTCTTTAGCCAGTTCAGCCATGAAAGATGAAGCCGAATCTGCTGATACATCTCTGCCTCCCTTGCACCCTACTCCTGAGGCTAAAGAAGTCAAAGAAGTGACATCACTCCAAATCTCTTCACAGATAAATATCCAAACCTCTACTCAACATATACCTATTATACCACAGCTAAATCATCCTCATAACTTACCACCACTGCCCCTCATGGGTGTACCTGGTTTCGTCCTCAAAAAATATGCTCCATTGGCTTTACCTCAAGTATTGAATGACATGCCTCAAGATTATCTAAAGCTCCTGCCTCGATTCACCGGGGAAGATAGTACTTCTGCGCAGAGACATATTAAAAAATTTTGTGCCTTTGCTGAGAATGTGAATGTAGAATACTTAGATGTGGTGTTAAGGCATTTCCTCCAATCCTTGGATGGAGAGGCTCGAAAGTGGTTCGAGTCTCTAGCTGATAACACAGTCACCACTTGGGAAGAAATGGAGAATTTCTTCACACTAAAATGGGGAGAAAAGAGGGATCAGGGATATGTTCTCACCGAGTTCAATGCTCTTAAAAAGAGACACAATGAGGATGTGACATAATTCATAAAGAGGTTCAATAAGCTCTATAATAATCCCCCTGCTGAAATAAAGCCTCCTCAAGCAGCTCCTAAGGTGGTCTTCGCAGGAGCTTTTGAACCGGATTTCGGGTTCACCCTAAGAGAAAGAAAATCTACATCTTTGGATCATATCCAAACTGATGCATTGGAGGTAGAAGCAAACTTTGATTCTACTGGTAAATTCAAGGGGAAGACAGAGCATGAAGCCAGAAGAAAAAATAGGGAGGTGGCTTCTACTTCTAATTAGGAGAGGGAATCACAAAAGTATATAATGGAAGAAATGAATAAGATGATAAAGAACCTCTCAAATAAGTTGGTTAAGCTTGAATTGGAGGCCAAGAATCCCCCCCCTCATTCCAACCAAATGATTCAAACCGTGGGTTTAATCCCCAATATCGAAAGCCCCCTCTACAACTGCTACAACCTGAAAGGAAGGAACAACAAGACCACATTCAACCTCCTCTATACTTGGAAAGACAACTGGAGGAATAGACCGAGGAAGTCACAAAAAACCAAGAGAATCAATTCCTCGCTTACTTCGATGATGAGGAAGGTGAACTCACCCTGCAAGGGGAGAAAGAAAAGAAGGAAGTCCCTTTCAGAAGACCAAGATATTGACAATTACTACATTCAGTTCGTGGATTTCATGCAAGCTCAACTCCACAAGAAGTGTGATATGAGGTCCTCTAGGAAGAGAACCTGAGTGCAAGAACAAAATGAAGAGTTAATATCAAGAGAACAAACCCCTCCTAGTTCTGCTAGTAAGGGGACAAATCCATTAGAATATTTTTCCCCTCACAAAGCCACTGCATCCACTTCCACGAAATAAGGCTCTGATCCTCCCAAAAATGAGAAGGCCACAACTATATCCTTGAAACTTCTCGACCCTACTAAAGAGCAGTTCAAAAAATTTATTACAGAAAAATATCCCACGGCCTTTAACCTCCACAAAGAATTATAAAATTTCAAGGTCCCGGTTCCACTGATTGAGCTCCTAAAATAACCTTCATACAAGGCCTAAGTGTCCCAATTCATGCTGCCCCATGGTGTAAGCCGTCTGCCTAACAGCCTCAATCTCCAAGAAGAAAGACACATGGTAGTTTTTGGATCTCATGTAGAAGGGCAGGACTCAACCACTCCCCCATTCTATGTGACTCTGGTTATACATGACCTATTATTGCACAATTGCATGCTGGATTCCGGGGCTTCACATAACCTGTTTCCATTGTCTATCATGGAGCAGTTGAGGTTGCAAATTACCAGGCCTTATAAAGACATGTATTCTTTTGATTCCAAGAGAGTGAAATTCTTGGGCGTGATAAAAGATCTGGTAGTAAACTTAGCCCAGATTCCAGCCAAAAGTGTGGTAATGGACATTGTTGTAGCTAATATCCCAGCTCGGTTTCGAATGTTGCTATCCAGATATTGGGGTTCCAAGATTGGAGGATCAATAACACTTGACCTCACCTATGTCACTATTCCAATATTTGGCGAGGAGGAAAGAAGATTATATCGTGAATCCTGGTTTTTGAAGATGTCACCAAAGCCAAGTGTTCGACAAATTCTACGGCATATGGTAAAGAGGGTGAATTATTTTGTCTTATGCTCGAGGAGGATGAAAATTTCATGCAAGACACAAAGGTCTGCCCTCTAGCACAGAAGAATCCTATGAGAAAAGAGGAAAACAAAATTTGGACCTTGTAGTTTGACGAAGCTTATTCACGAGTAGGAAATGGGGCTGGGGTACTCTTGATATCACCAGAAGTTTGCTTAGTTCCCCTCTCCTTTAAGATGGAATTTGAAGCCACAAACAATGTGGCTGAGTATGAAGCCTCGCTGTTGGGATTGTAGACGACACATAACATGAACATACAGAATATCAAGGTGTTTGGAGATTCAAAGCTTGTAGTGAGGCAAGTCAGGAGCCAATGCCAAACTAAACACCCGCGACTTAGAGCTTATAGAAATGAGGTATGGGATTTGATTAGAACTTCTTTTATACTTTTACCATTAAGTTCATTCCTAGGGATAAGAACAAAATGGTAGACTTACTAGCTATGGTTGCTAGTAATTTCCGGCCCCCGCAGAATCCCCTGCTTAGATATAAGGTTGAAGTGTGATACCACCCCTCCATTACAAACAACGTGAAGCATTGGCAAGTATTCAAGGATGAAGAGTAGGTCAAGCGTTTTATGGAAATGGTGGGCAAGTTCTCAAATATGGTGATCGACTCAGTCACCGAGGATGACATTGAAGAGCTAAAAACCAGATGGGAAGAGACACTAGCTAGGCACCGTGTTCTACAATTAAAGGGAAATGTCATTCCTAGGGGTCTCGTACTGTTGGAGAGATTGTTTGACAAGAATGATATCCCGGTGAACACCAGCAAAATGACCCTCGACAAGCCTGTCAGGGATGTGAATATTTGGACAGAAGAAGATCCAAAGGTGGTAAAGCTATTAAAAGGAGTCCCTGAAGAATACCAAGATTAGCACCTCAGGTTGTTTCAATCATATAAAGATGTCTTCGCCTGGTCATACGAGGATCCGAAGACTTTTGACATTGACATTATGCAACACAAGATACCTTTCAAAGAGGATGCTAAGCCTCACAAGTAGAAGCTGATACAAATCAGTCCTCTTCTTCTCCCAACTATTGAAAAGGAAATAAAGAAGCTATTGCAGGCAAAGATCACTGTCCCTCTAAGGTACTCCAAATGGGTGGCGAACCTGGTACCCGTGAGGAAGAAGAATGGTGAAATCAGACTCTGTGTGGATTTCCGTAATCTAAACAAAGCTTCACTCAAAGACAACTATTCCCTCCCGAAGAAGGGCCACATATTTCAAAAGGTGGTGGGATCCTCCTGCATGTCCATGATGGACGACTTCTCAGGATATAATCAAGTGGCAGTGCTCCCAAAAGATCAAAATAAGACGACGTTCACTACGCCTTGAGGAAATTTCATGTATGCCTAAATGCCTTTTGGCCTGATAAATGCCAGTGCCACATTCCAACGTGCTATGGACATCACCTTCATAGGAGATCAGGATAAGGTTGTGGTGATTTACCTGGATGACATCACTGTCTTCTCGAAGAGTGACGCTGAACACATAGAACATCTTCGATGAATGTTCAACAAATTTCGTAGGTATGACCTATCCCTGAACCCTCAAAAATCGATGTTTGCCCCTGAAGAAGGAAAGTTACTGGGACATATAGTGTTGTGTAACCAACTCCAAAAAGAGAAGAAAAGAGATATCAACGCCTTAGAAATGAGCCTCTTTGAGGGGGCAACCTCCAATACATTACATAAATGAACAATTCTTGGATGATACAATTTACAAAACCTCCTTTCTATATATAGGAGTCCATGGGGCCATAATGTAATTCTAGTGGGCCACAATGTAATCCTAGTCGACCTAACAATAATAATTTAAGGGCACAATAATAACAATATGGGGGTTACAAGGGTACAATAATAACAATAAGGGGGTTACACTAACAACAATAAGGGACTATACTAGTAATATAGGGACCTAACATGGCCCTCTCCTTCAAAAAAGTGTTGTCCTCAACGCTTGAGTAGCTCTGGGTGCTTCTGTATAAAATTCTCATCCTCCCATGTAGAATCTTCAGTGTGTAAGTTCTTCCACTTGATGAGATACTTTGAAATTGATCGATTCCGTAGCTGTCGAGTTCTTGTTTCCATGACCGCTTCAGGTTCCAATATGATTTTTCCTTCCTCATCAAGTTCTGGCAATATTGTTTGAACTGGAATATTTCCACCTATAACCTTTTTTAAGCATGAAACATGGAAAACTGGATGTACTCGCGAAGAAGCAGGAAGCTCCAATTTGTATGCCATAGAACCAATCTTTTGTAACACCTTGTAAGGACCATAGTACTTTGGTGATAATTTATTATCCTTCTTAGCTTGCTTGAGGGACATTTGTTTGTATGGTTGTAGCCGTAAAAATACCCAATCTCCTACATCAAAACTTCTCTCGCTGCGATGTTGATCTGCCTATTGTTTCATTCGATTTGTGCCAAATTCAGGTTATCCTTTAAGAGTTGGAGAACTTCTTGCTAATGCTCGATGTGATCTTCCACTGCTTGAACCTTCGAATTTTCTCTTAAATATGATGTGATGGATGGTGGATGATATCCATAAAGTTCCATAAATGGGGTCATTTTTGCTGCAGTATGGAAGGAAGTGTTATACCACCATTCAGCAAGAGGTAACCACTTGACCTATTGTGTTTGTTTATCGGATACAAAACAACGAAGATATCCTTCCAAACATTTATTTACTATCTCAGTTTGACCATCAGATTGAGGATGATAAGATGAGCTATGAGCTAATTGAGTACCCAAACAAGAAAATAACTCAGTCCAAAAATTTCCAGTAAAAATGGGATCTCTGTCGCTCACAATAACCCTTGGGCTTCCATGTAGCTTTTGAATTCTATCCATAAATGTAGTAGCAACTGTACTTGCTTTAAATGGATGAGACAATGCACAAAAGTGTGCATACTTGGTAAGTCTATCAACTACCACCATGATGACACTCTTTCCTTCGGACTTAGGTAAACCTGTGATAAAATCCATTGAAATCTCCTCCCAACGTTGACTTGGAAAGGATAAAGGTTGTAGAAGTCCTGGGGTCTTAATTGTTTCTAATTTATTCTGCTGGAAAACCAAACATTCAGCCACAAAATTTTGAATATCAGATTTAAGGCCATCCCAAAAAAAATATTTCTTCACCCTGTGGTAAGTTTTTAAAAATCCTGAGTGTCCTCCTAAAGGAGAAGTGTGCAATTCCAGAAGAATCTTTTGTTTTAGTTGGGAATTCTTACAAAGATATAAGCGATCTTTGTACCATAAGGAATCATTTTTCCAACTAAATGTATCGGATGTACTAGGATCTTGCTGCAACTTTTGAATGAGTGTCCATACATATTTTTCCTTCTTCCATTCATCTCTTGCTTCAGTTATCCAATCTGGTTGGATAATAGAAATGGCACAAAGAAATGCTTCCACCTCTTCATTCTTTCTTGAGAGTGCATCTTCAACAACATTAAGCTTTCCTTTTTTGTAGATTATTTCAAAGTCATAACCCAACATCTTTGTGACCCATTTTTGCTGCTCTTTTGATGATAGTCTTTGTTCCAAAAAGTGTTTAAGACTATCATGATCAGTTTTTACCTTGAAGTGTCTTCCCATTAGGTAAGTTCGCCATTTCTTTAGTGCATGTAGTATTGCTAACATTTCCTTCTCATAAATAGGTTTCTGTAAATACTTTCCTTTGATTGGACGACTTTCAAAAGCGATGGGTCTTCCTTCCTGCATTAAAACTGCACCAATTCCATTTCCTGAGGCATCACATTCCACAATAAAGGTTTTTGTGAAGTCTGGTGTAGCTAAGACCGGTGCTAGGCACATTGCCTCTTTAAGACGTTCAAGGCCTTAGTTGCTTCAGGAGTCCATGAAAATGCATCTTTCTTCAATAATGTTGTTAGAGGTGCTGCTATTCTCCCATAATTCTTAACAAACTTGCGATAATACCCTGTTAACCCGAGAAATCCTCGCAACTGCTTTATGGTTGTGGAAACTTTCCATTCCTTAATGGCTCTAATTTTGTTAGGGTCTACTTTAACACCCTCGTGAGATACAATATGACCCAGATATTCCACCTCTTGTACTCCAAAGAAACATTTGGATTTTTTTCATATAATTGTTTCTCCTGCAATAGTTTGAGCACCCTGTCAACATGTTCAACATGATCCTTCCAAGACCTGCTGTAGATTAGTATATCATCAAAAAATACTAGCACAAATTTTCCAAGGAAGGGTTTGAAAATGGAATTCATCAACCCTTGAAATGTAGAAGGTGCATTGGTAAGGCCAAAAGGCATGACCAAAAATTCGTAATGACCCTCATGAGTTCGAAATGCTGTTTTTGGAATATCTTCAGTCTTCATTCTAATTTGATGATATCTTGAACGAAGATCCAACTTGGTAAAATAAATTGCTCCATGTATTTCATCCAATAATTCATTAACCACAGGAATGGGAAATTTATCTTTAATGGTGATCTTATTGAGCTCCCTATAATCCGGACACATTTGCCATGATCCATCCTTCTTGTGTACCAATACTACGGGAGCAGAGAAAGAACTTTGACTAGGTTGAATTATGCCCGCCTCTAACATTTCTGCAATCATACGTTCAATTTCGCTCTTTTGGAAATAAGGATATCTATAAGGCCTGATGTTTGGAGGAACACTTCCTAGAATCAAATGAATAGCATGATCATGATCACGAATAGGTGGGAGTCCTTTGGGAGTTTAAAACACCTTGGAATGATTGTCCAAGACTTGTTGGAGATCTGCAGAAATAGATGATTTTGATGTCGGAACTTCTAGTGAGCATAATTGTGCAATTACGCCTCGTTGTTCTTTCTTTTGAAGCTTTGTCATGACATTAGAGCTTATTATCCTTCCTGGCTTCCCTTCAATACCCCGTAATTCGACTTCCTTTCCTTCTGAAAAAAATTTCAAGAAAAGTTCTTGAAAATTAAAAGCTACCATCCCCAAAGATTGTAACCATTGTACTCTAGTACAACATCAGCACCTCCCATAGGAATGGAAAGCATTGGACTAGTCAATACATATTCCCCCATGGTTAGCTTAATATTATGGCATTTTCCAGAGCAATTTATAGTTCCTCCATTTGCAACCATCACTTGACATTCTGGTGCTGGGTATATGAAACAATTTAATTCCTTGGCTACCTTACAATGAATAAAATTATGGGTGCTACCTGAATCAATCAACACTATTACCTTTTTCTTCTTGATATGTCCTTCTATCTTGAGAGTTTGAGGAGTGGTAATTCCTTCCAGTGCATTACATGATATGGTCGGATTCATTTCTTCCTCTTCTAGGGCCAGTTCCTGGTGTATATCCTCTTCTTGTTCATTTTATTCTTCTTCTTCACAATCTATGTAAAATAATTTCTTTTCAACACACTTATGACCTTTAGTGTATTTGCTATCACAACTGTAGCAAAGCCCTTTTGCTCTTTTTTCTTCCAATTGTTGTGGTGTCAACCTTGTAGGTTGTGGAAATCTAGGCGTAGCAACACTTCCTTCATTATAGAATTGAGTGGTAGGCTTCCTTGTCGCCATAATTTTACATTCAACTTTTCTTGCCAACTTGAATGCCTTCTCCAATGAATCGGGTTCCAAAACGCGAACTTCATGTTGGATGTTATCCTTTAAAGTGCCTATGAAGAGATCAATCCTGTGTTCCTCTGGAATATCAGTTACCCTTATATTCAATTTTTGGAAGTCCTCAATGTGCTGCCCCACTAAACCCTTTGTTTGAGATTTATCAATTGGCTAAAGAAGGTGTTGCTCTTTGTATCCTCATAATGTGCTATCATTTCCTCCGTAAAAATTGACCAAGTGACAATTTTTTTACGGGAGCAAAGCCATCGATACCATACAAATGTATTTTGTTCTAAATGTAAAGTTGCAATGCGTACCTTTTGTGTGTTTTCACGTTATGGAGATCAAAATATTGCTCCATCTGTAGTATCCATGTTACAGGATCCTTTCCATCAAACTTCCTCATATCCATTTTTGGAATATGGTGGTTCTTCCCGCCAACATTAGAGTTTGTGAAATCACGATTAACATTTATTTTGTTCTCATCATGAGGTTCTTCTACTATATTTTCACCATTAGGAAACATTTCTTGTATCAACTTGGTCAAATCTTCGATGTCTGCTTTTAGATCATTCTTCATGTTTTTCATGTTGTTTTCCATGTTGTCTTTCATGTCATCCATCTTAGCTTCCATGCCAGCTTCCATGCCATCTATCTTAGATTCCATGCCATCTATCTTAGATTCCAAGCCTTTCTTTAAACCATCCATCTTAGTTTCCACACCTTTCTTCAAAACTTCCATGTCATTTTTTGTTGCTCTTTGCGAGAGCGAAATTTGTTGCACTTGCTCTTGTAATTTTGATATGTCATGTTGCCATTCTTCGTCTTCATGAGTCATAGTAGAGCTTTCCAAAGGCTTAATGAGTGTTGAATTCTTTTTAGGGGCCATTTTATAATCCAATACTGATATGTATTCTACAATATGCCCTTGCAATCAATTCAACTTGATTCTTCAAACAAGACTTATGCAATTCGGAAAAAAAATTACACACCTTTTACTTGCTTTAAGGAGCTCGATATTGAAATTGAATTATATCTGTAATTGAAAATCTTCGATATCTGAAATTCAGCCCTGTAGTAGCCCTCTGAAGCTTCTTTCAAATGCCACAGGTCTGACCTGATTTGGATTCTCCAAGACAAAGTTGTGTCCGATCTCCCACAATGACCTAATTCTGGACTGGTTCAGTAGAGCGAACTTGTAAGACTTGCCACGTGCCACTGTTTCATCCTTTGTCTCTGAAATTGATAGCCAATAAACCAAAGTCTATGTAATTGCAACCACTTTTTACGGCACTCCAATCCGATGCCCAGAGAGAGAGTTATTGAACTTTTTCCACGATCACCTCTTTGAGATGCAATTCAGGAGCCTGAAAAAGCACTACCTTCCACAGATCATATCTCCAAAAATATTGCGAACCAAGCTCTGAAATTTTTTGACGAATTTCCTCAGGATTTCAGCTTCGCATCATATGAATTTCAGACTCTGAACCTTCGTACAAAAAAATTTATAGCGCAAATGCCACGATGACCTGTTTATGAGCCTGAAAAAATACCTAACTTCCACAGATGATATCTCCTCAAATATTGCGAACCAAGATCTGAAATTTTTAGACAACCTTCCTCAAGATTTCAGCTTCGTACCCTAGAAATTTCAGCTTCTGAAGCTTCGTAGAAAAAAAAGTTATAGCGAAAATGCCACGATGACCTGTTTGGAGCAGCGAAACCCTAGAATCCCAAAGCTCTGATACCAAATGTTGTGTAACCAGCTCCAAAGAGAGAAGAAAAGAGATATTCACGCCTTAGAAATGAGCCACTTCGAGGGGGAAACCTCCAATACATTACATGAATGAACAATTCTTTGATGATACAATTTACAAAACCTCCTTTCTATATATAGGAGTCCATGGGGCCATAATGTAATCCTAGTGGGCCACAATGTAATCCTAGCCGACCTAACAATAATAATTTAAGGGCACAATAATAATAAAATGGGGGTCACAAGGGTGCAATAATAACAATAAGGGGGTTACACTAACAATAATAAGGGACTATACTAGTGATATAGGGACCTAACATATAGTAACTAAGGAGGGAGTGAATATTGATCTGAAACGGGTGGAGGTGATAAACGATATTTCTCTACCAAGAAACAAAAAGGAGGTACAAGTGTTCCTGGGAAGGATAAATTTCCTATAAATATTCACACCCAATTATGCCGAGATTGTCCGAAACATCACTAAAATGCTAAAAAAGAATAGTGAAGTGAGGTGGACCTCTCTATCGAGGGATTCTTTTGACATAATCAAGAAGGCCTTTGAAGAAGCTCTGATGCTGATAGGTCCAGATTATGGGAATCCCTTCATGATTTTCTCTTTCGCCTCTCCTCATACAATAACTACAGTGCTACTACAGAAGAATGACAAATGGTATGAAAAACCTATTGCGTTCTTTAGCCAGGTTTTGAGGGATTCTGAAGTGAAATATAATATCCTGGAAAAGCAAGCGTACTCTCTGGTCAAATCTCTAAGGTAATTTAGGGTGTATGTGTTACAATCTTCCATTACCGCCTATGTTCTCGCAACAGCGGTGAAGGATATCCTGGTGCAGGGTGACAACGAAGGGAAGAGGGGCAAGTGGATAGCTAAGATTCAAGAGTATGAACTGGAGATAAAGCCTACCAAGCTCATTAAAGGCCAAGCGCTGGCAAAAATCCTGTCTGAATCCAACTGCCAAGCTCTAGGGATAAACCTATCTATGTCAGGAAGAGAAGCACAGGAGGATACAGGTGCACATCAGGGCATAGAATCTTCCACGCAAAAGACACATGTGAAATACCTTCTATCCTCATGGTATAAAGATATAGTGGAATATCTTTTAACACTGAGATTCCCTCCTAACTATGATAAGGCCAAGTATTGCACCTTGAGGCCGAGGTCTCGAAAGTACATCATGGAAAATGGGTGACTATATTGGAAGGACCCAACAAGGATCCTATTATTGTGTTTATCAGAGCAAGAAGTTGACCAAGTGATGATTGCGTTCCACGAAGGGATGTGTGGTGCGCATTATAGCTGGCGATACACTGCACACAAGATCATGAGGGCAGGTTTCTTTTGGCCTAATCTATTTGGTGATATACACACTCACGTTCGAGCCTACAAGAAGAGTCAGACGTTTACCGAAAAGCAAAGGTATCCACGTCTCCCATTGATCCCAGTACATGTTGAAGAACCTTTCAAACAATGGGGAATTGACTTCATAAGAGAGATTCACCTGTCTTCTAGCAATCAGCATCGATGGATCCTCACCGCCACAAATTACTTCACTAAGTGGGTTGAAGTCGTGCCTGCAAGGAATGCCACCGATGGGGTAGAGATCAAGTTCCTGGAGGAGAACATAATAGCTAGGTTTGGATTCCCTACTAAGATCATCATCAATAATGCCCAGGCTTTCAAATCGGTTAAGTTCATGAAATTTTGCCAGCACTATAATATCATTTTGGGACACTCCACTGCATATTACCCACAAGGGAACGGATTGGCGGAGTCATCTAACAAGATACTGGTCAGGATTCTAAAAAATTCCATCAATGAAAACCAAAAGAACTAGGACTCCCATCTCAAGTTTACACTATGGGAAAATCACATCACCACTAAAAGATCCACAGGGAAGTCCCCTTATGAACTGGTGTATGGTAGAGCTGTCGTCTTTCCTATTCAAATTGCATTACTCGTGGCCCGATTCTTACAAGGGAGTGAGGAAGAGCCATACGACCTTATCAGAAGAATGAATCAATTGGTCGAGATAAGTGAAACACAGGAATAGGTAAGGCTCAGACTAGCAGGGTACCAGGAAAATATGAAAGGCTTATTTGATCAAAGAGCTAAAGACAGGAAAATCCAAGTAGGAGATTTGGTGCTGTGATGGGATATCAGGCGAATAGACAAAGGGAAACATGGGAAGTTCGACCCCCTCTGGTTTGGTCCATTCAAGGTGGAAGAGGTCAAAGGAAACAATAATTTTTCTTTGGAGAACTTAGAAGGAGACATACTTGAGGCACCTTTAAATGGGCAGTTCCTCAACTTCTATTTTCATCACTGGTGTGGGCTAATCCAACTCACTATATATATCATTCCACTATCCATACTCCATTTTTTTTCCTCCACTGTTTTCATTTTCCATTTCATCTTCCATATCATCTTCCACCATTCCCATTTTGTTTCATCCACTATTTGCATTTTCCATTTCATCTTCCATATCATCTTCCATTTTGTGCCCATTTGACTATTGGTATAAAATTTTGTCTAATCAGTATGCATTTGCGACTCCATGTGCCTAATAAAGCATAGGCATTCAGGTCTGTAGGTTCTCAACGCACTTAAAACAATACGTTGCCCCCAGATGGAGCCAATGTTGGTCTGTGACTGCACTCAACATGGAGAAGTGATCCCTATAAGGAAATCACAGGGCATAGGTGTGAATGTTTAAGGGGAAGGCCAAGAAATTCAAGTGCAGGTCAGGCGGAAAGCCCCACAGTCAAAAGAAAAAAGTGTCGCGATCAAGGTATTATGATCCAAAGTTGTGATTAATTTCCGCATCCCACAAACCATCACATATGCTATATATTACATATAATACGTGTAATATTATTTATCGCTCTTTGAACCTCTCCGCTTGTCGCACTTCACTCCTTCTAGAATATAACCCTACCTTCCGTTGCTCACATATTAAGCCTGTGATCTGTTATCCGTGGGCGGCCCCACCTCCGTGCCACATCATTTCCTTGCTTACCGCACATCGCTCCCCATGATATGTACCTCTTACCTTTTGCTGCTCACAACTAAAACTTGTGATCTGCGATGTGCGGGCAGCCCCACCTTCGTCCTACCACGTCACATCCTCCGCCCATCGCATTTCGCACATTGCATTTTATAACCATTACCCTTCGTTGCTAATTTGCAAATCTTGTGATTTGCGATATGCGGGCGACCTCACCTCTGTCTACCACGTCACCTTCCTCTCGCCACAATCACACTATACTACCCGTAGATTATACCATCTACCCTTCGCTTTTCCACAAAAAATACTCCGGATTGCAATATGCGGGTGGCCCCCACTTCCTCCTCGCCACGTCTCCCATTCCATTGCCCATCGCACATCGCTCCCCGCAACACATAACTCTTACCTTCTGCCACTTCCATATGAAACTTGTGATCTCTGATTTGCGATATAAGATGGGTCCCACCTTCCTGCCATGTCATCAATAGCTTTCCATAGCCTTTGTTCCACTATTTTCAGTGTTAATGAGCCCGGCTAACTCCACTATCGTTTCCGCCATCCTCCCCTCATCTCTGCTCCATATAATTAAAACACAAGCATGGGATTTTGGCAGAACAACATAGGTATGGTTTATTTAGTTGATCCAGGAAATCTCTGCTAAAGAGAGAGGCACGCGCAACACATTTCGCCATTTCATTACAGTTAAAATGAATCATGAGAATTAGAGAGTGGAGGCCTTCCACAAAAGATGAAATCAAGTGGTGGAAACTAGACTGCCACCTGTTCACGGTCACTCCTCGTTGTCCCCATGGAGGATTCCAGGATTTGGCCTACGCATCCCATCATTTTGTTTCATTTTACTTTCTGATTATGATGTTTGCTGGTGAAATCCAGATTTCACCTGATTATGTTTTGATTTTATGTTATAGGAGTGATTTCTTGATGCACACTCTGCTAGTTTGTTAAGATATTTTGGTTTTCACATGCGTGGTTCGATCATGAAAGAGTATCTGATTGTAAACCCTGAAGGAGAACTCTATATGTAGTGAGTTCTAAGATGAAAGAAAGGTTCTGAATTTTGGAGAATTTTACTGCAGTTCTGTATAATTGTGCTCCCTATGCTTTGAGATACATATTTGGGAGAGTTGTTTTGAACTTAACATGATACTGTGGTGTTTACTTGGATTCCAGATGGAGGAATGAGTAGTATGTATCTATTTCTCTTTGTTTATCAGTAATCTCTTGTTTATGAGTAATCATCTTTCAGTGTTCTGCTGCTTTGATGATTTGTGTAATGTAGCTGTCAGTAGTATGCATATTTATTCATGAATTCGTTTGAGTATAACGCTCATGTATCAAATTTGTTGCACTTCCTTAATTCGCGCTCCACAAATCTTTGTTGTTAGCCATATTCCACTTACATCCGTTTCCTCTGAGTTCAAGGGAGATAGATTCTTAAGGATATTAAACTTGTCTTTTGTGAATTCCTCCTATGTTCTTCCTCAACACCTCTACATAATTTGAAAGCCTCTTCTCATTGTTTAATACTTGGCCCATTTGAAAGCCATCAAGCCATTCAACATCTTGAGCCCTCTTGCAATATAGGGTAATTCATAGGAACCAGACTCAAAGGTATTCTCCATTCTTGAACCACCAAAACCATTATTCTCTTATTCCATATTTTGTCAGAGGCTTCCTTATAAGTTGTCTACTTTTAACCTCTGATTTTAAGATGTCCTAGGCACTGGTCTTTTGCAACTCAAGGCTGTCTCTAGGGGCTACAACAAGATCAATGTTCAACACAACATACGGTGTATACTATAATATTATTCCCTGAACATTGGTGTCATTATTGATCCTTAAATCCACACCTTATTCACTTATGGAATCTGCAACTACACTCAGAATATCCATACTGTTTTTCATGTCTTAAGTCTGCACTTTGAGTTCAGAGTAATCCGCATTTAACTAGACTTCATCACATTTTTTTTACCTCAGATGTATCTGCATTATACTCTGTCCTTGAACCACATTTATATCCTCTCAAAACTTCATGTCAATCACAAATGTAACCGTATTAAAACAGAGTGATCCACACTTATTTTAATACCCAAATAGGCCGCAAATCCTGTGTATATATAGTGCATCGTTCTTGCCTCTAGGCCGACCATACAATCACTTATTGAGCTGACTTCATCACTGAGATTTAGGCCGACTAGAGAGAGGTTATTCTAGCGTTGAGAGAAGTGTTCTTCACGGTATGTAGATCTTGTCTTCCAACATTGTTTAAGGGCTGTTATGTGCCCTTCTTCCACAAGGTCTTGGAGCATATATTGCTAGACTAGATCCTTCATGTAAATGGCACTTAATTATATTTTATACCTAGAAGACACAAACCTAATAGACATCAAGAAGAATTCTATTAACCTATATAATAAAATCTTGCTCATGAAACCCATGAAGTAATTACAACAAAATACATTTTATTATCTTTATCTTCTTCTTTACATAAATACATAATTACATAGTCATTATGAGAGATCCTTCTTCATAGATCGTACTTCTAAATAGGGATGTCTATTACCTGCAACCATATGACATGACTTCACAATATCCATTGTCAGCATATAAAAATATACATACCTCACACCTTTATCATTTAACTCATCCGGTAGTAGTTTTACTAGAATGAAGAGCTTCATTCCCTTGACCCACTTCATTCATATGTCATCACATCCCATAATTTATTTTCCATGATGGCCCTTGATCTTGATGATTGATTTCCATCAGTATTGTTATCAAAGAGGTTTTCCAGGAGATTTTTTACCAAGATCTCCTATCATGCTTTTATCAGGATGCTACATTGCTTCTTATCATACAACCAACATAAATCACTTAAAGGATAAGATGATCTCAATCATAGTAGAGATCCCTCGATTCTTCTTTCTTATATTTCTTTGCATTAGGTTCTTCTCTCATTTATGAGATATGGGCTTCTTCCCTATTTCTCTTGTCCCTTTTAGATTTAGGAAAATCACTTTTATAATGCCCAAATTCATCACATCCAAAGCATCGTGCTTTGTCCATACTATCAAGAGGACCAAATTTACCGAATATTCCTTTCGTGGCTGCAAAGGCTTGATTCCCTTCACTTGATCCTGTAACACCTTCGGCTTTCAATCTTGTTTCCTCTATGTTACATAGAGACCCTAAATTGTGGAATGGTTTGGCTTCTTTATTCCAGTATAAACCTAATGTGAAGTTTCCCCATTCTTCTGGAAGATAATTCAACACCACTGTAGCCATCTCAGTGGCAGCCATTACTTCTCCCAGTTCCTGCAGTTGATCTCAAAGAGATTTCTTCTCCTACAGTACTCACAAAGATTAGCTTTACCAATTTCTCATATATTTCTTTTGTTGATTCTAGATTTGGTACATTGGATATAAGATAGTCTTTTATGGATTCTGTAAGAATCCTTTGGGCTCTTATATCTCCCTTCATGTATTTGGCATGACTTCTTTGTCCTTGTCTTCTAAGAAGGAAAGTTTGAAACCCTAACCAGTTTGTTGCTTTATTTGAAAAGAATAAATTTTGATAGTTTCACATGAATTCATAAAGATACTTACTTGAGTAGATTCTTTTCTCCTTCTATCAGCTTTCTTGTTGAAGATGATGGCAGTAACTCCCTCTTAAACTGATTTCAAAGTAGGTGATCTTGGATCCTTGATGATCAAGGATTACTTCATAATGAAGATGTCTTCAATAGTGTTGGGCGGTGCTTAATGATTTGTCTTCTAACAATGTCAAGAATATTTGATGTCAAAGCTTACCTCCTTGCTATGTGGATTATTTGAAAGTTTTCTTGAGATGGTTTGAGGATTTCCTTGCAAACTAATTTAAATTTTCAATGAAGACTTTGAATTTTGCTTTGATGCTTTCCACAAAACTGAATTTTGATCCTTGAGTGTCTTCTTGACTAATAGCCCTTTGCCTTTAGCATCTTCGCTCTGATTCCATGTTGAGAATTTAGTCGGCTAATGATTAATTCAAATTCTCTACTTGATAATTACTTGTGAGCTTACTTGAGTTACTTATGTCTTTTCTTTGTTATCTTATTTAGTCTTTCATCAAGTTATCAAAATACACAAGACACAAGATTAGGCTCCTAGAGCCAGGGAAAAACCTCTCCCTCTTGGAGAGGAAAACCCACAAAGAATTCTTCTTATAGATATTCAAATGTCAAGTACCATGACGAAGACTCAGACCCTTGACCTAGATATGCTTCTAAGACCTTGTCACTTGTTCTCACAACACTGATCCTCTTCCTCTGCATTAACTTCTCTGATCTATATTAACATCTTCACTTGACATATGCTCGACGATGTAGATAGGAAGGTAAATCATAAATTTACCTTCCTCTTTTACTTATACTTTATGACTGCTTTCTTCTTCAAGTTATCACTAGACATTTTCTTCATATAAACCAGCGTAACAATTGTATGTGTATACTTCGTTGTCTCTCGTCCATAGTTTCTATTACATCACAACTATACTTGAAATAGATCCACTCCTTCCTGCCTTTATCCACGCATTTGAAACCAGATCTGTCCATAGAGCTTATTTAACATATCAACATTTAACACAACATTCATTGTGTTCCAGACTATTATTACCTAAACAGTGGTGCCATTATTGATCTTTAAATTCACACCTTATTCACTTATGGAATCCGCAACTACACTCAAAATATATGCACTGCTTTTCCTGTCTTAAGGCTGCACTTTGAGTTTAGAGTAATTTGCATTTAACCAGACTTCATCACATTTTCTTTACCTCAGATGTTTCCTCATTATCCTCTGTCCTTGACCCACATTTATATCCTCTCGAAACTTCATGTCAATCACATATGTAACCGTATTAAATTAGAGTGATCCGCACTTATGTTCATAATCAAATAGGCTGCAGATCCTGTGTATATATAGTGCATTTTTCTTGCCTCTAGGCCGACCATACAACCACTTATTGAGCCGACTTCATCCCTAAGATTTAGGCCAACTAGAGAGAGGTTATTCCAGCGTTGAGAGAAGTCTTCTTCACGGTATGTAGAGCTTGTATTCTAGTGTTGTTTGAGGGATATTATGTGCCCTTCTTCCACAAGGTCTTGGAGTATATATTGCTAGACTAGATCCTTCATGTAAATGACACTTAATTATATTTTATACCTAGAAGACACAAACCTAATAAACATCAAGAAGAAGTTTATTAACCTATATAATAAATTCTTGCTCATGAAACCCATGAAGCAATTAAAACAAAATACATTTTACTATCTTTGTCTTCTTCTTTACATAAATACATAAATACATAGTCATTATGAAGACCAACCTAGTTACACTTTTCAACACATACCTGGTCCAAAAATTTGTCTTGTAAATGTCCTCTTCCTTGATGCATACCTGATGATATCCAGATCTCAAATCAATCTTTGAGAACATTGTTGCTCCCTTCAACTGATAAAATAATTCATCAATCCTTGGCAACATATGCTTGTTCTTGATGGTCACCTTGTTAAACTGCCTGTAATCAATGCATAACCTGAGAGTACTATCCTTATTCTTCACGAAAAAGACCGGTGCACCCCACGGTGATACACTTGGCATGATGTATCCCTAGTCAAGAATTTCCTTCAAATGCGACTTCAACTCTACCTACTTCGATGTGCTCATCTTGTAAGGTGCCTTAGATGTTGTTGCTACCCCTGGTACCAACCCAATAGAAAAATATACCTCTCTATGAGGTGGAAACTCTGAAACCTCTACAAGAAATACATCCTGAAACTGCTGCAATATCGGGCACCTGATAAAAACATCTGCATCCTCAACTTTCTTACCTTGGTCGCTAGAAATATGCAATGCAAATAGCACACACCCTTTTATGCAACTGTGCTTTGCTTTCATAGTTGTCTACATCCTAACTTATGTTTTTTTCTTCTCACCCTGTAAGATTTTTTTCTCTCCATTGTCATCCAAGCACTCAATGGATTTATCATAAAAATCCACCTTAGTCCTGTGAATATATAACTAATCCATACCCAATAGCATATTGTATGATCCCAATGAAAATACATTCAAATGCGCTGATGTAGTCATGCCATTCAACTCAAATGCACAAGCTCTTACCCAATGATGGACTCTTTTCCTTGTACATGTAGACAACTACACTAACTAAGATTCTGCATGTACTTATTTATTCAAACCACACTTATCCACCCTAACATAACTATAATTAGATCCAGGTTCAATCAAAATAGAAACAACTTGATCACAAAGATTATCGTCCATTTCAATGATAGATGTTTGATGGTTTTCCCACCTGTTATATAGTGCTGCATAGATATGAGGAATGCTCTGACCAACATCCCCAACAGTCTCTGCCTCATGTGCACTATAAATCTGAGGCCTACCACCCAGACTCTGCAGACAATCTATCTTGATATGTTCTTTTCCACATGTCCAACACTCCAACTGTCTCGTACCATCACCTTTATGCTGACGTTGTGATCCATATCCCTGTCTGGCTACATTGAACTTCTTGTATGGTGCAATATTTTCCTTCTCTTCTGCATTATGAGGCATTGTTCTTTTCAATTTCCATTTACCTTTACCTTTATATTTTTATTTCCCTTTCCATCTTTGCTGAGATTCATTCTCACGCTTTGAATCCTCGTAACAATGCTTCAATTTAACATTAACTTCCTCAAGTGACTGAGGCTCATCATACTCAATTTGATCTCTAAATGCTAATGGAAATCCACTGAAAAATCTCTGAACTTTAGCATTTTCATCCTCAAGATACGGTACATACCTCAATAGCTTTAGAAATTTAGTCGTATACTCCCCATCTGTGATCGATCCCATTTAGCTCATAGAATTATTTGGCTTTAATGTGGTAGTACCTTTCTGACAAGTACTTCTTCCTGAAAATCCTCTTGAACTCATGCCAACTCAAGTCATCTATCATGATGTCTCTAACCCACTTCACATCTTCCCACCAAATGTTTGCTTTACCTCTCAGGATGAAGATGGATATTCTAGCCTTCATATTATCTGTGTAATTATGCAACTTAAAGAACTTGTTCATCCAAAGTATCAAAGCCTTTGCATATTCCAACTTCTTCAAATATGCATCAAAAATAGGTGGCTTTGCTTTCTTAAACTCATCTGACAAGTATCCCATATCACTCCTCCTATAAGAATGATAACGATAACGATCATAATGTATGTCGAAACTAGAACTAGAGTAGCACTTGTGTCCATTAACTCTCCTATCTGGAGTATCCAACAATTTTCCATCTCTAACCATATCATCTCTGTCTAACCTATGCCCACCATGAGATCTATTGCCATATGTCGCATTAGTTTTGTCCTCCTGCTCATGGCTGATTCGAAGTGGTCCCTGTCGCTGCAAAAAACTATGAAGGATTACTGCATTAACCTCTGCCTATTTCTCTTATCCGTGCATGATTCCATCATTGTATGCTTTACAACTTCTTATTTCTTCCTTCAAGCTTCTCAATGTGTCTGCTAAATCAGAAGATTTCCCAACACCACACTACTCATTTGATCCATAAGGAGAATCTCATGAACTTTAGTCTACCATCTTTCTATTCATATTTATTTCTTCTCGCAAGACATACTATGTTAGCTAAACCAAATAAAAAACAAACCAACGTACCTTAGCATAATTCGAGGAGGATGCATCATCTGCAAGGTCAACCAAATCAGCTTAATACACGTATAAAAATAATCATAATCGCATATAGATGTATAAAATATAGACATAATTCTAACCAGAGTCCAGTCATCAATGCACGACCATATGAATCACATATCATGATATCATGCATAACGAAAACAACCATATCAATGTATACTGACAACATGTAAGCATAAACAAATGTAACCAATCATACACTCATGTATACACATTCCATGAAAATACCCTCAATTTTACATGCCAACATCACTACAACCATGAATAACACCATACATATGAAACAAGCATATAGACCAGAAGGATGAGTAACACATGTGCAACCAACATGAATTCTTGACCAACACACACTGCCCACCCAGTCCAAGGGGTGAACCAAGATCTGATACCAATCTGAAACACCCTCCTCCCACATCTACCCATGTAACTGACCAACCAGAGTAAACATGTGACCAGAGGCTACTATGATCTAATTGTACCTCCTAGATCACCTTAAGGAAGTGGAACTGATGCCACACAACTACACATACCTTATGCACCTGCTACAAGACAACCATGAGCCATCCCAACCTTCTAGGAAGCTAACCCCTTAATCAAAATACCCTTTTAATGCATCAATCCCTCAATCGATGCCATGACATGGGCATAAGTGCGATTGGAACCCTCCAGTTGCTCCCACAGCATGGGTATGCGTGTGACTAGGGACTTTCCCAGGTAGTTCTGTGCCTGCGACCCCAATTTGTGTGCCCCTTTTTCAGGCCCAGGGCTTAGTTCATTGCCTAGAACTCCATGACACTTTCAAAAATGAAATATAACAATGAAATAACGATGTAAATGCAATCACTTGAACAAGGACTTGACTGGACCCCTACAAGCCATGATAGAAATTTCATCAAACATGTCACAAATATGTAATCTATAGGTTTAAACAACAATTATGAGCATAGGGGTCTCATACTTATCTAAGAAACACTAAGAAGCATTGATGCCTTATATCATTAGTTTCATTATCATCTATTAGGTCATATATTCATTTCTCATTCATTTAAAAATCAAAACATGATGAGAACCATACATTTTTATTGTCATAAAACACATTCATAACCAACATATGAACAACAAAAATACTGAGGATACAATGACCATAAATGCTACATAAAATCTAGTAAATTTATACATAAATTACCAAGGAAATGAACTCTTATTAATGAATTAAAAAACCAACCCGGTATGGGACTACCGTGTTCCACCAAACCATAGATTGGCTAAGCCAAATCTCTCTTCACCCAATCACCCCTGTGCCATATTCCAAGCATGAATGCGGGACTCAAAACAAAATAACCAACTAGGGCTTCCTGAGGCTAAACCACCTCACCCTCATCAATAGAAATCGACTTTACCGCAATCCTCACCTGATAACTAGGCCATAACAAGCATAGATGCCACCAGATTTCTCCACCTACACCATGGGGGATTTTCTTGTTTCCTAGTTTCTAGGTTTTAATGCAATCCACATCAGATCACTAGGCCCTAAACAAGACTCCACTCTCCAGACTTTACCATATATCCCATCTCAGAATTCCTAGTCTTGATGGAGAGCACCCACCTCTAGGCTTTACCATATATCCCTCCATTCACTAGTTGAGGATTCCTAGGCCCACCAAGGAAACAAAAAATCCGGCTTTAACGCAACCCACAATATGGTTCAAGGATTACTAGGCTATGTGTTATTTCATTTAGAGATCCACCTCAGTCAACTTCAAATCCATATGGCAATCCAGCTCAACCAAAACATGAGAACCCCATCACACCATGGCTATCCGGAAATGGAAAAGCTAGGATGAAAACCATTGTCACACCTGGAAAAACCCATGCCAATGATAGAAATAGAACCAAGAACACAGATGCATAACCATGCATTCCAAATCTAGCAAGGAAACCACACATGCAAATCGATATCTGCAAAGAATCTCATTGTAGCTACCTGAGCCTGCTTTTCCTTGCTTGATCTTTGCTTCCTCTTTGCCTCCTTTGAATTTATTAATCCAATGCTAAAATTCTCTAAGAAATATCTAAGTTTCCAAGAGTGAGAGAGAGAGAGAGAGAGAGCTCCAAACCTGAACTGACAAAAGGTACCAAGTGATCCTCAAAAGCCTTTTATCAATTAGGTCTCTATTTTCTTCATTTTCCATTATTTTTCTTAATTTTCCATTCTTTTCCTTCATTTTCCTCCTCACATGTAACCTCTGACCTTTCACCTTCATTTTCTCCTAATTTCCAATACTTTCATAAATAAATTTCCAAAAATGTCATTTTTCCTTTCCAAATGCCTTTGCCATTTTATTTTCCAATTTCCTTAGCCATAATAAACTGAAATGAACACCCACTAGGATGTTTTGCCCAACATTCAACTTGGAATAAGTGTCCCATAACTGTGGTTATTATTTTTCCTTTATTAACTTTTATTACATGGAATTTTCACCAGGGATGTTACACAACCCCGTATGTGTATCATCAAGTCCCTCCTCCACATCTACCTCTGCATCATCCTCTGGATCAACATCCCATTGTGTTGTTGGTCCTTTCAAATACTTAAGTGTATTATTATGCTAAAGGCTTATGGAATTGTGCACAACAACTAACTTCTTTGCTCTTTTAGAGGTAAGCTTGTTCCTCTTCATAGAGTGGATGAAGCTATATGTGGACCAATTCCTCTCTGATCCAGAGGAACTAGAAATCTAAGACAACAAACACATAGCTAGATGTGTGATATCTAGAGCACCATCCCTATGAATCCTAGTCCACCAACCAATTGGGTCATCTTGGGCTAGATCAATGCGATCTACTCGAGCACTACGTGTGTTGAAGGGGACACTAAGAGATGCAAACTGAACAAATTGTCTTCGAAGTTTTTTCCCCTCCTTCTCATTTTACATTATTTCAATTGCATCTAGGAAGCCATTCTTTACCTCAGGATCATCAATAAGAGGCACTCTCCCAGGCCTTTCAACATACCATTAATTTGGGTTTAATGCATATGATGCCATGTGTAAAGGTGTGTTCATGTGATTCCACCTAGGTTGAATTATGGCTCAAATCTGGGATGTATATAACTCTAATGAGGGCTCCCTCTGCTGAATGGATTCCTTCACTCGACCCAACATGTTATCAAAGGTCTCATAGATTTATCCAAGACTGGGAGCATCTGGATCAATGTAACAAATGACCTCCACAATAGGGACTAAGAATGAAACCAAATAAGAACAATATTCCCACAAATCATTGTCAAACACCTGAAGCCTGACCTTCTTCCCCAAGTTTGTCTTTGATTCTGACTACCTTTGTAACAGACTCGGGCAAAAAGTTCATGTGATGAAAGTTAATAAAGGAAAAAATAAGACCACATTTAAGGGACACTTATTCCAAGCTGAATGTTGGGAAAAGATATCCCAGTGGGCATCACTGGATGTGTTTATGGCTAAGGGGAAATTAGCAAAGGAAGTGACTAAGGCATTAAATAGGAAAAAAGGTATCTTGGCACATTTATTTATGAAAATAAAGGAAATTGGGAGAAAAGGAAGGTGAAAGGTCACAAGTAGCACGTGAGGAGGAAATTGAAGGAAAATAACGGAAAATTGAAGAAATTAGAGGCATGAATGATAAAAATACCCCAAAGCATAAGTCGGAAAGCTTTTGTTAGTTCAACTTTTTGCCAGTTCATTTTCAGAATTACACTTAGAGAGGAGAAGAGCACCAAGAAGAGAAAAAGATCAAGCAAGCAAAGGAAGGAAAAGCAAACAAATGAAGGACAAGGAAAGAAAAGGAAAGGAAAGATCAAGCAAGGAAGAGTAGGAGCAAGCAGATTCAATAGGAATACTTCCAGGTAACAGATTGCATGTATGATTTCTTAGTTGGTTTTAACATGCAAGGTATGTGCATGTTGTTATTTGGTTCTTTTGTTGTCGGCAGCATGGTTTTTTTGGGTTTTGATAGTGGTTTTCATCATTTCCTTGCCTTTTTTTGGATAACCATGTTGTGATGGTATTATTCTTGGTTTTTAGCTTTGGAATTTCCAAATAGTTTCATAACCCGGGGTAGAGGTGGTCTCAGGAACATTCCCAAAGATCTAGGAATCCCTTGACTGGTTTTGGCGGGATACACGGTAAATCCTGAGTATGGTGTCTTCGTAAGGGCCTAGTGATCTTGTGTGGATTGCGATAAATCTTAGAGACAAGGAGATGTAAAATTCCTCAAGGATAGTGATGAGATCCAGATGCATTCCAAGCTCGGTTCAGTTTTGTGATCTCGGTGCTGGTTTAGGTGAGATCACAGTATGGTGAGGCTGGAGGCGGTTTAACCTCTGGATTCCCTTGGCTGTTTTTGGATTTTTTTATCCATGAGATCCCAAATTCATGCTTGGAATATGGCATGGGGGTGACAGTTTGAAAGAAAGATTTGGTTCAACCATGCCTATGGTTGGGGGCTACGTGGAAGTCCTGAACTTGGTTGGCTCTTGCCTATGTTTAATGAAATCTAAGTTCTCTTTCTCTGTACCTGTATTTATGTGGCTTTAATGGTTTTTATCTTATGGTTATTTATGTGTTTATATATTGGTTATAAGAATGGTTATGTGACTGGTTCTATTCATGGTTAATTTCATGTGTTTACTTTTAACTGGAAGAATAATGGATGCAAAACCTAATTAATGTTAAGACAACTGATGGGAGAGGGTGGCGATCCTTCTTGATAAGTTTCATATTAATTTCGAGTCCCTTATGCTCAATCTTGTATTCATGACCCATAGATTGCATGGTTTCCAAGTGTTTAATAGAATGTCAGTCTCGGTTGGGGATGACCAGGCCTAGTCCCGGTGTCTGCTTTTGGTTTACAAGCATTGTCCTTGTGTAATTTATGAATTTTGAAAGTTACAGGGATTTCTGGGCAGAGGTGTAGCCCCAACCCTGGAATCTAGCTTTAAAATCCATAGTCGTTGGCACAACACTGAGTAAAAAATTCCACAGTTTCATTGATGCTGGCCTGTGGGAGCGACTTGGGATTTCTAGTCGCATTGATGCTTTGGCAAGGGAGCGATTGGTGGTAAAAATCATGGAAAAGTCAGGTTGGCTCAAAGGATGGACACTTGGAGGGGTTGGGTTACTCCTGGAGGGTCTTGTGGCACATGAAGGAAATCAATAAGATTTGTTCGTCGACTCCATTTCCTTAAGGTCACCTAGGAGGTTGAGTCTGGTAATAATTGTCCATCATCTCATGTTCACCAATGGTAAGCTTGTGAAACTGGGTAGATGTGAAGGGAGGTGTACATTAAAGGTGGTATCATAGCGTGGTTGTGCTCTCTTTGGGAAAATTCCTATGTTGTCAAGTTTATTATCAACATGAATGGGATTAGGGTATATTGTTGGTATGGCCATGCATGATGGTATATGTTGATATACTGATTATTTGGATATGTTTGTGATTATACATGTACATGATAATGTGGACTGATCTTGCAAATGAGATAAGCCTCCTCTGAACAACAATAAGGTATGGATTTTATTTTGGTATCTATTTGTTTTTCTGACATCATATACTTGAAGGAAGAAGAGAATTGAGGATGATGAGAAAAATGGTAGACTATAGTTCCCGTGACTCTCCTTGTAGATCAGTTGGGCAACAAGGAGATGAGTATTCTCTTGTTGTGGCAGATACATTGAGGATCTTGAGGGAAGAGATCAGAAGTTGTAAGGTAGATAATGACAGGTTGGTTGAGCTCAGGAAATAATTGCAAGGGCTCAGTAAAAGCAGATAGAGGTTAATGCGGCGGTTCTTCAGAGGTTGTCATAGTTGCAGAAATGGGAACATATGAGGATCAATCAAGAGTAGGAAGAAAATACTAATGGAGCCTATGGTAGCGGTTCTTGGTCCATACACAAGTTGGATAAATGGGACACAGTTAGAGGTGGAAAATCATTGGACACACCTCACAAGAGGACTAGTATGTGTGGTCATCATTATAGTTTCTCTTCCAGGAGACGTCATCATAGTCACCAGCGTCATCATCCTTATAGGAGGGGTGATTATTTGCCTAAGTATTTCAAGAAATTCAAGCCACATACATTTGATGGATATATGAAGAAGTCAGAAGATGCATAGGAATGGTTGCTTGGGATGAATAATTTCTTCATATTGCATAGTTATATAGAGAACATGAAATCCAAGATAACCACTTTCAGCCTTAAAGGGAAAGCAAATATCTGGTGCGAGGATTTGAAGAATGTTAAAGTTATTCAGGATGATCACTTGACTTGGGATGAGTTTGAGAGGCTCTTCAAGAATAATTACCTATCGGAGAGGTACTATGATGCCATAGTTAAGGAGTTTTTTGAGCTGCAGATGGGTTCCATGACAGATGATGAGTATACTATCAGGTTCTTGGAGTTGTTGAGATATGTGCTTTACCTCAAGGAGAAGAAGGGCAAGGTTCAAAGATTCATAAGCTGGATTCCAGTAGCATACAAAGACCAGATTGAGTTTGATGAGCCTAGATCACTAGAAGAACCCATTTGAAAGTTGAGGCATTGTTATGAGTATTCAAAGCGCAAAGTTGAGCCTAAGCGTGACTTGAAAGGAAATGAGAAAGATAAAGGAATATGGCCAACAAATTGGGGAAAACCTCAAGATGCAGGTGTTAAAGAAAATGTGTTTCCTTACAAGAAGTTTAGTACAATTGAGCAGGGACATGGATCGCTGCTGAGAGAGCAACAAATTAGAGGTGATGCTAGAGCACTGTTGCAGTATTGGATATGTGGAAAGGATCATCACAAGAGGTATTTTACGCAGTATCAAGGTGGTACACCCCATATCTATAATGAACAGGAGGCACAAACATTTGGGGATGTTGGTCATAGAATTCCTCAGATTTATGCAGTTGTGGACAACCGGCAGATGGATCACTAGGCATATATCATTGAGATGGAAAGTAAGTTTTGTGATCAAGTTATTTCTATTTTGATTGATCCTAGATCTAGTTATAGTTATGTTAATCCTGACCTTGTTAATAAGCGTGGCTTGAGAAAAAAGTGCATGCAGAATCTTGGTTGGTGTTGTTGGCTACAGGTACGAAGAAGAGAGTTCACCATATGGTAAGAGCTTGCAATTTGAGTTAAATAGTATGCTTACAACAACACATTTGAATGTACTGCCATTGGGATCGTATAACATGATTTTGGGTATGGATTGGTTATACCTTCACATGACCAAAGTAGACTTTTATGACAAGGCCATTGAGTGCTTGGATGATAATGGAGAAGAGAGAATTTTGCGGGGAAACATGAAGCCTACATCAATGAAGATGGTCACCGCTATGCAGGCTAAGTGTAGTTGCAGAAAACGTGGTGTGATGTTTGCAGTGCATGTTTCTACTGACAAGGGAAAGGATGTTAGGGATGAAAAAATCTTCCAAAGATATCTTGTATTGTAGTAGTTTCGGGATGTGTTTCCAGCAAAGCTTCCAGAGTTACCTCCTCACAGGGAAGTGGAATTTTCTATTAAGTTGGTACCAAGGGCATCACCATCATCAAAGGCACCTTATAGGATGAGCATGCCAGAGTTAGTAGAGTTGAAGTTGCAACTAAAGCAAATGCTTGACAAGGGATACATTAGGTTGAGTGTATCACCTTAGGGTGCACTAGTGTTGTTCGTAAAGAATAAGGATGGCACTCTCAGGTTATGCATTGATTAGAGGCAGTTGAACAAAGTGACGTTCAAGAACATGTATCCATATCCGTGGATTGATGACTTGTTTGATTAGTTGAAGGGAGGAGAAATCTTCTCTAAGATCGACTTGAGATCAACATATCATTAGGTAGACATCAAAGGAGACAACATCTAAAAGACCACCATTAGGACCAGGTATGGGCATTATGAGTTTGTTGTAGTTCAATTCGGTTTGGCTAATGCCCCAACTACATTTTTGTGTTTGATGAATAGTGTGTTGTGTCCTTATTTGGAAAAGTTTTATATTGTATTCATTGATGACATATTGGTATATTCTAAGAATGAGGAAGAGCATGTCGATCATTTAGCAACAATGTTGAGATTTCTAAGAGAGCATCAGTTATATGCTAAGCTTAGCAAGTGTAGTTTATTCTAGACAAAGGTACACTACTTGGGACATGTTGTTTCCAAGGAAGGCATAACAGTAGATCCAAAAAAGATAAGAGCCATCATGGAGTGGGAAGCTCCTAAGAATGTGTAGGAATTTAGGTCGTTTATGGGATTAGCAGGTCACCATAGGAGGTTCATTAGGAACTTCTCATGCATTGCATATCATATTACATATTTGCAAAGTAAAGGTAAGAAGTTTTAATGGACAGAAGAATGTGCAGCTGAAGTAGTTGTTGACAAATGCTATAGTTCTTAAGATTGAAAATCCAGATAAATAATTCGCGGTGTGTACAAATGCTTGTAAAAGAGGACTAGGTGGAGTCCTTATGCAAAAGGGACATGTGGTATGCTATGAGTATAGGAAATTGAATGAGCATGAACAGAACTACGTGACTCATGATCTTGAGTTGGCATCTATTATTCATGCGTTGAAAATCTGGAGGCAATATCTTCTTGGAAGTAGATTTGTATTGCTGAGTGAACATAATGAGTTGAGATATTTGTTTGACTAATTTAATCTGAATTCCAATCAATATAGATGGTTGGCCACCCTTACTGAGTTTGACTTCAAGATCAAATACATTAAGGGAAAGGAAAACAAGGTTGCAGATTCTCTTAGCAAGAAAGTACAAGTGAACCATATAGTAGCTATGAGTTCCTATGGGACAGACTTACATGATTGGATCTTACAAGCATGACAAAAGGATAACAGGTATGTGGAGCTCATGCACATGTTACAATAAATTACTTGTACGGTTGCAGGTACAGGTGATTAGGATGCAGACTATCATCTCACGGCATATGGTTTGGTGAGATTTAGGGACAGGATCTCTGCGTCGGATGACATTGAGCTCAAGAAGCTTGTTGGTGAGATTTGGTATTGCACCAAGAGTGCTGCAACTCCCAGGGGATGCCCTACTTTACTTTATCAACTTGGGGTTCGTACAAAATTTGAGGTGACAGTTCTATATACACAGTAGATGTATTCTGTTCATGTCATCCTCTTCTGCTTTACGAAAGGGTGCTACTTCTATGGGTTCTCAATGAAGTCTTTCACACTTCAATGAAACTAAAATAAATTGCAGAAAGGAAATGACAGAATGGAACTAATTTAATGTGTAGGAAGGAAATGACTGTAAGAAACTAAATTAAATTGTTGAAAGGAAATTGTTGAGGAGGTAAATCCCCTCTGCGGACAGAGGCGATCCCTACTAGCCCAGCAGGGGTCTAGCAACAAACAAACAATGCTATGACGCAAGCTCCTAATTACGAATGAAAGACTTGGGATAGAAGCCTACCTGGATTCCAACTCAGAAAAGATATAACTCGCATTAACATGATGTAAAATGGAGTGGAACCATAATCATAGTCATCTATTAAGTAATAAACGAATAGAAGTTACAACCAAGTTCTGACGTCGCAGCTTCCTTCGAACGGGTCTCCGGTCGTCCACATCTCGCAAAGCTCGCCAAGGAAAGGGAAAACCTCTCGAGAGTCTCGTAACAATGGTCTCCTCGCTTGAATGGGCCTTAAGGGAAAGAAGGGATTCTTTATAGCACAAAGGCACTTGGGAATAGGGAGATGCAAAGCTTCAGCACTTCCAGACTAGCTTGCCATGGATCTGAGCAGGCTTTTATAGATGGGGAAGGAGGGAGTTGGGATCCCTATTATTATGGGATTGGCCCTATCAACAAGGAAGGTTCCATGGGAGGTGGCAAAACCAATTCCCTTCCATAGAACTCCCGCAACCAAACCTCCCAACTCAAGATAGGCAGTGGTTTGTGAGTTTGTTTGAACTCAACTTCCGCCATCCATATTTAAAAAACAGTCCCTAAAATGGGTGGCGCGATTACTGCTCTATGACAGAGCGCCAAGTGGCGCGACCTCTTTACAGGATTTCCCTGATTGGCGCGAGCACTGAACTGTCTACCCGCGCCAATGCAAAAAGAGCTGTTTTTCATGGATTTTGCAAGGAGATGTCTCAGAGAGAATTGAAGTTCATACTCGAGAGGGATGCATTGATGATGTTTTCAAGGCATGATGGTGTTCACAGGTCCACATAATGGGTCCTCCATTGTGCGGGACGGGGAATGGTAGGGACGGTGACAAATTACTGTGTAACAGATGCCCCCTAAAGCATGAGGCCCGAGAGAGAGAGGGGTGAAATGCTTTACGAGAACATGTCCAACCGAAGGCCCGCCGTCGAAAAACCTGCGCAGAAAGATACAACTGATATCTCAAGTACATGATGTATATGGTATGGACGCAGCCATCCGAACAGAGTATGCTATAATCCGGATCCAGGGTATGGGCGCAGCCATCCAACTAAGATCAAACAACTAGACTCAGGTATGGTCGCAGCCATCCAATCAGTGAGTCATGTACATAATGATAATAATCCACAATCGCAGCCTGGATTACAACAGACACAATCCAGGGTCTTGCGCTCCATCTCGACCCAAACAAGTACAAGTTCGAGCATGTGAATGTGTGAGCTGATGTCGAACATGCAAGAACATCGTCTGATTACCAGCCAATGATGAAAGCCGTTAACAGACGCGAGAGAAACCACCAATAATGACAATGGTCCTCAAGGTACTACAGGTACAATCTACGGCGTGCGAATAAATGAGTTGACGTCGAACACCCGCAGAATCATTCGATCGGAAGTCAATGATGTAAACTTCACGTCGAATGCGACGAACCTGCCATTGAGGCATGCAGGCTCCAAGGTACCATAAGGAGTCTCTAGACCAACTTCCTGGATAATGAGTTGAAGTCGACAGGAAGTGACCTTGATCGAAGGTGGACCATAATGATTCCCACATCATCGACACGAGACAGAGGAACATAATGTTTTGTTGTGAATCGGGGCCATATGAGAAACAGAGGAAGGTTGATATTCGCAGAGGCCAACTTCTCTTGAACATATAAACGGCACGACAATGGACTTGGCAGTATTTGACATCAACAGATCAAAGGTCATGGCGACGAGGCAGTGAACCGATGAGAGGTCAAAAGAGATTACCCAAACCCATGGAAGCAAAGTGAAGCAACGAGATGAGATGTCCCCAACCCGACACGAATGCAGACAAGTGCCATGTTCAAGAGCGACATACTGCCGACGACAACGACAATGGTTCCATTTTCCCCCACCATTTCTGGCGAGTACCCCAATTATTTTTGATAACAAGCTTGAAGGGGATAGCATATGCTTGCGATATAAGTCCGCCCTTCGGGTGAATCCATCCTAGTGCATTTAACGAGTCCTAGGAAGGAGAAACTCGGAGAACGTCATTTCGACGGAATCCAATGTCATCAGGGTTTAACGAGTCTGACAAGGGAAGAACTCGGCGTCTTTTCATGTTTAGAGAGTTTGAAAAGACAGCGGAAAAGAAAACTCCACAGGTCCCTTTTCGTAAATAGTTCCCCAGATCCGAAAAGGTAGAAAACAATATCCGGGAAAACCTCCTAGTCGCGATAGGCTAGGGTATTTCTTTTTTGTAATCGATCCAGCCCAGCCCGAAAAAGGGTTAAACTTATATTGGGTGAATGTCGATTCGTGTCCATTTTAACGAGATCGAAACGACAAGGGCCTCGGCGATCTTTTCATATTTAGAGAGTCAGAAAAGAGCTGAAAGATGACTCCAGAGTGACTTTTCGTGTATTTACCGAGTCCGAAAAAGTATAAAATACAACTCGTTTCCACCTTTTAAGTCGCAAAAACCTGCCGCTGCACATACCCAACAAGCGTAAAATCCATTTTCGACATAATACATGCAAATATTTGACAAAAATAACTTTTTAGAGCTCATTTAACGTCGAAAAGTTATAAATATGTCTAATTGGTAAAAAATGAAATTACTTTTTACTATTTACCTTGTGGAGAGCAACAGTGGTCCATTTGGAGCAGAATCTTCCGACGGTGATTGCGACCAATCCAGGCAACCATTCAGCGTCTCGTTTGTGACAGGTAAGAGGCGCTCCTTTTCTCTTTCTTTCCATACATTTTTTAATGATTTCCCTTCATAAATTAGCTCTGTAAGGGCACTTTTGAAATTTTAGGGCCGGGCCCAGTGGCGCGGGTATCGGGCACGGACCTGCGCCACTGAGCTCTTTTTACTAAAGGGGCCGCGCCACCTGGCGCGACTGTTAGCAAAACAGTCGCGCCAGTGGCGGAACCCAAATTTCCGCCTAAAATTCCGACATTTATACCAAATTTCTTGAATTTTGAAGCTTACAAAAGATCTAATCAGGGGCTTTTGACCATGTGAATGCAGATAAACACTCAAAATGGAAATTGAATGGAAGGAACGAGAGCACGGAGATGAGGATGAAGAGGCCATGCAAAGCCAGGCTTGCATGAACGCTCTGAGAGACTGCGGATTGAAAAAGTTCTTCCTCACGCCATGTTTACGAGCTCAGCCCGAGCTTCTCCAATATCTAATCAACATCTGGGATGAAAATCACCAAGTATTCAGAATACGAGACCAGGTGCTGGAATTGGAGGTCACTGAAATTTATTTCATTACTGGATTGTCCCGCAGAGGTCCAATCCCTGTACTGACTGGGAGCAGACCATCAGGGGAAAAGATGGAAGAGGTAATGGCGCGGGTGTGCTGAGGGGCACAAAAAGGATCAGGAAGTAAGAAAGTATACATCTCCACCATCCCTGATCTAGCACTGAGAGTAGTTCTCCACACCATTACGCGGGCTGCTGGGTCGCAGGCTCCGCACGAGGCCACGAAGACTCAACTCCTGTTAGCCTCATAATGCATGGGTCCCCGACTGTATGATTGGGCAATAGCTGTGACCATCAATATGAAAAGGCAGCTCACAAAGTGCAAACAGGGGAAACTGAAGCAGTTTGGGTATGGTTCTATCTTGGTATCGTTCATTCTGGAACGCATACCAACCTTCCAGGGCCAAGAGGCCCATGTGGCGAGTCCGGTACCACGAGAGCCGCGAATGGTTCGCTGGGCAGCACTGATGCCCAGATCTGGAGGTGGCCAACAGATGTCCTGGAAGCCAGAGTTCTTTAGGTGGCTACGGCGCCAACTGATCGTTGTGGAAGATTGGCCCTATTCGGGAACTGACTTTACAGGAGACCCAGATCTCCCACTACCAGAAGGGGATGACTGGGACGAGGAGCTGGGTAAGACCTCAAATTTTGATTTCATGTTTATATGTTTTTTTTTTTTTTTTCCAATACACACTTGTCTTAACACAATTATATATGCATGCAGATGTAGGACCTGAGAGACCAGCCGGGATGTCTCCTATCTCCCGGAGGACACAACTCGCCCCTGAGATCCAGGGGGAAGGCACCGGAGGAGAGGCACTGGTCCAGAACCTCGAGGGGATCGTCCATGGGATCCCAGACTATGCCCGGCTGTCAGACGTACCGATGGAGTACCAGCGCCATACGGTGGGAGTTCCAAACCGGCTCCACCGAATCTTGAGGCGGCTAGTGCGTGCAGTGACGTGCTATCATGAGCACCATGCGGATTAGTCTCTAGGATTTATGCCACACCTATTTTTGAGAGACAGAGTGTCTCAGGATGTATTAAGACAATTATGTATATTTTTTGAGTTTTATGCGACACACTTTATGTAAACATTTCGATATCTATATATACATATCTATTTCTGGATGAGTCTTCTTTACATGTGATGATGATTTATAAATTGCGCAAATGCCTGTCTAACACCAAATTTGCTACTGCATCTATTAATGTATTCAAATGTCTGGGTATATGATGATATGTAATGTATTCAAAATTCCTTTCCAGTAATCGAATACGCAAATACAATCGTAAAATGGACGGGTTTCTTACCGAATAGTGCCCGTTCAGCTGCAACACTACAAGTTGTGAATCTAGGTACACGAGCAATTCACGGATACCAAGGTTTATTGCCTCGGTTAATAATTCCAATACGGCGCTATATTCCGCGATATTGTTCGTGGTACGTCCTAAACAAACACCTTGCAGGTCGATCAACTCACCAGCAGGATCGTAGATTACCCAGGCTGCAGAAGACAAATTCCTGGTACTGCGGGAGGCACCGTCCGCGAAACCAACAAATAGATGAATAGACATCTGCACAACCAGGAAGACCCGATCAGCAGAAAGATGTTTACAAAGCACACCACACCATGCACACAAATGACAATCACACACCTATGTACACACACCACACCAAGAAATCATTTCAGGCGTAGTACTTCTTAAGGTACAGCCCATTTCTGGGTTGCGCCAATGGAACTCCTTCGTAGTCTATAAGCTCGTAGGCCCCATTTTTTAAAACACGTTTTACTATATAAGGCCCGTGCCACATAGGCTGGAGCTTCCCGGCACCAAGCTTGTCATGTGCCTGATCGTATAAGAGGACTAGGTCTCCTTCGATGAAAGAACGGGGAGAAACAGATTGATCAAAATGAGATTTGACCCTCTTCTTTTGTGCTTCGATGATCAAAGCAGCTAGACGACGGGTTTCATCCAACCGTTCGAGATACAGAAGACGCTCTTCCTCAGGAGAAGTATCCGGTAAGAGCTCCACGGCTAATTTGAGCGAAGGAATTTCACATTCAACCGGCAAAGTAGCTTCCAGACCGTACACCAGTTGGAATGGTGTGAATCCGGTTGCACTTTTAGCAGATGTTCGGTACGCCCAGAGAGCTCAGAACAGTTGGAGATGCCAACTGGATTTATGAATCCCAACTGTTCGTTGAAGCATGGTGACCAAAACTTTGTTCACTGCTTCAACCTGACCGTTCGCTTGAGGGTAGTATGGCGTTGAGCTGTCGTGACGCAGGCCCAACGCAGCTGTCAGCTCCGCCATCATGTAATCACGGAAATGAGTACCGTGATCAGTGACGATAGCTTGAGGAACCTCGAATCGTGCAATAACATGGTTGAATAAAAATGAAGCAACCGTTCTTCCGTCAGCAGCAAGTGTAGGCATCGCCTCGGCCCACTTAGTGAAGTAGTCGACGGCGACAATGATATACGCATGCCCCCCGGCCGAGTGAGGGTTACACGTCATAAAATCTACGCCCCATTTCGCGAAAGGGCCGACGGTAATAACGGGATGCAAAGGCAATGGCGGCGCGCGCATCTTGCGCTGAAAAATCTGGCACGGATGGCATTTTCGGACTGCAGTGATACAATCCTTGAATATAGAAGGCCCGAAATAACCTGCCCTCAGAATCTTTTGGGCAGTGGCATATCCGGACATGTGTCCACCACAGGCGCCACTGTGGCAGTCATTCAAGACTTTCTCAGCCTCGTCCAAGGTAAGGCATCGTCGGAGCACCAAATCTACTCCAATACGATATAAGGTATCTCCTACTATGCGGTAGGGTTGGGACTGGTGCCGAATCCGACGGCGTGCAACTTTATCCAACTCAGACCGAAATGTCGCGGTCTGAAGATACACTATGATGTCACCGTACCAAGGATCACGAGTATAGATAAGAAACAGCGTTTCGTCCGGTATATGATCTTCAGAGTGTTCAGGAAGAGAGTCTGTAGGGAGAGAACATATCAAATCCGCGAAGACCAATGATTTAGTTGACTTGGCAGTGGTGAACTCCAAATCAAACTCCTGCAGGATGACGATCCATTTGGAGTACTTTCCCCCTAGTAATTGTCTAGAAAGAATATACGTCATGGGGTTGCAGTCTGAAACCACTGTTATCGTGCGCAAAAGGATGTAATGGCGAAAGCGTTGTACGGCGTGTACGACTGCTAAGGCCAACTTCTCAACATGTGCATAACGCGTTTCCGGGTCGAGAAGGTTCCGAGATAGGTAATAAACAACATGTTCGTCACCGTTCTCGTCATCCTGCACCAAGACCATGGCGATGGTGCTTAATGCGGCGGCTAGATACAAAGTGAAGTCGCGGTGGTAGTCCGGAGGAAGAAGCAACGGAGCATTGACGAGCAATGTCTTCAGCTTCTCAAAGGATTCTTGAGCGATTTCGTCCCAATGAAAGGGAACATTCTGCTTTAACAAACGAGTGAATCCTTTGGCCACCTCGGCGTAATTCGGGATGAAGCGCCTAAGAAAATTCGCTTTCCCTTGCGGACTCTGCAACTGATAAAGGGAGGAGGGTGACGGGAGATTTATAATGGCCTCAACCTTCAGAGGGTCGAGGCGAATTCCGTCTTTCGAGACTATAAAGCCTAAAAGACGGCCAGAATCGACGCAGAAGACGCACTTATGAGGATTGAGCCTAATATTGTAGCGTCTGCAACGAAGAAATATCTGGCGAAGATGCTCGGGATGATCCTCTCGCTTACCCGAATGGGCAGGCAAGTCGTCCAGATAAGGCTGGACAATATGGCGAATATCATGAAAAGCATATGACATTGCACGCTGAAACGTGGCGCCAGCGTTCTTTAAGCCGAACGGGAGTTTTTTGTATGCAAAAGTGCCCCACGGACAGATGAATGTGGTCTTATGTTGATCCTCAGGTGCAATGTTAATCTGGTTGTAACCTGAGAAACCGTCCATTAAGGAGTAGATCTCACTCCCAGCGCAATCGTCGATAATCTGATCGATAAACGGAGTGGGATAATTGTCCTTCGGACAGGCGCGATTGATATCGCGATAATCTACACAGACTCGAATGGTACCCTGCTTTTTATCGACAAGGACGATATTGGACACCCATTCTGTAAGGGGGATAGGATAAATAAACCCCGCGTTCAGAAGTTTTTCAACCTCTGCCTTGATAGCGGCGGCTTTCCGAGGATGCATGGGACGCAAGCGTTGGCGCACGGGTTTCACACCTGGATAGGTTGGAATCTCGTGCACGACAATACTAGGATCAATTCCCGGCATTTCCTCGTAGGACCATGCAAAAACATCTCTGAATTCTTTGAAAAGTTCCGTATAGACCTGAATCTCTTCGGAAGAACAAGTCACACCCACATGAATGTTCTCAACAATCCCTGGTTTAACAGAGATGTTGATAGGAACAGTTTGAGTAATGTTACTCAGATTACCCTCCGAAAAAACCTCGTGCGTCAAGATCGGTGTTTGAAGAGGAGGGGAAGGAACCTGAGTAGCATAGCGCTCCAGACAGTCAGTCATTGCCCCCAAGCTAGGCATAAACGAGGAACGATGATGTCCATCGCCCCAGGGTAGCTCCTCAAGAGACATAGTTTCAATGATAGCCTCATATGAGGGAAAAGTCTCTCTAAGAGGATCAGGTGAATCAGCCTGACCAAGCCAGGGGGATTGTGAGTAAACGTCAAGAGCCATGCTCATCGGAGCATGCTGAGGAGGTGGAGGGTCCGATGCGTCAACAATCTCACAGTAGCTGATCTATACTGGCGTTAAAGGCATGGATTCTCCAAACTCATATACCTGCTCAGGTGTAGGAATAAGCCAGGGGTCATCAGTCCTGGACAACATGTTGACTTGAGCGGTATTCGGTGGCGGTGCGGGGAATATACCCATGAGAACAGGGTCCTTGAAAAGACCAGGTCCTATGCTGTCTGGGGGATTCGGAATTTGATCCACATACGACACGTTGTTCTCAGAGCTAGAGGTAAAAAACGACAACTGATCTACCGTGACAATCTTGCCCTCGTGAGGGAACTTAATGAATCGAAAGACAGTAGACGGCACGCAGAGCATGGCATGGGTCCAGCTGCGGCCAAGAAGTATATTGTAGTTGAGTTTAGCGTCAACTACTTCTACTTCTACGTTGACAGTTTTTCCCTGTAATGTGATCGCAAGACTCTCGAGAACTCCCAGGGGTTTAGACTCCCGACCATCAAATGCCTCAAGGGAATTGGGAGATGACGACAAAGTTGGAGAGCCGATGGCCTTCCAACAAGCGGAGGACATAACGCAAGTAGATGCACCCTCATCTACGACGGCTCTGTGAACGTTCAGACCGTTAATCCCGACTTGAATGACCAAAGAAATTTGATGTGGAAGCCAGGGAGTAAAATTCTCCAGATCAAAGGTGAGAAGGCTCGAGTCGGCGGGATCGATACCACCGATGGCAGACAGTAAAGCCTTCCGTTGTGAAGGACAACTTTGAAGAACCTCAAGTGCAGACATGGCACATGGCGCCTGTGCCAGATCCTCAACGATGCTATAATGTTGAGCGGCACGAGCGTTTGGATTATAAGAGGATCTTCGAAGAACACCCTTGGGAGGTGGCTTCACAACGGGTTCGAGAGTCGGCTTCTCGATTTCCAATGGACCAGAAACAGGTGGGGGAGGCGGTCCATCCGCAACTGCCTTCCCGGGTGCCTGCTGCTGACTATTGTAATCCTTCGATCTCGTAGCGATAGTGATAGGTGCATTAGTCTTCATCATGAAAACCTGAGACCCAAACGGTGCAGATGATGAACTTTGTTCGACCATCTGGGTCTGCTGAGATGGAAATGGCTCTTTTAAAACAGCCGGAGTCCCTTTTGAGCCTTTAAGAAGTTGACTAATTTCGGACCGTCGTGGACAATCCTTAGTGTAATGGTCACCTTCACAGATGAGGCAAGGGAATTTCGGTTTACGTTGGGAGCCATCCTCAGTTCGAGATTTAGATTCCGGTTTCGGGGCATCGGATTTTGATTTTCCTTTGCCCTTCTTCTTCCCCTTGGAGGATTTGTCCGTAGGATTGGCCTGGACGGCATTCACCTCCGCGGTTTTACCAGAATCGGATGAGGGGGAATGAGCAGAGGTATTGTTGGAAGAATTAGCCTTCTGCTTCCCATTCGAAGACTTCTTCGAATTTTGAGAAACGGAACCAATGACACCATCCACCGTAGGGGTAGGCGGGGCCTTTGTGGCTCCGGGCCGTGGAGCATCAGGCAGGATGTCATAAAGCGTGCCAGATTGCGAATAAACAAGATCCACGTACTGGGCACGCGCGATAGCTTGTTCCTCCGTCACACACGCTCCCATCGCGATATCCTGAGCGATTTTATTGACAAAGGAGGTGGTGAACCAGTGAGTCAAAATCTGATCGGGTATGTGAAACTTGATCAGTCGACGACGGCGCCGCCACTCATGGATGTGATCCGAGATGTGAGTGGCCGAGTCCTGCTTCAGGGAAGACAGGAGGTGCGTCCCAGTCTCATACCGGACTGGTAATTGGAAATGCGTGAGGAAAGCCATAGCTAACGAGTTGAAATCCTGAAAAATACCACGGGACAGCTCTATGTACCACTTAGCAGCAGCTCCTGTTAACGTACGCTGGAAAAGACGCAAACGAACTGAATCGTCAGTCCAAGAGTTAGACGAACACCAGAGGTGATACGTCATCACATGCGCTTGGGGGTCTTCTCCAGATTTGCCCTCAAACTTGGGACAGTCTCCTGGTATCTTGGTTGGAACCGGGGGCCAATATGGATTATGAGCAATCGGATCATTGGTCAACTTCGAAACGTCCGGTAGATCCAAGGTAGCCAGGAACGGCAATGGAGGATTAACTACCATGCCAGTCCCAGGATAAGGTCCGGTACCTGCGTTCCACGATGGTTGTGAATATCCCTGCCCCCACGGGTTCTGTCCCGTAGGATTCTGACCGTAGGGGGCATGGTTTGTATAACCAGACTGATTTGGTTGCTGGTAACCATTGTGTGGGGCTTGATAACCAGGATTCGGGCCCTGATTAGGCGTCTGCCCTGTATAAGCAGCGTTTGGATTTGGCTGCTGAGCGTAGGTAGAACCGGGTGGAGGAGGAGGATACTGAGAGCCTCCAGAGTGGTTATAGTTTGGTTGAGACTGACCATGAGGATAATAACCACTCTGAGGATGAGTAGACTGCTGATAAGTGGAACCCTGCGGAGCCTGGTACGTAGGGCGCAGCTGTTGATTTGGCTGCGGCATTGAATGAACAGGCTGTTGAGCAGAGTGAACGGAATGAGAGGGCTGGCCTGAATGAACAGGTTGACCCGAGTAAGGGGGCGGCCCTGAATGAATAGGTTGGCCCGGATAAACAGGCGGCGCTGGTTGCGCAGGTTGACCTGGTTGTAAGTGAGCCCCAGGTTGCACCGAATAAGCCGGTTGGCCTGGAGGCGGGACACCAGGTTGTACCGGATGACCCGGTTGGCCCAGTGGTGGAACAGGACCAGGTGCTTGCTGGAAACCAGTTTGACCCGAAGCAGAACCATAAAGAGGTCCTTGCTGATATGCAGCGTTAGAGACAACAGGATACTGCGGTTGCATCGGTAAGGAAGGCTGGATTTGCCCCCCAGGTCCATAGGTCGGTCCCTGTTGATACCCCGGCTGAGGCTGAGCAGGTTGACCAGCAGGGTTATAATATGGTCCTTGCGGATTATAGAATGGCCCTTGCTGGCCCACAGAGTAGCCTTGATTGGGCTGTCCCTGCGGGTCGTACTGATAGCCAGGTTGGCCTGCAGGTTGGCCTTGAAAAGGCTGTGCCTGCAGGTTCTGAGCCTGGTTGTACGGTAAACCTTGAGCATACAGATAAGCCTCAGGAGCAGGGAGACGCAAAATGTCCCCATGCTCATCAAGCTGACCCGGGAAACCATACACGGGAGTGCCGTCCTGTGCATAGTGCGAGAAGAAAGATCGGTAAGGATCTTGGGGAATTTGTCCAGCCCCGGCGTTCGGCTGCTGTAAAAACAACCGATACTCCTCCGGAGAGATATTCTCCGGTATAGCAGTAGCTAGATAAATGTCTTCAGGAGTTGGCCCAGATCTAGTAGCAGATGCTGAGACAACAGCAGAAGAGGCATCCACACAAACAGTGGGTCGCACGGGAACAGAAGTGACGGGCGTCGAAGGAGACACCCCGGGTGTAGTGGCAGCTGGCCTCGAAGCAGGAGATGATATTCCCATAGAGGCGGCAGCTGAAATAATCTGACCCAGAGATCTGTATCCCTGTGGCAAAGAAGGACCAGCTGACGATGTGGTAGCCAGCTCAGACTCGTCTCCCTCGAACAATCTACGAGGGATGCGCTGATAGTCATCAGACCCGGGAATTTCCTCACCAGAATCACTCATGGTTGATCCTGCCGCTAAATCATGCAGAAGGCGGCGAGGACTAGGAGGAAAAACAGCAGCAATAAACGGTGAACCCGATGTAAGAGAAAGGAAATCAGCTCCTAATCTCAATTCAGACACAGGGTCCGAAAAGGGCCAGTTGAACTCAACTGGTTCTCCAAAGGGTTGCTCGGCGAGGACCGGTCCCCCGTCAGGGAACTCGGAAACAATAGGCTGTTGTGGTTCAACAGAAGGCTGAGAAGCCTCTGAAGAATCGTCCGTGTAAGGACTACCAGTAGACGAAACCGAAGGTTCCGCCACCGTGGCAAGAGACTAGAAGAAGAGAGCAAACACACACACGGGCTGAAAACGAGTTAAGACACACGATCAAACAGTCACAAGCAACGTCTAAACGGGTGTGTAATCGTGGGAGATTGATTTTACCACATTGGAAAATAAACGAATTCTACCGTTTCATGTTTTAAGAGTCGAGAAACGATAAAAAGATGACTCTATCTCTTTCAGAGTTGATACAAGCATGAAAGGACAAGCGCTTGACGGTCTTTTCAAGTTTAGGGAGTCAGAAAAGACCAAATGAATGCTCAGGAAAAACTAGGCACAAAGGGTGTACCAAATATCCGTGAACTGCAATATACACCTTGGTTTCAAATAATGAAACAGAAATCGACCAAGGACTTTCCGTACGTGCAGGTAGTCTCCCCGAATGCTGTGTTCGGTGTATCACGGGTATAGGGCGGCGGACTCGGCTTCCTGTGGATAAAGGATTGAAAACCTAGAGGGGTCTCCCTTTATATACGCGACGGTACGGGGAGCGCAAGTCCGTACTAGCGCTGTCTAAAGCCAACAGGCGAACGACAGCTGCTAGGTTTAACGACGCCGGAACACGTCTCTAGCCTAGACCTTCTAAATATGTCCCGTTAAGTTCCAATGTTGCCTTAGGTTAATTGAATAAATTTTACAGTTGATCTTCAATTAAGTTTCAATTTCTAGGCCCTATCGTATGTAGTGTCTCGAAAGACTCCTAAATGCAAGCTATATGCCACAGTGCAACATTTCGTTCGATGAAAACTAGTTAAATAAGAGTTGAGAGCTTTTATACAAACGAAATGAACAGAATACAAACAACAATGTTTCTAATGCAACTAATGCAATTGCACACTTTTCATTCAAACACTAATCACTAGCGATATGGAAAAAGATCACAATTTGCACTAATTAACAAAAGCAAGAGAGATTTTTTTTTTTGATTTTCAATGTTTAATGGCTAACGTGCACTGAAAACGAAAGGAACAATTTGAGAAATGATACCCAAGAGAGCGAAACAAACAACATTCACTCAACAAAGCAAGCAACCAAATCTCCAAATCGACCCAAAGTCCCTCAAAGCAAAGAAAGACTCGAAAACTTCCAATGGACCGTGTGATCTAGGTCCAAAGCAAGGGCAAACGAATTCCGAATGAAGGAATGAACAATCATTCAAAAGACGCAGCAAAACAATCAAAGACTGTTAAAAGAGCGTGGAGAACCAATCAACAGGTTGACAGGACAATCAAGGCACCAAAACTCCCAAGGAGGGCTCGATACACTAAGCCACTAGATGCCCTAGGGCTCAAATCGTGAAATCGGTAGATAGAGGCAAACAACCAAAGGATAGCGGTGAATTCCAGCCAAACAAGACTCCAACACACTCAGACAATCAGGAAATCAAGAAGAAAAGTACTGGTCAAGTCCAGAAAGGTCAAAAATGAAGAAACTCAAAAAAGTCACAGGGGTGGCGCGACTGTGGACTTGAAACTGGCGCCAGAGGCCAATTAGCGCGAGACAGATAAAGGCAACAAGCGCCAAGTGGCGCGACTGTCGGGTTAAAAACCGCGCCAGTCGAGTTCTTCAATAAAAATTAAAAAACAAGCTACTCTGAAAGCAGACCAATACAAGCTAAGCAAACCAAGAAGCTACAATAATGAAAGAATCCAACCCAGAAGGTTCATCAAGCAAGGAAAATGATCAAGGCGAACCGACATAAACGAGACAAGGAAAACCGGACGATCCCCAGCGAAGTCGCCAATTTGTTGAGGAGGTAAATCCCCTCTGCGGACAGAGGCGATCCCTACTAGCCCAGCAGGGGTCTAGCAACAAACAAACAATGCTATGACGCAAGCTCCTAATTACGAATGAAAGGTTTGGGATAGGAACCTACCTGGATTCCAACGCTACAATCTGAAGAAGAAGTGTCCCCGTCCTTCAGCCCTGGCAGATCACAATCCTTCCACGATCTCCGCGGATGAACACCTGCACATAGAAGAAACGAACAAATACAAGCATAGGAACCAGCATACGTAACTAAACATCGGTCAGAAAATATATTACTCGCATTAACATGATGGAAAACGAAGTGGAACCATAATCATAGTCATCTATTAAGTAATAAACGAATAGAAGTTACAACCAAGTTCTGACGTCGCAGCTTCCTTCGAACGGGTCTCCGGTCGTCCACGTCTCGCAAAGCTCGCCAAGGAAAGGGAAAACCTCTCCAGAGTCTCGTAACAATGGTCTCCTCGCTTGAATGGGCCTTAAAGGAAAGAAGGGATTCTTTACAGCACAAAGGCACTTGGGAATAGGGAGATGCAAAGCTTCAGCACTTCAAGACTAGCTTGCCATGGATCTGAGCAAGCTTTTATAGATGGGGAAGGAGGGAGTTGGGATCCCTATTATTATGGGATTGGCCCTATCAACAAGGAAGGTTCCATAGGAGGTGGCAAAACCAATTCCCTTCCATAGAACTCCCGCAGCCAAACCTCCCAACTCAAGATAGGCAGTGGTTTGTGAGTTTGTTTGAACTCAACTTCCGCCATCCATATTTAAAAAACAGTCCCTAAAATGGGTGGCGCGACTGCTGCTCTATTACAGAGCGCCAAGTGGCGCGACCTCTTTACAGGATTTCCCTGATTGGCGCGAGCACTGAACTGTCTACCCGCGCCAATGCAAAAAGAGCTGTTTTTCATGAGTTTTGCAAGGAGATGTCTCAAGGGAAAATGAAGTTCATACTCAGAGGGATGCATTGATGATGTTTTCAAGGCATGATAGTGTTCACAGGTCACATAATGGGTCCTCCATTGTGCGGGACGGGGAATGGTAGGGACGGTGACAAATTACTGTGTAACAGAAATGACAAGAATGAAACTAATTTAATTCGAAGAAAACAAATAGCATAAAGGAAACTAATTCTAAACCACACTTAACTTGGCCAAAATGGCTAAATGCACTCTACTTATCCTATGATCTATCTACCATGCTTCTATCCATGTAACTAGGCTATCCATGACTTAAATCTAATTAAAAAGAGTTAATTTGTAGCTTGGAGGGAAGAAAAGGGCTAAAATAAGCTAATGGGGGGTTTAACACATGAAACGAGGTTTAGAAGCGGAAAGAGGGGGTTAAACACTTATAAAACTTTATGATAGCTTGAGAAATGTCTTTGGAGCCGACATAACTCAAAAATGCGATGGCAGAGTGAGATGGAGGACAAAATTTGTGATATGCGATTTCACAATCGCAACTTCGCAAGTTTAAAGGGATAGCAGTAAGGATTAACAAGAATGAACTAAGTTGTGCGAAGTATGAAGTGACATGGCGGGTTGTGAATCACAATATTACAAGTTTAGATGGATAGTGGTAAAGATCAACAGGAATGAACTAAAGTGTGCGAAGTGCAATTTTCGATGTGGTAAAAGTTACGTGTTGTGATTTGTGATGTGGTAAGTTCTGCGAAGTGCGACGAGTGACGTGGTGGAGTTATTGCATCGACGGAATGAGCGGTAAGTGTTATATAAAAAGTTAAATTGTGCGATTTGCGATATCACAATATTGCAATCGCAAGAATCAAGCGGTAAGTGTTAAGGGTAAAAGCTAAATTGTGCAAAGTGCGATTTTGTGATGGGCGACTTGGTGGTGGGACTGACGGGGGGAGGGGGGGCTTGATTTCGAAATATCGCAATCGCAAGAACCGGAAGTAAGTGTTAAGGGAGAAAAGGTAAATGGTGCGAAGTGCGATTTCGCAATATCGCAATCGCAAAGAACGAACGATAAGTGTTAAAGGTAAAAGGCAAACGGTGCGAAGTGCGATTTGTAATTTCTCAATATCATAATCACAAAGAATGAGCGGTAAGTGTTAAAGGTAAAAGGTAAACGGTGTGAGGTGCGATTTCGCAATATCGCAATCGCAAGGAACGAGCGGTAAGTGTTAAAGGTAAAATCCAAATGTTGTGATTTGAGAAGTGCAACGTATAGTGGCAGGAGACTCGAGGAGCAAAGGTGGAGGTTGGGTTTTCAGTGGTTTAGAATGGTTTTTCATGTGCTTTGCATAAAAAGGTAAGGTAGTCATGAACAGAGAAAAAACAAAGAAGTAAGGCTTGAAGGGCTTAAGGGGATTAGGAACAAGGGTACGTACAACGTTAAGGTGAGAAGGAAAGGAGGGGAATGGAGGCGTAAGAGTAGTGCTCATAAATGAAACAATCCTGCGGATTATGCACGGGAAACATACATAAAAGTGTGATAGAAAAATGAAATAAAGGCATGGAATTGGAAATACAATTTCTTCCCAAAACTCAAACATAAAGCAATTTTGGCCTGTGGGAAGGTCTACCTTGCTCGAACTCTATTGACATAGATGAGAGGGGGTACTTGACCACATTTTTTGGAGTTTTTTCTCTATTTACTACACATAAGCAATTAAAAACTACAACAACACAAAAAATAACAACAATGAAACTTATCAAAATCAGATCTAACTTAAATGGAAGAAGAAAAACTAGATGAATGACAGAAAGGAAAAGATAGTGACAACATAGAAGTTGAGGCACATGGATTGGGCCCTAACCCACGATCCAAACCCTTTGAAATTTAAATCAGTCGAATGAAACCAATCTGCTCATTTCATAAAAGAATAATTGCATACATCTTTGAAATTTTAATCCATGAATAAAACAAAAAGCTCAATAGCTCACAACAATAGTTATGAATGGAATCGAGACTAGAATTGACTAACTCTTCCTAGCTCTAGCTATGCTCTATTAATTCTCCAGGGTAGCTACCAACAGCTCCCTAGAAAATGGTGATTGAGTCTACTTGACTCCCAATGAACAAGGATTGGGTGCACTCTTCTTTGAGTTGCTTGGTTGCCTTTGGAATTCGAATTGCTGGAGAGATTCCTTGGGTATCCTTTGGCTACTTTTGGAATTCGAATTGCTGGAGAGAATATTTGGGATCCTTTGGTTGCCTTTGAGGGTGATGCTCCTATAATTTCTCTTTGATGTCCCCTACGAGTCTTTATGATAAAATCCTTATAAAAATGATTGATAATTCCTGATTTTCTGCACTCAACCTTATATTAGGCACTCAGAGTATGTTAGCCTAAATCACCACCTATACTAGCATCATATAACCAAATAATAATAAAAATGCAAGAAAAATAGATCTAAGAAGGCAAAAAGGTGACTATTAACCCCTCCAAATATGTCTAATGATGGAGCTCATCATCACCCCCTACTGAATGGTTTCTCATCCTCTGAGAAACTAATCCTCCTCCTGCATTTCCTTCAAGGATATGACAACCCCCTTTATTTCCTGAGGAAGAAGTGTGGGAGTTTCCCCAAGGGGGTAAATACCATTATTCTTTTCTTCATTCTCCCATTCTCTGTCTTGTGCATATGTGTCCTCTTCATCAGTTAGCCCCAACAACAAAGGTGGGCTGAGATTTAGTCCCAACCATTGGATATTTTTCACCTGCATGGCCCTCTTGTATAATGGTGCCCTTTCCAATGCACCCCTCAGTCTTTCTGGAGTATGGTACTCCCTGTTCTTGAGGCTGTGAGGGAGGCTATTCCATATCCTTTGGCTAGCCATAATGCACATCTTCTATGTGCCTAGAGACATCATCAAATTGGCCTATCACCTAGTTTTGAGTATGAAGGTAGCTTTCAACCAGCGCAGGGTCCATTTCAATATCTCGATGGTTAAGAATGACTCCTCTTGGGCTGAAAAATTATGGTCTGATATATAAGGGTTCTCTATTTCCTCTTCCCATGACTTTCCATATCTCTTTTTCCCTAGTGTCTTCATTCACCATCCAAGATGATAAAGCCATTAACTGCATATCCCCCATTTTAGGATTGGGGTCCCAAATATCTAGATTTGTCAGCACAAAGTTATGCACATAAAACTCTGCCATCTTTCCCTGATCAACCATGTTAGCTTTCTTGTAGAAATTCATGAATTGCCTGCAATCTTGGAAAGGTAGTGATCCATGGGAGGCTAGAGTTTTGATTTGAAATAGAAGCCATTGTTCTTTTAGGTACACAAAATATGACTCAGAGGGGAATCTATGATGAAGGGCTTCTATGCAGAAGTCCGCCATGGTGGCCACTTGCTTCTCTTTTTGTTGCAATTTCTCCTTTAGTGCTACATTCTCTTCTTGTGCCTTCTGCAACTGCTCCTTCAGACTTATCTCTTTGATTCTTTCCTCGCCCCTTGGTGATTCTTCAATGATAATCAGGCTTGTGGGAGAAGTTTCTGGTTCTCTTTGATTCTTGTCAGCTCTGGAATACCTAGAGGTCTGCCTTTTTCTCTTTGCGCTCAGAGGAGCTATGGTGGCAACTATATTTTTGTATTGAGGGGATGTGGTGTTGTGTTGTGAGTCTATTTCTCGCCCACTTTCTGCTTATCTCTATGAATTCTATGGACGTCTCTTCTGTTTTTCTTTGGCCCTTTGTCTCTTCATCTTCCTTTTCTGGTTCTTCCTCTTCTTTTTTTGGTTTGTCTTGTTTTTTCTGGTTCTTCCTCTTCTTCTTTAAGTGTTGCGTGCTTCCATCAGTCTCTCTCCCTTTAAAAATTTTCAATCTACTGGTTTGGATGAGACGACATCTCCTCTTATTAGATAGTGTAGCTAATTTTGGAGTGCTTATGTAACTCGGCTCAGCTCCAGTTTTGTTGTAGATAACTGTTTCCTTCTCTTGTTAGTTCATGATGGACTGCATGTTTCCTCCCCTCATTCTCCTCTACTTCATTGATTTAAATTTTGTTTTTTTGGCATGCCCAGGTGGAATGTACTTCCAATTTTATTCCAGTCAAACCTCACGATGGTGGCAGAGTTAACTAGCGACCTTTCTACCCCTTAAACTCTGAGTCTGTAAATTAATTATTTCTGGCTATTATGGGTCCGTAACAAGGGGTGAGAAGATATAATTGAGTTTACCTGTTGTTTCCAAGGTAGTTGCAGAAGATGGAGGTTGGAGACAAGCCTTTTAGATGCTGCGTTCCTTACCAAATTCCTGTAATCTGAATGAGTAGCTTCCTAAGTGAGCTGCTAATATTTGCTTGTTGTTTCTCTCTACTGTGGATGTTGCGTGGGGTGCTTGAGATGCCATGGGTAGAATTCTCGTTCTCCTGGAGTCCGTTATGCAGTTTTCTTTATTGTTCTTCTTGGCAGTCCATGAAAAACTTTGTTTTTTGAAAGAACTTCTTGATGTTTGTAGCAATCTGTTTGTGTGTTGCCTCTCTTGCTACATTGTGCTTAGGGATGGAGGAGTGTGGTGCATGGAGGTGATGGAGGAAGTTATGAAGATGAATGGAGTGAATGATGGGATGGATGTTAAGATAGAAGAAGGGAAAAGAAGATGAATGCTTCCTTGTGTTTCCATAAACCATTAACAACCTGCAAAACAACAAACACAGAAAACACAGAGATGTAGATGTATATTTTATTTATTATTTATTTATTTTTCTCTTTTTTTTTTTTAGGAGGTGTGGGAAACTATGGAGTTTCCCATCACATACACCTCTCTTCTTATTGAATTCATGAACTCTGCCTTTGACAAAGGCTTCTTGTAAATTTTAAGTCCGTGACCATTGAAAAGCAAGGGGATTCCTTCCTCATCTATGTTTCTGATTTGAACTGTGCCATTATCAAAAAAAAATTCCACTGTGTAAGGTCCTAAACATCTTGTCATCAACTTGCCTTTAAAATATTTAAATCTTTAATCATACAACAACACCCAACCTCCTTCTTGGAAGGCCTTTTCTTTGATGTTCTTGTCATGCCATACCTTCCTTTGCAATTGAATTACCTCTGTGTGAAGAAGTGCTTTCATTCTGAACTCATCCAATCCATTTAGTTGCAAAAACCTCTCTTTTTGGGCATTTGATAGATCTAGATTTAATTCAGCTACCATTCTTAAAGTATTGAATTCAAACTCAACTGAGAGTAGAGATTTCTTACCATAGACTAGTTCATAAGGAGTGAATCTGGTTGTTTTCTTCCAATTAATGTTGTAGGCCCAAGTAGCTTCTACCAATATATCTACCCAATATTTTCTGCTGCTGCTCACAACCTTGGTGAGGATGCTCTCTAAATCTCTATTAGTTACTTCTACTTGGCCATTCCCCTGAGGGTGATAGGCAGTAGAATTTATATGCTTAATATTGTGCTTCCTCAAAATATTCTCAATGAGGTGAGAGGTGAATTGTGCTCCCTGATCAATGACTATTTATCTGGGGTATCTAAATTTTTAAAACACATTCTCCCTCAGAAATTCTGCTACTTTTTGCTCGATTTCTACCTTCACTGCTTTTGCTTAAGCCCATTTTGTCAGGTAATCAGTGCAGACTATGATATACTTCTTTTGTCCAGATGGTGGATCGATAGGTCCAACAAATTCCATGCCCCACTTATTAAATGCCTCAAGAGCCACTTGAGGGTGTAAGGGAATTTCATCCCTTTGTGTGGGTTTCCCCATCCTCTGGCACTGGTCACACCTGCTGGTGTATCTTCTAGAATCTTCATGAAGGGTAGGCCAATAGTATCCTGCCTGAAAAACTTTTTAAGCAGTTCTCTTTGCAGCAAAGTGGCCTCCACATGGGTTGTCATGAAATGTAGAGAGGATATCGAAAACTTCTTCCTCCCTCACACATCTCCTTATGATTTGATCAGGGCCTAGCTTGAAAAGGTTTCCCCCAATCCATGTGAAAGGGTTTCTTTTTATGATGTTTATGCTCCTCTCCCTGAATGAAATATTAGGAGGGAGTTTTCAAGCAACCAAGTAGTTGGCTATATCAGCAAACCATGGTGAGAGTGATGATATGGAAAAGAGGTGTTCATCGGGCAACTAGTCATCCACCATTCCTTCTTCACCTGCAGCGAGAATTAATTTGGACAAAAAATCTGCAACAACATTCTCCTTTCCAGGTTTATCAACAATAGTCAAATCAAATTGCTGCAAAAGTAAAAACCATCTAATTATCCTAGAATTTACATCTGGTTTGTTCATTAAATACTTGATGGCTGAATGGTCAGTGTGGACAAAGGTATGATATCCAGTTACATAATGCTTGAATTTGTTCAATGCATGGACAATAGCTAACATCTCCTTCTCAGTAACAGTATAATTCAGCTCAGCCTTTGACAAATTCTTGCTGATGAAATAAATGGCATAAGGGATTTTGTCCTCTAATTGTTCTAATGTTGCCCCTACAACTTTGTCAGGTGCATCAGTGTGGATGTGGAAAGGCAAAGTCCAATTTGGACCTCGGAGGATGGGGGCAGTAGTCAACTGTTTCTTAATGAGCTCGAAAGCCTCTTGACAAGGCCAGACCAAATAAACTTAGAATCTTTGACCAATAACCCAAATAATGGTGAAGCTATCTTGCTGAAATCTTTGATGAACCTTCTATAGTAACCAACTAAACATTTGAAACTCATAACATATTTCTGTTTTTAAGGAGAAGGTACCCTTTTGATGATAATGATTTTGTTCGGGTCTACCTGTATTCCTGCTTGGGATATGGAGTGTCCTAATACAACCCCTGCCTTCTTCAAGAATTCACACTTTTCTGGGCTCAAGGAGAGATGCATCTCAATGCACCTTCTTAGCACTTTACCCAAATTGGAGAGAGATTCCTAGAAGTCATCCCCATATGGTGTGAAATCATCCATGTAGATTTCGACAGAGTCATGGACTAACTAAAAAAAATGCTCAGGACAACCCTTTGGAAGGTGGGTGGGGCTTTACATAACCCAAAGGGTAGGAATCTATAAGCAAAGGTACCCCAATGGTAGGTGAAAGTAGTCTTATCCTAGTCTTCAGGGCTAATTTGAATTTGATTGTACCCACTGAACCCATCTAAGAAGGAAAAGAACTTCTTCCTTGTAAGGCCATCTAGGACTTGGTCTATAAAGGGCAAATGGAAATGGTCTTTCTTGGTGGCTTTGTTAAGTTCTCGATAGTCAACACAAATTATCCACTTCCCATTCTTCTTTGGGACTAGGATAAGAGGAGATACCCACTCACTGTCGGATATAGGATATATGAACCCATCATCCAATAGTTTCTGCAACTCTTCTTTGACTATGTCCTTCAAAGCCTGGTTCATCCTTATTTGGGGTTGTCCCACAGGCTTGCATCCTTCTTTGATGTAAATTTTATGCCTGCATACTGAAGGATGCACCCCTTTCATGTCCTTGTAATCCCAAGCAAATGCTTCAATATTTTCTTTCAAAAGCTGGCATAGCTGCTTCTCTTCTTCAGTCGAGAGGTTTAGGTTGATTTTCAGAGATCTAGATGGGCCAAAATCAATATCCTTGGTGGTTTCAGAGGTTGTCTCAACTGAGTGCACTTCCATCCAAGGTTGTCTTTCAGACTCTTTGACTAAGGTTTCGAGAGGAGTGTTGGTGGAGGATTGGTTTTGAATGGGATGATCGATGAGTTCATCTTCATCACGCTGCCCCCCCTCTAAGAATAACATCTATGGTACACATAGGGGTAGTGTTATATAAATCATGTTCTTCATCCTCCAACCATATAGGGATATCATGATCAATGGAAGGCTAGGCTGGAGGATATAACACTAGTTGTTTAGACAAAGGCCCATTTTTGATAGTCATGTTTCCGGCTCGACAACTAATATAAGCATATGTAGTGGCTAACCAAGGTCTCCCTAAGATGAGAGGATAACCATTAAACTTGGTTTTTGGTTGCAGGACTAGGAAATCTATAGGATACTCCCAAGAGTCAATGGTAACCATAACATCCTTAACAATTCCTTCCAGAGTTACTGTGGACCGATTTGCAAGTTGCAGCATTGTTGTGGTTTTCCTCAAATTCCCTTGGAGATTAAGTTTTAGCATAGTTTCCTTGGTCATGATATTGATGGCAGCCCCTAGATCGATCAGAGTGTTGGAGAATATGACACCATCTATATGCACATCAACAACTGGACTACCAGGGTCCAGGTATTTTGGAAATATCACCTTCCCCAGCATTTGGTCAAATAGTTGTCCTACCACATTGATGGTGGGGGTATCTCTCTTCCTTCTCCTTGGTTTCTTGAAGCACTTTTCTTTGATGAGCCTATTGTAGATAGGGACTTCCTTAATGTCCTGGAGAAGTGGTATCTTTACACAAAAAATTTCCAATTCTCTGGGGAGTTCAGTCTCCTCTGGGGTGTGCTGACCAAGGTGGATCAAGCGCTCGGGAAAAAGAGGTTGTTGGTTCTGAGTGTTATCTTATTCCTTTTCCTCCTCAACCTCTACAGGTGGATATTGGGGATGGTTTTTTGGGAGTACTCTTCCCGAACTGAGATTAACCTCCTGTATCTCCAAAACATAAGCTGGATGTGATGATTCTCCACTAGGAGCCTGTGGTGCTTGTTTGTTGTTCAAGTTCAGATTGGGCCATGCAGGTATAGATAGCTTAGGTGGAGAAGCATGAGTAAGCTGAGGTTGAGGTTGGGGTGGAGGTATTAGAGTAGGTAGTTGATTTTATTGAGGCCTCCACCCTTGAGATGGATTGTTACACTGAGGTTGTTGTGGAACATACTGCTGAAATGGTTGGTTTACTAGTTGAGGATGGTATGAAGGATTGGAAGGCCAAGTGGGAGCTGTAGACCATGGTGGAGGAGTGGGGGTGTACCAAGGTTGCATGGGTGCACTCTAATGTTGTAATAGTAAGGGTAAGGTGCACCTTGCATACCTTGTTGATATGGTCGAGGGCCTTGAGGCCTTCTCTAGTTGATGAAACAGAGTTGCTCTGGCATTGTTTCCCCACCTTGATATACAAATTTAAATCCAGGCAAGGAGGGACACTTGTCTCTGGCATGATTCTCTTCACAGACTAAGCAAACCTCTATGAAATTTAGTGGACATTCATTTCTTGGGTGCTTCCTGGTACATCTAGGACAAAACATGGCTAGGGCTCTCTCTGCTTCCTCTTGCTTCCTTTTGATCTGCATTGTGTTCATTTACAAAGCAAAGGTGTGCAACATGTCACTCTTGAAGTCCTCTAGCATGTTTCCAATCTCATGTTTTATGAAGGTGGAAGAGGAAGGGGTATTGGATGTACTTTGGCTAGCTCTGCCCTTCTTCCTAAATGCCCTAGAATGGTTCTGGAAGACAATTTTGATTGTTTCATAGGGTTGTTGGTAGATAGCTCCTCGTGATAAAAAATTCAAGGTGTCTATCATCTCTTCACTAATCCCTCGAATAATTACAAGTTTAAGTGAGTCAGGATCAAGAGTACAATTAGATCTCTTATAGTTCAATTGAAACCTCTCTTCATAATCCTTTAGGGATTCATCAGGCCTTAGAGTCATCCTAAATATCTCATCCTTATTTTCCTTGGACCTACAATAGTATTTGTACTTGTTGCTTAAGATCTCTTCCATCTGTGCCTAGGTAGTGATGCTATCCCTAGGCAAACCCATGAACCAGCGCAAGGCTGCATTCTTATGGGTGGATGGGAATAACTTCAACTTCTGATCATCAAAGGTGTAGTCATAAGTCCTACAAACAACAACAAATTCAAACATGAATGTGTCATGGTCCTCAAAGGTAATTCCATGGAAGTGTGGAAGAGATGAGGGGCTAATGTTTTTCATCTTAGTTTCCCCATCTGCCTCTATTATGGGAAAGGCTCTCTGGGTCCCAGCCATGGTTAAGATAGGTGAAGTAGGTCCCTCAGTGGAAACAAGGTCTTCTTCTTCTTCCCCAATGGGATCCTCAAAATATTTAGAAGGCTCTTCTATAGGGGGTTCAATCTCATTGCCACTGAAGAAGAGTGAAGGGTGGCCAGGAGGTGATGTGGGGTTTTAGCTAAGATTTTTCTTTGAGTATTTCTAGTCCTACGAGGCATGAAAATTTGATCTTTTTGCATTTTTTTTTTCAATATTTTTGAAATGACATGAAAAGAAATGAAATCAGAAAAGAATGCTAAAAACAAAATCAAAACATCTACTAGACACCTCCCCGGCAACGATGCCAAAAAGTGGCGAGCCCTGGTATTGCACCAAGAGTGCTGCAACTCCTAGGGGCTGCCATACTTTACTTTATCAACCCAAGGTTCATACAAAATTTGAGGTGACAATGCTATATACACAGGAGATGCATTGTTTTCATGTCATCCTCTTCTGCTTTACGAAAGGGTGCTACTTCTAGGGGTTCTCAGTGAAGTCTGTCACACTTCAATGAAACTAAACTAAATTGCAGAAAGGAAATGACGGAAATGGAACTAATTTAATGTGCATGAAGGAAATGACAAGAATGAAACTAATTTAATTCGAATAAAACAAATAACAGAAAGGAAACTAATTCTAAACCACTTTTAACTTGCACAAATGGCTAAATGCACTCTAATTATCCTATGATCTATCTACCATGCTTCTATCCATGCAACTAGGCTATCCATGAATTAATTCTAATTAAAAAGAGTTAATTTGCAGCTTGGAGGGAAGAAAAAGGCTAAAAGAGGCTAATGGGGGGTTTAACACATGAAACGAGGTTTGGAAGCGGAAAGAGGGGGTTAAACCATTATAAAACTTTATGATGGCATGAGAAATGTCTTTGGAGTGGAAAAAATAAAAAATGCGATGGCAGAGTGCAACATAGGACAAAAGTTACACTGTGCGATGTTGCAATCGCAACTTCGCAAGTTTAAAGGGATAACGGTAATGATTAACAAGAATGAACTATGTTGTGCGAAGTGACGTGGCGGGTCGTGAATCACAATATCGTAAGTTTAGATGGATAGCGGTAAATACCAACATGAATGAACTAAAATGTGTGAAGTGTGATTTGCGATAAGGTAAGGTTGCGGTTTGCGATCTGCGATGTGGTAAGTTCTGCGAAGTGCGACGAGTGATGTGGCAGAGTTATTGCATCGACAGAATGAGCGGTAAGTGTTATGAAAAAAGTTAAACTGTGAGATTTGTGATTTCACAATATCGCAATCGCAAGAATCGAGCGGTAAGTGTTAAGGGTAAAATATAAAATGTGAGAAGTGTGATTTTGTGATGGGCGACGTGGTGGTGGGATCAACGGTAGGGCATGATTTCGCAATATCGCAATTGCAAGGACCAATGGTAAGTGTTAAGGGAGAAAAGGTAAACTATGTGAAGTGTGATTTCGCAATATCGCAATCGCAAAGAATGAGTGGTAAGTGTTAAGTTAAAAGGTAAACGGTGCGAAGTGCATTTTTGAAATATCGCAATCGCAAAGAACGAACGATAAATGTTAAAGGTAAAAGGTAAACGGTGCGAAGTGTGATTTCACAATATCGCAATCGCAAGGAATGAGCGGTAAGTGTTAAAGGTAAAAGCCAAATGTTGCGATTTGCGAAGTGCAACGTACAGTGGCAAGAGACTTGAGGAGAAAAGGCCAAGGTCGGGTTTTCGGTGGTTTAGAATGGTTTTTCACGTGTTTTGCATAAAAAGGTAAGGCAACCGTGAACGAAGAAAAAACAAAGAAGCAAGGCTTTAAGGGATTAAGTGCGTTGGGAACAAGGGTAAGTACAACATTAAGGTGATAAGGAAAGGAGGGGAATGGAGGCGTAAGAGCAGTGCACAAAAATGAAACACATCTGCGGATTATGATGGGAAACAAACAAAAATGCGTGATAAAACAGTGAAAGAAAGGCTTGGACTTGGTAATACAATTTCTTCCTAAAACTCAAACATAAAGAAATTTTGGCCTGTGGGAAGGTCTACCCTACTCCAATTCTATTGACAAAGATGAGAGGGGGGACTTGACCATAATTTTTGGAGTTTTTCCTCTATTTACTACGCATAAGCAATTAAAAACTATGACAACACAAAAACTAAACAACAATGAATCTTATCAGAAGCAGATCTAACTTAAATGGAAGAAGAAAAACTAGCTAAATGACAAAAAGGAAAATATAGTAATAGCAGAGAAGCTGAGGCACATGGATTGGGCCCTAACCCACGAGCCTAGCCCTCTGAAACTTAAATCAGTCGAATGAAACCAGTCTACTCATTTCATAAAAGAATAACTGCATACATCTCTGAAGTTTGATCCCTGAATAAAACAAAAATCTCAATAGCTCACAACAATAGTTCTGAATGGAATTGAGACTAGAATAGACTAACTCTTCCTAGCTCTAGCTCTGCTCTATTTATTCTACAGGGCAGCTACCAACAACTCCCTATAAAATTGTGATTAAGTCTACTTGAATCCCAATGAACAAGGATTGGGTGCACTCTTCTTTGAGTTGCTTGATTGCCTTTGGAATTCGAATTGTTGGAGAGAATCCTTGGGGATCCTTAGGCTGCTTTTGGAATTCGAATTGCTGGAGAGAATCTTTGGGATCCTTTGGCTGCCTTTGAGGGTGGAAAATCCTCTTATAATTCCTCTTTGTTGTCCCCTCCGAATCTTTATGATAAAATCCTGATAAAAATGTTAATAATTCCTGATTTTTTGCACTCAACCTTATATTAGGCACTCAGAGTATGTTAGCCTAAATCACCACCTATACTAGCATCATATAACCAAATAATAATAAATATGCAAGAAAAATAGATCTAAGAAGGCAAAAAGATGACTATTAACCCCTCCAAATATGTCTAATGATGGAGCTCATCACTTATCTTGAGGGAATTTCATATCAATCCATACTTGGGTCACCTAGGATATCAGAAGACATTAACAGTGGTGAAGAAGTTCTACTATTGGCCAAATTTGAAGAGGATGTGGTAGAGTTCGTGGCTAGATGTTTGGATTTTCAACAGGTGAAGGTAAAATGTAAGCATCGAGGTGGTCTACTATAGCCTATTCTGATTCCGGAATGGAAATGGGAGGTCATGTCCATGGATTTTACTACAGGTCTTCCTAGGACAGTGAGGCAACATGATTCTATCATGGTTTTGGTCAACAGGTTGAGGAAGGTGGCTCACTTCATTCCCGTGAAGACTACATATTTAGATATTGAGGTGACACAGGTCTTCATTAGGGAGATTGTGAAATTACACGGTGTTCTGAAGAAGATTGTGTCGGGCAAGGATGCTAAGCTCACTTCCAAGTTTTAGAAGGAGTTGTTTACAGGTTTGGGGATAGAGTTGGCCTTCAGTATAACTTATCACCCATAAATAGATGGATAGACAGAGAGGGTCAATAGGATCCTAGAGGAGATGATAAGGACGTATGCGTTGCACCAGTAGAGGATATGGGAGGAGTACCTTCCATTGGTTGATTTCGCATACAACAATGGTTACCAGGAGTCACTAAGGATGGGTCCTTTCAAGGCACTGTATGGGCGAAGTTGTAATACTCTCATCAACTAGAGTGATCTAGTGAATTGGGTACTTATTGGACTGAACATGTTGGCATAAATGGAACAGGAGATGCAGGTTATAAAGAAGAATCTAAAAGCAACACAAGATAGGCAAAAAACTTATGAAGACCAACATAGGGAATTTAAGGAGTTTTAGGTTAGGGAGCATGTGTATTTGCACATCAAGCCCAAGAAGAGATCCTTGAGGATTGAATCATGTGCCAATTTGGAACTATGGTATTGCGGGCCTTTTGAGATCCTTGAGAGGATTGGACTAGTGGCCTATCAACTTGCACTGCGTCCAACGGTGAAAGTCCATGATGTTTTTCATGTTTCATTACTTAAAAGGTTTATAAAGGATGTTGATCATGTTATTATTTGGTCTGTATTGCAGGTGGAGCAGGAAGGAGAATTCGAGCTATAACCTCAGTGTATATTGCAACAAAAACAACTAATGCTTAGGAACAAAGCCATAGAGCAAGTTAAAGTGTAGTGGAAGCACTTTGGGCTCTAAGAAGCTACATGGGAGATGGTTGATAAGATGCGGGCTGTGTATCCTTCATTTTTTTCAGGTTAAGGCAAATAAGTTTTGGTATTTGAACATATTTATGTATGGTTGCTATTGTAAGTACCGCCATAATCTAATTTATAAAGCTCCAATAAGTGGTATTGCTGTCATATTGTCATAATGGTTTTTTTTTTGAGCACGTTATTCATTGTAAATACTTAATCGAGCTAAGTTGTAAGGCTCCATGGGAAGTATGTTTGCTTCTCAAAATTTTTGCTGAGGTATAGGTGTGGTTTAACACTAAGGACAATGTTCCCTAAGGGGGATGGTTCTGTAATAAATTGGGGCTAAAAGTTCATGTAATAAAAGTTAATAAAGGCAAAAATAAGACCAAATTTAAGGGAAACTTATTCCAAGCTGAATGTTGGGAAAATGGGCATCATTGGATGTGTTTAGGGCTAAGGGGAAATTGATAGAGGCAATGGATAAGGTATTAAAAAGGAAAAAAATGTATTTTGGCACATTTATTTATGAAAATAAAGGAAATTGGGGGAAAAGGAAGGTGAAAGGTCACAGGTTGCACGTGAGGAGGAATTTAAAGGAAAATAATGGAAAAATGAAGAAATTAGAGACATGAATGATAAAAAGGCCTCGAAGCATAAGTTGGCAAGCTTTTTTCAGTTCATTTTAAAAATTATACTTAGAGAGGAGAAGAGCACCAAGAGGAGAAAGAGATAAAGCAAGCAAAGGAAGGAAAAAAAAGCAAAGGAAGGACAAGGAAAGGGAAGGAAAGCAAAGATGAAGCAAGGAAGAGAAGGATCAAGCAACTTCAGCATGAATAATTGCAGGTAATAGATAACACGTATGATTTACTAGCTAGTTTCCACATGCATGGTATGTGCATGTTGGTATTTGGTTCTTTTGTTGTAGGTGGCATGGTTTTGTCGGGTTTTGACATTGGGTTTTAGCCTTGCCTTGCATTTTTCTAGATAGCCATGGTGTGATGGGATTATTCTTGGTTTTGAGCTTTGGAATTGCTGGATGGTTTCAGAATATGGGGTGGAGGTGGTCTCAGGAACGTTCCCAAAGGCCTAGGAATCCCTTGACTGGTTTTGGCAGGATACACGGTAAAGCATGAGTGTGGTGTCTCAGTAAGGTCCTAGAGGTCCGATGTGGATTGTGGTAAACCCTATAGATAAGGAGACAAAAATTTCCTCAAGGATAGTGATGAGATACAGAGGCATGCCAAGCTCGGTTCAGTTTTATGATCTTAGTGTCGGTTTAGGTGAGATCATGGTATGGTGAGGGTGGAGGTGGTTTAACCTTTGTATTCACTTGGTTGTTTTTGGATTGGTTTATCCATGACATCCCACATTCATTCTTGTAATATGGCACTAGGGTGACTGGCTGAAAGAAATGTTTGGTTCAACGATGTCTATGGTCAAGTGGTACGTGGAAGTCCTAAACTTGGTTGGCTCTTTCCTATGTTTAATGAAAGTTAAGTTCTCTTGATTTTTACTTGTATTTATGTGGCTTTAATGGTTGTTATCTTATATTTATTTCTATGGTTATATGTTGGTTATAAGCATGGTTATGTGACCGGTTCTAGTCATGGTTCATTTCATGTTTTTACTTGTAACTAGAAGAATAATGGATGCAAAATCTAATTAATGTTAAGACAACTAATGGGAGAGGGTGGTGATCCTTCTTCATAAGTTTCATATGAATTTTCAGTCCCTTATGCTCAGTCTTGTATTCATGACCTGCAATTGCATGGTTGCCAAGTGTTTGATAGAATGTAAGTCCCGGTTGGGGATGATCAATCACAGTGTCAGTTTTTGGTTTACAAGCATTTTCCTTGTGTAATTTATGAATTCTGAAAGTTACAAGGATTCTGGGCCCAACCTTGGAATCTAGCCTTAAAATCCACATTCATTGGCATAACACTGAGTAAAAAAATTCCACAGTCGCACTTATGTGGGCTTGTGGTAGTGACTGGGGGTTTCCATTCGCACTAATGCCTTGGAAAGGGAGCGAATGGGGATAAAACTCATGGAAAAGTCAGGTTCGCTCAGGGAATGGACACCTAGATGGGTTGGGTTACTCCTGGAGGGTCCTGTGGCACCTGAGGGAAGTCAGTAAGGTTTGTTTGTCGACTCCATTTCCTTAAGGTCACCTAGGAGGTTGAGTCTAGTCATAACTTCCCCTCATCTTATATTTAACTTGGGTAAGCCAGTGAAAGTCGATAGATGTGAAGGGAGGTGTACGTTACACCCTTCCCCACTCTGGACTCATAACCAAGGATTGTAGTGGTGCTTGTACCTCTAGCATCCTCTCCAATAGGAGAAAATAGCTAGCATATCTAGTATCAATAGGCTTGAGTAATTCCTTCCTCGTGTGAGCCCTGTACATGGCCAAGGAGGTGTGGTGGTTGCGGATAAACATCTACACATCTCTGGCAGTTGTCACCAAGTATGATATTCACTGAATTTTTCCAATGTCCTTCAGTGCATTATTGAGTGCATGCACACAACAAGGAGTCCGAAAAATATGTTGATACCTGCTTTGAGTCAATAACTTGGTTGATATACAAACTACTGTTGCGTCTTTCACAACATGCACCACACTATCAACCCCAACATCCTCTATAGCTTCTCGAAGAAGCTCAAATTGGAAAGATATATCCTTGCCCTTTCAAAAACAATCAACAACTTTAAGAAATAATGGACCTTTTGCAGTTGTCACTATGATGTTGATTAGTGGGTGTTTTCAGATGTTAGTCCATCCATCCATAACAATAGAGCGACCAAGCCTCAACCAGGTTTGTCTCATTCTCTATTTTTGCACATTAATTTTGGACACTTGTCTATCTAAAATTGTTGTTCTTAACTTATGTTCTCCGAGTGGTACATATGAAGGCCATATTTTTGCAATTGCTTGGACCATTTCCTTTTAATTAGGAGAATAGACAACATGGAAGGGAATTCCATTGGAATTTTTTTTTCTCCCAATTGCATCATTTGTGTCATCTCGATATAGAGCATTGTACATCACAGACACTAGAACAAGATGTACCGATAGAACCCTTTGTATTTTTTGATGAACCACTAGATGGAAGCATATTTGTGCATGGATCAACATTTTTGCTAGAAAATGGTCCTTTTCCATTCACTGCCCTTTCTAGCCTCCATAGTTGCTCTCTTTGAGTTGGGTTCAAGTTCTTTGAGGGACATATATTGACTCATTTACTTATAATCACCAATATATGTTGCTTCACCCTGGTATAGTTGCCAACAAAGTGATGCCCACAAATATTGCAGACCCAATCACATCAACCACCACCAACTTTTGGATTTTTTTTTTTGGTTGTTTGGTTACATAGATTACAAGAGGTTTTAGAGGATTGAATGTCCCCTTTGTAAATTTTTCCAGATATTTTGGTGGGCCTTCAGAATTTACACCATGCAAAGGCCTATTCTGATTTCCTACCCCCTATGACTGCTTTCAATTTCTTTTGGCTCACTACCACTGTAGTTGTTATCGCTGTTCCCACTGTTCCCATAATAACTCATAGTTGTAACTTGTAGGTTGCAACAAGGGTTTTCAATTGATTTAAAAATTAAAATAATAAATATTAATAAAGACTTATGCAAAATTTTCATAAATTTTGTGTATTATAGTTTTTCATAAGTTATGTATTATTAATACAACTTCTAAGTTATGTAATAGGGGTTAAATTCAAACCTTGGCGCCTTAGGGTGGCTTCACTGTAGTTCCCCTCTACTTAACTGAGCGTTTGGTTCTCACAAATCTTGCTCTTCCAACTTTCTCACCAGCCGAGTAACCATATAAAATTCCTTCACATCTGTCTTAGATTTGAATCTGTATATTATTAATAAAAAAAAATCTCTTTAAAAAATAAAAATAAATGCACAGGAATTCAATTTGGTCCCTGGACGCGTTTACTTTAACTGAGAGGTAAAATCACAAGTTATAGTGGGCAGTGGAAGGAGTGCAACGACGACTGAGAGCCCTCCAACAGTGGCAAACACATAGTGTAGGGCGAGCGACTTTGTGCATTGGCTTCGTGTAGGGTGGGCGAATTTGTGCAACGATAGTGGCAAAGTTGCAAATGCCTAGAGCCCTCCAACAGTGCTAGCGGTAGGGTGGGTGACTTTGTGCAATGACTTCCTCACTTTGAATGTGACTTCCATGAAACAATGAAATTACATAAAAGGCCTTCTGCCCCTTCATAACAAGCAAAATTCCAAGTTTTTTATTTTAAAAAATTGTGATTTCACTTTAGTAAGGAGGAAACAAACCCTTTTTTTTCTAGGAAACGACCCCAATTTTGAGGAAACAACTCCAAATTTTGAGGAAACAACCCCCTTCGAAGTTTCTGCACGTACCCTTTTTTTAAGAGTGTCAGAAAACGACCCACAGATGACCCCAAGTCCATGGAGCTCGATGGAGCAAGGAATCGTGATTCCCAGGTGGGGGGACACAACCCCATGTAACACTAATTTTCTCTAAACAAATTGAATTAGATCAAATCGATTTATTATTTTTTATTACTTTTTTCATTGAATTGATACTGTGTTTTATTTACAACTACTACAAACATATAATATGACTATAACCAACATTTACATTTTACACTCATAAATAATACATCCCTTCCATAAAAAAATTATTAAACAAAATAAATGTATATATATATAGCCACAAGGGATAACTCAGTTAGTCGAGTTCTTGTTGCTAAGTACCTCGCCAATCGTGAGGTCACTAGGTCAATGCCCCAAGGGATAGCTCAATTAGTCGAGTTCTCGTTGCTAAGTACCTCGCCAATCGTGAGGTCACAAGGTCAAATGCCCCAAAGGATAGCTCAATTAGTTGAATTCTCATCGCTAAGTACCTTGCCAATCGTGAGGTCACAGGGTCAAATATCCGCGACGCCCTTGAGGTTAAGTCCTGCTAATTTGACTGGTGGGTAGATCCCTTTGAATTAATCTACTTAATTTTTCCCGTAAATATAGCGACCACCCAATATCCAAAAACTATATATATATATATATATATATATATATATATATATATATATATATATATATATATATAATTAATTAATTTTTCAATTTAACTAAATTTTAATTTATAAATAAATAAATAAAATATATATTCTTCACCACCAAACTTTATTATATATATATATATATATATATATATATTTCACACAATCAAACTTCGAGTGAGCCATATGTGCATGCTTCATGTGTTCTTTACAACAACCAAGTCGAAGCACATGATCGAAGCGTGCATTAAGGCGTTTGTCATTAAATGAAAGGGACAGTTTGGCATGGAGCATGTAAACGCCATTTCTACCTTTTGGCCTTCGTGTATGTGTCGCCCACAACCATAATGGGGATCCAACTTAGTTGGCCAATAGCAAGGGAAGCATGTGACTCTTAGTAAGTAATGCCTCGAGAGAAGTTGACTTTCATTACTGCTCCATATTATCTTGCGTGGATTACTCCTCCATTTGTTGAAAGATTCCTTTTATGAGACCATGAGATCGTAAAAATCTAGATTCATGAGATTGTGAAAGATGTGCTCTCAGACTCTACAAATTAAAAAGGATAACTATGACATAAATGAATCTTGGTAAGGAAGCTTGAAATTAAAAGGAACATGACACATTAAAAGCAATTTATATAAGAGAATGGTGATAAGGAAGCACAAAAGAAAATTAATAACAAATTTTTTAAATGATGTTGGTGTCATGGTAAAATTTATTATAATTTAATTGTAAATTAATGTTAATAATAATTATAATTAGTTACTATTCAAAGATATGAGAAAAAAATATTTTAAACTATTTACAAATAATTTATTAAAAAAGTCATAAACATATTTTTTTACATTCAAATCATACAAATTTTTAACCAATAAAAACAAATTTTTTATAAGATTATTAAATTAAAAATTTATATAATTAAAAAAAATTATATAATCATAATTTTTAATATAGATAATATTTTATAGATTTCTAACTTAAATAATATTAGATATTATTTTTTGAGATTCAACTGACTTAAATAAATCATTGAATTATAATTATTTTTATGAAAGATAGTCAACTTAATTTCTCATAAATTTTTGAATAATCCATTTAACACTCATTACATTAAATAATACTTTTTATAAAATTTCTTTATAAAATAAAATAATCATTATAATTACAAATATAAATATGCACATCAAAATCAATCAATCGATATAAGTAAAAATAGAATATTTGAAAGTTTCAAAGACGATAGAGAATAAAATATTTGAAAAGTTTCGAACACAATTTAAAAGTCTAGGTGTATCTTGAAAATCTCAAATTCAAATTTAGCCCACTCATAATTCATAATCGTGAATGATTTTGGAATTCAAATTTAGACCACTCATAATTTATAATTGTGAATGTTTTTGGATTTTTCGTGTAAATTTATGGATTTGAAAAGTTTCGAACACAATTTAAAAGTCTAGGTGTATATTAAAAATCTCAAATTCAAATTTAGACCACTCATAATTCATAATCGTGAATGATTTTGAAGTTCAAATTTAGACCACTCATAATTTATAATTGTGAATGTTTTTGGTTTTTTCGTGTGTAAATTTATGGATAAATAATTTTCTTTTTAAAGCGATTCATGGTTTATCATTAGTGTAATGAGAAACATGAATATTATAAATTTATGTTTTATCTTATAATTAATATGCACGAGCATTATAAGTGTGTATGTATTGATAAATTTATTTGATTTTAGGATTATTTTGTATGATATTTGATATAAATAATATTATTATTATATATGTGAGAATAGTTATTATAAATAAATAAATGTTTTTTGGTTTGATTTATAAAGATTTGAATTTTGAATTTTATGATTTATGTAGTACTTTATAATATAGTGATTATCAATTGAATTACTTCTCATGAACTTGATATAAATCAACTTAGATTTATTTTAACTTTAGATTTATCAAATCTGTAGAGGGATCAAATCTTTTGAGATGAAAACCATGGGATCTCTTTTAAATAGGTTATATTCCACATGAATACTATGGGTTCTCATCAACCTAGAGCTAAAAAATCATTAGTAACTTACCAAGTCAAGTTTATCTTAACTACCCATTTTATTTTATTATTTTAACTGATGGTTTTTTTTTTTACCAAGTCAAAATGTTTATTGGACATTACATTATATTACAACACCTCTACCATACTAGGTTGGAGAGCGCCTCTTGGCTCAACCAACCTGATCAACCAAGCGTTGAAAGGGATCAAAACTCTTGAGATGCAAGGAGATTTGATCCCTCTTAACACTTGTTGGATCCATAGTTAAGATGGATCTAGGTTGGTTTAATCCCTCCCTTTAAATAGATTATATTATTGCTGCATTCCTTCTTTGGTTCTGAGACCATCATGACTTAAATTATTTCGACCTTATTTATCTTACCCATGAATATCATGGGTTAATAACATGGGTTCTCATAAACTTGGAGCTCAAAGACCACTTGTAATTTTACAAAGTCAAGTTTAACTTAACCACCCAACAAAAATGAATAAAAATAATAAAATATAATTTTTATTTTAACATAGGATTATTTCTATTTCTATATATTTTATTTTGATCAAGTTAAATGTTTACGGGACATTACATTACACACAATAATTGTAATGTTAAAAAACACAAAAAAATAAATTAATCTAACTAAAATAATTATTACAAGTTATAAAGTGTAAAGAAGTAAATAAAAATAAATCAATAAAATAGAGGAAAAAATAGAATATTTCAAAAATGTTAACACATTTTAAGAGTTTAAATATATTAAGAAATATATATATATATATATATATATATATATATATATATATATATATATATATTTATATATTTAAAATTTTTATTTATTTATTTATTTTTTCCATTAGAGGAATTGAGAACCTACCACTAAATCACTACTATTATATCCCCTAGGTGAATCACATAAACTCCCCCATACGGACCATGGGCTAATTAGGCACATTTAAATATTTAATCATAACTTTACATAATATTATGTGTAACTTTATGGATCATCACATTTTAATAAGATGAATATTATATATTTTTTTTATTTATATTTATTATACACGAGGCTTAACACAAATAATATATCTTTAAATTTCCTTTATTTCATCATTATTATATTTGTCAGATTATTCAATATATATATATATATATAGTTAAAATAAAACAATATTAAAAATTATAGCAAAGAGGCAGTAAGTGCAAGGGGACGATATTTAACCCTAGTGGACAAATTGAATTGTCATATTCCTAAAGCCTAGGGATAACTTCAAACAACCAAGCAGAGTTATATGCCCTACTGCAATGAATGAAGCTAGCCAAGACTCTCTCAATACACAGGTTATTTATACTTGGACATTCCAACAATATATTCAAACCTCTAAATTTAGGTACAAATACATTAGATTTGAAGTTGCAATTAATCTACAAGAGGATCAAACTTAGCTTATTCTCGGTCCCAAAGTTTAAAGCTTATCATGTCCTTAGAGAGTTAAACTCATTGGTTGATTCAATAAAAAATCATGCCATAAGGTGCCCCCCTTGAACATACAGTGGGTTAGTGGTTCCATTCAAGCCCAACTAGTACCATGACCCAAGAAAATGAGGCATGTGGAGATAGAAGGAATGGAAAAAAGTTAGAATATAATGTGAAATAAGAAAAGGTTTGGATGCATGGATTATTCTCTAGCCACCAAGGCAACATTAAATTTGTTGCAGTGTCACCTCCCATCACATGTGTGGAATGTATGGGGCAATACATTCGAAAACTAGGCACAAGAGGCGAGTTAACTTAGGTGTGGGAAATATGGAGTTGTGAGCTCTATGGGAAATGGATATTTCACCTCATAATCATGAGGTTAGTTGGCCTACTGTAGAGTATTCATGCGAGTATGCAACCGTCATGCATTAACTTGTATGGAATCACAGAGCAATTAGGAAATTCTTGGCGTTGGGATTCACTCTCTAATGCATCCTTCCCTTACATATCCACCGTGTTTCTTTACATTGGAGCTTGGACAAGCCACGTGCATTTGTTGCTACACCAAAAGCAACCTAGATAGAGACTACAAGAGGAATTAGGCAAGGGGAAGAGTAGCCAACTAACAAAGGGTATGGAAACACAAGATGGACGTATGAAGAAGCATGATTCCATATTGGAAGATGAACTAATCAAGCTTCAGGAGAAACTCATAACCCTTAGTCTAAGTGTAGAGCAATTAACAAATCAATTCATGTCAACCATGGAGATGATAATTGAGTACCGGGCGTTAGGAAGGCTGATGAAATTAACAACCTAAGAAGTCAACCAGTAGAAATGCAACAAAATAAAGGTTGTACTTCCATGCTAATAATGTCCACAATGTCTTCAACCAATTTGGTTTGCTCCTCTCTGGTGGTTCTACTTGATTTGAATGTGGCAATTCCCCTAGTTAATCTTAATACAAATGGAGTTTATTCTAACATCCATATAGCTCAACGATCTAGCATGAAAGCTAAGTGTTGTAAACACAAGGATGTTTTCTACAAAGAATTTGCATATAGACCCCCTAGTAATTTTGGTTTTTTTAGGAGAGCATGACAAAATCAAGCCTTCAGTAGGAAAGTATTTGCAAAAATGGGATTTATAAATCTCATTATGTAATATTGTTGTTTGCTAACATAAATTTTTCCAAAACAATATATCAGTTACTATCTAAAAAGAAAAAGAAAAATACATTGTAACAAGTGGAAAAATAAATAAAAACAAAATAAATAATTATAACAAGGTAATTATTATTATACTTACCTTCGATAGGATATATAGCAATTAGTTTATTTTTGACTTTAGATTCATTTGTGTTTTAATCAAATATTTTGCACAAGACTTCCTCTCCTTCACATTATCCCCTCCCCCTTGGATTTTATGAGGCTTAATTTGATGGAGCCTCGAAAGGAAACCTTGCACATGTAGGTTTCGATGGATCCTTTTGGGATCCATTTAGTCAAACACCTTAAATTTTCTATGGCTACATGGGCATCAACTCCAACAATGTTGCAAAACTTTGGGCCCTCATAACTAGTCTTCAATTAGCCTCCCAACACAATTATTCTAGGCTCTTTATGGAAGGTGGTTCTTATCTCATTTAAATATGTTCACTCGAATCCATAAAATTCCCCTCCTAGCAAAGTCTCTTGCAACTCATGTTAGGAGTTAACTCTTGAAATCCAATAAACTCACATTCTCACCATTCTTATCCTCGTACCTTTGCATGCCAAAAGAGAAGTAAACAAGGTAGAAAATTGCTTAAGTAATGAAGAGGTCAATAACCAAAATACCTACTTTGTTTTTAGTTAAACCCTCTTCCCAAATTCTTGTTGATTTATGGTAGCATCAGATGTGCTCTAGCCTTGTAACTTTGTATATAGGCTAGGACACATGTATTCCATAAAACCCATAAATAGTTTTGGAAAATTCCACTTAGAGATGATTTAATTAAATTAATTAATCATTTTTTAATGTTTTCCTAAGTATAAACTTAGGGAAACTGATTAATTAAAGGGTATTAATTAAATAAATTGTGAATCTTCTAGATAAAGTCATGGATCACCTCCAAGTTAATCTTAGCCCTTGATTATGTTTTAATCTTGGCCATTGAAGGGTCAACGGAAGAATTTAAGAAGGAGGGTGAGGGGCCTATGGAAAATACATTGAGCGCATTGAGCATTTGGCATTTTCGAGTTTGTGTGTGGTGACCCAGCTTTTGATCAGAATCGAATCACTAGGGCAGGGTTTGCTAAGTGATTGTGATTCAGTGATCAGATCTAGAGAGGGGTAGAAGCAGAGACTGGTCAGGAGGACCAGGAGTGCATTTCAGAGAGAGGCAACACTTACACAGAGAGAGACAACACATTTTTCTGAAGGGGTAATGAAGTCCCTGCAGGAAATCACGTAGAAGTAGCGCAATGTCTCTTGGAGTCAGTCTGGAGATAGCTAGAGGTTGGGGTTTCTAAGCCAGGAGGGCCAAAATCCAGTCTCAGATCAGCTAGATCAGTTGCAGAAAGAGGTGACACAGTTTCTTAGGCTTGCCCATGCAGGCTTACGCATCTCCAATGTAGGCACTCACATAGAGGTAGAGAGGGGCTTCACCAGCGCTGTTAAGATTAGCCAGTGACTTGCAGAGTGAGGTATATCTCATAATTACATTTTCTGTCTAGATTTCTCTAAAGGGTGAGATGGATATTGGCACTCTAGTTGGACTCAAGATTTTGCTGCTTAATAATATAAAACCCTCAGATCTGCTGCACTGGTTTTCCCGAGTTGGGTTTTTTCTGGGGACTTAGTAAAAAAATAACTGTGTCAAATGTGGTTGTTTTTCATTGCATTTTGTTCAGTTAGATTTATCCGCAACATTATTTGTGTAGAGTGCTTTAGAAATTACTTCGATATTTCACTATAATGAAATAATTATCAAAATAATAGGAGAAGTAATTCAAATTTGTTGCAGTAGGAATCCAGATTTAGGATTTTTCACATGGTATCAGAGCTTATTCAAGCTGAAGTGCAGGAGAAACAAGAGTGAACCAACAGATCGGCGCAGGAGAGACTGGGATTTGCGTAAGCAGCAACAGACCCTCCCAGAGATTACACTGTCCAGGCCAGGAGGGAAATCTAGCATAGAAAAAGGCTCCCTCTCAGAGATTTGACAGAGGGGTAAGCATTTTTTCAGTTGCAGAAGAGGCAACGTAGTAGAATAACGTAGCTGAAGGATGCAATTACTACACAACAGTAAGAGATGGTGCATAAAGCGTTAGAAATTTTTGAAAAACATAAATTGGGGATTTCTTGATCTTAGAGAGTTTCTTACTCAAAGAAACTCAGTTTCTCCCATGCAGCAGCAGAATCGGTGACTTACTCCATAAGGAGTGCGTAAGTCTAGCTGATCAGAGGGTTAGAGAAAGAAATCGACAGTTGAGGAGATGGCCAGCAATGGAATGCGCGACCAAGATAGATTGTAGGGTGCCTCCAACTATGTCATTTTGAAATCAAGGATAGAGTTTCTCCTTAACGAGCATGATTTGAAAGCCCTCATAGAAAATGCAGTTGCAGAACCTCTTGATGTAGCACACTTGAAACAATTCAAGAAGAATATGGCAAGAGCTAAGTGATTGATCCTAGATGGTGTGAAGGATCATATAGTACCTCACATAACAACTAAAAACACTTTTAGAGAGATGTGGGTAGGACTGTAAAAGTTGTACCAAGGATCTTCCGAGCTGCGGAAGATGTATTTGGAGTAGAAGATGCGTAATACCAGGATAAAGAAGGGAGAATGTTTTGAATCCTTCCTATCCTGTATTCAAGATACCCGAGATCAGCTGTCAGTAGTAGGAGCTGCTCCTAGAGACTCAGAGCTGGTAAGGTTCACTTTGAACTCGGTTTCAGAAGACTATCGGGTCTTTGTCCAGAGAATTCTAGGCAGAGAAAGGTTTCCAGGATGGGAAGCAATGTGGGCAACCTTACAACAAGAAGAGCTGAGGAGAGACCTCCTCAAAATCCATTTAGAGGATGACAACAGTGGGTCGAAGGTCAAGAAGGAGGAAGAAGATAACACTGCCCTTGCATCAAAGGAGCAACATAAGCAGAAGAAGAAAGAGCTATCTAAGATCAAATGCTTCCGATGTGGGGACATGGGACATTATGCCACACAATGTCCTCTTAAGAAAAATGATAAAGAGGAGAAGGAAGATCCACAAGAAGGAGCTACCAAGATTGAGGCAGAAAGAGATTGTGCTATGTTAGCTCATTTTCCAAAAGGAGAGAAATGGGCTGTCTTGGAGTTGTAGATCCATAATATACAAGTGGAAGGATCCTTGAGTATTTCTGAACTCTTGGATCACATGTGAGCTACAACAGCCTAAAGACAGTAGCAAGATGGACAGCTGCAGCAGAAGATGAGAAGACAATGCAGTGGATAGAAATACTAGAGCTTGATCAACGCAAAGAGGGAGCAGAAAAAACATCAGTTGAGCAGCAGTAGCGCAGTGCACACTGGTGCAACACAGTGTAGAGCAGTGTTCATGCAGTGCAGAGCAGAAACAACATAATATTTTTAGAGAGCTAGTATAGAAACTAGCAACAGTAAGTCTTATTTTCTAGTTGCAGATTTGCTTGTCCAATTTCAGATGTTTTTCTGTTGAGTAATAGCAGCACTAGATGAGAATAGTAGCAGATGAGCAGCAATAGTGCAGTGCACAAGTGGTGCAGCGCAGTGCAGAGTAATTCTCACGCAGTGCAACAACATGGTTGCAGAATTCAGAGGGAGTTGCAATACAATGATAGTTGGAAACAATATGAAGAGTCAACAGTAGTACAAATGTAGCATTTTCTTGTGTAGTGTTGGTGAGCAGCATCAACAACACAACATGAGATGTTCCAGAAGTTAGAGCAACACATTGATTTATTTTTCTAGAGCACTTTCCTCACTAAGAGGGAGTGTTGATTTATGGTAGCATCAGAAGTGCTTTAGCCTTATAAATTTTTATATAGGCTAGGACACATGTATTCCATAAAACCCATAAATGGTTTTGGAAAATTCCACTTAGAGATGATTTAATTAAATTAATTAATCATTTTTTTAATGTTTTCCTAAGTCTAAACTTAGGGAAACTAAGTAATTAAAGGGTATTGATTAAATAAAGTGTGAATCTTCTAGATAAAGTCATGGATCACCTCCAAGTTAATCTTAGCCCTTGATTATGTTTTAATCTTGGCCGTTGAAGGGTCAACGAAAGAATATAAGAAGGAGGGTGAGGGGCCTATGGAAAATACATTGAGCACATTGAGCATTTGGAATTTTCGAGTTTGTGTGAGGTGACATAGCTTTTGATCAAAATCAAAACACTAGGGCAAGGTTTTATAAGTGATTGTGATTCAGTGATCAGATCTAGAGAGGGGCAGAAGCAAAGACTGGTCAGAAGGACCAGGAGTGCATTTAAGAGAGAGGCAACACTTACGCAGAGAGAGACAACACATTTTTATGAAGGGGTGACGCAGTACCTACAGGAAATCATGCAAAAGTAGGGCAGTGTCTCTTAGAGTCAGTCTAAAGATAGCTAGAGCCAGGAGGGCCAAAATCCAGTCTCAGATCAGCTAGATCAGTTGCAGAAAGAGGTGATGCAGTTTCTCAGGCTTGCCCATGCAAGCTTACACAACTCCAGTGTAGGCACTCACGCAGAGGCAGAGAGGGGCTTCACCACCGCTGTTTAGATTAGTCAGAGACTTGCAGAGTGAGTTATATCTCACAATTACATTTTCTGTCTATATTTCTTTGAAGGGTGAGCCAGATATTGGCACCCTAGTTGTACTCGAGATTCTGCTGCTTAATAATATAAAACCCTCAGATCTGCTGCACCGGTTTTCCCGAGTTGGGTTTTTCCAGGGACTTAGTCCAAAAATAACTGTGTCAAATGTGGTTGTTTTTGTTGGAATCATGATTTCCGTTAGACCAAAACCCATAGGCGTTAGTCTCTGCTACAATCGCCAGAGTTAGGATCCACGAGAGGCAGTTAGTCCATGTCGTGAAACACACGGGGAGCGTTGAACCCAATGTCCAAAAATCTCCCCCCCAACGCGAGCCGAGTGAGTTTCGAACTTGAGACCTGTCGCTTTGATACCACTTGTTGGAATCATGATTGTCGTTAGACCAAAACCCGCAGGCGTTAGTCTCCGCTACAATCTCTATAGTTAGGATCCACGAGAGGCAGTTAGTCCATGTCACGAAACACACGGGGAGTGTTGAACCCAATGTCCAACAGTTTTCATTGCATTTTGTTCAGTTTGTTTCAGCACTTAGATTTATTCCGCAACAATATTTGTGCAGAATGCTTAAGAAATTACTTCGATATTTCATTGTAATGAAATAATTATCAAAATAATAAGAGAAATAATTCAGATTTGTTGTAGTAGGAATCTAGATTTAGGATTTTTCACAATTCTCTTACAAAAATTAATTGCCTATATCTAGCTCAATCGAACCATAACTTCCCCTATGGGGTGCTTATTCAGAGTGATGATCAAACAACATAGTCATGCAACTTAAGAAGAAAGCATGTTGCAATGTGTTGGCCACTCCACATTCCCCATGCAAACCTTGATTACAAACCCCCCCAGTTGTTGCATTCAATCATGAGTACACTCACTTCGGAAGTGGAAGGTCATCGACATGATGTTAAAGGTATAGGAGAGGATCATGTTGAGGATTAAAATCATGAGCACTGCATGTACTCAAATCATGACGATGATTTATTGCATTAAAATTTTCAATTGATAAGGATTATAAGCAACTCATCATTTAATTTATTGGTATTTTCATATTATCATATCAACTTAGCATGTTCCTAGTTATTCTAGTAATATGAATCTTTCCTTAATTTCTTGATAGATGGATCTAAGAGGCTATCACATGCATCAAGCTACTATAAACAATCCTTTATGTAAGACTCAGTCCCAACAAGATGGAAAATTTGTAGCCCATACTTACAAGCACTCAATCCCCTAAATCTCTAACATGTAATTCATAAGGTTGAGGAAGATGCCAAAGTCCATAAGGATCTTATATAGGATGTAATGATCGATCAAGCAATAATTATTTTCATCTCTAATATGGTCCCCAGTCGCACTAAGGACAATTTTTTTTTTTTCCAGGACAATCTCATTATATTGCCATACCAAGGACTTCGTTGCTCATGCCCTTCTCGCCAAGGAAACTTACCATTGTGAAATTTTCAATTGCATTAACACTATGGAGTGGAAGAATCATCTCTTGATAAATTTGTGTTCTTAGCTCATACGCAAACATGGTATCATTCTACAAACAATTCCAGTAAAGACTCTACGAACAATTCCATCACCCATGCACCAACCAAATGACATTGGAAATGTTCCAAGTTCCTTTAGCCACAATCTTAGTTTATTTTGGGATGATTTTAATTTTGTTCTTTTATTTCATATGCTCCTTCTGTTATCACTTATAAAAACCCCGATTATGTAGGGAATAGACTAAGGTAACCTTTAACCACTTTGGACTTTGAAGCTAGCCTTTTTGAGTCTGAGAGGGATCTCTCTTCAAAATATACCACTCACTGTCATTAAGAAATAGAAAATTTAGCTTATTGGCCATATTTAGTTGGTAACACATGAACTTTGTTTGGAAGGAAGATAAATAAGTACCATTGGGCATAGATTATTTTGACATAAAACTATCAACTACAAGCTATATGAACAAGTTAATAAATGCATGATTAATTTAGGTTTCTTAGACACATCATCATTAAGCTATGATAAGAGAAAATAAGGAGTAAATATAAAAATAATAGCAACCAAGTGATTTCTTTAAGTGATATTTAAGTTGAAAACATATGAGAAATTTGGAAAATGTAAATATGAGCTTACAGATAGAGTTCAAATTTAATCACTTATTTCCAAATGTAGAAGAATTATGAATCAATTTTATGACTTAGAAGAAAAATATGCACTAGAAACACTCACACGAAACTTATCACACATGAATCTCTACAAATTTGCACAAGTAACATTGTTCACAATATTAATATCAAAGAGATACACAATACACACGGTTTCTGCAAAAATTTCCAACTCTATACATTACAGAAATGATAGTCTTTATAGACTACTTACAAATTGTTCAAGATCCAAAAATAATGGATCTCAAACCTCTTCATCTATATATAGCTTACTAATTAAAAAAAAGAAAGAGAGGAGATAATATATGATCCCCAAGTCAAATTGATGAGGTGGCTCTCCAACTGAAAGTTGATTAGGCATTTTTCTAAATATAGAAAAAACTGATTATGGTGAATTCCTGAAAAATAGGCTTCAAATATCCATTCGAATCACTCAAACCATGATATATGTGTAAAAAATGAAAGAGGTTTTTGTTAATTGGTACGTTCCCTCCAAAAACCTCGTTGGGTTTTTAAACATTCATCCCTAGTTGTTCGTAAAATTCTTTTTAAAAAAATGGCTAAAACAAGAAAAATATCGAATTGCAAAATCTAGAAAAATAAGCCTCAAATATTCCTTTGAATCTCTTAGCATTACACTTGTGTAAAAAATAAAAGAGGTTTTTTAAAATGAGCCTGTTACCAACAAAAATTTCTTATGGTTTTTAAAATTTCATTTCTAGCTGTTCGGAATATGTGCCCAAAGTTACTGTGTTTTACAAGAAAAAGCAGAGTAAAACAAAGTTTTGACATTGACATATTAATTATCAGCACTCGCTTGATCAAGCGCCTGCTCCTTCGCTGACGGGGAACCCATCAACACTTTTATTTTGACATAAAAAAATTAAATTTTACAATTTGCATTGATAGTCCAGCTATTAGCACTTTTTATTCAACAAATTTAAAAACTAGCACTGATAAGCCATCTGTCAGTGCCTTTATTTAACATTTTATAGTTGATGTTGACAATCCAATTGTCAACGACCTAAAATTTTTGAAATAATAAAAAATTACAATATTGAATTTAAAACTATGAAGCAAAAATGAGATAACAACTGGCTCCATTGGGGAAGTTTTCCTCCCTATGAGGCAACAAAGAACTCGTTGCTCTAGTGCCTAATCCATTGGGATGATCCCAAGCTCTGAAACCTGTTCATTCTGAGATCTGTGACGTATTTGGTTGAAACTAACCCCACAATGCAAGCAATTTATTTACAAACTGAAATCCAAATGCCAAAATTCAAACCAAAATCTAAATACTTGAAATCAATTGTTACTGCATTCAAATCTATAATATAACCCTATTGTAACATGAAAACCAACTGTTGAAAACTGAAAAATTGAAATGCCAGTCCTTTGTACAAATTGGAATATAAATGCTTGAAATACAAGCTTATTCAATACATCCTACTCTAACCGGGTGAAATATCTTCCCAATCAAATGATGCAGAATTTATAATGCAACCATGAAATGAGATGGCTACTCACTGGACTTCTGCTCACTTCCTTTGTAAGTAGACAAAAAAATGTAAAAGATAGCAAATCAACTTGAAAATTGAATCCATCGTTTATAGAAAACACAAAAATGGAATGCACTGATGGCTATAAAACACTGACAAAAGGATCATTAAAAACATGAAACATCAACTGTTTTTGATGAGAAAAAATAGAAAAACAATCCTCATTCCAAACTGTTGGTCATTCCTGTTTTATGTTTTCAATCGTGAGATCATCTTCAAATAAAACAACAACAAAATGTTCATTTTTTTAACTAGTCATCTCAAGAAAAAACATTGCGTGTTCTTTGAATGCACCCTCAACATTTTGTGTGACAACAATGCCCGAAGGGTCTTCTTCATGTAATTTAAAATAATATCCATCTTGATTATAAAAAATTTCTAAATTTATGATTTCAAGAGAAGTCCATTCAAAAACAGACCTTGTAACATTTGAGGAATATAAATCAACTTGCTCCTCATGAATAATTTCTTACACATGATCCTCTTGCAAATGTGAGAAAATATCAACATGAACTAGTTCACTGCTTATATTTTGATCTCACAAAAGATGACAATCCGACTATAAATCTTCATCTATCTCAGGAGAAGGAGAATGAATCTCTACATCAAGTTGTAGATCCACTTGAATCATTTCAGTCAAGGGATAAGCTATTGTTTGATGGAAATTGTTCTGAGTGTAAGGGAAACCATGCTCTAATTTATGTTCATGATGCTGAAAGGAGTTCTCATGCAATGTTTCTAGGATTTATTCATCCATAAATTCCTCGTCACCATACATGTTTTCCAGATGTTTAATGAAATTTTCAACATGTGCACAACAGTTTTTGACCAAAAAAAAGGAAGGATAATGATATTTAAAATGCTCATAAAATACTGAATGAAATTATTTAAGAGAATGCAAGCTACCAGGGGGAAACTTCTCATATTAAGACTTTTCATTTCCCTCCAAATAAACCATAAACATTTTCATCAATGAATCCTCATGCAAATTAAATCCAGTCTTTCATACATGCATATGAAATCTAATCAAAATAAGATTAGCATCATCTCCATCCTTCCATTTAAATCTTGGGAGACATGTTTGCTAAGCTATGCGAGAAATATGATTTGGAAAACCAGGAATGTGAGAGCGATTCATTGGAGCATACGTTGCAGATCCGTGATCCATCTTGAAGCAGTGGATTTGCCGAGAAAATCTTCAGGCTACTGAGTCATTAGACAATGGAGTCACCAAGAAATTCTGACCTATGGATTGTTTTACAATGGAGTTTCCAGGTGAAATCTATAAATTTTTTTTTGTGTCTGATTGATGTTCACCATCAATAATCAGATATGATTCTTTGTTGTTGTCCCTGGGATGATTTGACATGAAATTTCATCTCCCTGGAAATGACACCAAAATGTTATGACTTAGGAAAACCCTGACTACAGAGGGAAAAGACTAAGGTAACCTCTAACCACTTTGGACTTGGAAGCTAGCCCTTCTGAGTTAGAGAGGGATCTCTATTCAAATTCTACCACTCACTGTCACTAAGCAACAAACAATTTAGCTTATTGGATAGATTTAGTTGGTAACACATGAAATTTGTTTGGAAAGAAGATAGATAGGGGCCATTAAGCATGGAGTCTTTTGACATAAAACTACTAGCTACATGCTATATGAACATGTTAATAGAGGCATGATAGGTTTAGGTTTCTTAGACACATCATCATTAAGCTACGATAAGAGAAAACAAGGAGTAAACATAAAAAACAAATCAACCAAATGATTTATGTAAGTGATGTTTAAGTTGAAACATATGAGCAATTTGGAAAATGTAAATTTGAGCTTATAGACAGAGTTCAAATTTAATCACTTGTTTCCAAACGCATAAGACTTATGAATCATATTTATGACTTAGAAGAAGAATATCCACTAGAAACATTGACAAGAAACTTATCACACATGAATCTATGCAAATTTGCACAAGTAACAATGTTCAAAACAAATTCTATTAATATCAAAGAGATACACGTACACATTTTCTGCAAAAAGTTCCAACACTGTACATTACAGAAATGATAGTCTTTATAGACTACTTACAAATTGTTCAAGATCCAAAAATAATGGATCTCAAACCTCTTCATCTATCTATATATTACTAAATGAAAAAAATTAAAGAAGAGATAATATCTAATCCCCAAGTCGAATTGATGAGGTGGCTCTCCAACTAAAAGTTGATTAGGCATTTTTCTAAATATAGAAAAAACTAATTCTAGCGAATTCCTAAAAAACATGCTTCAAAGATCCATTCTAATATCTCAAACTGTGATAGCTGTGTAAAAATTAAAAGAGGTTTTTTTAATTGGTCCCTTCCCTCCAAAAACCTATTTGGGTTTTAAAAAATTCATCCCCAGTTGTTCGAAAAATGCTTTTTAAAACAGTGGCTAAAATAGGAAAAAACTAAATTTCAAAATCTAGAAAAAAAGGCCTCAAATATTCCTTCCAATATCTCAAACCATTACATATGTGTAAAAAATGAAAGAGGTTTTTTAAATGAACCTGTTACCAAGAAAAATCTTTTGGTTTTTTAATTTCTTTTTTCAGTTGTTAGAAATTTACGCTTGAAGTTACTATATTTTACAGGAAAAACAAAGTAAAACATACTTTTGTCACTGAAAGATTAATTTTCCACGCTCACTTGATTAAGTGCCAACTCCTTCGTTGACGTGGAATCTGTTAGTGCTTCAATTTTGACATAAAAAATTCAAATTTCACAATTGGCATTAATAATCTAGCTATTAGCGCTTTTTATTCAACAAATTTAAAAATTGGCGTTGATAATCCATCTATCAGTGCCTTTATTCAACATTTATAATTCCGTTAGCGCCATAAATTTTTTTGAATAATAGAAAAATTACAATGTTGAATTTAAAACTATGAAGCAAAACTGAGATAGCACCTTCTATTTTCTACATCCCTATTTTTTATTTCTCTATGGGCAGAACAATTATATTTTATTAATAGACTAACATTATCCAAAATATTTATTATCTTGTTAAGGCTTGATTTCCAATAGGGCAAGCCAAATTCTCTTAATTTCCTTTGGGTGGATTCTCTAGGCTCATAAGTCATGGTAAGATAGGCGTATGCTTGCATTTTGGATTTTATTGTATCTATGAATATTTGTGTTATAATTCAATAGACTAAACCTACTTAAAAATAAATAAATAAAAATTGCACAATGCTCCAAAGTTTTACATTAATATTTTTTTCCTTATTATTTTGAAATTCATCTAGCATTTTATGATTGGTTGGTTTATCATAGGTCTTATTGTGGCATTGATTTTTAATTTTTTTTGGTTGGTATTTTCCTTTAATTTTTCCTATATCCAACTCCATTGTCATCACTTAACCACCACCATGTAATAAGACTTCAATTCTCCACCAATAAATTGTGATAATATTCATTTTTTTTGTTTGCTAGTTGTGAGACTAGCTTGTGGTTTAAGAAACTGTGGTCCAAGGGTATCTAGGCCCTGAAAATAATCCAGGGATTGCACCTGCCTTGGGATAAACCAAACCTTACATGGTTGGATTTTTTTTGGTGTCTCCTTCCAGATATTACAAGTTTCAAACCTTGACTACCTTATATAACAAAACCTTCGGAATCCAATTGTGCCAATGGGATTTGACTCATAAAGTTGAAGGACATGGGTGTGGGATTTGATCTCACTTATGTGACTAAACTTTAATACATCACAAAAATTAAAACTTAAAAATTAAAAGCATTTTCCTAATGTCTCACAATAGCTAATAGGTAAATATCTAGCTACTTAATCTATTCTTCTTGTTTTTTCCATCAATCATTAATTATTTTTTCCTCTTTTTTTTTTTTGAACTTTTCTATTTTGGGGGATCTTTTCTTATTTCCAAATAAACTATTATTATTTATTCTTTCTTAATTGTCACCCTTTTAAAAAAAAAGTAGGTATTCATAGAAAGTTGACAAGAGGTTCCATAAGTAAATGGCCATTTTGATATAATAGAGCAACTCAATGAATTTACTAGATCTTTTTAGTAGGCATGAATGGCTATAGATATTATTTGTTTCATTTTTACAATTAGATGGTTAGACATTTACGGGCTAGGTGCCCCTACAAATTTTTTATTTGGATGAATATAAAAAATGCAGTTTGATATAACTAAACCAAAAAAACCAAAAATTTGAATTGAATTGTACCAATTTCTACTAGGGGTTGCTAGTAATTTTTTTACATGTTGTTCCATTCTCTATTTTTTTTTTTTTTTTTAATTAGGAACAATGAGAATATTCTCTCTCCATTGAAGAGATCCATACTCATAATTATCTATGCTATGATTTTTTATGTCTTGAGCATGATGACTTAAGAAAATGTGAATGGGAGTAAAAGAAATGATTGATGTCGTTGGAAGGATCCCTCTTTGGCTGACTAGTATTGTAACTAGTATAACATGATTGGTCTAATGGGTATCTTTTCTTATGGTTCATATTTTGGATTAAGTGTGTCCCTATAGTATGGGAAATGCACTTACTATGGGGATTATTATACACGTGAAAGTGAAAATAATGATAAGGCCTTACCCTCCTGTTGTCACTGCGACAACGACCCTCCAACATTTTAGCCTAACTCAATTTTGAAGCATACATGAGCTCTCATTTCAAGCCCCTTAGTGTCGTAACATTGTTTGATTTTTTATTCTTATGTTTTATTTAAGTTTCACATCATCCTAAGTCATGGTTTTCTAAGTGTAGCCACCTAACCCTTAGAAGCGCTTATGCTATCTAGCCCATGGTTAGTTGAACTCATAACTTTTATTGACTTAGAAAATAGCCTTTTTTTCCATGCACACACACGAAAAGCACACAAAAGCTCATAAAATAGAAAAATATCTTTTAAGGAAAAAGCACACTTCAAGATGACGAAGAATTTCTCTTGTGTTGAGCGCACTCCTTCGGGCAGAAGAAATCCACAGTCCTTGAGTGCATTCTTTCGACTTGAAGACATGCGCCCTTCTACAATGCATTCATGAGATTATTTGATTGCATGTGGGCGCACTCCTAGAAAATATGACCCCACTTCTCTTCTCTTAACTAAATCAGTCACTTGTCAACAAGTGGCGAGCATGCATGAGACATATTTGCATGTGATCTCTTTTAAATTGACTCGACTAATCATTCATTCTCATAATCATTCTTATATAGGTTGGGCACATATCTTTGCATCAAGAAACTCTTTGTCGATCTGCATTCCAAGTAAGTTTTGCATGTCAAACCTATTGATTTCCTTTCATGTTTTTGTTTTCAATCATGGTTTCCTTGTTCGTGTTTCTTTTATTTTCAGTTTATTGACTAGTATTTATGTTCATTATTGCCTCTACAAGTGTTAATTTGATGTCACAGGATGTGACTTTTCATATTATTAAACTCTTCACATTCTAACAATCATTGCGACAACACCCACAAAAAATTGTAGACCTTTCCTATTCACATTGCTATCTTGCAATCTATTTTTGAACTTGTCCTTAAGCCATTCAGTGGTAGAGCACACTTCTAGAACCTGAATCCCAACCAAATCAGAAAATTGTGCCCAAAAAATACAAATTTGCCTCTTGAGCACACTCCTTCGTCACGATGAACTGCACCCTCTTTGAGCACATGAGCGCACACCGAAGGCTTGAGTTTTTTCCCTTCGTCTCTTAAGCATGTTCCGTTGTGCCCTCCTTATCCTTAAGTGCATGAGTACACCTTTGATCAGGAGTTCATAATTTTTTCTCAAAATTGAAAGTTATAGGATTGGGTTGAAACCAAGATGGTTGTGTAGACCTCATCTTCCTCATTCCGGTGCCATGAACGGTTTGAAAAATCGATGTCATATGAGGGAGATATCGCGTTTTGATCTAATTCCCAAATAGCTAAATTTTGCGATAGGGTTGACTGGGATGCCCAGTCAGCATGGAGGATGCACAATCAACATAAAGGAATATTCTGGATAATATTCCTTTTCTCCGGGCCAACCAGTTGATGAAAAGTGGCGTTATATGGTTTTTATAAGGGTTTCACGTGTTTTTTTAGCCAATGGGAAGGTGACACGTGGCCAGCCCTGAGGTTTCCATGTGTCCCCTTAGTGTTGTAATAAATTTTTTATGGAGGTCCGTAGAGTTCAACCCCGCGACCTCTGACAAAGCATGCACTCGCCACACTGCATGAGCTACGAGAATATCTTAACCTGTAAGGGTCTCAAGTTTTATTTAAGTTTCAATAGAATTCGCAATGGGGTTGGAACCGCCGGCGATCCAACCCGCCAACGGTTCCATCGGAGGAGCGTTCACATAACAATGTAACCACAAAATTAAACATTAACGCTGATAGCATTTTCCGCAACTATTTCATATTTAAACCTTCTCACATGCAAATGTTATCGCTATTTCTCTGTGTGGTTTAACTCCGACCATTAAGAATTAACACCACTCCAACTAGAGTTTCCACCTTAACCGTGGTATGTGCCTTGAGTTCTCCCGACGTTCAACGGTCAGGCCGTGGTTTGGGTTGGCATGTGGCCACCCAACCACTAACATTAAATATCACGGTTAGCGCTGGCATAGTTTTAGAGCGCGACCTAAAATTTAGCAAATTGCACTAAAATAACTTGAGTTAAGTGGATTTCTCCACAATTAGTGGACATTTTCTAGGTGTTACTGGGAAAATGAGTTGGAGACTCAATTTTCACCCATTCTAGGTGAATGAAGAGTCAATCTAGAATAATTGGAGCATTTTGGAGCCATTGGTGCAGAGAAAACAACCATTATAGGCCTGTAACTACATGTATTTGCAAAATTTTGAGCATAATGAAAGATGGACATGCCATTGGGAGCTGGACTAGCAGATGTAGCCCAGGAGGATTGAACTACTTCATCATGCCTGTGGTGTAAATTTTATGTGATGTTTTATTTCTCTGTTTTGCACTGCTATTTAGTGTTATTTTCTCTTATTTCATGCTTCTAATTCACTAAAATCATCTATATTTCACGGTTCAAATACTCAATCCTTAAGCAAACTATGGAGACAAGTATGAACATGTTTTATAACTAAAAAGACGCTTAGCACAACAAAACTAATATAGTCCTTTCAGATCAGATTGGTATCAGAGCTAGAGTTTATTCTCTGGTGTTGTTTTGTGTAAATAATTGTTTAACATTTTGCAGGTGTTTATATGCTTACAAGGCTCAAGCTCTAGAGAGGAGAAGGCAAATTGGTGGGAGCAGAAGGGTCTCAAGAAGAGCCAAAGTAAAGGAGAGAAATATTGCCACAATCTCCACCACCTAGTTCACCTCCTAACGAAGCAGAAGTGCCATTAAGCATGCCTCAAGAGGAAGGAGAAATCCACGAAGAGATGGATCCCAAAGAGGAAGAAAGAGTGCTTAGGAAAGCATTCCTTGAAATGACTGAGATGGTTAGAATCCTTTATCTAGAAAGGAATGAGAAATTGGAAGGAGAAGGATCCAAACTTCACAAGGAAGGACAGGGATCTTCAGGAGGTCACAATGTTGAAGATAAGTCTAAGAAGGGAAATGGAGGAGATGGAGGCAATGGAGGGCCATCATCCTCACCCTCATCATCATCATCCTCTACTTCATCTTCAGTACATCAACCACACAAGTCAAAGAACACTGGTAAAAGTCCCTTTTTAAAACTTGAAGTCAATTTTGAATTTCCAATGTTTAATGGTGAAGTCAATGTAGAAAAGCTTGATAATTGGATTATTCAATTGGAGGTCTATTTGAGAATCTAGAGCATTCAAGATGATGATACCAAAATCCAATTAGCTTCATTGAGAATGGAAGGTGCAACACTTGTTTGGTGGGAAGCCAAGACAAAGGAGGAGATCAAGAAGCATGGTAAGATTATTCTATCATGGGCTGATTTCGTTACTGCAATAAAACAACAGTTTTATCCATTAGCTGATATGCAGAAAGCCATAATGAAGGGACATAATGTGCAAGAATACACCCAAGAATTTTGGAGAAGAGATCTCTTATTAGGGGTAGATTTGCAGAGCCAAGATACTTTTCTCAAGTATATAGGAGGCTTACATAGCTACCTAAAACATACTATTCTCATGTTTAACCCCACAAGTCTAGATGAAGTATGTGTTCAAGCCACACATCTAGAAGCTATAGGGAAAAAAATTTTCTGAAGAGGGTAGGAAGAAACCTTTTAAGGGGAAAAACAAAGAGAAGACCTCAAAACGTAAAAGAAAAAATGATGCATCTGTTAAGAAATAGGGATCAAAATTGGTTTATAAAAATTGTTCAAAAAAATGCCATGATGAAAATCGTTGCTGGAAATTACATCCTGAAATGAGGCCCAAGAAATACGACAACAAAGGGAAAAAAAAAACTGCAACTACAACTCAACATGATTTAGGAGAGGATTCAGGTGATGAATCTAAAATTACAACCATGGGATTGAAGAACATGAAGGGGAAAGAAATTGAAGCTAAACCCAGTACTAGTACATCAAAATGTCACATACATGCTCCAAATGAAGAAGAAAGAATTGAACTATTTCATGTGAGGGTCATATCCAAACATACTAATATTGACACATTGTTTGACAGTGGGTCACATGCAAACTTAATCTATGAATAATTGGTCAGGAAACTTAACCTTGAGACCATACCACATCCAAAACCATATCCACTTGGTTAGATTTGTAAGGATGCAAATTTACAGGTTTCAAGGAAGTGTATATTGCGATTTGTAATCACTGCACATTTTGTCGATACAGTTTGAATTAGATGTGGTTCCGCTTGACGTAACGAGTATTGTTGTTGTGTAGATTAATCCGTCTTGCGGACAAGACCGATCTCTCTAGTACAAAAGGTAACTAGCAACAAACAGCCAATTATACTAATCTCTCTCTAAGCATATAAGATTTATAAAAACACTATACGGGTGTAAAAGCCTACCTTATGTCCAACGCTTGCTCGCTTACTTGATTTTGTTGAAGTCCTTCCCGTGCACTGAAAGAACGTTCTTCGTATATCTGCAATCACAAACAAGTAAAAAGATTAAGCAACACCTGTATAGACATTATCATAAATCATACTTATCATAATGATCAAGGAATTTATGAAATAAACCACAAATTGAAAGTTTAATGAGAGATGTGAGTATATTTGTATTAACTTTAAAGATAGAAAACCTTTACAACTTGTGCCTTGATGTTGTGCAGGTCCTCCCGGGGTCCGAAGCAGGAATCTCCTTTACTTTGACAAGCATTGCACTCTTGAACTAAGACAAATGGAGATGAGTGATTTAACCTCACAGAAAGTCTTAGTTAACTAAGTCTAAATCTCAACAATATTTAACTTCAAATCTCATAAGCTTGAACCCCCTTTGAGGCTACCCAAGGCCTCTTTTTATAGTGAAAGAGAGGAGGTTTCTAGTTCCAAATATGAAGGGATAGATTCCTCCTTCAAAGGGATAAGCTCCTTACATCAAGGGGTTAGCTCCATTAAGTGAGGGATGCATGAACCTCTTCAAAGCGTATCCATTCCCAAAAATTCCCATCCAGAAACTTCTAGAATTCATCTGGAATTCATCTTTTTATCTTTACTTTCTCGCCTTTTTATGTTTTACAGGGGTCCGCACCCATTACACAAAGAACGTGCGGTATGGTTCCGCAGGCAGGCTGAGATTTAGGTGCTTGACCGCAGGGAATGCATAGAGAAAGTGCGATACCAATTCTTAGGGGATTTTAGGGATTTTCTTCTGATTTTGAAGCTTGATATAAGGAGCTGGTATATTGGACTTGCAAAAGGAGGAAGTATGAGTGATAATGAGCTCATACAGTCAGTAGAATGTCAAGGTGACAGTTTTCAGTGTAACAAATTGCCCCCTAAAGTGCAAAGTCTGGAATAAATGAAGCTGTAGTCTGTCATATATGAAGAGTGCAGTACTTTATCATTTCAAAGATCATCCTGTGGACACCCCAATCGGTACCTGTAAAAACATTCAATGCAAAATATATACATGTATATGTCATCACTGAGGTAGGCATTCCCATACTCAGATAAAAACTAACTATGAACTAACTGAAATCGTTCTGATACAGGAATGATTTTGAATACATCATAGTACAGATATATGTAGACACAGTATGGACGCAGCCATCTGTTTATCAATAGTCTACTGTATAGATGACAACAAAATTCCTCGCAGCCTGGATGGTAGAAACTAGATCCAGGGTCTTGATTTCCGCATCTCGAACCAGTACGATTCTATCCATGTGAATGAATGTGTCGAAGTCGAACATGGTAGAAACCACTTGATTACCAGTCAATGATGTAAACTGTTAACAAGTGTGAGAGAAACCACCAGTAATGTCAATAGCTCTCAAAGTACTCAGTACAATCCGTGAAATGTGAATGAATGAGCTGAAGTCGAACATGTCACGGAGTCATTCGATCGAAGGTCATTGATGCAACCTGTCGTCGAAAGCGAGAAACCTGCCATTGAGGCATGCAGATTTCAAGGTACTGACGATTTCTGGATCAACTTCCTAGATAGTGTGCTGATGTCGATAGAAAGCGATCTGTCGTAGGCAAGCCCACAACACGAAATCATAGATCAAGTTTTGAAAATATATTGGCAAGGACTGACTCGGGGATGGTCAAAGATGGATGACAGATATTTTGCAGATGAATGGTTTTATTTGAACTGTTCTCTTGGACACATAACGACACTGCAGATGGCTTGGTAACAATTGACCCAAAGCTAATACCCAGAAACCGGCTGAAAATTTTCAATATGGTTTGATTAACTGTTAGGCAAAGGATTTCCCAACCCAAGTGAATATAAGTGTCGTGTCCAAGAGTGGTCGACTGATTTTCGGACAATTTTAAAATACAACAAACTCGCCCATTTTTCTCTCTTTTCCCCCACCATTTCTGGCAAGTACCTCTTTATTTTTGACAAGCTTGAGGAGGATAACATTTGCTTGGTTATAAGCTCATCCTTCGGATGAGTCCAACTTAGTTTAAAATTCGAACCCTAAGAAGGAGTGGTTCGTTCCTGTTGAAAATTAAACGGGTCCTTTACTGTTAAGTTTTAACGAGTCCAGTATAGGAGAAACTCGGTGTTTTTCAGTTTTAGGGAGTCAGAAGAAAAACTTAAGAAAACTCCATGGGTGTTCTTTTTCGTAAATTTAGTCTCTCGAGCCCGAAAAAAGGATAAAATAATGCGGGAGAGAACTCTATTGACCATATTTAGTCAACGTATACCTTTTTCGTAGATAGTCCATTTCAGTCCGTAAAAGGGGTAAACTTATACTGAAGGGACGACTGTTCATTTACTTTAACGAGTTCGAATAGTCAAGTACTCGGCAATCTTTTCATATTTAGAGAGTCTGAAAAGGGCTTAAAAGAGGACTCCAAGATTTCGCTTTTTCGTAAAATTTTTGAAAGAGTCCGAAAAAGTGATAAAAGTATGCTCTTTGTTGAAAAATGATCATTTCACCTGAAAAATCCTGTTTCTGCACAAAAACTCAAAACATTACACATACCTGTTTAAGATAAGTAAAAAATGCTTTCAAAAATATCCCTCTTAAAGTGAAAAATAAATAAATTAACAATTCATTCATTCGAAAAAACTTATAAAAAGGACTTTTTCTATTTCATTTTTACCGTTCAGTTGCAGAGTGAGAAGTAAAAAGCTTTTGGATAAAAAAGTTCCCGTGAAGATTCTGGAAAATTCAACCGTTGGAATCGAAAATCGTCAGCCCCAGGTAATCCACGACCTCCTTATCTTGTTTTTCATCCGTTTGAAATTCATTTTTAGGCTTTAGTTTGATTTTTTAGGGCAAAAATTGGTTCAAAAATGCACCCGCGGGGTCCGCAGGCGGGACACAGGTTACCTGCGGACCCCGATTTTTTCTGAACGGGAAAAAATCGAGGGTACCGCACCCGGCACACATCTCGCGTGCGGAGCTACGCTCTGTTTACAAAGAGCAGGTGCGGTACCCGCGCGGTTAAATTTAAAGCACGGTTTTCTCAAATTTCTGCCAAATTTTTTCAAATGAAATCATTCTAATATGCCTTATTTTGTGTTGCAGGATTAACAAGATGCTTATTTGGCGAGAAAGGGAGCATGAGGAAGTGGATGAAGCTGCAATACTTCATTTTCCCACACAAAGGGCATTAAAAGCATGCTGCTTATACAAATTTTGGGCCATCTCTGGCATGAGGGCACAAGTGGAACTCTTAACATGGTTGGTAGACAGATGGCATGTGGAGGACCAGTGTTTCTTTATTGGTGGCCACCGGCTTGAAATTGAGCTGGAGGATATATATTTTTTGACTGGTTTGTCCAAGAGGGGCGAACATGTATCCTTGTTTGGGACTAGGCCAGGTGGCCAGACTGTCGCTAGTCTTCAACTCGAATTTTGCAATGATCAGGCAAATCCTCGGGACAAACGGATTGACATAAAACATATCATCTGTCCTGAACTGAAGGTTATAGCATTCACTGTTACCAAAGTATGTGGGAGTGTCGCGCTTCACGTAGCTACTGGTTCCCAAATGCGCATTGCTGTGGACTGTTTTCGCGGCACCATCTTCAACTGGTGCCAAGCTGTATTGGCAAATATAAAAGGCCAACTTACCAGAGCAAAAACTGGGAAACTAAATAACTTTGGATACGGATCCATCGTCGTTTCTTTTGCTTTGGAGAGGATTCCTCAATTAGCTCCACAGAGTATTGCAGTTGATGCCGGTCGACCTCGAGAACCGAGAATGGTTCGCTGGTCCGCGCTGATGGCCCGTCATGCTATTGAGGGCACTGAGATTGTATGATTCCCTGTTTCATATTTTCGTTGGCTGGATCGCCAAGTTTTCATGATAGAAGATTTTCCGTATGCCGGGATGGATTTCCGCGGCGACAGAGAGATGTCTCTCCCTGCAGGGGAACAATGGGATGATTCAGGTAAAACATTTTTCAACGTTTGCTAAGTTCTAATTTTTTTAATTTTTTATCGTCTTAGAAAACTAATAACCAAAATTTTTTCAAATACAGATGTGGGTCCACAACGACCAGCTCATCTCCAACCTTTCGAGAGGAGACAACCAGTTGCGCCCGCACCAGCCCCAGCAGGCCAATCAGTAGAGATTTTGACTGATTTGGAGCATCATCTAGAGCGCTTGACTCTAGATATACCAGAGACTAGCATAGATGACATCCCTCTCAGGCTACAAAGATATGTGATTGGAGTCCCAGGACCTTTCAGGAGGTTCCTATGCAGGGTGGCTCGAGCAGTTGTTTCCTATCGAGATCATCATCAGTGATGGGATGATCGTATAGACTCATTTTTGTACTTTTGTGTTATCATTTTTGCCGATCATAAGGTGTTTCCAACCTATGATCGAAGACGATGTATATTTTTTGAACACACTCCTATGATATATATCACTATTTTGATGGCTATCTGCGTACATAAATGAATGTTGTTTGTTTTACTGCTTTTAATTATTGCAAATGTCTATTTATCATACTAGAAGCAATTAAATCTGCTAATGTATTCAAATGTCTTGGAATATGCTGATATTCAATATAATCAAACTCACGTTCCAAGAGACGAACTCTCAAAAATAACCGTAATAACACCGGATTTCTAATGGTATAAACCCTGTTAAGCTGTAATACAACAAGTTCAGAATCCAACCTTACAATCAAACTTCGAATTCCAAATGATATGGACTCAGATAATAACTCAATCACTGCACTATACTTGGCAATGTTATTTGTTGTTTGACCAAGGCTTACCCCATGCATGGATACTAACTCGTCAGAGGGTGAATAGATAACCCAAGCTGCGGAAGAAATGTTTCGTGTACTACGACAAGCACCATCAGCAAAACCAATGTAGGTTTGAAGAGACGTCGACATCTACAATATCAAGAGTAAAACTCAGATAAGCAGTCATAGTGACAAAAACACACTTCTAAACTAGGCACACTTTTCTAATCTAAAACACACCAGCAGTAAAGAAAATCTAAACTAACAAAAATCTCCACACCTCGTTTAAGCGTAATATTGCTTTAGATAAAGTCCATTTCTGGGTTTATCCAAAGGGACACCGTCAAAATCTACTAACTCATAGGCCCCTTTTGCTAACTTTCGTTTCACAATGTAAGGACCATGCCACATAGGCACGAATTTTCCAGCCCCTAGCTTGTCATTAGCTTGATCATAAAGTAAAACTAGGTCTCCTTCTGAAAAATTTCGAGGGGTCACATTTCTATCATACTGAGCTTTTATCCTTTTAACATGAGCCTCGTTTGCTATTGCGGCACTTCGTCGATTCTCATCTAATTGGGCCAAGTACAAGAAATGTTTCTCCTCTTTAGACGTAGCTGGAAGTAATTCTACGGCTAATTTTAGTGACGGTATTTCGCATTCAATCGGCAGCACAGCTTCTAAACCGTAGACCAGTTGAAAAGGAGTGAAACCTGTTGATGTTTTGACTGAGGTTCGATATGCCCAAAGCGCTGAAAATAACATGGAATGCCAATTCATCTTGTGAATACCAATGATTCGTTTAATCATGGTGACTAAAACTTTATTAATGGCTTCAACGAGACCATTTGCTTGTGGATAGTATGGAGTGGAACTATCGTGGCGTAGGCCAAGTTGTTCTGTTAGTTCAGTCATCATGATGTTCCGAAAATGACTTCCATGATCCGTAATAATAGCCTGAGGAACACCAAACCTAGCAATTATATGATTGAATACGAATGTTGCAGCAGTCTTGCCGTCAGCTGAATATGTAGGCATCGCCTCGGCCCATTTCGTAAAATAATCTACTGCGAGAATAATATAGGCATGCCCCCCAGCCGAGTGAGGGTTACATGTGATAAAATCGATACCCCACTTTGCGAAAGGACCAACAGCAATTATAGGGTGAAGAGGAGCGGGTGGTGCGCGCATTTTTCTATCAAAAATTTGACAGTTATGGCATTTCCGAACCGCATAAATGCAATCTTTAAATAATGTTGGCCAGAAATAACCTGCACGCAATATCTTTTGGGCAGTGGCATACCCAGACATATGACCGCCACATGCTCCAGAATGACAGTCATTTAAAACCTTCTCAGCTTCTTCATGAGTTAGACAACGTCGGAAAACAGAATCCTCTCCACGTCGATAAAGAGTATCACCAATGATGTTATATTGTTGGGATTGGAAACGTATTTTCCGTCGTTGAGTTCGTGAAATATCGGGCCGAAAAGATTGGGTTTGGAGATATACAATAATATCCCCATACCATGGATCAAGCGTACTGATAAGAAACAAAGATTCGTCGACAATGGAATCTTCTGCCACTGTTTCAATATCAGTAGAGGGGAAATCACACATTAATTCCGCAAAAACCAAAGATTTCTTTGCCTTGGATTTTTCAAATTCCAAGTCAAATTCTTGCAGGATAACTATCCATTTAGAATACTTGCCCCCTAGCAATTGTCTGGTCAAAATATACATCATAGGGTTGCAATCAGAAATTACTGTGGTTTTACGTAATAATATGTAATGTCGAAAACGTTGGAAAGCTTGAACAGCTGCCAAGGCCAATTTCTCCACATGTGTGTATTTGATTTCATTCGGATTCAAATTTCGACTAAGATAATAAATCACATGTTCATTGTGAGATTCATCTTCCTGAACTAGTACCATCCCAATGGTGGAATGAGAAGCAGCGAGATACAAAATGTAATCTTGGTTGTAGTTGGGAGGATGCAATAACGGTGCATGGGTCAACGCGTGTTTAAGTGCATTAAAAGATCGATCAGCGATCTCATCCCAAAAAAACGGAATGTCCTGTTTCAACAACCGGGTAAAACCCTTTGCAAGCTCAGCATAGTTCGGAATAAATCTACGTAAAAAGTTTGCTTTCCCCTGCAAACTTTGGAGTTGGCGCAATGTCGAAGGAGGAGGCAATTTAACAATAGCTTCGACCTTCGAAGGATCAACACGAATGCCTGATTTTGAGACAACAAATCCCAGTAATTGACCCGATTCTACGTAGAAAACACATTTATGCGGATTCAACCTTATCCGATAATGCTGACATCTCATAAAAATTGCTCGTAAATGAGTGGGATGATCGGCCCTACGTAATGAATGAGCAGGTAAATCATCGAGATATGGCTGAACAATATGCTTAATGTCATGAAATGCATAAGACATAGCCCGTTGAAAAGTTGCTCCAGCGTTCTTAAGTCCAAAAGGTAGTTTACAATAGGCAAACGTTCCCCACGGACAAATGAAAGTTGTTTTAGGTTGATCTGCAGGGAGTATGTTTATTTGATTATAGCCGGAAAAACCATCCATAAAGGAGAATAGTTCACTACCAGCACAATCGTCGATTATCTGATCGATATAGGGAGTTGGATAATTGTCTTTTGGACACGCTCGATTAATATCCCTATAATCGATACATACTCTTATCGTTCCTTGTTTTTTAGTAACAGGAACAATATACGATACCCAATCCGTTAAGGGAATTGGATAAATGAATCCTGCTCGAAGTAATTTTTCAACTTCAGTTTTTATAGCAGCAGCTTTTCTAGGATGAATTTGACGTAATCGTTGACGAACAGGTTTTGCATCCGGGTAAGTCTTAATCTCATGAACTACGATCGATGGATCAATTCCTGGCATTTCTTCATAAGACCAGGCAAACACGTCACATAATTCTTGAAATAGGGCTTTATAAGTCTGAATTTCTTCGTCTGAACAACAAGCACCTATATGAATTTTTTCAATTATTCCTGGTTTTACTGAAATGTCAATTGGAACCGTTTTAGATATATTTTCCAAATTTAACTCAGAATCAGAATTTTGCAATGGATTCTGAGGTTCCTTGGCATATTCAGCAGTAAAAATTGAAGCGAAATCATTTTCAAAATGATCTAATTCAGGTAAGAATGAAGACCTGTGATGGAGATCTTCCCATGTTAAATCATCAACAGACAAAAACTCACGAATTTGCTCATCTGTATGAACAATTTCAGGAAATGTCGTTGCATCTGAACTAGAAATAGAAAGCGATTCCTCTTGGATCCCATTCATTGGATCGGTTTCGGTTGAAAAGGGGTTGGAAAAATACTGTACAGTCTGGTACGCAATTTCAAATGGACTCAAAGGCATCGCGCCATCAAATGAATCTATCTCGGATTCTAAAGGAATAATCCAAGGATCATCAAACATAACTGTGTCTGACGAAATCATATGAATAGTTGCAGTAGAAGACGATACGTTAGGAGGAGGAAAGGAAAAAGTTCCTAGCAAACCAGAATCTTTAACCAAACCTACTCCAACATCCTTATAAGGGATAGCCGTTTTACCAACATGCTGGATTGTTTCTGTAGAGGCTGGGTCTGACGAAAAATAACTTAACTGATCTATTGTCACGATCCTTCCTTGATATGGAAATTTTATAAGTCGAAAGACCGAAGAGACAACAGCAGTCATAGCATAAGACCAACTACGACCCAGTAGAAGGTTGTAATCTAGAGGGGCATCAACCACTTCCACATCTAGATTAACGATTTTTCCTTCAACCCCTATGGGTAAATCCTGCAAAATACCATAAGGTTGAAAAACTCGACCATCAAAAGCTTTTAGAATCGTCAGAGATTGGTTAAGTGTAGGAGAACCAAGAGATTTCCAACACTGAAGCGACATAATACACGTTGAAGCTCCCTCATCAATCACAGTCCGAAAAATAGGTCTGTTTTTGACTAACACTGGAATCTGGAAAGCCATTTGGTGAGGAAGACGCGGTGTACTAGTTTCTAAATCGAAGATTATGAGGTTAGAATCCTGAACATCAACAGCTCCTATGGCAGACAATAACAATTTACGCTGTGCTGGACACGATTGCAGCACTTCCAAAGCCGACATTGCTGAAGGAGAAACGGCTAAATCTTCAACAATGTTGTAATTCTGAGCAGCTCTCGCATGTGGATTGAAAGCTGATTTACGAAGAACACCTTTAGCAGGCGGTTTGATTATCAAGTCTGGATTTTGTTTCTCGATCTGTAGTGGACCGGAAACAGGAGGAGTTGTATTTGATGCGTTGGTATTAGAAGACTCTCCTTCTTTGCCATCAACGGGATTCTTAGAACCGTAATCTTGCGATCGCGTCGCAATCCTTACATGAGACATCATCATAATAGGCTCTTCTAAAGTGGTCGAGGAAGAACCAATCATCTTACTATCTTGAACTGGAAAATGATCCTTCAAGACAGCGGGTTGTTGCGATCCTTTAACGAGTTTCGTAACCTCCTCTCGATATGGACATTCTTTTGTGAAGTGATCTTGTTCACAAATGAAGCAAGGATAGCGAGGTTTACGTTTCTCGTCATTGGATTCTTCTTTATCTTTTTTTTCCTTCGAATTTTTCTTGTTTTTATTCCTCCCCTTCTTTTTACTACCGGATTTTGATTTTGCCGTAGATGTTTCAACGACATGAATATCGGCAGAAAATTCTTGAGAGGATTCTCCTTTCGGGGAATCAGGTAAAGTTATAATTGGAGAAGAATTCTTTGAGGATTTCTTCTTACTTTTAGAACTAACTGTACCAATCATACCGTCAGCGGCATGAGACCCTGAAGGAGCAGCAACTATTTGACCTTGTTTGGGTAAATCTGGAATTTTCTCATGTAGAGTACCTGACTGCGTATAAACGAGGTCAAGGTACTGAGCCTGAGCAATTACTTGCTCTTCAGTAACAACACCAGCCTTAGCTACATCTTCAGTGATCTTAGGCAGTAATGATTTTACAAACCACTCTGCCAAAATTTGATCCGGAATATAAACCTTCACCAAACGTCGTCTACGTCGCCACTCATGAATATGATCAGAAATATACGTGGACGTAGATTGTTTTAGTGAATTTAATAATTCTGTGCCATTGTCGTATATGACAGGCAACTGGAAATGAGTTAAGAAAGACGTTGCTAACTGACTGAAATTATGAAACGAGCCTCGTGGCAACTCAATGTACCATTTGGCTGCAAGACCTATGAGTGTTCTCTGGAAAAGACGTAAGCGAATCGAATCATCAATAATCGAATTAGATGCACACCAAAGATGATAAGTCATCACATGATTTGATGGATCCTCTCCTGACTTACCTTCAAATTTCGGTATGTCACTGGGCAACTTATGAGGCATTGACGGCCGATTCTGATAATAGAAAATAGGATCATTAGTAAGGCGCGTCAAATCTGGTAAGTCCAAAGTTGCGATGAACGGTAACTGACGGTTAGGGTCACGAAAACCTTGAGAAGCCAAAGCAGATCCAGGAGGCGGATACCCAGGATAACTAGGAATCGGATTAGCATTGGGTATTGTATAACCTCCTGGATAACCGGGATGAATCGGACCATACTGAGGTTGTTGATAAGTATAACCAGGGTATGGTTGATAGCTTGGATTCTGAACATAGGGACCGTATTGCGGCTGTCCTTGGTACGGTTGATAAGTAAACTGAGGTTGACTCGTAACAACTGTACTTGTACCGGCTTGTCCTGCAGGCATCTGAACTGTAGTCTGAGCTGAAGGTCCTGACTGAGGTACAGAGACTTGAGGGATTTGCACGGATACCGGGATAGCCGAACTCGGGGCTACAGATACTCCAGAAATAGGTGTAACAGGTTGAACAGACATTGCAGCAGTTGCAGCAGTTTGGGGCGGAGTCTAAGGTGTACTAGGCCCAGCCTGCTGAACTGAACTAAGTGCAGGAGTTTGAATAGCTGGCTGAACAGGTTGCTGAGTTGAACCAGAAACCAATGGCTGACCAGGTTGATAAGGTAACTGCACAGTAGGCTGCAAAGGTTGTTGATATTGGGACGGATCCCACACCATCATTCCGGGGTATTGTCCCGTAGAAGGTTGAACGTAAGGACCAAAACCTGGTTGAACGTAGGGTTGATAATAAGGTAAAGTTCGGGCTCCTTGAACAGATGGTTGACCAGAAGGCTGTTGGTAACCTTGCATTGGGTACTGCCCTTGAGGTTGATAACCTTGAGGCACGTACTGAAGTTGGGGTTGTTGAGGACTCTGAGGAGCATATTGAGTTTGGGGTTGACCTTGAGGAATGTACTGTCCTTGAGGTTGGTAACCCTGAGGTATGTACTGTCCTTGGGGTTGCCCCCAAAAATAATATGGATCCACAGGTTGTCCTGGGAAAAAGTTACCTTGAGGTTGTGCCCCGGGTGGTAACTGACTACCTTGAGGTTGCCCCCCAGGCGGTAAGTGACTACCCTGAGGTTGCCCCCCAGGCGGTAACTGAGTTCCTTGAGGTTGACCCCTAGAAGGAAACTGACTGCCTTGAGCTTGAGGATTAGGAATGTTACCGGACATCATATAAACTTGCTCTGCGTTCGACGTTTCAATTTTAAGTCCACCAAGACCAGATGATAACACATTTTTGATAGGTTGAGGAGTTGCTCCTGAGAAAGTACCAGACAAAGACTGATATCCCGCAGGAACAGAAGGACCACCATGTAAAAAAGATTCAGGCGTTTGCGAAAACATGGATGACTCTCTAGCCATAATAGATGACGGATAATAACCTCTGGGTGTAGGATGAAATGGAACTCGAGGTGGATAAAAAGTAAGACCCGGATTCTCTAAAAAATCAGTTAAAGAGAGATACCAGGGATTAGTTCGAATAGGGCTGTAGAAAATAGATTCACGCTCCCTAAGATTTATCGATTGAGGGGAGTTGGGAAGAGATATGTCTTCGTCTGGATTGGTAAGTTCTTCTATAGAAATTAGTCCAGAGGGAAGATTTTCAGTAATGATATTTCTAACCCTGGGTGAACCTGGATCACTAGAAGTTGGTGAGACAAATCCTGAGGATGTTTCTAACACAGAAGATTCAGTTTCAGGCTCAGAGATTTCAGGTTCGTCAGATAATTCTCCAGTAGGAGAAATATTTTCAGTGACTTCAGAAACTAAAATCGGTTCTTGAATATATTCTGTTGTAGGAATTTGATGATCGGGATGTATCACAATAGCAGAGCTTTCAGCTTCTGTTGATCTAAGTCTACGGCTACTGTGTGGTACCAGAGCTCGAAGCTCTTCAAGATGACCTGGTGTAAATTCAGGGGGTTTCCCTTGTATTCTCCGGGATTGTCTCGGCAATTCCGCCACGATGAAAAATTATCTAATCACACGCAAACAAAGAAAAATTTCAATGAAAACACCTAAAGTCTCTAAGAAATAAACAATTGAATCACTCGCTTAAAAAATCTAAGAGTTCAAACCACACACAAACAAGTAACTTTCCGTACTAAAATCACTAGTTGGTGATGAAATCCAACTTAGTATAATTTTAACACGAAAAGGGCGGTTGGAACAGTTACCCCGACAACCTGCTTAATGAAACAAACTGGCACAAGTTTCTTCACATAACCATCTCGAGTGAAGATAACCCCCCAGAGAGTCCAAGTGAGTCTAGTCGACGTCTGTTCCAGGTACAGTGGGATCTTCCCTCCACCGTCACCTTAGGAAAGAATCCTAAAGATTATAGCCTCTAAGGTTACCAACTAAAACAAATATACCTGGGGGAACAGTCTACGATACGATACACACGCAAGGGCAGAGTAACTAAGCTCAATCCCCTTGAAGGCTCCTTGAACAAAATCCAAGGTTTACCGACAAGTGACCCCTGGCTCCTCGACAATGGTCTATCCGAGGTTTACCGTTTTTAATACGTGTATATCTTCTATCGTTCCCAATGAGGAAGGATTGATTACCCCACTAGTTCAGATATGATCTCGTGCTTAACTCCTTTAAGAGGAGCTTCCCAGAGCATACATGCAACAACTGGAATTCTTCCTACCGCAAGATATATCTACTTGTTTGTTTTATCTATCTTGGAGAGTTAATTACTCCCTACTCCAAGATACTAGCCTAAGCTATGTTGGTGATGAGAGCCCTAGAAATAAAAAGATTAGTAGATGAATTTTATTTAAGCGTTACTTTTAAGAGCTGTTTCTTAAGTCAATGGGCGCGGAAATGAAACTTTGTATGATGTGAAGACTCGACTTCCAAAAACACTAAAATGCACCTATGATGATATTCAATTCTTTTTTCTTTCAATGAATTTTCTATCTAAAGAAGAGTTAGAGAATGCAACCTTTAAATTTCTTCTTCAAACATGGAAATTAATTGAAAGAAACTATTTTGTCTTTTCAATAAACTATCAAAGCTCACAAGAAAAACTCTTTTCTTTTCCAAACAAGAAGCTACAAAACAATTCTCTTTCGAAAGAAAATCTACAAAAATTAAAACTATTCAAAACTACAAAAACTAATTTTGAGAACTAATCTAAATTGAGTAGAAGCTTTTAGAGTTTTTTTATGAATGTTTCTCTTAGTTGTTCATCAAACTAAGAATCTATTCGTTCAGATAACAAACAGATCAAAAAACACTCAAAATATGTTTTTCAAAACACTCAAAGAATAAATGAAATTCACAACTTTGAAGCAAGTTCTTTCGAAGATTTGCAAAGAAATCAAAGGCTTAATTTCTCAATCTAGGATGTTTTCACAACAAGGTCAGATTCAAAAGACAAAAAGAGATCTATGTGATCTGAGATACTGCAAATTGTCAAAAGTTCGAATCACCACAAAGACCAAGCAAGAAAAACAATCCAATTGGCAAAAACTTCTAGAAAATCATTCAAAACACTAACACTGTTGAAGTTCATACACAATGAATTCTTGATAGACACAATAACCAGTCTGGGCAAAAACCAAAGATCTAAAAATTAACCAGAAACAGAAACCTAGAAACTTTCAAAATTTTTACAGGGTCCGCATGTAAGCAGTGTTTACAGGTGCGGTCCCGCACTGTATTCTATACAGAACGTGCGAAACTGCCCGCACTGTCACAGTTATGCAGAGTGCGGTCCTAGCAAAAATTATAGAAAAATTCAAAACACTTCTAAATTTTCAAAAAACAGAAAAAATTTAAAGCACCCAGACAGATGTGAATCAATCAAAAACCAGAAAAAACGTTTTCTCAAATCAAAAATCAAAGATAACCAAGAACAAACAAGTTCTTCCCCAGTGGAGTCGCCATTTTGTTGTGTAGATTAATCCGTCTTGCGGACAAGACCGATCTCTCTAGTACAAAAGGTAACTAGCAACAAACAGCCAATTATACTAATCTCTCTCTAAGCATATAAGATTTATAAAAACACTATACGGGTGTAAAAGCCTACCTTATGTCCAACGCTTGCTCGCTTACTTGATTTTGTTGAAGTCCTTCCCGTGCACTGAAAGAACGTTCTTCGTATATCTGCAATCACAAACAAGTAAAAAGATTAAGCAGCACCTGTATAGACATTATCATAAATCATACTTATCATAATGATCAAGGAATTTATGAAATAAACCACAAATTGACAGTTTAATGAGAGAAATGAGTATATTTGTATTAACTTTAAAAATAGAAAACCTTTACAACCTGTGCCTTGATGTTGTGCAGGTCCTCCCGGGGTCCGAAGTAGGAATCTCCTCTACTTTGACAAGCATTGCACTCTTTGAACCAAGACAAATGGAGATGAGTGATTTAACCTCACAGAAAGTCTTAGTTAACTAAGTCTGAATCTCAACAACATTTAACTTCAAATCTCATAAGCTTGAACTCCCTTTGAGGCTACCCAAGGCCTCTTTTTATAGTGAAAGAGAGGAGGTTTCTAGTTCCAAATATGAAGGGATAGATTCCTCCTTCAAAGGGATAAGCTCCTTTCATCAAGGGGTTAGCTCCATTAAGTGAGGGATGCATGAACCTCTTCAAAGCGTATCCATTCCCGAAAATTCCCATCCAGAAACTTCTAGAATTCATCTGGAATTCATCTTTTATCTTTACTTTCTCGCCTTTTTATGTTTTACAGGGGTCCGCACCCATTACACAAAAGAAACTGCGGTATGGTTCCGCAGGCAAGCTGAGATTTAGGTGCGGGACCGCAGGGAATGCATAGAGAAAGTGTGATACCAATTCTTAGGGGATTTTAGGGATTTTCTTCTGATTTTGAAGCTTGATATGAGGAGCTGGTATATTGGACTTGCAAAAGGAGGAAGTATGAGTGATAATGAGCTCATACAGTCAGTAGAATGTCAAGGTGACAGTTTTCAGTGTAACAATTGTGTTGGGGAGTCCTTACTTATATGGTAGGAAAGAAATCTTCCATCGCCATGAGAAAAAATACCATTTATTCAAAGATGGAAAGGAGTACATTGTTGGAGCACATCGCAAGAAGACAAACATTGCTATGGGAAATGTTGGATAGGTAAAGAGGCTGGTGAATTCAAGTAAGAATTTTTTTCTTCTAATGATTAAGCCTAAATATGATGTTAATCATGAATCATTTGAGGGATGTGATCCTAATTTGAAATCACATTTATATCATCTAGTTTATGCACATCATGAGATGTTTTAGGAGCCAACATGATTGCCTCCAAAAAGGGAGATTCAACATGAGATTCAGTTGCAGCAAGATTGTCCTCTTCCAAACATTGGCATGTATCACATGTCGATAATGGAGAATGCTAAAATAAAGAGGCAAATCAAGGAGATGTTCGAAAAATGAATCATAAGGCCAAGCACTTCGCCATGCGGTTCACTCATAGTCTTGATTCCAAAGAAAGATGGGACTTGGCACATGTGTGTAGACTTCAGAGCTTTGAACAAGATAACGGTAAATAATCGATACCCACTCCCAAGGATAGATGATTTTCTTGATCAACTGAAAGAAGATTTTTTTTCAATAGGTTAGATTTATGAAGTGGATATCATCAAGTAAGAATTGTAGAAATTGACATATGGAAAACTGCATTCAAACCAAACAAGGACTCTTTGAGTGGTTAGTTATGCCATTTGGTTTGTGTAATGCACCAAAAACTTTCATGCGTGTTATGGATAGTGTTTTGCGACCATTCCTTGATGAATTTGTGATTGTGTACTTAGATGACATATTGATTTTCAGAAAAACAAGAGAAGAACATGTCTTGCATGTGAATAGAGTGCTTGATGTTTTGAAGAAAGATAAACTGTTTCTTAAGATGTCAAGGTGTGAGTTTGGAAAGACTTCTTTTGTTTATTTGGGACACATTGTAGGAGGAGGCGAGTTGAGAATTGATCCTTCTAAAGTGGAAGCCATTGTGAATTGGCCCACACCCAAAACAGTAACCGAGGTAAGAAGTTTCTTAGGTGCAGTTCAGTATTGAAGAAAGTTTATTGCTAACTTTTCTGCCATCACAACTCCTATGCATGCAGTGAAAAGTGTGAAGAAAGGATTCCAATGGGGAGGCAAGCAATAGCAAGATTTCGAAGCTTTAAAATAAAAGATCAGTTTAGCTCCAGTCCTTGCATTACCGAATTTGAGACATCCATTTGAGATTTAAATCGATGCTAGTGATTATGCCATGGGTGTAGTTCTTTTGCAGCATGGTAAGCCTATCGCTTTTCATTCTAAAAGATTAAATGGTGCTATAACTAATTATCCTACATATGACAAAGAACTATATGCGTTGGTACAAAGTGCCAAGAAGTGGAAACACTACTTGATGGGTAAAGAGATGATTATGAATACTGATCACCAACCATTACAGTACTTGCAGTCACAAACAAAGTTGCAGCAATCAAGTCATTTTAGGTGGATGGGATTTCTTCAATAGTTTCACTTGGTTATAAGGTAAAAGAAAGGTATTTTCAATAAAGTTGCTGATATGCTTTCAAGACCGATTATTAGTGCAACTACTTTACTCAAAAATGATTCTATTGTACATGAGAGTTACATAGAAAAATATGCACATGATGTTGATTTTCAAGATGTGTATGCTAGTTTGGGTGAAGGGAATCAAGTTGAAGAAAAAGATTATCACATGCATAACAATTTGCTGTTTCATTTCGGCAAGTTGTGTATACCACAAGGAGAGAGGCTATGTGTCATGAGAGAAGCTCATTCATCTCTTATTGCTGGACATTTTGGGCTAAGTAAAACAATGGCGCATCGATAGAGGTATTGCTATTGGCCTCAAATGATAGATAGTGTGTCATGTTTTATGAGAGGTTGTTCTATGTGTGCAACAAGTAAGCCTAGTAATAGGAATCTTGGGTTGTACACGCCACTACCGGTACCATCAAGGCCATGGGAGAGTGTCTCCATGGACTTTGTTGGAGGTCTACCTATGTCAAGAAAAAAACATTATTATCTTTATGTAGTTGTGGATAGATTCGGTAAAATGTGTATACTTATGCCATGTAAGAAAACCATTACTGCTAAACAAACCGTTGAACTTTATTTTCAACATGTATGGGTTCATTATGGATTGCCAACATCTATTGTTAGTGACAAGGATTTCAGGTTCATTGGGAGTTTTTGGTCCAATCTTTGGAGTATGATTGACACAAAGTTGAAAAAGAGTACTGCTTTTCATCTGCAAACTGATGGATAGACCAAGGTGGTGAACAGAAACGTTGTGCATCTATTGAGAGGATATTGCAGCAAAAATCCTAAGTTGTGGGATGAGCACTTGCATTACATTCAACACACTTACAACTGGGCAAAGCACTCTTCAACTTAGACATCACCTTTTGAAGTATGATTTGGGTATTTGCCAAAATCGCCATTAGACTTCATCTTTGAGAAGGATGTTGAAATAGATGGACATAGTGATATTGACAAGGCTCAAAAGTTCAATGAGAAAATTCAGATTATACATCAACAAGTTCAAGAACAGCTTGAGACAATTCAAAGCAAATACAAGGAGAGGCATGAAAAACATAGAGTTGATCACAAGTTTGAAGAGGGATATGAGGTATGGTTGAAAATTAGAAAATAAAGGATGCAAGGGGAAGGTGAAAAGCTCAAACCCATTTTCTATGGTCCATTCAAGATCATAAAGCAAGTTGGTAATAATGAATTTCAACTTGAATTGCCTTCATATATGCAAATGTATTAAGTTGCTAATGTTGAAAACTTACGTTTGTATGAGCCACCTTTGATTGATTATCAAGGAAGTGATGTTCAACTACGTTATATTGAAGATTTCTTTCCAGAATTTCTTGATGAGCTCAAGGAAGATTCAATTCTTGACAGCAGGACAAGAGCATCCAACAGGGGAAGTGTTGACTACCTTCGAGTTGGGCTCAAGGGAACTAAACCAAGAAAGGAAAAGTGGATGAAGGTTGGAAAGGTGAGGGAGCTGTAACCTCATCTATTGAACATGTAATCAAGTCTTTTGGGGTCCAAAATGTTCCCAATGGGGAGGAATGATCAGGAGTTCATAAATTTTTCTCAAAATTGAAAGTTACAGGATTGGGTTGAAACTAATATGGTTGCATAGATCTCGTCTTCCTGATTTCGGCGCCATAAACGGTTCGAAAAACCAATGTTGTATGAGGGAGATATTGCATTATGATCTAATTCCCAAACATTTAAATTTTGCGACAGGGTTGACTGGGATGCTTAGTCAGCATGGAGGATGCACAATCATCAAAAAGGAATATTCGAAGAATATTCCTTTTCTCCGAGACAACCAGTGGATGAAAATTGGTGCTATATGGTTTGTTTAAGGGTTGCACATGTTTTTTTAGGAGCCAATGGGAGGGTGACACGTGGCCAGCCTTGAGGCCGACACGTGTCCCATTATTGTTGTAATAAAAGTTTTATGGAGGTCCGCAGGGTTCGACCCCGTGACCTCCAAAAGAGCACTCACCTACCACACTACATGAGCTATGAAAATATCTTAACCTCTAAGGGTCTTGGGTTATATTTAACTTTCAATAGAATTTGCATTGGGGTTGGAACCGCCGGTAGTCCAACCTGCCAGCAGTTCCATCGGAGGAGCGTTCACATAACAATGTAACCACGGCATAAAACATTAACGCTAACAGCATTTTCTACAACCATTTCATATTTAAACCTTGTCACATGCAAATGTTACCTCTATTTCTCTACGCGGTTTAACTCCGACCATTAAGCATTAACACCACTCCAACTGGAGTTTCCGCCTTAACCGTGGTATGTGCCTTAAGTTCCGCCGACCTTCAACCGTCAAGCCATGGTTTGGGTTGGCATGTGGCCACCCAACCATTAACATTAAATATCACGGTTAGCGCTGAAAAAGTTTTAGAGCTTTCCCTAAAATTTAGTAGATTGCACTAAAATAACTCCAGTTAAGTGGAGTTATCCACGATTAGTGGAGCTTTTCTAGGTGTTACTAGGAAAATGAGTTGGAGACTCAATTTTTGCCCATTCTGGGTGAGTGAAGAGTCAATCTAGACAAATTGGAGCATTATGGAGCCATTGGTACAGAGAAAACAACCATTAGAGGCCTATAACTACATGTATTTGCAAAATTTTTAGCATAATGAAAGATGGACATGCCATTGGGAGTTGAACCAGTAGATGTAGCCCAAGAGGGGTGAACTGCTTCATCATGCCTGCTGTGTAAATGTTATGTGGTGTTTTATTTCTCTATTTTTCACTTTTGTTTAGTGTTGTTTTCTCTTATTTGATGCTTCTAATTCACTAAAATCATCTATATTTCATGGTTCAAATACTCAATCCTTAAGAAAACTATGGAGACAAGTATGCACATGTTTTATAACTGAAAATACACTTAGCACAAAAAAACTAATACAGTCCTTTCAGATCAACCTTGAAGGCATAAAGGCTCGAAGTTTGATTCCTTTGTCTCTTTGGAGTGAACCCTTGCACACTCTCTGTCTCCTTGACCACATGACATCACCTTGAAGGCCCAAATGTTTCTCCTTTGTGCTTCTTCAGCGTGCCCTACGCCCTTTATGTTTTCCCTCTCTTGCTTGAGCGCATGAGTGCACTTCAAATCCATAAATGACCCTTGAACTCCCTTTGTGCCTTGGAAGTGTGCTCTCCCTATTTGCATGCATATTTCTTTCCCATGCAAGTAGTTATGTGTCTTCATTGATAGGATTACATTCTCCACTACATTCAATGGTTCTTTGAATATGAACTGGTAAGTTTTTGCTAGTAATAGATAGTAGAATTCATGAAGCTAATCATTGTTACCATGGGTGTTCTTCCACAAACAAGTATTCGAGCTACATGTATTGTTACTCTTTAATCATCTGTTGGAACCATGCCTCCTACTACACATAAAGTGTCCTCCAAATAAACTTCAGAGGCAAGCACTAAGGAAGAAATTGAAGTTACAAAGTCTACCATTCCCATATATGCAGACATATAATGCTTCATAGATAAGTCTATTGACGTCACATGGAATGATGTAAAATAATTATTCATGCATAATTTTTTTTTTGAAAACTTGGAAGATCTGGAAGCATATATCAATATCAAATGGCCAGGATGCACATGATCACATGCATATTCCCGATCATCCATGGTGCAGAAGTGATTGAGTGGATTTTTACACACATGGATGAATCTCATCTTGTGCTTTGTAGTGAAATCGATGGTAAGCTCGCCAACTATTATGGAGAAGATATGCAAACATACTATAATATTCTTAGGCCCAAAGAATATGCCAATAACAACTTTTACACCAGATTTGTTGATCTCGACACATGTGACATCATTAAATCTTGGTGTTAAGAGCCTACTAAGTTCCATCACCACCCATATGCAATTTATCCGACTAGGATTCTCTGGGATGTATATCTGCATCTGATTGCTATGTGTTGTCGATTGCATAGGCGTAAGAATCCTAAGGTGTTTGAGGAAACCTTTATATATATGCTCGAAATGGTGGTTAACCATGGTAATATTTTGAGTTGCCATATCATGTGGGGTAGGAAAAGGCATATTTGAGGACAAAACAAGCACCAAAATTATATATGTTAGATGGAATCTATGCGCGATATGCATTCTCAGGAATGTATTGGAACTAGACCTCATAGAATAAGTTTCCAGTCTACTTCCACTGCAGAGTGTTGCCAGAATCAAGCTTAAAAGGTGCATATCACAGGTTGGTAGAGCACTTATTCATAGTCATATTCCATATGATATATGAGATCGATCCTCCTTGCATGATCGATCAAGTGAAGGAGTCACTACATGATATCGCTGATTGGTTTGAAACGCCTAAGGGTAATTATATTAAATTCTTTAGATGTCACATATCCCCTCACCTCATGCCGCAATATGTGACCAATAAGGTATTCTTACAAGAAGTATCATATCAGTTGGACAAGGGGCTATGAGGATTTCTTCACAAAAGGAACAAAGCCCCTTAGCCCACCTTACCTTTAAGGATCGAGTTGTATGAAATTTAGAGCCACAAGGCGGAAAGTGTAGAAATAAAAGAGTTGATCGCTTGCACTTGGCAGTGAGGGACTTTCATGGATATGATCCCACAAGAGTGTGCAGGAAACATTGTGAAAGGAATGGTTTCAATTGGGGATATTCATCAATGTCTACCATAGAATATGAGAAGGTGAAGAACTGGTACAATGCAGTTAGAAAGATACATCTAGGAATGGAAGTCGACTCACTCCAAGATCCACGAGCTCAAGACATGTGGGTACATGAGGCAACACATATAACCCCTTAAGAAAATAGTGTATCTCATAGGAATAGGATCAAACATTATTTGATAGGATAAAGCAACAAGAAATCAAAAGTTGGTCCTTTGAACATAGGAGTTATTCAAGATGAGCAGGAAAGGAGAGAATTAGAAGAAGAGGAGAAGAGGAGGAAAGATGAGTTGCTTAGGAACCAACATGAAGAAGAAGAATAAAGAAGGAAAATAGAAGAGGAACAACAAAAGTAGTCCTAGGAGGAAGAAGCAGCATATATGTAACAACCCCAGGTTAAAATTTCATGTAATAAAGTTAATAAAGGAAAAATAAGACCAAGGTCATGGGACAATTATTCCAAGTTGAATGTTGGGAAAAATATGTTAGTGGGAATCACCTAATGTGTTTATGGCTAAGAGGAAATTGCCAAAGGCAATGGTAAATGATTTGAAAAGGAAAAAAGGTATTTTTAGCTTTTTATTTATGAAAGTAAAGGAAATTAGGAGAAAAGGGAGATGAAAGGTCACAGGTTGCATGTGAGGAGGAAATTGAAGGAAAATTAAGGAAAATGAAGAGATTAGAGCCATCAATAATAAAAAGGATTAAGAGGATCAATTCACATATTTTGTTGGTTAGCCTTTTGTCAGTTTAATTTCAGGATTAGTCTCAAAGAGGAGAAGAGCACCAAAAGGAGAAGAAAAGCAAGCAAGCAAAGGAAGGACAAGGAAAGCAAAGGAAAGCAAGGATAAAGCAACTTCAATGAGAATACTTGCAGGTAACAAGTTGCATGTATGATTTCATAGCTAGTTTTGGCATGAATGACATATGCATGTGTGTATTTGGTTTATTTGTTATTACTGGCATGGATTTTTTCGGGTTTTGACAGTGGTTTTAGCCTTGCCTTTCCATTTCTAGATAGCCATGGTGTGATGGGATTATTTATCAATTGAGCTTTGGATTTATGGAAGGTTTTGGATCTTGGTGAGGTGGTATCAAGAAAATCCAAAGGGTTGGGGGTGGAGATGGTTTTCTCTGGGAAGCCTTCAAAATGTGGGCGGAGACAGGAAAATTCCTCAAGGGACGGTGAAACAATTCCAAGGCATCCAAGCTCGGTTTGGTTTTGTGATCTAGAGACCGGTTTAGTTGAGATCACAATATGGTGGAGGTGGTTTAACCTTTGGATTCCCTTGGTTGTTTTTAGATTGTTTTATCCCATGAGATCCCACATTCATGCTTGGAATATGGCATGGGGGTGATTGGTTGAAAGAAAGAGTTGGTTCAACCTAATCTATGTTCGGGTGGTACGTGGAAGTCCTTGACCTAGTTTGCTTTTCCATATGTTTAATAAGAGCTAAGTTTCTCTTGCTTTTGATGAGTAATGTATTTGTGGTTTTGTGGCTTTAATGATTATTCTATCATTTTTATTTATATGACTATATGCTGGTTATAAATTTTGAGATTAAACAAGAAAAATTCTTGATCCTTGTGAAAATTAAGCACCTACACTAGGGTGGGGCCCACAGGCTATTTTTAGGGGCATGTCTATTTTTAGACACATGTATATTTTTATTATCCCTTAATTTATATTGGACATTAAACTATAATCTATTCTCAATGAGAACTTGAAAATAGTCAACTGAAGTGGAAAATCAGTTAGCTAAGTGAATTCCGAGTTAAGTGGTTGGTTGGTGGGACATGCAGGTTGAATTTAGTTGTAACTGAGTGATTCGAGTTGTAACAGAGTTGGAAGTGCAATGGTGCATGAGTTGTGCAAGTTGTAGGTAGTTTAACTCAGTTGTGCTAGTTTTAACTAAAGATACACTAGTGAGAGATCAAGTGAATTAATTATTAATTAATTCACAATCAGTGGTCTCACATGCAACTGAAGATTTACTATTATTAGCTGCATGCATGTTAGATCTAGTGGAGACCCAGTTGAGTTCTAGGTGAAAGGGAAGTAAACTATCCATTGTGACATTATTTGCTTGCACACATGCAAACACACACACATTGAATGTGCCCATGAGGATTGTGCAGTAAAGGCAGGCAAGAAGGCATCAATTCAGTAATTGCTTTCAGCAGAGATTGCGTAGTGGAGCAGGTTTTCTGGAGACAGTAAATTGAGCAAGGGATTTGCCAATTTTTGTATGACAGTGTGAGACAATTAGCTGATGTACTGAGAGCTCTTGTGATTGGATTTTTGTATGTAATTGTTTCACGATCCATGATATAATATACAATAGAAGATAGTGCAGTTTTTAGCTGTAATATTTCCCCAGGAAATTATCTGTGTTGTGTGTGATTGATATTTCTTCATGCTTATGTAATTGGCGATTGTGTTTTTAATTCCGGAAAGATTTGTAGAAGAGATTCAATATTTAAATTTAGCATATTGTTAGATTAGGTGAATCCAAGATATACATGCATATTGTATAATTTCTACATGGTATCCGAGCATAGGAAATTGCAGAAGTAAAGCAGGAGTTGAGTTTGTTGTTGGATAGAATTCAAATTTGCAGAAAGACCTTCTTGGTGCTACAACTAATTCAAGATCGAAATGGATTTCCATGGCTTTAGGTTAGAGTATGCACTCGAGGGCAACTCAAACTACATTTCTTGGAAGGACAGGATGGAGGTGGTACTCGAAGACAATGACTTGAAGGAATTCATTGAAAAAGATGTTCCTAAGCCAGATGCTGCAGATGCTGTCAATCTTGATGCATGGAAAAATAAAGTGGAAAAGGTGAGGAGGATCCTGTTGGAGGGAGTATTAGACCACATTGTCTCAAGCCTCCATGGGAAAGCCACACCATATGATATTTGGAAGGCTTTGGAGAATCTATTCCAAAGCAACAACAACCATAGGAAATTGGTGCTCAAAGATAAACTCAGGAAGATCAAGATGGAAAAGGGTGACACCATTCTAAAGTATCTCACAAAGTTTGTCCAATGTCGGGATGAACTGGGGAGTGTAGGAATAATAGTCACTGATGATGATTTGGTGAGTTTTTCTCTCCTAGGAGTTCCAAAGAGTTGGCACAGTTATGAAGACTATGTCAACGGACGGGAAAAATTTCCGGATTGAGAACACTGTGGTCGGATCTGGTGTAGGATGAGTTCAGGCGGAACACCAGAGATGGCTATTCATCAAAGCATGATGATGAATCGTGCTTTGGCTGCCAAGGCAAAGAAGGGGAAGGGGAATAAATTCCATTCCAAAATCCGAGTCTAAAGGCAAGAAGCAGGACATGTCCAAGGTGAGGTGTTTTCATTGTCACGAACATGGGCATTTTGCTACTAACTGTCCAAAAAATAAGAAGAAAAAGAAGGCTGCTAGATCAGCAGCTGGTGAGGCCATTTCCTTGCAATTTGAGCTTGAATTCTCCTTTATTTCATGCATGGTGTTAAGTGCATTGGGATCGATGTGGTATTTGGATAGTGGCGCTTCCTTTCACATGACGGGAGACAAGGAAATTTTTAGTGACTTGGAGGAGAAAGATCTCCAGATGCATATTGAGATGGGCGATGACATACGATAAAATTCTACTGGGATTGGTACCATAACCTTTCAAAGGGAGTTAGGTAAACCATTTCAATTAAAAGATGTGATGCATGTTACAGGTTTGAAGAAAAATTTGGTCTCAGTCGCAATGTTGGAGGACAGAGGTTATGATGTTGTTTTTAGTGATGGAAAAACTTTCCTATGACATAAAAAAATGGGTCAAGCCAAGAGGATAAGGATTCGAGTTAAGAATATCTACAAGATGGAGGTATATAACCGTGCTACCGTGATGGGAAAGGTAGAGAAAGTGGTGAGCCAGGATGAGGGCGAATTATGGCACAAGTGATTGGGCCATCTTCATCATGGAGCCTTGAAAGTCATGCAACAAATATCTACTGGACTTCCAATGGGAACACTTGCTCAGTTATATCAGTGCAAGGGTTGCACCATGGGGAAGTATGTAAAATCCACCTTTCATGAGAAGGAGAACCATGCTTCGAGGATCCTTGAGAGAGTTCACACATAAGTGTGTGGACCATTCACGGTTGCTTCAAAAACAAAACATAAGTACTATGTAATATTTGTTCATGAATTTTATCGTAAATGTTGGACCTCCTTCTTGCAGAAGAAAGATCAAACATTCTCTAAGTTCTGTGAGTTTAAGGCATTGGTGGAGAAAGAGTCGGGGAAGCAAGTGAAGGCTCTTAGGACCGATAATGGTGGAGAATACATCTCTAACGAATTCATGAACTTCTACACCAAAGAAGGAATTTGAAGAGAACTCATAACACCTCATAACCCATAGAAGAATGGGGTCGCAGAGAGGAATAACAGAATGATCGCGGGTGCAGCATGAGAGATGTTGCATGATCAGGGCCTACCATTGCATTTGAGGGCAGAAGCATGCAACTCTTTGGTTTATGTGCAAAACCGCTGTCCTCATAGAGTAGTTGGCATGAGTACACCTGAAGAAGCTTGAAACCAGATGTTTCACAATTTAAGATTTTTGGCTCATCTGTTTATGTGCATGTGTCCAAGGATGCCAGGAAGAAGCTGGAGTCGACTGCTAAAGATAGGATTTTTGTGGGGTACACAGAAACACCCCATAATTATCATGTGTATTTTCGAAACAACATAATGACTATTGTGCGACGAGATATAAAATTTGATGAGGGGAAAGCCATGCGGTTGTCACTTGAGAGGGAGCCAGACTTGCATGCGGAGGAGGAACTGCTGGTTCCCAAAGATGAGTCTCTAGATGTGGATCAACCATAGGAGGAGGTTCATGGAGTGGAGGAAGCCACTCATGCAAAGCCGTCCATCAGAAATGGCAGAAGGCACACCACGTAATCTTATAGGCTGTGTTAAGAAACCAACTCCAAAATAGAAGAAAAGAGAGATCAACGCCTTATAAATCAACCACTTCGAGGGGGAAACCTCCAATACATTACATAAATGAAAAATTCTTGGATGATACAGATGACAAAACCTCCTTCTATATATAGGGGTCCATGGGGTCACAATATAATCCTAGCCGACCTAACTATAATAATGCAAGTAAACAATAATAATAATATGGGGGTTACAGGGGTACAACAATAACAATAAGGGGGCTACACTAATAAAAATAAGGGACTACACTAGTAATATGGGGACCTAACATGCCCCTCTCCTTCAAAAAAGTGTTGTCCTCAATTCTTGAGTAGCTTTGGATGCTTTTTTATAAAATTCTCATCCTCCCATGTAGAATCTTCAGTGGGTAAGTTCTTCCACTTGATGAGATACTCTGAAATTGATCAATTTCGTAGTTGTCGAGTTATTGTTTCCGTGACTGCTTCAGGTTCCAATATGATTTTTCCTTCCTCATCAAGTTCTGGAAATATTGTTTGAACTGGAAGTTTTTGACCTATAACCTTCTTTAAGCATGAAACATGGAAAACTGGATGCACTCACGAAGAAGCAGGAAGCTCAAATTTGTATGCCATAGTACCAATATTTTGCAACACCTTGTAAGGACCATAGTATTTTGGCGATAATTTATTATCCTTCTTAGCTTGCTTGAGGGACATTTGTTTGTATGGTTTTAGCCGTAAAAATACCCAGTCTCCTACATCGAAAAGTCTCTCTCTGCGATGTTGATCTGCTTGTTGTTTCATTCGATTTTGTGCCAAATTTAGGTTATCCTTTAAGAGTTGGAGAACTTGTTGTTTATGCTCAATGTGATCTTCCACTGCTTGCACCTTAGAATTTTCTCTTAAAGATGATGTGATGGATGGTGGATGATATCCATAAAGTTCCATAAATGGGGTCATTTTTGCTGCAATATGGAAGGCAGTGTTATACCACCATTCAGCCAGAGGTAACCACTTGACCCATTGTGTTTGTTTATCATATACAAAAAAATGAAGATATCCTTCCAAACACTTGTTCACTATCTCAGTTTGACCATCAGATTGAGGATGATAAGATGAGCTATGAGCTAGTTGAGTACCCAAACAAGAGAATAATTTCGTCCAAAATTTTCCAGTAAAAATGGGGTCTCTGTCTTTTACCATAATCTTTGGGTTTCCATGTAGCTTTTGAATTGTTTCCATTAATGCAGTAGCAATTGTACTTTCTTTAAATGGATGAGATAATGCACAAAAGTGTGCATACTTGGTAAGTCTATCAACTACCACCATGGTGACACTCTTTCCTTTGGACTTAGGGAAACCTATGATAAAATCCATTGAAATATCCTCCCAACGTTGACTTGGAATGGATAAAGGTTGTAGAAGACCCTAGGTCTTAATTGTCTCAACTTTATTTTGTTGGCAAACCAAACATTTTGGCACAAAATTTTGAATATTAGATTTAAGGCCATCCCAAAAAATTCTTTCTTCACCCTGTGGTAAGTTTTTAGAAATCCTGAGTGTCATCCTAAAGGAGAAGTGTGCAATTCCAAAAGAACCTTTTGTTTTAGTTGGGAATTCCTAAAAATATATAAGCGATATTTGTACCATAAGGATCATTTTTCCAACTAAATGTATAAGATGTACTAGGATCTTGCTTCAACTTTTGAATGAGTGTCCACACTTCTTCGTCCTTCTTCCATTCATCCCTTACTTCGGTTATCCAATCTGGTTGGATAATAGAAATTGCACAAAGCAATGCTTCCACCTCTTCATCCTTTCTTGAGAGTGCATCTGCAACAACATTTAGCTTCCCTTTTTTGTAGATGATTTCAAAGTCATAACCCAACATCTTTGCGACCCATTTTTGTTGCTCTTATGAAGAGAGTCTTTGTTGCAAAAAGTAATTAAGACTATCATGATCAGTTTTTACCTTGAAGTTCCTTCCCATTAGATAAGGTCGCCATTTCTTTAGTGCATGTAATATTTCCAAGATTTCCTTCTCATAAATATATTTCTGTAAATACTTTCCTTTGATTGGATGGCTTTCAAAAGAAATGGGTCTTCCTTCTTGCATTAAAACAACACCAATTCCATTTCCTGAGGCATCAAATTCTACAATAAAGGTTTTTGTGAAGTCTGGTGTAGCTAAGACTAATGCTAGCCACATTGCCTCTTTAAGATGTTCAAAGGCCTTAGTTGCTTTAGGAGTCCATGAAAATGCATCTTTCTTCAATAATGTTGTTAGAGGTGCTGCTATTCTCCCATAATTCTTAACAAACTTGCGATAATACCCTGTTAACCCGAGAAATCCTCGCAACTGCTTTATGGTTGTGAGGACTTTCCATTCCTTAATGGCTTTAATTTTGTTAGGGTCTACTTTAACACCCTCGTGAGATACAATATGACCCAGATATTCCACCTCTTGTACTCCAAAGAAACATTTGGATGTTTTGCATATAATTGTTTCTCCTGCAATAGTTTGAGCACCCTGTCAACATGTTCAACATGATCCTTCCAAGACCTGCTGTAGATTAGTATATCATCAAAAAATAGTAGCACAAATTTTCGAAGGAAGGGTTTGAAAATGGAATTCATCAACCCTTGAAATGTAGAAGGTGCATTGGTAAGGCCAAAAGGCATGACCAAAAATTCATAATGACCCTCATGAGTTCGAAATGTTGTTTTCAGAATATCTTCAGTCTTCATTCTAATTTGATGATATCCTGAACGAAGATCCAACTTGGTAAAATAATTTGCTCCATTTAATTCATCCAATAATTCATCAATCATAGGAATTGGAAATTTATCTTTAATAGTGAGCTTATTGAGCTCCCTATAATCCGGACACATGCGCCATGATCCATCCTTCTTGTGTGCCAATACTACTAGAGCAGAGAAAGAACTTAGACTAGGTTGAATTATACCAGCCTCTAACATGTATGCAATCATACGTTCAATTTCGCTCTTTTGGACATAAGGATATCTGTAAGGCCTGGTGTTTGGAGGAACACTTCCTGGAATCAAATGAATAACATGATCATGATCACGAATAGGTGGGAGTAATTTAGGAGTTTCAAACACCTTGGAATGATTGTCCAAGTCTTTTTGGAGATCTTGAGAAATAAATTAATTTGATGTTGAACTTCTAGTGAGTGTAATTGTGCAATTATGCCTCGTTGTTCTTTCTTCAGAAGCTTTTTCATGACATTAGAGCTTATTATCTTTCCTGGATTCCCTGCGATACCCTGTAATTAAATTTCCTTTCCTTCTGAAAAAAATTTCAAGAAAAGTTCTTGAAAATTAAAAGCTACTGTCTCCAAAGATTGTAACCATTGTACTCCTAGTACAACATCAACACCTCCCATTATAATGGAAAGCATTGGAATATTCAATACATATTCCCCCATGATTAGCTTGATATTATGGCATTTTCCAGAGCAATTTATAGTTCCTCCATTTGAAACCATCACTTGACATTATGGTGCTGGGTATAGGAAACAATTCAATTCCTTGGCTACCTTACAATGAATAAAATTATGGGTACTACCCAAATCAATCAACACTATTACCTTTTTCTTCTTGATATGTCCTTTTATCTTGAGAGTTTTAGGAGTGGTAATTCCTGCCAATGCATTACATGATATGGTCAAACTCATTTCTTCTTCTTCTAGTGTTGTTTACTGGTGTATATCCTCTTCTTTTGAAGTTTCTTATTCATTTTCTTCCTCCTCTTCACAATCTCTGTAAAATAATTTATTCTCAGCACACTTATGACCTTTAGTGTATTTGCTATTACAACTGTAGCAAAGCCCTTTTGCTCTTTTTTCTTCCAATTGTTGTGGTGTCGACCTTGTAGGTTGTGGAAGTCTAGGAGTAGCAACACTTCCATCTTTATAGATGTGAGTGGTAGGCTTCCTTATCACCATAATTTTACATTCAATTTTTCTTTCCAACCTGAATGCCTTCTCCAATGAATCAGGTTCCCAAACGTGAACTCCATGTTGGATGTTATCCTTTAAAGTCCCTATGAAGACATAAATCCTGTGTTCCTCTGGAATATTAGTTACCCTTTAATTCAATTTTTGGAAGTCCTCAATGTGCTCCACCACTGAACCCTTTTGTTTGAGATTTATCAATTAGCTAAAGAAGGTGTTGCTCTTTGTATTCTCATAATGTACTATCATTTCCTCCGTAAAAATTGACCAACTGACAATTTTTTTATGGGAGAAAAGCCATCGATACCATACAAATGTATTTTTTTTCTAAATGTAAAGTTTCAATGCGTACCTTTTGTGTGTTTTGCACATTATTGAGATCAAAATATTGCTCCATCTGTAGTATCCATGTTACGGGATCCTTGCCATCGAAATTCCTCATATCCATATTTGGAATATGGTGGTTCTTCCATCCAACAATAGAGTTTATGAAATCATGATTAACATTTATTTTGTTCTCATCATGAGTTTCCTCTACTATATTTTCACCATTAGGAAACATTTCTTGTATCAACTTTGTCAAACCTTCCATGTCTGCTTTTAGAGCATTCTTCATGTTTTCCATGTTGTCTTTCATTTTTTCTTCCATGTCATCCATCTTAGCTTCCATGCCATCTTCCATGTCATCCATATTAGCTTCCACGCCTTTCTTCAAAACATCCATATTATTATTCAAACCATCCATCTTTATTTCCACGCCTTTCTTCAAAACTTCCATTTCATTTTTTGTTGCTCTTTGCGAGAGCGAAAATTGGTGCACTTACTCTTTTAATTTTGATAGATCATGTTGCAATTCTTCATATTCATGAGTCATAGTAGAGTAATATGAGGGTTTAATGGTTGTTGAATTATTTTTAGGAGGAATTTTAGAACCCAATACTAATATATATGCTCAATAGGCCTTTGGAATCACTTAACACTGATTTTTCAAACAAGATTTATGCAATTTGAAAAAAAAATACATACATTCTTCTTGATTTTAAGGAGCTCGATATTGAAACTAAATTATCTATTTGATTTTAGATCTTCAATATCTGAAATTTTGCCCTATAGTATCCCTTTGAATCTTCTTTCAAATCCCATAGGTCTGAACTGATTTGGATTCTTCAAGGCAAAGTTATGGCCAATCTCCCACAATGACCTATTTATGGACTAGTTCAGTAGAGAGAACTTGTATGACATGCTACATGTCACTGTTTCCTCCTTCGGCTCTGAAATTGATACAAAAGAAACCAAATTCCATGTACTTGTGGCCACTTTTTATAGAATCCCAATCCAATGCTCAGAGAGAGAGTTATGATGATTTTCCCACAGTCACCTCTTTGAGATGAAATTCGGGAGCATAAAAAAACCCTAAATTCCACAGACCCTATCTCCAAAAATATTGCGAGTCAAGCTCTAAAAATTTTCCGCAACATTCCTCAGGATTTCGGCTTCGCTCTGTAAAAATTTCAACTTCTAAACCCTTGCAAAAAAAAAATTATAGCGAAAATTCCATGATGACCTGTTTAGGTTAAATTCAGGAGCCTGCAAAAATCCCTAACTTTCACAGATCATATCTCTGAAAATTTTGCGAATCAAGATCTAAAATTTTTCCACGATGTTTCTCATGATTTCAGCTTCTCTCTGTAAAAATTTCAGCTTTTGAAACTTTGCAGGACAAATTTTATAGCGAAAATTCCTCTATGAACTGTTTGGAGCAGCGAAACCCCAGAATCCAAAGCTCTAATACCAAATGTTAAGAAATTAGCTCCAAAATAGAAGAAAAGAGAGATCAATGCCTTAGAAATCAGCCACTTAGAAGGGGAAACCTCCAATACATTACATAAATGAACAATTCTTGGATGATACAAATGAAAAAACCTCCTTCTATATATAGGAGTCCATGGGGTCACAATATAATCCTAGCCGACATAACAATAATAATGTAAGTAAACAATAATAACAATATGGGGGTTACATGGGTACAAAAATAACAATAAGAGGGCTACAATAAAAAAAATAAGGGACTACACTAGTAAAATGGGGACCTAATAGGCTGAGAGTTGATGCTGCACAGAATGTGGGAGCCCCTACTTCACAGCGCAGACAAAGACAGTCTCTTGACCAATTTACTGGATGCATGGCTCTCATGAGAAAATGTATTGTGACTGAACCATATTCCTTTTAGGAAGTAGTGCAACAAACTACTTGGGTTGATGCAATAGTGGAGGAGTATGACTCCATTGTCAAAAACAGTGCTTGGGAAATTGTTCCAAGATCGGTTGATAAATCAGTGGTAGGTTCGATATGGATCTACAAGGTAAAGAAAGCTTCCGAGGGGAGTGTGGAGAAATACAAGGCCATATTTATGGTATGACACTTCTCATAAATCTAGGGGATAGATTATGGTGATACCTTTGCACCTGTCGCAAGGTACTCTTCCATAAGGACCATCCTTGCACTCTCAATGCAGATGGGTTGGCGCATCCATCAGATGGATCTGAAAATTGCGTTTCTCAATGGGATCATTGAGGAAGAGGTGTACATAGAGCAGCATGAAGGTTTTGATATATTCAACAACGAGTTGCATGTGTGCCGAATCAAAAGAGCGTTGTATGGGCTGAAGCAAGCACCACGTGCTTGGTACACTCGGATAGACAACTATTTCATCAAATTGGGCTTCACCAAAAGTTAAGCAGATGCAAACATGTACCAAATTGTGGTGGAGGGTAAGATTTTAATCATCGTTATTTATGTTGATGATTTAATATTGACTAGTGATGAGCAGCTGATACACTCATGCAAGGAGGATCTTGCAAGGGAGTTCGACATGAAGGATATGGGCCTCCTTCATTATTTCCTTGGATTGGAAATTTGGCAACGAGATGGTGAAATTTTTGTGTCTCAAGGCAAGTATGCAAAGGAGATACTGGGTAAGTTTAACATGAAGGGTTGCAAACCCATGGATACTCCTCTTCGAGGAAACTAGAGGAAATAGGATGCTACTTCTAGAGAGGTAGTGGATGTTACTGCCTATCGACAGTTAGTGGGTTCGCTAATGTATCTAGTGAACACAAGACCAACCATTTGCTATGCGGTTAACCAGCTGAGTCAAGCTATGGGTAAGCCTACCAAGCTCTTTTGGAAGGCGGAGAAGCATGTCTTGAGATACCTGAGGGGCACATCAGAGTATGGTTTATGGTACAAATAGATGGATGGAGTGAAGTTGCATGGATTCACAGATGCAGATTGGGCTGGAAGTCCAACGGACAAAAATAACACATCGGGGGGGGGGATCTTTAACATTGGATCTATAACTGTTTCTTGGTACAACAAGAAGTAGAGATTTGTGGCACTCAGTTCAGTAGAAGCAGAATACATGATAGCAAGTCAAGATACATGTGAGGTTATCTGGATGAGAAAGATCTTGGTTGGTTTGTTTGGTTCTCATTGTTGGGCCTCCAACTGGCCTCCAATTTGTCATGATTTTTCTAGTCAAACCATCCATTTTTGCATTATTCCACTCACCCATTGTCATCATTATTTACCATATTTCCTCATAAATGAACCAAATTTCTGCATACATGTTTACATGGTTTATTATTATTATTTTCATTATTTTTAATGAATTAAGAAGATTTTTTCATGGTTTTACTAATGGAAGTTTGATAAGTTCTAGATTCTGCAGCTCAGCCAAGATTCCATAGCCATCTCCATGTTTAAGGTAGTAGCACCAATCTAAAATGAAATTTGACACTTGGACATAGTTTCTAGAAGCTCTAATATGGATTGTGAGTGATCAAATTCCACTCAGCTCGCACATATGGACCTCTAGGAAAAGATCAAGGGAAAATCACAGTAGTTTTGACCAATCAACTTCAAATTCATTTTTTGAGCAAACAAAAGCGAATTAGGTAAAAAAAAACATTGGTTTTTTTCGGCATGGGTCCAATTAAGTTTTCTACAAGCAATTTTTCCGAATTCATCTCCATTTGGGAGATATTTCAGGTTCTTTGAACCCCTATTTTGTAGATTGCGTGAGCTGATCCGTTTTTGCAGCTACCTCCATTGTTTGATAGGTCAGTGAACACCAACTTAGGAAAGAGAGATATGGTAAGCTGGTAAATCATCCTCTTAATGATTTAATTCCACGTGATCAACTCAAATCATCAATCCAAGATTTGAATGAGCGCTCCAAGGGATTGATATTACACGTGCTCAAAACAGTAGAAGTCAGATCCAGAATCCATGGTAGTTATCTGTTGGCATGGATACGACATTAACGATCAAATATATGTAGGCTTGATTTAGATTTTTGATACACAAAACCAGTTTAAACATTAATTTCAAAACTCATTATATATTCATAAAATGACAAAGGGGGGAATATCTCCGTTTTCGTCACGAATGCTCTATTTCTCTGAATCTGCTTAATGAATAAAAGTTTGAAGACAATTTCGATGTGTTTCTGATGGAGTAATTGAGCATTCAAACTGTCTGTTATGTGGAAAGGCCCCGCAAACAGAAGGTCTTCCCTTTCCAAGTTATAATTTGCTTTCAATTGCAATGTGATTTCATAAATGTGCGTTTTGATTTTTAATTTATTTCTATTTAAATGTATGAATTTCATGTGTGTGCACTTTGATTACATAGCTCAATTCGAATGCTTCAATTTGCGTGTATATACTTTGATTTCATAGTTTAGTTGCTTGTGTGAGTTTTGATTTCACAATGCTTTTATTTTTGTACGTGTGCTTCAATGTCTTAGTTTAGAATGAATGCATTTTATTTCAATAGTTTATATTATATCTCTTTGGAGTATTTTTTTATTTCTAAGCATAGAACCATTCTGTTTTCAAACATAATTTAGTTCTGTTTTCAAAAGCATAGTATAATTTTTCTTTCATCATAGTGTAGCTTTGTTTCCAAGCTTAGACATAGTTTCTAATATCATAATTTAATTTAGTTCTTAAAGCATAAAGTAGGAATAATTTTGATATGATTTAGTTTAACAACTTAGTTTTTAAATTGATACATTTTTGAGCTATTGGATTGGATAGTAAGTAGATCTCATTACATTAGACCTCATTTTGTGATTAAAAACAACTTTAGGATTTAGAATCATAGATAGAGATTTTAACATAAAAAAACATTTAACAATAATTCATCAATAAGAGTAGATTAATCCATTTAAACCATTAAAACAACAAAACTCCTTCTAGATATAAGCTTTCCCACTATCTCCACAAATATAACAATTACATTAATAAATTTCATAATCCATTAATCACTTTAACAGAGAGGATTTCTAGCACATATTGTGCACAAACACTTCACAAGCATATTAGCCTTGGTTGAAAATAAATGATGCAATTTAAGAACAATTAGATTGCCAAACATTTTGGCGTCGTTGCTGGGGAAGTGTTTATAGGAGTCCTTTTATTTTCATTGAAAAAAAAAAAAAAAAAAAAAAAAACTTCAATCACCTACCACACTTACAATATCACATGGTGCAGTAAGAGCCACACATCCACATCATGAATTCTTATTTTTGCAGGTAGAAGAAGAGGTGACAAAGGAGGTTGAAGAAATGGATGAGGATGATGACATTGAGGAAGATCCTTTTGGATTTCCCATTCAAGAAACTGATATCAACATTCAAATGAAGAACATCCCTCCATCTGTATTTCCTAACTTCAAAGGTATGAGATCAGAAGATCCAGAAACCTTTCTTTTTGAATTTGAAATAATTTGTAGATCTTATGGCTACTCATTGCACATTCAAAAATTGAATTTGTTTTCGGCAAAATTGAAGAATAGAGCTCTTAGATGGTTCATGACTTTAGGAACAAATTCTATAAGGACATGGGATGATATGAAAAGAGTATTTTTTGAATAATATAAAGATTATTGCATGCACCATGACCTTAGAAATGAAGTCTTTAAGATGAACCAAAAAGAGGATGAAAGCCTAGAAGATTTAGTGGAGAGATTTACTTATAATATAAAAAGATCTAAATTGCATAATTTAGGATTAGACGCACTAAAAATCTCCTACTAAATGATATAAAGGATGAATGGATTGATCTTCTTAATCTGGTGGGAAAAGGAGATGTCTATCAATTGCCATTTCAAGAAATTTGTGAAATATGCAAGAATATATCCAGAGGAAAAGCAAAGTATGTAAGATCCCCTCAAGATCAATTTATGGCAAGAGTAAGTAACTCGACATTAGCATTGGTAAGTCAAACTGAACCTGACAATTTGCTAAACATTCTTGGTAATTTAAACGAACAAACTGACATGCTAAGAATGAAAAACAAGCAAAAAGTTGCTTCATTTATATTTTTCCCTAAATGTAGAAAGAAAGATGCTTTGCATGAATGTCCACTTGATAAAATTGAAATTTGTAAAATTTATGCAGGATCACATACTACTGAATATTTCCCATCATTACTAGGGTTGAAGGCAGTTTACCAGAAGGATGATGGAGCAAATCAAGCACAAGAGCAACTTTGTTATGTAGCTCCAAGAGGACTATGGCAGCCTCATCAACCCAATATGATGCAATATCCTTATGCACAGTTTCAAGGTCATGCACAACAATATCAAGGTAATTGGAAAACACCCTTTCCTTGGCAACCTTGGACATCTCAATCCAATCCTCAAAACCAACCTTAGAAACCTTGTCCATCTCAATCCCAACGTCAAAACCAATCTTGGCAACAAAGTTGGCAAAATCCCTACAAAGGAAATCCACCATATCCTCAATCTTTCCCTCTCTATCCTCAATACCATCATCAATGTTATCCATACCATTCACCTCCACCGCAACATAAATATCACCCTCATTTGACCTTACTTCAAACTTTCCCATTATCATCCACACAAGCACCAAAAAAATCCATTCCCACTCCACTACCTGCATAACCCTTTCATATCCCCAACAATAAAACACCTCAATCAACTTACAATTTTGAGGTATTGCAAAATGATTCACCAAATATCATTGAAGAAAAACAACCAGAAGAAGAAGACTCAGATAAGGTCCAAGAATCATGGTTGCCTTTTGATAAAAAGAAGTTGTTGGAACCAGAGATTGAAAAGTTTCATGACTTCCTATCCCCAGGTTCTATGAATGAAGATCACATCTCTGAAGACTTGCATGACATGATAGCAGGAAGCCAAGGAATAAAAGATTACATTGAATCTTGGTTCAGGGGAGTCATTGGATCCCAGTTCTCATTTGTTCAGTGTCTTTTGACATCATCTCAATCAAGGAAATTGGTCTCTCATATACTGGTACATATCAAAGAGTATATTTCAAACCTGCATATGAGTTTATCTATCATCCTGTTACAGACATGGTTCCATTGGAAGTATTCATATACTTGAATAAGATTTCTTTTTCAAGTAGAGTAGGACATATAAAAAAAAAGTAAAGAGAAAAATAAGTCCTATTGTGAAAACCAGCTTGCTGGCACAATTGGACATGAGATTTGCTTGAAAACCAGGAAACCGGCGAGCAAAGTTCACAATAAGTTCTGCAATTTCATGATGGTTTCAATCTTTTAGTATGGTTCTTCAAATCATTTTTGGTTCTATGCTTGAGTTGGATGATGTGGAATTCCTTAAGGTCTAACTTCCAACAGATCTTGTCCCATCGACCTCAACACCTTATCTGGGATCAATATTAGAGATTATTTGGAGTGCCTTGGAACTTGCATACATCAATGGCAAGCCTCCTCGTTGACAACAATGAGAATACAACAATGTCTCTTGATTGTCAGATCTTGCAGGTGACTCAACTTCAACATATTCATTCGTCCCTGTCAAGATGCACTCAGGTACATTGATACTCATTTACATTATCGGTGAGTTGTCTCGCATTGGTTAATGATTTTTATCATTGATCGGTAATCCAATGATTTCTTCTCATGCTCGACTTCGACACACTCATTCGCATGGTAATAATCGTACCATTAATTTTGGCTTCGATGAAGACTAATGGTTTTATGGAATCAAAAACAACTTGTAGCAGTACATTTTAATGGTCTCTTGTAGTAGCATGCTCATCTTTTTGTCATTCAACAGTAGCATGATGACACCATTACAACATTTTTTCATTCATTTCATTTTCAGAAAAACAATAAATTTGGGCATATTTCAGTCAAGATGAATTATGTTTCATGGTTTCTAATTCAACAAGCAGTACACAATTCAAATCAGCAGTTCAAACTCGGAGAAAACAATTTTTTGCAAGAGCAGCCCGTTTTTGTTGTTGCAACTTTTTCCAGGGGTAGTTTTGGCACAAATATTGCAAGAGATTGGAGTAAAATAAAAAATTTTGAGCTTCTCGGTTTTCTCATAATATGATAAATAGAGTAAGACGTGAATATAATTAAAAAAGAAAAAAACAATTTTGAAGGGCATTTCAAGTGGGTTTCTAAGGCAGATTTTCATTTTTCACCATTATGGACATATTAGGGCAGATTTTGGTATTTTTGCACAACAGTGCCTTTTCTTCATCAAAATGAAATTATGAAAGTAAGTGGCAGTAGAAAAGGTAAAAATACATGGTTTCCCTTTTGAATCACTCAATTTGGCCTTAAAATGAGTTCGTGGCATATTTTTTTTGTTGCAACATTGGCAGCGTAAAGGGTGAAACATGGCAGAAATTGATTTGATCATAACTTGCAAACCGTGCATCGGTTGGGCCTAAATTTTTTATGGTAAATGCATTGAGGTATGGTAAATGAACTCAAAAAATTTCAGAAAATTCTAGTGTTTATTTTTCAAGAAATTTTCCACTTTCACCTACATCCATTTCTCATTTTTCTCGAGATTCGTGCAACCATTGGCTGGTGTTTTTTGTGGGAAGATGCATAAAACTAATGGTAATCGCCTTAGAAAATTTCAAGAGAATATAATTTACCATTTGAGAGGAATTGGAAAAATAATTTTGCTACATGAAAATGGTACATTTCGTGGAGCAAGGCCAAAGCGATGGAGCAGCGTACCGGAGCCAAATCAACTCCTACAACTCCTACTTCAACATTTCAAGTTCTTCAAAAGGTAATCTTGAGGTAAAACTAGCCTTAAACTTTTTAACTTGTTAAAAATTTTGGAAATTGTAATAAGAAAGCTATTGTAAAACATATGATCTATGTATTTTTCCCTATCATATTCACATTCTTCAAACCATTCTTTCTTATCCTTCATCCATATTCTACTATTTTCAGCCCTCATATCATATTGGATGCTCTACCAACTTTGTTATAGTTGAACCCCATCCCATGATTGCATAATCTTTTCCTTCAAAAGGTCTTACATTTTCCCTAGTAATAATGTTGTCTCCCACCATTCTCATGATTACATTTCTCTTCTTGTTGCAATAAAAATTGTTCATCTTCAGATTTTAATGGAAGCTAAGAAGTGATGTTTACAAAGCCACAAGAAAAAAAAAAGGGTTGAAACAAAGCTTTATTCACACACTCTTGAATTCATAATGGGAAGTCTACTTGCATGAAGATCATTTATTAGTTGGTGAGCTTTTGAAGAAGCTAGTTGACAACATTGTTGAAGCGGGATTGGTTGTTATGAAAAATGTTTCTATGCATGATGATAAGAAGACAAGCATGTGATACTTTGTGCTACTTTGCAGAGGCTCTGAAAATAATGAAAAACTACTTGGATGTATTACTTTGTGGGAACCCTTGGCATTCACACAAGTTGTATATGATAATATGAAAGAGACTAATAAGTAATGCAGGGATGTTTATTTTATTAGTGAAGAACAAATCAATAGGAATTGCTTCTAACTTTATAGCATCCATGAGCATCCTAGTATGTGAAGACTTCAAGTTCTTTGACTTTCAAGGGAGAGATGGGTAACTCTTCTTTCTTATTCTAGTGACACAACAAATAAGTATGGAAACAAAGAGTTGTGCTATCAGATGTTTAATTTTGGAGAATGAATTCATTGGTTCACTGAACAAGACATAAAAAAAAATCTTACCAAGATAGATTATCTACACCAATCCTTTGGAACTTTGGTTAAGGATTTAGTTAAAATGAAAGAATAAAGGAACACAAGGAACCGGTGAACTATGAAAATTTGCAAAGATTTTTTTGCATGAGAGCATGCAAAAACTCAGGTGTGGGGGAATGTTGGGCCTCCAATTGGCCTCCAAGTTGTCATGATTTTGCTAATCAAACCATCCATTTCTGCATCATTCCACTCACCCATTGTCATCATTATTTATCATATTTCATCATAAATGAACCAAATTTCCGCATACATTTTTACATGGTTTATTATTATTATTTCCATTATTTTTAATGAATTAAGAAGATTTTTGCATGGTTTTACTAATGATAGTTTGACAAGTTCTAGATTCTGTAGCTCAGCCAAGATTCCGTAGCCATCTCCATGGTTAAGGTAGTAGCACCAATCTAAAATTAAATTCGACATTTGGACATGGTTTCTAGAAGCTCTAATATGGATTGTGAGTGATAAAATTCCACCCAGCTCGCACATATGGACCTCTAGGCAAAGATCAAGGGAAAATCACAGTAGTTTTGACCAGTCAACTTCAAATTCATTTTTTGAGAAAACAAAAGAGAATTAGGCACAAAAAAAACATGGGTTTTGTTTGGCACGGGTCCAATTAAGTTTTTTAGTAGCAATTTTTCCGAATCCATATCCATTTGGGAGATATTTCAGGTTCTTTGAACCCCTATTTTGCTAATTAAGTGAGCTAATCTGTTTTTGCAGCTACCTCCATTGTTTGACAGGTTAGTGAATGCCAACTTAGGAAAGAGAGATATGGTCAACTGGTAAATCATCCTCTTAATGTTTTAATTCCACCTGATCAACTCAAATCATCAATCCAAGGTTCGAATGAGTGCTCCAAGGGATTGGTATTACACGTGCTCAAAAAAATAGAAGCCATGTCCATAATCCATGGTAGTAATATGTTGGCATGGATATGGAATTAATGATCAAATATTTGTAGGCTTGAATTAGATTTATGATACGCAAAACCAGTTTAAACATTAATTTCAAAACTCATTATATATTCGTAAAATGACGAAGGGAGGAATATCTCTGTTTTCGTCACGAATGCTCTGTTTCTATGACTCTGTTTTATGAATAAAAGTTTGAAGACAGTTTCAATGTGTTTCTGATGGAGTAATTGAGCATTCAAACCGACTATTATGCGGAAGGGCCCTCGCAAACAAAAGGTTTTCCCTTTCCAAGTTATAATTTGCTTTCAGTTGCAGTGTGATTTCATAGATGTGCATTTCGATTTTTAATTCAGTTCTATTTAAATGTATGAATTTCCTGTGTATGCACTTTGATTACATAGCTCAATTCGAATGCTTCAATTTTCATGCATATGCTTTGATTTCATAGTTTAGTTTCTTGTGTGAGTTTTGCTTTCACAATGCTTTTATTTTTGGACGTATGCTTCAATGTCTTAGTTTAGAATGAATGCATTTGATTTCAATATTTTAGATTATATCTCTTTGGAGTATTGTTTTATTTCCAAAACCATTATGTTTTCAAACATAATTTAGTTTTGTTTTCAAAAGCATAGTATAATTTTTCTTTCAACATAGTGTAGCTTTGTTTCCAAGCTTAGACATAGTTTCTAATATCATAATTTGATTTAGTTCTTAAAGCATAAAGTAGGAATAATTTTGGTATGATTTAGTTCAACAACTTAGTTTTTAAATTGATACATTTCTGAGCTATTGGATTGGATAGTAAGTAGATCTCATTACATTATATCTCATTTTGTGATTAAAAATAACTTTAGGGATTTAGAATCATAGATAGAGATTTTAACATAAAAAAATCATTTAATAATAACTCATCAATAAGAGTAGATTAATCCATTTGAACCATTAAAACAACAAAAATCCTTCTAGAGATAAGCTTTCCCACCATCTTCACAAATATAACATTCACATTAATAAATTTCATAATCCATTACTCACTTTAACAAAGAGGGTTTCTAGCACATATTGTGCACAAGCACTTCACAAGCATACTAACCCTGGTTGACAATAAATGATGCAATTTAAGAACAATTAGATTGCTAAACACTCATATGGATTCGACAATGATTCATTGTGATAATCAGAGTTGCATTAAACCCTCGACTAGCCATGTGTTTCATGATAGATCCAAGCATATAGATATCTGGTACCATCATCTCAAAGATTGTCTGCAGAGGAGAATTATGTTGCTTTAGTACATTCCCACAGAAGATCAAGATGCAGATATTCTGAAAAAGGTGCTCAATAGGAGAAAATTTGAATACCATAGAGACAGGATCGAGGTGAAGGATAATCCCTTTCTTGTTGAGAGGGAGTGTTGAGATTCAACAAGAAAAATTCCTGATCCTAGTGAAAATTAAGAACCTACACTAGGGTGGGGCCCACAGGCTATTTTTAGGTGTATGCCTTTTTTAGACACATGTCTATTTTTATTATCCCTTAATTTAGATGGACATTATACTATAATCTATTCTCAATGAGAACTTGAAAATAGTTAACTGAAGTGGAAAATCAGTTAGCTAAGTGAATTTCACTTTAAGTGGTTGGTTGGTGGGACATTCAGGATTTACTTTAGTTGTAACTGAATGATTCGAGTTGTAACAGAGTTGGAAGTGCAGTTGTGCATGAGTTGTGTAAGTTGTAAGTAGTTTAACTCAGTTAAGTGAGTTAAAATCAGTTGTGCTAGTTGTAACTGAAGATACACTAGTGAGAGATCAAGTGAATTAATTATTAATTAATTCACAATCAGTGGTCTCACATGCAACTAAATATGTACTATTATTAGCTGCATGCATGTCAAATCCAGTGGAAACCCATTTGAGTTCTAGGTGAAAGGGAAGTAAAATATCAGTTGTGACATTATCCGCTTCCACACATGCAATCACACACACATTGGATGTGCCCATGAGGATTGCACAGTCAAGGCAGGCAAGAAGGCATCAATTCAGGGATTACTTTCAACAGGGATTGCGTAGTGGAGGCAGGCTGTCTGGAGACAGTAAATTGAGCAAGGTGATTAGTCAATTTAGTGTTCCTAAATTGCTTCCATTAATTATCAACCAGGGCTAGTAAATTGATGAAGTGTGGTGCACTATATGTGCCTAAGTGACCCTTCTCTTACTTCTTTGTTTGTGTTTTTCTTGTTGTTTTAGGGGTTTTTTATTTTTAGTCCTTAGTGTATGCTATCTTAGGCTATTTAGAAAAGTGAAAATAAATCTAATTAGAAAGGAAGAAAAGGAAGTATTATGAAACTAAGTTAATTTTCTATTAAATAAACCAAAGTTTATGGACAAGTTCTAAGACCTAGTTTTGGACAAAAAGACAAAGCAAGTACTTCAATAAGTGAGTAAACCTAATCCATGGATCTATGACTCAATTGAGATTTGGAAAATGAAATCAGGTCAACTATTGTACTTCAGGTTGTTTCACATTCAATGATTAGGTCAAATTCCTATGAGATGAAATCAATTGTTTGTACTTTAGTTGTTTAAAATCTAAAATAGAAGATAGAAAATGCAATTGAAATTTATCTAAGATGCTTTAATTACTTCATCTACCCAATATGTGGAGAGTGACCCCCTTGCAGTAATGTATCTAAGCAATAATTGCATCTGTCTAAACTAAAGAATTACAATAACTCAAACACTGCATTGAATCTAATCATCTAATCATCCTTGCAAAGTATATTCAAATTAGGCTCTGTCAGGATAACCTTTAAAAATAGTATTTTGTTGCAATGAAATGAGGATCTTCTATCTACAACCAATTAAGTGAATAACTAACTTATCAAGTCTCATCCAATTCTGAAGCTTGTGACCCCTTGGTATGGCTTTCGGATAAATCAATTACACCCTTAATTCTTAGCAAGCAAATGACAAGAAATGAAACCTATTCAACCACTGCATTTGTAAGACATTTAACCATTCAATATAAGATTTTGTAAAATAGGAAAAACAGACTTTATAAATGCTTAGTTAAACACAACAATTGACAACTATGAAAGCAGGAAACTAAACAACCATGCTTCTCAACATTTCAACTTTTATCCCAATCTTGAAGACATAGTTACCTATCTCCTTGAGAACGTTTCAGAAGGCAAATCTACACAGTTGTATTTAATCTATGGAAAACTAGAAATTAAGCATGAAAAAAATTAAAGAAAATTTAACTAGAAAACATTAAAAACCTTCTTTAGTAGCAGGGGCCCTCTGCTACCAAGTTGGTCAACTCCTTAGCTCCTTAAAAATGTAGTCAAAACAACATCTGGGAATTGATCTTCTTTAATGAAATAGATTTTTAGAAAACAAAGTATCTCACTGTAATTTTGAACTTGTGCTACAAAAACTTAGCTTGTTCTCGGTTCTATAAAACCTTTATTTATAAGGAATTTGCTTAAATAACTATGAATAAAGATAGCTATAGGTGTATCTTCAAATTACAATCAAACTGGGACTCTTAGGACTCATGATTTGCTACAGAGAAAATCAAGAGTCCTAATTGATATGTGAAATGGTCTCTTGACTTTGAGCTTTGACCATTGGATTAGGCCTCTTTATTTGTCAATCTGGTCCTTGTGGATTGGAAGAAATCCTTGTAGGAGGGATTCTGAGACTACCCATGTGGACCATTCCTTCAACAGACACCTGTAACATATTCAACCACAAGAGTAGCTACGGAACGTCTGGTCAGCTACGAAAGAGGCTGCATTCTGTAGCCAATCTGAAAAAACTTATTAAAATAGAAAAAATCATGAAAATACAATATGTCAATCAATTGTATGTATCCTTGAGACAAACCTAAACATTCTTCATTGATTAGGTTTTATGAATTGATGAAAGAGAGGTGAAATGAGATGAGAAATGTGTAAAGGAAAGGGTAATTATGGGTTTCAACACAAGGGATTTGCCAATTTTTGTATGACAGTGTCAACCAATTAGTTGATGTACTGAAAGCTCTTGTGATTGGAGTTTTGTATGTAATTGTTTCATGATCCATGATATAATATACAATGGAAGATATTGGGGTTTTTGGCTGTAAGCTTTCCCCAGGAAATTATCTGTGTTGTGTGTGATTGATCTTTGTTCATGCTTATGTAATTGGCGATTATGTTTTTAATTCCACAAAGATTTGTAGAAGCGATTCATTATTTAACTTTAGCATATTGTTAGATCTGGTTAATCCAAGATATACATGCATATTGTATAATTTCTACAATAAATATGGTTATATAACAGATCTAAGTATGGCTCTTATCACATTTTCATTAATGGATATTATGTTAATGAATGCAAGATCTAATTGGTGTTAAGAAAACTATTGTGAGTAAGGAATTGGTCCTTCTTGTTAAACCTTAAATAAATTTTTAGATCTTTATGTTTAGATATGCGTTCATGACTTGTAGGTTGCATGTTTACTATGTGTTTGACAAAATTTCAGTCCCGTTTGGGAACGCTCAAGTCAAACCCTAGTTCAAGTTTTGGTTTATAAGCTTTGTTTCTATGTCATTCATCATTTCTGAAAGTTTCATTGAGTTCTAGGCAGAGGCCTGACTCCTAGCCCTGAAAAATGGTTTAGAATCCGAGGTCGCTAACATAGAACTAACTAGAAAAGTCCATAATCGCTAGTAGACAGACCTATGGGAGAAAATAGAGGCTTATAGTCTCTTGCATGCCTTGGAAATGGAGCGAATGAGGCTCTAGTTCAATGAAAAAGAGAGTTATTTTAGTGATTGGACACTTGAAGGGGTTGGGTTTCTCTTGGAGGTCCCGTAACACTCGAAGGAAGTCAGTAAGGTCTTAAGTTATCAACTCCATTTCCTTAAGGCCATATAGGAGGTTGAGTCTTATCATAGTGACCCTTAGCTCATGTTTACCCAAGGAAAGTGGGTGTAAGTATGTAAATATGGTAGGAGTGGGTTACAGGGTGGTATCAGAGCGGGTTGCACTCTCTTTGGGTAAAGTATGATGTTGTCAAGATTATGGTTATCATGTATGGGTTCAATGTAGACAATTGGCATGGTCATGCATGATGTTGATATATTTATTTGATTATGATTATGTATATATTAGCACGATACATGCTAATGTGGAAAGACCTTGAAAATGAGAAACACCTCCCATGAACATCAATGAGCTATGGATCTGACTTTGGTATCTATTTGGTTTATCTAACATGGTATATTTGCACGAACAAGAGAATCAAAGATGATGAGAAAAATGGTAGACTACAATTCCCGTGACTCTCTACAGATCCGTTGGGAAACAAGGAAATGAATATTATCCTGGTATAGCAGATACATTTAGGAGCTTGAGGGTAGAGATAAGAAGTTGCAAAGAATACAATGACAGGTTGGTTGTGTTGAAATTTGCAACAAGAAACAATGAAATTGGGAACTAGAAAGGATAAAAAGTACACACACATTAGTGAGGAAATTCAATGAGGAATTTCAGTTACACGTTAGTGAGGTTAGACACTGGTGAGGAATATGGGTGTCTAATTTATTTTTCCCTTAAATAAATTGTACAATAAATCATAATTTCATCGCATAAAAAATTATCTCAGTTAACTCATGATGACTGAGTTAGCTCAAAAAATTCGAGTTGAGGGTCTAAGATGAGGCATGTAGAGCGATTCTAATATTTTGGGGGTCCAGTTGCAGTTAATGCACTAGTGGAGTGCAGGTGTAATCAGTTAACTCAATTAATTGAGTTAAAATCAATTTAACTAGTTCTAACCGAGTGATGAATTAGTGAGAGGTCTAGTGAATTAAATTAGATTTAATTCACAAGTAGTGATCAATGAGATAACTGATGATTCACTATTAATAGCTGCATGCATGTCATTTTCGAGGAAAACCCATTTGAGACAGAGGTTAGAGGGAACATAATTATCAATTGTATTTTTAGAGAATTGCCCATGTGCAATCATAAATCCATGAGGAAGCCATGATGGATTGCATAATCAAGGAAGGCTGATTTCCTATTTAATAGGGGCCTAATTATTTCGGAATTTCGTGAGCAAGGAAGGCTGAGAATTGGCTATGTGTTTGTCCAATTTTTCCTAGATCAGTGGGAGACAATTGGCAGAGTACTGGAGAATCTCATGAGAGATTAAGCATTGTATTGTTTCATGATTCCTTGACTTTATACAATATATGATAGCGGGGTTTTGAGCAGTTTCTTTCCCCAAGAACATCTTGTGTTGTATGATTGATTTACTTATTTGTCTTACTTGCATGTGATTGAGCGATCATGTTTTGTATGCCACAAATATTGTAGAAGGATTCGATATCTTGTTTTAGTACATCACAAGATAGAATTGAATCCATTAATATAGAATTTCTATAAATTTATACATGGTATCAGAGCCTGTATATAATTTATACATGGTATCAGAGCACCAGGAATCACAATAGAAGAAAAGAAATTGAGTTTTTCTTGAACATGTTCAAATTTGTAGATTTATTTTTCAGGATCCAACAACAGATCAAGATGTATTTCAATGGCTTGAGAATCAAATATGCACTCGTGGGAAATTTACATTATATTGCATGGATAGACATGATGGAGGTAGTGTTGGAGGACAAAAGGTTGAAGGAATTCATAGATACTGATATTCCCAAGCCCACAATAGGAAATGCCCAACTTCTTGGTGCATGGTAGAAGAAGGTAGAAAAGGCGAGAAGTATCTTGTTAGAGGGAGTTCGAGATCATATTGTCTCAAGTCTCCATGGAAAGGTGACTCCATATGCTATGTGGAAGGCCTTGACAGATATGTTTTAGAATAGAAGTGACCACAGGAAGTTGGTGCTGAAGGACAAGCTCAAAAATATCAAGATGGAGGAGGGAGAGATGGTACCAACATACTTGGCGAAGTTCATTCAATGTCGAGATGAGCTTAGAAGTGTTGGTGTGACAGTAGCCTAGGATGATTTAGTGAGCCTAACACTTCTAGGCCTTCCCAAGGGCTGGCATAATTACTAGGAATCTGTGAATAAGAGAGAGAAGTTATAGACTGGGAGGATTTGTGGTCCAACTTAGTAATAGAAGAGATGAGGCAGAGCACCAGAGACGGGACCTCCAACACCAAAAAAGAAGAAGATTGTGTATTAGTCAAAAAAGGAAATAAATCCAAGGGAAAGAAGTCCCAAGGCGAAGAGGGAAAGAGAGACTTGTCCAAGATGAGGTGTTTTCACTATCACGAGCATGGGTACTATGCCACGAATTGTCCATAGAAGAAGGCAAGCAAGAAGGAGCCTACAGTTGCAGTAGGTGAAGCACTAGCTTCAAAGTTTGAACTTGATTTTACTCTCATTGCATGCATGAACAACACTGTAATGGGATGCATGTGTTATCTAGACAACGGTGACTCATTCCATACGATGGGAAATATAGATCTTTCTAGTGACTTGGAGGAGAAGGACCTCCAATAGAACATAGAGTTTGGAGATGACGAGAGGCATAGCGCGAATGACATAGCTACAATTACCTTTCAGAGGGAGTCTGGCTCGCCTCTCAAACTGGGAGATTTTTTGTATATTCCATGCCTACAAAAGAATCTTGTCTCCGTAGCGGTATTGGAAGACTGTGGTTATGATGTGATGTTTAGAAACGTAAAGGTTTCCTTAAACACATAGCCATGGGATAGGTGAAACAAATCGGTGTAAGAGTCAAGAACCTGTATGCTCTCGAGATCGAGGATGCATGCAAATATTTGAGGATAAAATCAGTGGTTAATGACTTGGTGGTTGAGAGGGAGCAATTATCTCTCAACATGTAGCCTCAGAAGAAGTCTCAGAAGGTTGTGGAGCAGCCACAATTCGAGATGAATAGAGGAGACTGAGTGGAAGACTCCACTCAAGCAAAGACCTCCAAGAGGGGGAAATTTCGAGCTAGATGGGAAGATGGAGTACACACAACCATGCCTCCAGGTGAGAGGTGGGGCGATGTGCAGACATAATCCCAAGAAGAATTTTGGGCAGGGTCCATTGAGATGGTGTGTCTCATGGATCGAACCTGGCTATGAGGATACCATAGTACATCGGTAGCCAAAAGGATCGGTTAGATTGATGCAGTTAGATGTCAGGAAGAAAAAAATCAGAGTGAAAGATGTCGAATACTGGAGCACATATTAGAGTTGGCAGCAGTGCAAATATCATGGATGCAAATGTCAGCAACATCGTAGAGAGTCCAGTAGCTAGTAGCAGTCATAAGACTCTGATGATAGATGAATTATACTGATTCAATTGTTTGGAGGCTATTCAGTTTCATGAGTTGTAGGTGCAAACAACACTAGAGAAGTGTTGGATGTAGAACATTCCAATGGCACCAGATTGGGATATATTGAGTTCCTTTCTTGTTGAGTGGGAGTGTTGAAATTTTGAACAAGAAATAATGAAATTGGCAACCAGAAAGAACAAAAAGTACACACACATTGGTGAGGAAATTCAGTGAAGAATTTCAATTACACACTAGCGAGGTTACACACTGTTGAGGTTACACACTAGTGAGGTTACACGCTGGTGAGGTTACACAATAGCGAGGTTACACATTGGTCAAGTTACACACTGTTGAGGTTACACACTGGTGAGGAATATGAATGTCTAATTTATTTTTCCCTTAAATAAATGGGACAATAAATTGTAATTTCAACTCATAACAACTTGTATCAGTTAACTAAGTCATGATGACTGAGTTAGCTCAATAAATTCGAGTTGAGGGTCTAAGATGAGTCATGTAGAGTGATTCTAATATTTTGGGGGTCTAGTTGCAGTTAATGCACTAGTGGGGTGCAGGTGTAATCAATGAACTCAATTAAATGAGTTAAAATCAATTTAAAAAGTTCTAACTGAGTGATGAATTAGTGAGAGGTCCAGTGAATTAAATTAGATTTAATCCAAAAGTAGTGATCAATCAGATAACTGACGACTATTAATAGTTGCATGCATGTTAATTTTAAGGAATACTCGGTTGAGACAGATGTTAAAGGGAACATAACTATCAATTGTATTTTTATAGAATTTCCCATGTGCAATTATAAAGCCACGAGGAAGCCATGATGGATTTCACAATCAATGAAGGATGATTTTCCTATTTAATAGGGGCCTAATTATTTAGTAATTTCATGAGCAAGGTAGGCTGAAGGAAAGCTAAGAATTGGCTATGTGTTTGTCCAATTTTTCCTAGATTAGTGGGAGACAATTGGTAGAGTGTTCGAGAATCTCATGAGAGATTAAGCATTGTATTGTTTCATGATTCCTTGAATTTATACAATATATGATAGTGGGGTTTTGAGCAGTTTATTTCCCTGAGAACATCTTGTGTTGTGTGATTGTTTTACTTCTTTCTCTTACTTGCATGTGATTGACCGATCGTGTTTTGTATTTCACAAATATTGTATAAGGATTAAATATATTTTTTTAGTACATCACAAGATAAGATTGAATCCATTGATATAGAATTTTTATAAATTTCTACATGGTATCAGAGCTTGTATAAAATTTCTACAGGTTGAGGCTCAGGAAAGACTTCCAAGGGCTCAAAAGAAGTAGGTTGAAGTCAATGCAATGATTCTTTAGAGATTTTTAGAGTCACAAGGACAAAGAAATTTGAGGACCAGTCAAGAGCAGGAAGATAATACTGATGGAGCCTATGGTAGCAGATCTCGGACTTGATGTTGGTTAGATAAAGGGGACACAGTTAGAGGTGGCAGATAATTGGATACACATGATAGGAGGACTAGTATGTATGGGAATAATTTTAGTTCCTCATTCAGGAGACATCACCACAATCATTACCATCATCATCCTTATAGGAGAAGGGAGTATTTTCTGGAGGAGTTCAAGAAGGTTAAGCCTCCTACATTCAATGGAGAGATGAATAAGTCAAAAGATGCAAAGGCATGGTTGCTTGGAATGAAGATATTCTTCAGACTGCATAGTTATTTAGAGAACATGAAAGCCAAGATAGCCAACTTCAGTCTTAAAGGAAAAGTAGATATATAGTGGGAAGATGTGAAGAATTTCAAGGGTATTAGGGAAGAAGACTTGATTTGGGATGAGTTGGAGAGAATATTCAAGAGGAATTACTTCTCAAAGAGGTACTATGATGACATATCTAATGATTTTTGTGAGCTACAGATGGGTTCTATAACAGATGATGAGTATACCAACAGGTTCCTGGAGCTGTTGAGGTATGTACCTTACCTCAAATATGAGAAGGATAAGATTCAAAGATTCATTAGTGGGTTGCCAACGACATATAGAGACCATATTCATTTCAAAGAGCCTAGGTCATTGGAGGAGGCCATCTAGAAGTTGAAGCATTGTTATGGGCAATCAAAGTGAAAAGTTGAGCCTAAGCGCGATTTGAATGGAAATTAGAAATTTAAAGGGAATTGGCCACCGAAGCAAGGAATACCTCATGATGCAGGTGATAATGAAAATGTTGCTCTTTACAAGAAGCTCAATATAGCGGAGAAGGGACATGGGTCGTAGCCTGGAGAGAAACATAATAGAGGTGATGGTACGTAGGGGACCGTTGCAGTTTGGGTATGTAGAAAATATCATCACAAGAAGGATTGTCCATTATACCAGGGTGGTAGGCCTAAGATCTATTGTTCTCAGGAGGCACAAACAGGTGGGGATGTTGGTCATACTAACTTTCCTCAGATTCATGTAGTTGTGGACAACAAGCAGGAAAATCGTCAAGCATCCATTATTGAGATGGAAGGTAAGCTCTGCGGTCAAGTTGTTTCTATTTTTATTGATCCTGGATATAATTATATTTATCTTAACCCTGACTTGGTGGATAAGTGTGGCTTGAGAAAATAAGTGCATGTAGAGTCTTGGTTGGTGTAGTTGGCTACAATTTCTAAAAAAAGAGTTCATCATTTGGTAAGATCTTGTGCATTTGAGTTGAATGGTATGCCGAAAAAACATCTGAACGTACTTCCATTGGGATCATATACCATGATTTTGGGTATAGATTTGATGCATCTCCACAGGACCAAAGTAGATTGCTATGATAAGGCTATTGAGTGCCTGAATGATAATGGGGAAAAGAGAATCTTGCAGGAAAAGAAGAAGCCTATATAAGTTAGGATGGTCACAACTATGAATGATAAGTGCAGTTTTAGGAAGGCTTGTGTGATGTTTGTAGTCAATATTTCTAGCGACAAGGGTAAGGATGTAGAAATCTTCAAGAGGTACCCTGTATTGCAGTAGTTTCATGATGCATTTTCCGTATAGATTTCAGATTTTCCTCCATAGGGAAGTAGAATTTTCTATTGAGTTTGTACCAGGGGAAACACCAACATCAAAGGCACCTTACAGGATGAGCACACCAGAGTTAGTAGAGTTTAATTTGTAGCTAAATGAAATGCTTGATAAGGGATACATTAGGCCAAGTGTATCACCTTGGGGTGTGCTAGTATTGTTCGTGAAGAAGAAGGATGGTACTCTCAGGTTGTGCATTGATTACAAGTAGTTGAACAAGGTGACGATCAAGAAAAAGTACCCGTTGCCAAGGATTAAAGACTTGTTTGACGATTTGAAGGGAGAAACAATGTTCTCAAATATTGATTTTAGATCAAGATACCATCATTTACGCATCAAAGAAGAGGACATCTACAAGGCTGCTTTCAGGACCAAGTATGGGCATTATGAGTTTGTTGTAGTATAATTTGGTTTGAATAATGCTCCAACTACTTTAATGTGCTTGATGAATAGTGTATTGTGTCCTTATTTGGACAAGTTTGTTATTTTATTCATTGATGACATCGTGATATATTATAAGAATGAGGAAGATCATTCCAAGAATTTAGCAACAATGTTGAGATTTCTAATAGAGAATCAATTGTATGCCAAGCTTAGCAAGTGCAGTTTCTTTCAGAAAAACGTACAATACTTGGGACATGTTGTTTCCAAGGAAGGCTATAAAGGTTATCACGGAATAGGAAGTTCCTAAAATGTGGATGAATTCAAATAATTTATGGGGTTAAAAGGTTACTATAGGAGGTTCATCAAGAACTTCTCATGCATTGCATATCCTATTACATCATTTTAGAGAAAAGGTAGGAAGTTTGAATGTACAAATGAATGTGCAACTAGTTTGAAAAATTGAAGCAATTGTTTTTTTTCAACAGAAAAAATCATAACTTTCATTATAGATAAGAAAAGTTACATGTTGTATATGCATTTTTCATATTCAAATCAGCTAGGTAGCTGCGAAATAAATTCCAAAAAATTACATCTCTGATATCGGTAAAAAAAAGTTAGACAAACCATCAATGAGTTCAGTAGAGAGTTCAAGCATGATGCTGCAAGTTATGTACATATAGAGAAAAAATAATTTAGACATAGATAATAATAAGTTAAAAATAAAGTGGCCAAAAAAACATGAAGGTGAATCATCTTCTGGTGATCAAGTTCACCTGGCCCTTTGATTTAGATCATCAAAATTTTGATGAAAATACTGGTAGAATATATGTTAATTATGTTCCTATATCACCCATTGATCCCTCAATAGGTGCGCTGCCTCCTTGGATAGCTGGTCAGAAACCGAATTCCTCTCCCTGTAAACATGTTGACATGAAGTGAAATCAAAATGTGTTTTGAGTTGATATACTTCATCCAAAATTATTTGTAGTGTGTACACGTGACATGCAGAATGCAAGTTGAACCAATCAATGATGGTTTTGGAGTCTCCAAAAATCTGTAGTTTGTTGCAGTGCTTAGTTATGGAAAATTGTAGAAGAGCAAGGAGGTGGGATAGTTCCGCATAGTTGTTTGTGCCTCTGCCAAGGCCAATCTTGACTTTGAAGTAGTGTATATCAGATAGGTGAAGAGTGAATCCTCCCCCACAACCATAAATTTGTGCTGAACCATCAAAGTATGCCCAAGGAAAAGTATGATTTATGGACTCAGGGGTGATGGTCTAGGTGGCTATAGGTGGAGGGTCATCCGGGATCAGATGGTATACAGATTATATGTGAGCAACATATGTGATCCAAGAAGGTTGAGTATTTGGAAATATGGCATGATTGCGAGCAATCCAAATGCCCCAGCTGACTATTGAGGGGAGGTTTCATATCTTATGGGGGTTGGATGGTTGCCACCAAGATTCCCAAGCCAAGAGAACATAAGGACCTTCCTATCTAATGTTGAGCTTGAGGGAGGAGAGGATGAGATCCTATAGGTCACAGATGGCAGGGCAAGTGAGAAATAGGTGTTCGGTGTCCTCAACAGCCGAGATGCATAAAGCACATCTGTTGGGCCTTATATGTGAGAGAAATTTTAGGTTTTCCATAGTGGGTATTTTGTCAGAGAGAATACACCACATCAATAATATGGCTTTTGCAGGACATCCGAGTTTCCAAAGAGAGCGCCACCAAGAGTGTTGTACCATGGGTTTATGTGAGTCGAATATGTGCATATATCCATCCTTTGGTGTATATCTACCATTCTTGGAGATCATCCATATGATTTCATCATCTCTGTCAGTGAGTCTAGCATGGGATTCTGATAATGTGTTTAAATAGTGCGTCTAGTCCTCCTCCCATTGGGGGTGGATGTGTAGATCTCGAAGGGCCGACCAACATTGGGAGAATATGGTAGTATGTTCCTAGTCTACCACTTTATGTAGTGTATGTATACCAGCTTGATTGAGGATAAGGATAAGTGCTGGGGGGAGGATATGTGCGTTCCCACAGCCCGACCATGGGTCACAACCAATTCAAACCTGTGTGCCAGAGCCCAATTACCAAGCTAGACCATTCATGATGTGTTCAATAGAATAGAGAATGACCCTCCATATGTAGAGATGGTAGTTCTTTGACCTGGAAAATTCATGATCCAGTTGAGAGGATAGTGAGGATAGATATACTTTTGAGTAACAACTCTAGTCCACAAGTTGTGCTTTGTGAGGATCTGCCAGCCAAGCTTAGTAGCCAGTGCTTTTGTGAAAGAGTGTAGATATTTGATGCCCCATCCACCCCATATTTTTGGCAGGGCGATAAGTTCGCATTTGTTCCATGAAAATGTATGTCCCTCCTTAGCCCCATTCCATAAAAATATGCGACATAATTTTTGTATCGTGTTAAGTATGCCTTTTTGGATCCAGGTCCAATAAACTAGGATGGCCTATAATATAGACTTGATGAGGAAAAGTCTCCTAGCCTGAGAAAGCCATTGGTGGAACCAAGCATTCAACCTTTTGTCAATTTTAGCAATCAAACAAGACCAGTCAATGGTTTTGTAGTTGACAAGATTGAGGTGGAAACCCAAGTATTTCAATCCATCTTCAAATATGGTCAGGTTGAAGGGAAACCATTTCTATGCATAGAATAACTCACGAGGGGAACATCCATGGCAGGTGATGGTATATTTGATGTTATTGTGGGACATGCTAGTGGCTTTTCAAAGAAGTAGAAGTACATAGTTTACCACTATATAATCACAAATGGATCCATTCAGAAAGATAATGATATCATCCACAAATAGTAGGTGAGTTAGTGTACAATGATCAGTGATCTTGATGCCCCTCAATATGCCCCTGTCCCTTTCTTCAATTAGGCATCTGCTAATTCCTTCCATGACCAGGAGGAAGAGGAGTGGGGACAACAAGCAACCCTGAAAAAAAAGACTCTTTCAACATGAAAGAAGTCTGTGGCTGCACCATTAATGAGGACATTGTATGAAACTAAGTTGATACAACACATGATCCAATTGATCACCAGATTAGGGAAACCGAGGTGTGTGAGGAGCCTGAGAACATAAAGCCAGCTAGCTTGATCAAATGTTTTTTCAAAGTCAATCTTAAGAATCATACCTTTGATCTTCTTGGTGTGCATAGAGTGTAGACCCTCCTATGCAACTCCAAAGGCTTCATGAATTTGTCTATTCTCCAGGAAAGAAAACTGTTCAAGGGAAATGAATCTGGACATAATAGGTTTGAGCCTATTGGCAATGATTTTTGCCATGATCTTGTAAATGCAGTTGCATAGTGAGATGAGGCGAAAGTACTTAAAAGAGGAGGGGTGGTATGACTTAGGGATAAGTGCAATAAAGGTTGAGTTGAAAGCATCAAATATGCGCCTAGATTTCCTAGTATCCTCCATCACCTCCAGAAGATTGTGGCCCAGTAGATCTAAAAATGCTAGGTAGAATTATACCGACCATCCATCAGGTCCAGGGCTTTTTTCCTTCTTGATCCACTTGAGGTAAACCTCCAGTTCATCCAAAGTAACCGGAAGAAAGAGTTCCTCAATAGTGTCTTGATCCAAATATCAAGGAAAGAGCGTGGAAACCTTAATGATTTCCGCGAGAGAGGAGTGCTATGGGGCCTTGTAAAGGTTCTCGAAGTGGGTCGTGCCCTTGTGTGAAAGATGTGAAAATTTATAAGTAGTTATACCATCCTCATTTTCAAGCTCCCATATAGTGTTGATGGCCTTTCCTACCTTGGCGAATTGTTGGAAAAACTTGGAGTTTTTGTCCCATGATTTTACCCAGATGGGCCTGCTTTTTAACCTCCAAGTTTCATCTTTTTCCTTTAGGATTTTTAGTCGATCTCTTTCCAGCTTGATGAGATGATATTTTACTGTTTCAGATGTGTATCGTCCATGTGTAGGGTCCTCGAGAGCTTCAATCTCATTTTAAATTTTGATGAGATCGAGGTCATTCTGTTTCCTTTTCTCTTTTGCCTAGGCAATGGTCTACCTTTTGATAAGTTGTAGTTTTTATGAAAAAATGGAGGAGGCTGAGTGCTCAATGGTGAGTTGTGTTTGTCTCTAGGCATTTTTAACCATAGCAATATAATCCTCGTCCTGAAGCCACACGGAGAAAAATTTGAATGGGGAGGCGGGTTTACTGATAACACCAGATAGTTCAAGGTAGATGGGGGAGTGATTAGAAATTCCCCCTGATCTTACCCACTGTTTATAGGAGCCCAATTGCTAGATGATATTTTCCTTGATGAGAAATATGTCAAGTCTGCAGGCTATCATAGCATTACCAGTCCATCGGTTGCACCAAGTCGGAAAGGAGGAGGCAATGATGGGATCCACCAAATTATGCAGTGCGAGTTGATGCTTAAAGAAGTCAGTGAGTGGATCCATTTGAGCATTTTTCCCCCAGGTTTCTGTGAGCCCTAGTGAGAAATTTATGTCCCCATCTAGAATAATTTTCTCAGCTCGAAGAAGAGAGGTTTGTAGAAGATTCATCCAGAAATGATGACGGTGCTGACATGGGCCATATACATTAATGATTAGGAGTTTAAGGTCAGGTTCTTCTGAGAAGATATCTGCGGATAGAGTGCCTTCCTGAGCCCAGAAGTTAAGGAGCTTAATGGTCCTAGGGTTATAGCCCAGGGCAAGGCCACTAGATCTGCCTTTGGCATCCAAGGCATGAAAGGACCAGGTGGGGAGGATGGCGGAAAGTGTGTTGATGGATAATTCAAAAGATGCAAGGGTCTCTTGTGAAAGGAGAATGTCCATGATGGAAGAATCATGAAGGCGCCGAAGGGCAAGGCGCTTGGTTGGACTAGCCAACTTTCTACAATTAAATGAAAGGCACTTCATCTGGAAACCAATCGAGGGGTATTTTTTTCTCTAAGAACCCCTTCTCTGGAGAGTTTTTTACCAGTGGCTACGTCCAGACATGCCTGGAAAATGGCCTTGGAGATTTTGGAGTGAAGGCCTCTAGGAAGTTTAGCCGAGACAATGGGAAGGGAAAGGGTGGATCCCAAACTAGCAGGAGCCGAGTTACAGGGGCAGACGTTGTAGGGATGGGAAGAGGAGGAATCATAGGAGTTCACCTCCAAGGTAGATGGGGGGATATGGAGAGGGAGGGAGGTGAGGGTAATGGGAAGGGGGGAGGAGGGACGGGAAGGAGGGGGGGTAAGGATGGTAGGGGGAGTGGGAGAGAAAACCAGAGGAGAGTTGATGGCAATGCATGCCACTGATGAAACATGAATGCCAGAAAGAATAGATGCAACACACGAATGTGATGCAGGAGATGATAACAAGGATGAAAAAGAAAGAGGGGGAAATGGAGATGTACAAGAACCAGGAGGTGCCCAGAGGTTGCTGCCACAATCATAGAATGAGTGATTCTGGTAGATGCATGAGCAGCATCCAGTGAGGCTGTCCCCGAGTGTGGTGCAGCTTGTGGAGTCATGAGAAATCCTGATAGTTGTGCCTGCATGATCAAAGAGATAGAGACAAAGTCCTACATGGTCTGATTACTGACAGATGGGGGAGAAGTGGTAGCAGATAAAATAATTGGACAATCCTTATAGAAATGACCCACCTTATGGAAATGTATGCACCTAAACAAAACCCCTTCATAATCTAGAATCTAGATCTGAGTGGTGTTTCACCATTGAATTTTGTAGGATTCCTCCAATCCTTCTCGAGTATCAAAATGGATAAGTATGCATGTGAAAGCCATATTTCCCGTCTCAATGTATGAGCGGTCATGGTCTAGATAGGTCGCCAATATGTTACCAATGCTGGAAAAAATCTCCTTCGTCCATAGATGTAAAGGGAGGCTAGGTAGTCAAACTAAAATGGTGACGACCCCAAGCTGCTCGCGTTCAAGATTGAATAAGGGGCTCCATCTCTTTAGGAGAACTAGAACGAACTCAACATGCCAATACTGTGATAGGACCCAATCAGTGGGATCCTTTGAGGTAAATTATAATGTGAACCATCCTTTTGTGAGTGTATGTATCGTAGGTAGATATTGTAGCAAGCCACCCGAGATCTTTGTGACCCATTACCAGAGTCATTTTGCACCATAGTTCTGGCCACGGACCCTTCCAACCAGAACTTTGTCCACAGTTCCCATTACATCGGCCATCTGAATGCCCTCGTCAAGTGTGAGTAGACTACCATGATAACAGGCCTTGACACACTTGGTACGCCTGGCAGCACTGGGGGAGAGGGGTTACGAAGCCTTCGAGGACGGGGGGGGGGGGGGGAGGGGGTACCCCAACTGAGGAGGGAGGTCGAGTCAGTTCAGGAGGAGTGACATTGAAATAGCCAGAGGGGTGACGGGGGGAAGATAGGGTAGAACGAGGGTTCAGGGTCGAGAAAGATGGTGGAAAGGGGTTAGATAGGGGAGTAGGGCTGGTGGTTGGGGTAGGTGGTTCAGAGGAAGGGAAGGAAGGAAACTGGGAGGAGTACAAAGGGTGTGAACCTGATAGCTTCGTAGACGATGGGGGGAGAGAATGTGTAAGTAAGGACAGGGAAGTAGGGGATGGCGAGGGGAGGTATGGGGAGGTAATGAGGTTGAAATCTGTAGTAGATAGGATTAAGGGGGGAGAAGATGAGAGCTCAGGTACCAGGAAATAGTTAAGGGTCATATTAGGGCAAAAAAAAAGCGGGTAAATAGGAAGATGACCTAGGCATAACAGAAGGCAAAAAATAAGAGGAAACCAGATGAGATAGGTGCATACCTTCAGAGAACTGGGTAGAAAGTGATTAGATGTCCACAGAGGAGAAGGGGTCCTTCGAATAATCAATGAGTTCCTCTTCCATGACCCCTGCCATAGTAAAAAAAAAAACCTGTTATAGAACCGGTAAACTGCCGATTGTGGGTCGACTCCGTGAGTAGAGGGAACAATGACTGTAGGATGTCAGTGTAGCAGTTGTGCAAACGAGAATGGAGCATTCAGGAGAATGCAAGGAACTAGGTAAGCGGAAAACCTGTGCAGATATTGGACCCGAAGGTCACGGGGTTGAAACCGCAAACCCTTCGGGGTCGGTGCCATCATCCTCTTCCATCGCAACCCTCTTGATTTTAATTGAAGCAGTTGCTGACAAATGATCCAATGCTAAATCTTGTAGATCGACATAAATATTTCGTAGTTTGTACTTATGCTTGCAAGAGAGGGTTTGTAGGAGTCCTTATGCAGGACGAACATGTGGTGTGCTATGAGTCTAGGAAACTGAATGAGCATGAGAAAAACTATGTGACTCATGATCTTCAGTTGGAAAATATTATTCACGCCTTAAATATGTGGAGGAATTATCTTCTTGGTAGGATATTTGTATTGATGAGCGATCACGGTGGGTTGACATATATGTTTGACCAGTCGAATTTGAATTCCAGATAAGCTAGTTTGATGGATACCCTTAGTGAGTTTGAACTCGAGATCAGGTACATTAAGGGTAAGGAGAACAAGGTTGTAGATGATCTTAGTAGAAGAGTACAAGTGAACTATGTTGCAAATATGAGTTCTTATGGGATAAATTTACAAGATCAAATATTACAGATAGGACAACATGATGAAAAGTATATGGAGCTCATGCACATGTTACATCAGGGTACAAATGATTAGGATGTGGACTATCGTCTCACAACAAATGGCTTGGTGCGATTTAGGAACAAGATCTATGTGTAAGATGACAATGAGATCAAGAAGCTTGTATTGAGAGAGTTGTATGTCAAGCCATATTTAGGTCACCCATGATACCATAAGACATTCAAATCAATGAAGAAGGAAGTGGCATAGTTTGTGGCTAAATGTTTATACTGTAGCAGGTGAAAGCAGAGTGTAAGCATCCAAGTGGGTTGTTTCAGCCTATTCCGATTTCAGAATGGAAATGGGAGGCCATTTCCATGGATTTCATTATAGGTCTCCCTAAGATATCAACATAACATGATTATATCATGGTGTGGTATACAAGTTGAGTAAGGTAGCTCACTTCATTCCAGTGAAGAATACTTATTCAACTAGTGAGGTAGCACAATTCTTCATCAGTGAGATCGTGAGATTGCATGGTGTTCCAAAGAAGATTTTGTCGGACAAGGATGATAAGTTCACTTCCAAGTTTTGGAAGGAGTTGTTTGCAGGTTTGGGGACAAAGTTGGCCTTTAGTAAAACTTATAATCCATAGACAGATGGATAGACAAAGAGGGTAAAAAATATTCTGGAGGATATGCTGAGGATGTATGTCATGAATCAATAGAGGAAGTGGGAAGGGTACCTTCTACTGGTTGAGTTTTCTTAAGACGATGGTTATCAAGAGTCATTGAAGATGAGTTTGTTTGAGGCATTTTATGGGGGGAGTTGTAATACTCCCATCAAATGGAGTGATCCAATGAACAAGGTACTTATTGTACTGGATATGTTGGCAGAAATGGAACAAGAAATGCAAGTTAGAAAGAAGAATCTAAAGTAAACACAGGATATGAAGAAGAGTTATGCAAACCATCATAAGGCATTTAAGGAGTTTCAAGTCGGGAGCATGTGTATTCTCACATTAATCCCAAGAATAGCTCCTTGAGGATTGGATCATGTGCCAAGTTGGCACCATGATATTGCGGGCCTTTTGAGATCCTTGAGAGGATTGGACCAGTAGCCTATAGACTTGCACTGCCTCCGACAATGAAATTCCATGATGTTTTCCATGTTTCAATGCTTAAAATATATGTAAGTATGTTGATCATGTTATTGATTGGTCTATATTGAAAGTGGAACCAAAAGGATAGTTCCAACCAAAAGCTTAGTGCATATTGCAGCGGAAACAACTCATGCTACAGAACCGAGAAATCAAGCAATTTTAAGTGTAGTGGAAGTACTTTGGGCCTGATGAAGCTACATGGGAGATGGATGATTAGATGCAGGTTATGTATCCTTCATTGCTTTCCAGTGGAGGCAAATGAGTTTTTGGTTTATGCACATATTTATGTATGGTTTCTATTGTAAACACAATAATGAATTGTGTTATAAAGCTCCAATAAGTGGTATGGTTGTCATGTAATTTTTCATGATGTTTTTTATTTTGGGTGGGTTATTATTGTAAATACTGTAACAAGTTGGGTTGTAAAGCTCCATAAGCAGTATGCTTTTGGTTCAGTGGTTTTGTTCGTTGTGGGTATCATAGAGCATCGAGGATGGTGTTCCCATAAGGGTAGGGGTCTATAAAACCTTCAGTTTAAAAGTTCATGCAAAAAAGTTAATAAAGGCAAACTAAGACCAAGGTCATGGGACACTTATTCCAAGCTGAATGTTGGGAAAATATCCTAGTGGGAATCACTTGATGTGTTTACTTCTAAGGGGACATTGGCAAAGGCAATGTCAAAGGCTTTGAAAAGGAAAAAATGTATTTTTGGCATTTTATTTATGAAAATAAAGAAAATTAGGAGAAAAGGGAGGTGAAAGGTCACGAGTTGCATGAAAGGAGAAAATTGAAAAAAAATTAGTGAAAATGAATAAATTAGAGGCATCAATAATAAAAAGGATTCAGTGGATCAATTCACATTTTTTTTTGGTTATCCCTTTGCTAGTTCAGTTTCAGGATTAGTCTTAGAGAGGAGAAGGAAAGCAAGCAAGCAAATGAAGGACAAGGAAAGCAAGGATCAAGCAAGGAAAATTTGGATCAAGAAGCTTCAATGGGAATACTTGTAGGTAATAGGTTGCATGTATGATTTCCTAACTGGTTTTGGCATGCATAGCATATGCATGTGTGTATTTGGTTTATTTACTGTCAGTGGCATGGATTTTTTTCAGGCTTTGACAATGGTTTTAGCCTTGCCTTGCCATTTTTTATTTTACAAAGTCGGGTGCTATATTATATTCGAAAAAACGAAGGAAAGATTTCCTTGTTACAATTCAATGCTGTTGTGGATAAACAAGGAGGTTTGCAAACACAAAATTTCGAGTCTCCGTTGTCTTAACTGTTCAAGTTATACGGCATTACAGATTTAGGATAGATTATGACAAAATGGGAAAGCAGGAAAGCAAATTTAAAAGACATATGAAAGAGAGAGAGAGGAGGAATGAGGATCAGTCGATGCTGATTGGCCGTCCAGTTGATGCATCGATATTTTTGTCAAGACCAACATTTATCTCATTGTTTGATCTGGAGCTTGGAGCTGAACGTTTGTCTAAGATATATTTCAGAATATGAAGAGATTCTTCCACATGCGAACAACGATTGGTGAGCTCATTGACTTGATTATGAAAGGACTGAGCTCTGTGCTGAAGGAGGGCCATATCTACTTGCTGTTTTTCATCCAGAATCCTCTGCTGAGCACAGATCTGCTCCATTTTTGCTTGCAAATCAACACAATGGAAGAAATATTCGTTGCACACCATGATGAATGAGGACGTGGAAAGTGCAGTCGGGACTTCTGTAGGGGAAAAAAAGGAGTAGAGTGGGAATGAAAGGATGGGCGGAGGAAGCGGGCAGGGGGTGGGTAGCAAATTTCAGAGAGGGTGATATGAAATAGGTTCGAGGGCAACGACAGAGAGGAAGGAGATTGGAATAGGGGAGCACGTGGAGGAGGCAGAAGGAAAGGCGCACTTCCGAATAGGAAAAAGGTAGAGTAGGAGAGGGTGAAAATAAATATAATGAGGTGATGTAAGGAGAGGGGAGAAATAAATAGCACGAGATGAAAGGAGGAGGGAATCGAGGCTGAGAGATCGAGGAGATAAGGTCATGAGAGGGGAGAGATTGAAAGGGTGGGAAAATCTGTTTAGTTTAGAGATTTTCTTCCAGAGAATCCAACAAAATAGATATGCTAGCAAAAATAAGATCATGGAAAAGGTGAGAGAGATAGGCCATCATGACTATGCATTTTACCTGTTGTTCTACTGGAGGCTTTGTTAGCCAAATTATCCGCAAGCTTATTGTTGGCTCTGAGGATGTGGTGAAAGGAGATATCCTTCATATCTTTAATCAATATGCGACATAGTCTAATGATCCTGTGAAGAGCTATGTTTTTTATTTGATAGTCCTTTAACATCATGTTGATGATAATAGCTGAGTCCCCAAACACCATTGCATTTTCCACGTTGTAGCTCTTTATGAATTGAAGACCTTTGTGAAGAGCGTAGGCTTCGACTTTATTGTTAGACAAAGAGCCAAGACACCATTCGAAGGAGATCAAAACACTGCCATTTTCATCCTTTTGAGGCCTCCAGCCCCAGCAATACCTGGATTTTATTTAGAAGCTCCATCAAAGAAAAGGGTTGGTCTTTTGCAACTATCGAGCCATTCGATAATTTTTTCTTTTCTTTAAGTCTTGTATTCCAGTTTTCTTTTTGAGAGGTTTGAGTAACTGGAGATTTGAGAAAGCTGGGACTGTCCAAGACTCTCCCCAGAAAGGTTCTTTCATCAACTTGAAGATCGCTAAATTTGATATTACCAGTGCTTTTTGATAGGATAGTCTTAATGGTGAGACTCTAAGTCTTGTTGCAAACTTTCCTTAGAGATGGTTTTTTATTGTTGAAAATCATCTTATTTCTTTCCAACCAGATGTTCCAGAGAAGCACATATGGAAGGGTATCCCAAACCCTTTTGGTTATGTTCTTACTCTTTTTCCCCCAAGGGTATCCTTTTTTCCAAATTTTTATCAAGTCTGGAGTAGAGTTGATGGAGTCTAAATCAATCTAGGAGAAATAAGTGAGATATTTCCAGAACTAGATAGAAAAAGGGCATTTCACAAAGAGGTGAAATGCAGTCTCTTCAGTGCACTGACAGTTGGAACATCTGGATGGGCCAAAGATACATCTTTTTTTTAATAAATTTTCTGAGGTTAAGATCTTACCTTTGAGGAGAGTCCATATAATTTTTTTTAATCTTTGGAATGGCTTCAGACTTCTAGATGACCTTCCAAATAGGCCATTGAGGATATGAGAACTACTCTTTTAGAAGTTGACAATAAGATACTTTGATAGAGTATGAGGACCCAGAGGGATCCCATCGAAGACTATCTTCGTTGCCTTTCATCAAAGGTGCTTCTCCATGAAGCATTAATTTAAGATTTTTCAGATCGTCTTCAAGATGAGGGGGCACGAGAGGAAAATCTTAACCGATCTAGGTGTTTGAATTCTCATCCCATATTTAAATATGAGCTAAGGTGTTTATATCAAGATTCCGAAGGTGGATTTGAATTCAATGGGTACTCGGGCTATATTTAAGAGGAGCTTGCCCCATAATTAGATCATTCTAGATGTTTGTATTGCTACCCCCTTGAGGAAATTTGGAGATATTTCTGCTGATAAAAGGGATGGATTTCTTGCATAATTCCCAAATTCTAGAACAAGGCCTGCTTGGGATGTCATGATCAAGGATATTTTTCCTAGGTGAGCTGAGATATTTGAATCCCAAAACTTGTTTCCACCATAAGTGTTGTCCACTGATCAAGCACCACACTATCTTTCCCCCAAATGCATTGTTCAAGAGTTTTGGGATACGAATACCGAGCCCATGGGATTTTCTTGATTTTGCGTAACTTGTCTCCATTTGACTAAGTTTTATTTCTTCTTCTCATTTTTTCTCCCTTGCCAAAGAAATTGCCTTAAATCTACTTCAATTTTTTGATGTATGCTGGTAGGTGCATTGAGAAAATTGAAGTGATACAATGGACGTGTAGAGAGGACATATTTTAGGAGGATTAAATGCCCAACCATGTTAAACTAGGAACACCCCCACTATTGCACTCTTTTTCATTTTTCCGATTGTGATGTTCCATACCTCAAACTTCAAAGGTCCAGCACTGACTGGCATCCCAAGATAATTGAAGTAGACCCAATTCAATTTGTAGGAGACTCAAAATATTTGTGCAATGCTATGGATGGTGTGATTTGTAGTGTTTCATCCAAAAATATAGCTTTTGTGATAGTTTATCAACCCTCCTGAATAAAGCATAAATTTGTCAAGAAGATATTTGAATCTTTGAGAAATAATGCAGGTGGCACCACCCATCAGAAGGGTGTCATCTACAAATTGAGAGTGGTTCATATTCTTGACTCCATTGCCGAATTTTATTCTAGTGATAAGGCCAACTCTGTGCTTGTGATCCAAGGCCGTGCTAAAGGATTCAACCATAAGAATAAAGAGAAAGGGAGAGAGGGGACAACCTTGTCTGAGACCTCGGGAAGATTGAAAGAAATTAGCTGGCCTACCATTGATTAGGGGAGAGATCTATGGGTTTGAAATACAGGCATTGATGAAAGAGATGAAATCATTATCAAAGCCCATTTTTTGAAGGACAGAGATGAGAAAGGAATGTATCACCCTATCAAAGGCGTTGGCAAGGTCGAGCTTCAGGATGAAACCTTTCTCTGCACGCATCATACTTGAATGAATTGCTTCTTGAACAAGGAGGATGGAGTTTGAAATTTTTCTTTGAGAGATAAATCCCCCTTGATTTTTAGAGATGAGGTTGGGGAGATGGGGTTTAACGAGAGTGACAAGGATTTTAGTGATGATTTTGTATGAGGAGTCGCAGAGGGAGATAGGTATGAACCTAGAAAAGGAGGAGGGGCGGTTTTCTTTGGGTATGAGGGTAAGGTAGGTGGAGTTGGTAAAACCCCCAATATTCTTCTTCCTTTGAACCCACTGAATCATTTTGAATAAATTATTTTTAATTAAGTCCCAATAGGTCCGAAAAAAGCTGATAGAGAAGCCATCCGGACCCGGAGACTTGTTTGGATGCAAAGACCATATAACATTGTGAATTTCGGCCTCCTCTATCTCTTTTAAGGGTGTTTTTTATCTCCTCCGTGATTAGCTTTGGAAAGTGACTTAAAAGGTCCGAATAATCCTCAGGTGTAGCTGGCTCAGTGAGAAGGTTCTCATAGTGGTTAAAAGCAACAACCTTTATACATTTCTGGTCTGTATGAACTATTCCTTCATTATCTATGATGAATGAGATGTTATTCCTTGTCTTTCGAACCATAGCTTGTTTGTGAAAGAAATATGTGTTTTTTTCACCTACCTGAAGCCACAGGTTTCTAGATTTTATCCTCCACTTCTCCTCTTCTTTCCTATTGAATTTATACAAATTATAGTAAAGGTCTTTCTCTTGATCTAAATTTTCTTGGTTCGCTCCATGTGTATTAATTTCATTATGGATAGCATCTAGCTTTGCTTTGATTTCTATTATGGATTTGTTAGGTTATTTGTAGTGAAGCTTGGCCCATTATTTAAGATCCATTCGAACATTCTCCAACTTTGATTCCAAAATGTACGAAGGGGACCCCTCAACATGTTGTTGCCAAGTATGATGCACAATCTATCTTGCTTCAGGGATATCACTCCAGAGGGGGTTGTATTTAAAAGGAAATGGGCCGAGGGAGGACTGGTCACCGAGGGATAGGGTGAAAGGGTAGTGATCTAAGGCTAAGGAGGAGAGGATACAAGAGGAGGCTACAGAGGAGTAAGAAAGAAGAGGTACAACCACTATGAATCAATCAAGCCGCTCCATAATGTTTCCCACTCAAATTCTGCGATTGTTCCAGGTGAATTTTTGATTTTTTTGGGATGACATCAACCAAATCATGGTCTTGGATGATGATTTCAAGCTGGTCTCTATATGGATCTGAGTTGAAGCTTCCACCTATTTTTTCATTAGCATGCAAGATCAAGTTAAGATCCCTGCCAATGATGATATTTTTTTTCTCCTCATTGTCTATATATGTTTTCATTGTGCTCCAACAAAATTCTTTGTCCCTGTAATGATTAGGCCCATAAATATTATATAAAATGATCTCAATTTTCTCTTTGGTACTTTGAAGGTTTAATTTGATCCAGTTTTGAGTTTTGACAGCTCTATTTTGCTCTCAAGTGTTCTGATTCAAAATGGTGGCCATTCCTCCCGAGGTACCCCTGGATTCCATGTGAGTGCCCATATAGTTCTTCATTCTGTTTATAATGTTTTCCATATCTTGATCTCCTTTCTTAGTTTCACGAAGGAGAATTATGTCAGGTTTTTCTTGATTCATTAGGTTTTTCTTGATGTCGGGTGCCCTAAACCCCTGTAGTTCAAAGAGAGGGTTTTCATTATTTCAGGAATACAGATTGGGATCTTGACTTCCCTCCTTTCTCCTTCTGACTTGCTTCTTTGTTATATTTCCCTAGAATGAAGGATTCTATAGGGTGTTGAGTTCTAAGGGCTATATCTTTTTGGGCTGCTTCATCTCTATGGTGTTTGGAGGACTTCCTTCCAAGGCCAATTTTTTTAATAATTTCCAAGGTAACCCCGTGTTGTTTTGCTGTGTTTCTTGTGATCTGGGAAGAAGGTTCTGAGGAAGAGGTGGGGGGACAAGATTTGGAAGGGGAGAAATGGGGAGATGAAAGATGGGAGGGGATGGAGGGTTGAGGAGGGTCCTCTTCAGAGAGGGCAAGGGAGAAAAAGGAATTGGTGGAGGCAAGGGAGGGGATGGTGGGGGGGTTAATGGGGGGGTCAGAGGGTTGTTGAGGGGAATAGGAGGGATTGGACACAGATTCTTTGAGGGGAGGGGCAGATTGTGCTGAAGGATTATCGACGTTTCTAGGGTTTGAAGCAGTATTTTTTTTTAATAGTTTCCCATTGGGTTTCTGGATTTGGGTTTTAAATACCAATGAATTTGGAACATAATTAGCAAAGTAACCGTATTAATGACATACCTTGCAGTTGAATGGGATTTTATCGTAGTCTAGCTGCTGTATGTGGGTCTAGTTGTCAACTTTAAGCTTGATCGCCTCAGGGAGGCCTTTACCTAGATCCACTTCAACAGAGATCCTGGCACAAGCTTGTAGGTTGTCCTTTGACTCGCTTCAGTCGATGAATTTTCCTATTGCATTTCTGATAGCTCGAACAGAATCATCACCCCAACAGTGCAAGGGGAGATGAGGAAGTCGAACCCAAACTGGAACAACATTATACACATCGAGTTCAGGATCAAAGTTTGGAGTCCATTTGTTGAGGTAGAGCCCTATGGTGTCCATGAAGTATGGCCCATTCCTAAATATCAAATCCTTATCTTCTTTAGTTTCAAAATGAAAGGTGAAGTAGCCTCTGCCACAAAATCTGATAGAAATTTCACGACTGATCTTGTCTGCCTAGTTGCGCTCAAACCATTTTTGGACAATCTTCGGAGAGGGCCACAGGCTAGCGAACTGCTTGATAAGTCTCTTCTCAGCAAGAGAGATAGCAACCATACCTGGAATAGTCGGAGGAAGAGAGACTTCCTGAATGCCTTCAAGTTTCTTGACAAGATTTGAGATTTCTGGTCTAGGGCGAGGAGGATTTAGGGAATTGATCAAAGCTGAAAAAGCTTGGGCATGATCAGGAAGAGGGGCCGCCTCTAGGATGGCCTCTGGAGGGGCCATGAGCATAGGAGTGGGCAGCAGTGGAGATGAGGAGCACGACTGCACCAGCTGCAGCTATGTCGTGACCGCAACACCTCTTGAGCTCTTCAATCTTTCCAAGGCTTCATCAAAATTCCTTTCCATTTCTGGATAACAATGGTGTGGTGGGATTCTTCATTGGTTGAGCATTGGATTTCCAGAGGTTTTAGATCCGGGTGAGGTGTTCTTCGGAAAATCCCAAGGGTTGGGTTTGGAGATGATTTTCTTTGGGAAGCCCTCAATAGGTGGGTGAAGACAAGAAAATTTCTCAAGGGATGGTGAAGGAATTCTGAGGCTTCCATGCTCAGTTTGGTTTTGTGATCTTGAGACCGATTTAGGTGAGATCATGATATGTTATGGAACCAACTCACAAAATAGAAGAAAATATTTATCAATGACTTAAAAATTATCCTCTTTGAGGGGGAAAACTAATTTACATTACAAAAATGAAGAATTCTTGGATGATTCAAATGAAAAAAATCCTTTCTATATATAGGAGTCTAAGGGGTCACAATATAATCATAGCCTACATAAAAATAATAATGTAAGGGCACAACAATAGCAATAATGAGCTTCTATGGGGCACAATAATAATAATACGGGGACTACATGGGCACAAAAATAACAATAAGGGGGATACACTAGTAATAAAAATAAGCGGCTACACTAGTATTGTACGGACCTAGCATGCCCCTCTCCTTCAAAAAGGTGTTTTCCTCAATGCTTGAGTAGTTCTTGATGCTTATATATAAAATTATCATCCTCCCATGTGGAATATTCAATGGATAAGTTCTTCCACTTGATAAGATACTATGAAATTGATTGATTCGGTAACTATCAAGTTCTGGAAATATTGTTTGAACTGGTATCTTGTCACTTACAACCTTCTTTAAGCATGAAACATGAAAAATTGGATGCATTCGGGGTGATGTAGGAAGCTCCAATTTGTATGCTATAGTACCAATAATTTTCAACACCTAGTAAGGACTATTGTACTTTAGTGATAGTTTATTATCCTTCTTATCTTGATTGAGGGACATTTGTTTGTATGGGTGTAGCCGTAAAAATACCTAGTTTCTTCCATCAAAACTCCCTTTTCTGCGATGCTGATTCACTTGTTGTTTCATTCAATCTTGTGCCAAAGTGAGGTTATCCTTTAAGAGTTGTACCAATTGTTGTTGATGCCTGATGTGATTTTCCACTTCTTTAACATGAGAATTTTCTCTTAAATATGATGTGATGGACAGTCAATGATATCCATATAGTGCCATAAATGGGGTCATTTTTGCTGCAGTATGGAAGGAACTTTGACTAGGTTGAATTATATCGACCTCTAGCATTTCTGCAAGCATACATTCAATTTCACTCTTTTATGCATTTGGATATCTGTAAGGCCTGATGCTTGGAGGAACACTTCCTAGAATAAAATGAATAAAATTATCATGATCATGAATAGGTGGGATGAATTTGGTAGTCTCAAATACCTTGGAATGATTGTCTAAGAATGTTTGGATATTTGGAGTAATAGATGATTTTGATGTTTGAACCTCTAGTGAGCATAATTGTGCAATTACACCCCATTGTTCTTTCTCAAGAATATTTGTCATGCCATTAGAACTTATTACCTTTCTTGGTTTCCCAGCGATACCCCTTAATTGAACTTCCTTTCCTTCCCCAAAAAATTTCAAGAAAAGTTATTGAAAATTAAAAGCTATCGTACCCAAAGATTGTAACCATTAGACTCCTAGTACAACATGAACACCATCCATTAGAATGGAAATCATTGGAATATTCAATACATATTCCCCCATGTTTAGTTTGATATTATGGCACTTTCTAGAGCAATTTATATTTCCTCCATTTCCAACCATCACTTGACACTCTGGTGCTAGATATAAGAAGCAATTCAATTCCTTGGCTATCTTACAATGAATAAAATTATGGGTACTACCTGAATCAATCAACACTATTACATTTTTCTTCTTGATATGTCCTTATATCTTGAGAGTTTGAGGAATGTAATTCATTCAAATTCATTACAATATATGATCAAATTCATTTTTTCTTTCTCTAGGGTTAGTTCTTGGTGTATATCCTATTCTTTTGAAGTTTCTTGTTCCTTTTTTCCCTCCTCTTCACAATCTATGTAAAATAATTTCTTCTCAGCACACTTATTACCTTTAGTGTATTTTCTATCGCAACTGTAACAAAGCCCCTTTTCTCTTTTTTCTTCCAACTGTCATGGTGTCAATATTGTAGCTTGTGGAAGGCTAGGAGTAACACCACTTCGAACTTTATAGTTGTGAGTGGTAGGCTTCCTTGTTGCCATAATTTTTCTTTCAATTTTTCTTACCAACTTGAATTCCTTCTCCAATGAATCAGGTTCCCACAGGAAAACCTCATGTTGGATGTTATCCTTTAAAGTCCCTATGAAGAAATCAATCCTATGCTCCTCTGGAAAATAATTTACCCTTATATTCAATTTTTGGAAGTCCTCAATGTGCTCTGCCATTGAACCCTGTTGTTTGAGATTTATCAATTGGCTAAAGAAGGTGTTGCTCCTTGTATCCTCATAATGTGCTATCATTTCCTCCGTAAAAATTGACCAAGTGAAAAGTGGTTTACGAGAACAAGTCCATTGATACCATAAAAACTGAATGGGTTCTAAATATAAAGTTTCAATGTGTACCTTTTGTGTGTGTTGGACATTATGGAGATCAAAATATTTCTCCATTTGTAGTATCCATGTTACCAAATACTTTCCATTTTAATTTGTCATATCGATGTTTGGAATATGGTGGGGTTTCAATCCAACATTAGAGCCTATGAAATCATGATTAACATTTCTTTTTTTCTCCTCATGTGTTTCATATAATACCTTTTCACTATTAGGCAACATTTCTTGTAGCAACTTTTTCAAACCTTCTTTCAAACCTTCCATGTCTTCTTTTAAACCATTCTTCATATATTCCGTGTTGCCTTTAATTTTTTCTTCTATGCCATCCTTCAAACCTTCAAAGTATGATTTTAAACCATTCTTCAAACCATCCATCTTAGGTTCCATTTCATTTTTGGTTACTCTTTGTAAGAGCGAAATTTGTTGCACTTGGTCTCGTAATTTTGATATATCATGTTGCATTTCTTCCTTTTCTTCATGCGTCATAGTAGAGCTTTCTGGTTGCTTACTAGGTGTTTCCATTTTCTTGCTTCGATTCATTTTGGAATCAAACAATGATATTTATGCTTCACTATGCCCCTTGAATCACCTCAAACTAGTTTTTCAAACAAAACTTATGCAAATTTTAAAAAAAATACACACCTATTTCTTGCTTTGTAGGAGCTCGATATTGAATCTATTGTATCTCTATAATTTTGGATTTCCAAGGTCTAAAATTCCATCCTATGGTATTCCTTTGAGTCTTCTTTACAACCCCACAAGTCAGATTGAGATTGGAGTCTTCAAGAAAGAGTTATGCCCGATCTCCCATGATGACTTGATTATAGACTGGTTTAGCAGAGAGAAATTGTACGAAGTGCCACGTGTCACTGTTTCGACCTTCAGATCTAAAATTGCTTCAAGAAAAACTATAGTCTATGCAATTTCAACCACTCTTTACATAATTCAAATCCGATGCCTGAAACACAACTTATGATTATTTTCCCTAGGTCTCATGTTTGAGACTGAATTTTGGAGTTTGAAAAAACCCAACTTCCCCAAATCATATCTCTAAAAATATAGTGAACGAAGATTTCAATTTTTTAAATGAAGGTCACCAAGATTTTGGCTCCACGTGGTCGACATTTCAGCTTCTGAATCCTTGTAGAAAAAAAATATAGTGAAAATTCCAATATGATGTGTTTGAAGAAGCGAAACCTTAGAATTCAAAGCTTTGATACCAAATGTTATGCAACCAGCTCACAAAATATAAGAAAGGTAGATAAACAACTTAAAAATTATCCTCTTCGAGAGGTAAAACTCCTTTAAATTACATAAATGAACAATTCTTGGATTATTCAAATGACAAAACCTCCTTTCTATATATAGGAGTCTAAGGGGTCACAATATAATCAAAGCCTACATAACAATAATAATGTAATTGCACAACAATAACAATAGTGGGCTTCTATGGGGCACAATAATAAAAATATGGGGACTACATGGGCACAAAAATAACAAAAACAGGGATACACTAACAATAACAATAAGGGGCTACACTAGTATTATAGGGACCTAACATTGTATGGTGAGGGTGGAGGTGGTTTAACCTCTGTATTCCCTTGGTTGTTTTTCGATTGGTTTATCCCATGAGATCCCACATTCATTCTTAGACTATGGCATGAGGGTTATTGGATGAAAGAAAGATTTGGTTCATCCCAATCTATGGTCAGGTGGTACGTGGAAGTCCCAAACTTGGTTTTTTTTTTCATATGTTTAATAAAAGCTAAGTTTCTCTTGCTTTTGATGAGTAAATTTACTTATGTTTTTTTGACTTTAATGGTTATTCTATCATTTTTATTTATCTGGTTATATGCTGGTTATAAGCATGGTTATATGGCATATCTAAGTATGAACCTTATCACATTTTCATTAATGGATGTTTGGTTAATGAATGTAAGATCTAATTAGTGCTATGAAAACTATTGTGAGAAGGCATTGGTCCTTCTTATTAAACCTCATATAAGTTTTCATATCCTTATATTTATATATGCATTCATGAATTGTAGGTTGCATGTTTACCACATGCTTGACGAAATTTAAGTCCTCGTTGGGAAGGGTCAGGTTAAGTCCTACTTCAAAATTTCGAATATAATATTTGTTTCTACGTCATTCATCATTTCTTAAAGTTTCACCATGTTAAGGGTAGAGGCCTGAGTCCTAGCCCTAAAAAAGTGGCTCAAAATTTAAGGTTGTTGGCATAGAACTGACTGGAAAATTCCATAGTTGCTGGCAGGCAGGACGATGGGAGCGACTGAGGCTCTATCTCAGTGAAAAAGAGAGTTATCTCAGGGGTTGGACACCTGGAGTGGTTGGGTTGCTTCTGGAGGTCCTGTAACACCTAAGGGAAGCCAGTAAGGTCTTAAGTTGTCAAATCCATTTACTTAAGGTCATATAGGAGGTTGAGTCTTATCATAGTGACCCTCAACTCATGTTTACCCCGGGCAAGCCCCTGAAAGTGGGTATATGTGGAAGGAGTGGGTTACAACAAATACTGGAGGAAGAATAATTGACTTAAGATATAAATGAAGAGTTGGAGGAAGAGGATACCATCTAGCCCATAGAAGATGGACCAAGTTATCTAGAAGAGCCTCCTCTCATGGGTGGTTATCTCTTATTTGATGAAATGGGAATCACACCTCCACCCGAAGATAGAGTCATGGATGTGTGCAATGTAACATTCAATCAACTCAAGAAGAGGATCGTGCAACAAAGGCATAGATATTTTCCAAATGATCCCCAGAATCCAGTCTCAGTATCTATATAAAAGGTGATAACTTCCGATACTAGAAGGAGTCTAAAGGAAATCATGGTGGAAAATGTTGCTTTTTCTACAACGACACAAGAAAAATATGAATATTTGTTGAATTTGAATTCACAATTAATGAGAGTGTTACTTGTAGTGAAGCAACAGGTAGAACACCTTTCTGCGAAAAATCAATGGTTATCTTCACACAACTTCAACACCGCAGAATGGTGGTCAATCATGCTATAGGAACTAGGGCCAATGGAGGACACCATGGAATGGTTATATGATGAGATGCTGCACCTACAACAAGTGGTGTCTCATCTCATTGGCATTCATAAGAGAGCACAAGAAGTATTGAAGCTCTTGAAAGTGGCACATATAATAGTTGATAAACTTCAAGAATGGGCTTCCAAGTATCTGAACCCTCCACCAGAGTTGGTTAGAAAGGATAGGATTGTCGGAGAAATGGACCGAGTGTAGCTGAGACTCCACCATAAAAATTATAACCATCTTGGAGAACATGCGACTAACACTATTTCCGCATATAGTTGGCTACACAATGGTTCAAGTCTCTAACATAGAAACATGGGATGCCTTTAGTAGGATCACTTGAAGAAATAAGAGGTAGGGAAATAATATTCTAGGAGATCGGGCAGCGCATAGAAAAAATCAAGCGAGCATTAGAAAAAGAAGGTTAGGGATCACCAAAGACATTATTTTATAGTATGCCATTGCACCAGTAAAATCTCACATGAAACTCTCATGGACATGGAATAATGTACAGTCAAGCTCCAAGACCATATTAACAAAAGCCCTGGAGGTGAACATGTGGTATGCAACATAATTGCTAGTCTAGGTCAAATTCATCTCTACGGATTTCATAGCATGGCACACATACATCACCAATGAGCTCCATGAGGAAGCATATGATTTGTTAATTTGATAAGACTTTGTCCTATTATTGGTTTTGTCTCATATAACCACTGTCTCATATGTAATTTGTCTTTTTTAATAATTTGTATGTAATGAAGTCCAAGGGACACATGTGGAATGTGAAAAGCCACACTTGGACTGTAAAGAGTCATGTATAATATATGAAACGTCATAGGAGTTGAAGAGTCACGAGGAACCCCAAACATCATTTTAATTTGTTATAAATAGCTCCTCATAACTCAAGCTAAGGGGTTGAATTCTTGGAGGCTTGACTTGGCTTCTCTTGTAGTACATAAGAGAAGCAAGTTGTGGCTTATTTATCAAATAAGCAAGTTGTGGCTTCATGTTCCACTGCTAGATATAGTGTTTCATCTATGTAACAATGTACTTTGGATTTCATTCATAATCAAAAGCTATATGAGCCAACACTTCTTCATACATGTATTATGGATGTAGTAGTACTATTCTTTTTATGTTTACAAATATGTAGGTTTAATTACATACTAAGGCTGATGAACTATTTCATTACTTAGATATGGTTATTATTGAAAAGGTGTTGTTATGTTTTTCATGGTTGTTGTTTATTATGTGGACTAACATGTAGGTAGTCAACAAGTATTTCTCTTCATTCCAAGGTCCTCTTTAGGATAATACTATTACTTTCCTAATCGGAGGAATGTTCTTCGTTACCCGTCGTGGAAGTTCCTCGTGCACCTTATATTTGGTGTCTCATAAAGCTTAATTACTCTCTCCCCCAAAGCGGTGTCATCATCTCTTGTGTATGTGTTGTAACCAAGGCATATCTTTTAAACCTTTCCAAATGGTGGTTGGACCATATAGTGAGATGGGACTCCTACACCAAATGGTGTAAGCTCCAATTGGGACTTCATATCGGGGAGATCCACTTACATGTTGGCGACATCCAACACCATCAACATTTTGGTGCTAGAAGGAGGGCCAGATGAAAAGCTGAGAACATGAAATTTTTTTGAATCTCTTATCTTTAATGGATTCATCCCATATCACAATCCTGAGGTGCTTTTCTGAAGGTTAGGTATTTCAATCACTGTGAAATTTTTACATAACTTGTCTCTTTTAAAATTTGATGGAAAGGGTACAACAACCATCCTTGATTACGTAATTGAGTTTGTTTAATTTTTTTTTTCAAGTGGAGATTATTCTAAAGAAAGCCTCACAAGGTTGTTCACCCTTACATTGGATGGTCATGCTAAGCAATGGTGATATTATTTACCCACTACCTCTATCTCATATTTTAGTAATTTGGTTAATGAGCTTTGCCACACATTCAATAAATATGAATATTAAGATGTTATTAATGAAATAAATCAACTTAGAATGGAATAAAATGAATCCCTTGAACATTTTTTTGATCAATTCCTTAATCTTTGTTATGAATTTCCGGATGAGGATGTGGATTGGAAATTTTTGGATGAAAAATTTGGTTTCTTAGTCAGGGTGTCAATAAAATATTTTGAATTAGATTCATCATGTTCTACTGTTCAAAAGGACCTTTAACATCCTGAAGAAGAATTTAATATCCCTTTTGTTCCCTATCCACCTCCTTTTGACGTTCCGTGTTTTGAACCCGAATCGATTGGTAAATCAGAAGATCAATTTGTTGATGAAGAATTATTTTTTATTTTACATATTTCCCTTGATGATGATTTGTCTCATTCTACCAATCAACTATCTTCAAATATTGATATTTATCTTGTCGTCCCTCAACCCGTTAATCAAGTTGAATCCTTGGAAAACCATGACCCCAATGATTTCATTTTTTATGAATTGTATGGCGATGATTGTTCAAGTCTCATGGATGAGTCTTTGATCCCACAAGAAGATTCAAATCTGTAGAAGTTTAAAATGGATTATGATGCGATCATAGAAGATTTTATTTCACGTATATATCCTTTTGATCAAGATTATGACATGCTTATCATTGAGGATTTTTGTGGTTATCTCAAAAATCTATATAGTCAACCTCAATGCCCTTATGAATCTCATGGTTTGAATGATGACTCTTTTTTGGATAAGCAACTGGCCATGTTTTCTCAGTTTAATTTTCAATATTGTTAGAATTCAAAGTTAAGTCAGGTGAAGGTGAGTAGGACACTTCAACCTATGCTGATGGTTATGTCAGGTTCCTTTCACCAGGACAATATTTGTGAATTTGGTTAGTTTAATATTCTATCGCAAAATCTTGTTGTAAATGTCATCTTGTGGGATGTCGACTCTCTCTTGAGGGATTCCTGTTTTATTCAGGTTAAAATTTTAAACCCTCAAGGTAGAAAGTTTAATTTTTTTGTTGAAATTCAATAGCTACATCCCACCTCATGCAATTCTTCAATCTGTGATGTGGAAAAAAAGAGTGATCTTAATGGTTTTCAAATATTCCGATATAACCTACCATCCACATCATCCATCCAAGAATTTAACTTGCATGACAACACGGATTGTGGTCAACCAGTTGATGTTGCTTATGATGTGGATTTGTCTTTAATCAATATTTCTTGTCAAAATTTTCCCAAAGGTTGTTTCCACAATCCTATTGTGGATTCCCTCAAATAATATTATCAGTCATGACCTATGTCTCATGGCTTGTACCTGGATGAAGTTAATTGAGTCTTTTATGGTCATGAACTTAGTATTTTTTGTTGTTGTGGAGGTTTTCATCTGGGAAAGCAGTCAAGTGTATTACATCGTTGTGATTACACTGTTTGTTTTGATTTGTCATTGCGAATTTTTTGGCTATTTAACTTGTTGACCACACTCTATTTCACTCTGGTCTTACACAATCACATCTTTTGACCCAAAGGTCAAGATCAACTTCTATGGTTGCATTAACAATTCCATTTCACATGACCTGACCATGTACTTTTTAGCTTAGGATAGGATAGGTTTCATTTAGTTAGAGGCATTGCATTCCTATTTTACTTTACTTTCCCTTGATTTGTTTTCTGGTTTTATTAGTCCTTGAATAAATATGGTTTTTAGCTTCAAGAATACGTGGCTAATATTTTGTGAAAGGAAAGTTGTGGTAACATTCCACCCTTGGCTTATATGTTACCATATTATTTGATTTGGTTACATCTTTAAGCCGATGATTTTCGGATGGAAAATACGATCTTTCAGCTAAGAAGCTATATGCAAACTATGATGCCTGCATCTATTTAGGATTCTCATTCCTGGTCTCGACCTTGTTTATTAATAATGTGTTCTTGCCTATTTATGTGAGTAGATTAAGATAAGGGGGAAAACTTTAGCGATAAAATCATTAGAGGGATTAAACCTATCTCTTAAGGAGCAACCTATACTTCTCTCAATAAGTCAAGATCCCTATTCCACCTCAGTTAAAAAAGTAATGTGCATTTCTATGAAAATAAAGGGAAAAAAAAGGTGAAAGAGGAGAAAGGCTTCCGACACAAGGAGGTGAAGCAGTCGACTTCACAAGGGCATTGTCCAGGCTCACTGGAAGCAAAGCAACACTTGTGTTCCTGAAGTGACTTTGTAGGGGTATTGTCGAGGCTTGCTGGCAGTAGAGCAACACCAAAGATGTAAAACTCATACTCTTATTGCTTTTAACTTGCTGTGATATATTACCATTATTTTCATCTAAAGGATCATGATATGGCTTGCGTTATATTGTGTTATGTTGAGTGATGAAATGAAGGAGACTATATATTTAATTGGGTAGAGTGGGGAGATTATGTAACTACCTATTTTAATCAATACTTCATGGGGAATTTGAGACTTCATGCATAAATGAAACCATATCGAAGAAGCTTGGGTTATCCAAGTGTGTCACCAAGTATTTTCGTCATTGTGACAACAACCGTTAAATTTTTTATCCTAACTCAATTTTGGAGCCCATGAACTGTCATTTCATGTCCCTTACATCATGTTGTTTTATTTTTTATTCTTATGTTTTCTCTAAGTGTCGTATCCTCCTAATTCAATGTTTCCTAAGTGTCGCCAACTAACCCTTAGAAGTGTGTGTGCTATCAAGCCCATGGTTAGGTGAACTCATAACTTTTCTTGACTTAGAAACTAGCCTTTTTCTCCAAGCACACACACGAAAAACACATAAAATCTCACAAAAGCAAGAAAAAGCACTTTTAACGAAAAAATGAACTTCAAGATGACAAATACCTGCTCTTGTGTTGGGCGCACTCCTTCAGGCTAAAGAATCATTCGCTCCTTGAGCACACTCCTTCATGCTCAGCAAGTGTGCCCTCCTTAAGTGCATTCCTTCAGCATGAAGAGATTCACCCTTTTAGAATACATGCATGAGATTCTTTGATTGCATGTGGGCGCAATCCTAGAAAATAGGATCCCACTTGTCTTATCTTAACTAACATAGTCACTTTTCGACAAGTGGCGAGCATGCATGAGAAAAATTTGCATGTAATCTCTTTTAAATTAACCTAGATAATCATTCATTCTCATAATAATTCTCATCTGTGTTGGGCGCATATCTTTGGATCAAGAAACTTTTCATCTATCTGCATTGCAAGTAAGTTTTTCATGTCAAATATATTGGTTTACTTTCATGTTTTTGATATCAATATTGATTTCCTTACTGGAATTTATTTTCTTTTCAATTTATTTACTGGCGTTTATGTTCATTTTTTCCTCTACAAGTGTTAATTTTTTGTCGCAAGCTGTGACTCTGTATATTCCTTAACTCTTCACATTCTAATCATCATTGTGACAACACCCATAAAAACTTGTAGACCTTTCCTCTTCAAATTTCTATCATGCAATATTGCTGCTGAAATTTCCTTGAGCCATTCTATGACAGAGGGCACTTTTGGAACCCGAAGCTCGACCAACTCAGAAATTTGCACCAAGAAATGACATTTTTTCCCGTTGAGTGCACTCCTTCGTCACAAATAACTGCACCCTCTTTAAGCACACCCCAATGGATTGAGTGTTTTCCCTTCATCCCTTCAGCATGCACCAATGTTCCCTCGTCCTTGAGTGCATGAGTGCACCTTGAAGGCTTGAAGTCTCGAAGCTCCATTCTTTCATCTCTTCAAAGTGCGCCCTTGCACCCTCTCAGTCTCCTTGAGCGAATGAGCACACCTTGAAGGCCTGAATGTTTCTCCTTTGTGTTTTTTAGTTTGGCTTGCGCCCTTAATGCTTTCCCTCTCTTGGTTGAGCACATGAGTGCACTTCAAAGGCTCGAATGACCCTTGAACTACCTTCATGCTTTGGAAATGTGCCCTCCTTGTTTGCATGCATATTTCTTGCCCATGCAAGTATCTATGTGACGTCATTGATAATATTATGTTCTCCGCTACATTAGATAGCTATTTGAATATGATTTTGTAAGTTTTTTTTTGTAATAAATAGTAGATTGCATCAAAATAATCATTTTCGCCATGACTGTTCTTCCATAAATAGGTTATCAAGCTACAAGTATTGTTACTCTTTCATAATATGTTGGAACCATGACTCTTGGTACACATAAAGTGGCCTCCAAAGAAGCTTCAGAGGCAAGCACTGAGGAAGAAGTTGAAGATACAAAGCCCACCATTCCCATATATGAAAATACACAGTTATTCATAGATAAGTCTATCGAGTTAACATGTAATGACATAAAAGACACATTGAGGCATAATTTTTTTTCTGAAAACTTGGAATACCTAGAAGCATATATCAATTTCAAATGGTCTAGGATGCACATGATCACATGCAGATTCCTAGTCACCCCTTGTGCAGAACCGATTGAGTGGATTCTTACACACATGGATGAATCTCATCTTGTGCTTCGTAGTGAAAGTGGTGGTTAGCTTGCCACCTATTATGAAGAAGACATGCATACATACTATAAGATGCTCAGGCCCACAAAATATGCCAATAACAACTTTTACACCAGAAGGGTCGATCTCGACACAAGTGACATATTAAATCTTGGTGTCGAGAGCCTAATAATTTACATCACCACCCATTTGCAGTTTATCCAACTAAGATTCTCAAGGAAGTATATCAATATTTTATCGCTATGTGTTTTTGGTTGCATGGGAATAAGAATGCTAAGGTGTTTGAGGAAAATTGGATATATATGCTTAACATGGTGGTTACCCATCGTAAGATCTTCAATTGGGAAAATATATTGTCATTTGAGTTGCAATGTCATGTAGGGTAGGAAAATGCATCTTTATGGAAAACTAGGCACCATAATTATATATGTCTGCATTTATGCTAGATCAAATATGTGCACGATATGATTTCCTAGGAATATATTAGAGTTCGACCCCGCAAAATAAGTTTCCAGTTTACTTCCACTAGAGAGTGTTGCAAAAATCAAGATTTAGAGGCGCATATGACAAGTTGGAAGAGCAATTCTTCACAGTCATATTCCATATGATATATGAGATTGATCCTCCTTACATGAATGATCAAGTGAAGGAGTCACTACATGATATCACATATTGGTTTGCAGCTCCTAAGGGTACTTATATCAGATGCTTGGGATGTGATGTCAAATATACCCTCACCTCATTATGTGATATGTGACTAATAAGGTGGTCTTCCAAGAAGTAGCATATCAGTTGTACAAGGGGTTGCTATAGTTCTTCAGAGAAGGAAGAAATCCCCTTGGCTCACCTTACCTTTAAGGATCAAATTGTATGAAATGAAGAGCCACAAGGCGAGAAGTGCATAAATAGTAGAGTTGGATCGCTTTCACTTCACAATTAAGGAATTTCATGGATATGATCCTAGGAGAGTGTGCATGAAACATTGTGAAAGGATCGATTTCAATTGGATATATTCATCAATGTCTACAACAGAAGATGAGAAGGTGAAGAACTGGTACAATGCAATTATAAGATACATATGCAATTATAAGATACACCGAGGAATGGAAGTTGGTTCACCCCAAGATCCACTAGCTCCAGACATGCAGGTACAAGAGGAAACATAAAGAAATCCTCAAGCAAAGAGTGTAGCTCCTAGGAAGAGGATCAATCATGATTCGATAGGAGAAAGAAACAAGAAATGGAAAGTTGATCCTTTGAATATAGGAGCTATTAAAGCTGAACAAGAAAGTAGAGAATTAGAATAAGAGGAGAAGAGGAAGAAAGACGAGTTTTTTAGGAAGAAATAGGAAGAAGAAGAAGAAAGAAGGAAAAAATAAGAGGAACATCAAAGGTAGTTCCAAGAGGAAGAAGAGGAAGAAGTAACACACAGATTGGAGGAAGAAAAATTGATTCGGGAGATAAAGGAAGAGTTGGGGTAATAGGATACCATCCAACCCATAGATGATGAACCATGTTCTCGAGAAGAACCTCCTCTCACATGTGGTAATATCCCGTTTGATGAAATGGGAATTACACCTCCACCTAAAGATAGTGTCATGGATGTGTGCAACGTAACGTTCAATCAACTCATGAAGAGGATCATGCAACAAAGGCATAGATATTGTTGGAAATACTGAGAGGGGGGGTGAATCAGTGTTCCTTTCAATCAATATTATTATTAATATTTCAAAGCATTAGTTAATATTCAATTATTATCAATTTTTTTACAATGATATCAGTGAAAAAAAGGAACACAAATGCATACAGTTTTTAAGGTGGAAACCCCCTCCGTGACAAAAACCACCTGAATTCTTTTCTAATAATTCTTAAATATTCAAATCCAATTGAAAAGAAATTTCCAATTTCCTAGAATCTAGAAAAACATTCTTCTCCAGCTCCCACTAGATGGATGCTCCAACGCCTGAGATTCCTCAGTAATCAACTGAACGGATGCCCCAAAGCCCAATGAGCTACAACTCACCCTAGCACCACCCTACCACCCTGAAGTTTTTACAGGCTTGCACCTGTTGGTGAGTTCATGCACCAGCCTATCACCAACCTACCACCCTATAGAAGAATAAAATAATAATGGACTCCCGTACCAGGGAAAATGATCCACTTTACAATGATATAGAATGAAGTAGAAGAAGAAGATACACTAAACCATAACCCCAACTATGACACAACCGCCTAATGATGATCCTAGACCTCCCGACATTGCCTCTTCAATTCTTGGTATATAGACACTTGTAAAAAAAATTACAATGATGCTTTTACAATGAATCAGTACAATGATACCTTTACAACAAATGTATGCAGTGCTGCCCACTTGAAGAATTCATGTGGTGAAATTATTGTTGCGGTTATGCACCTTGATTGCTGCTCTTGTCATGCTACCCTTTCTCACTCTTCATAACATTAGATCATGAATTGAGTCTTACCTTGATGAATATATAATACCTACAAAAAGTATTCAAGGAAATACCCATGACATGATACTAGAAAAACTTACCTCATCCTGCAGAGCATATGTCAGTGCTAAAAAATAAATAAAACAAATTAGAATTCAAGGAACCTAATGAAATTAGGATATAAACATGCATATATAGAATATAATTACCTGGAACTTACCTTCGCTACATAATTTTTCTGCACCTTGCTTTGCTTTGTTTCCCTAGAAAGTCTGGTCCTTTGCAACCCTTGACAAAACATGATTTAGATTTTTCTTGCCTTCTAGGAGCTAGATATTGAATTTTATGTATCTTTGTTATTCAAATCCCCAATATGTGACTTTCGGTCCTGTAGTATCCCTCTGAATCTTATTTCCAGTGCCACAGGTCTGACCCAATTTGGATTCTTTAAGACAAAGTTATGCCCAATCTCTCACAATGACCTAATTATGGACTAGTTCAGTAGAGCGAACTTGTACGTCGTGCCAGATGTCACTGTTTCCTCCTTCAGCTTTGAAATTGATACATATAAAACTAGTCTCCGTGAAATATCCACCAATTCTTACAAAATTCCAATTCGATGCTCAGAGAGAGATTTATGACGATTTTCCCAAGGTCACCTCTTTGAGATGAAGTTTAGGAGCTTGCAAAAATCCTAACTTCCATAGATCATATCTCCGAAAATATTGCGAACCACGATCTAAAATTTTTACACAGGCTTCCTAAATATTTCTGCTTCATGTGATAAAAATTTCAGCTTCTGAACCTTTGTAGAAAAAACGTTATAGTGAAAATTCCATGATGACCTGTTTCAAGTAGCGAAATCCCTACATGAGGAGGATATGAGGATCACAATTTATATAAATGCTTAGGTTGAGAGGGTCTTCAACCAGTGAAAGTGCGAGGGATTTTATGAGCTTAAAAATGATTAATTATTGGCTGTTCAATGACCACAACCAATGATTAGTGTCATGCCACAACCCCATGGGGTTTTAGCCCACTAACTGGGGTTACTAACTTCAAACATGAATATCTCTCAAACCGTGAAGAGTTACGTAGCAAGTCATATATCAACAGAAACATTTTGACAAATAGAAATCATAAAAAATATCCTTGACTTGGAATATAGTAATTTGGTAGGTCAAAATTCCCATGCAAGATCGGGGTAGCCCTTGGTGCTACTTGGGTTGACATCAATGAAAACCACTGATCAACAATCTCCCCCTTTGCAATTGATGGCAACACAAGTACTCCCCCCGTGATTTGTTGAGATTTTTATTTTAATTATTTTTGGAGAAAATCTCATGTAGGTGACAACAATAGGATTTTTTGCTACATTGACTCCATCAATTTCTGATGAGGAGTTAATGCATCCTATATTTTTTGTGAGAGAATTTATGAGTTTGTTTCCATTCACCACTATAAAATGTAAGCCCGTAGAGGCAAGTGAGCATGATGAGGAATGTGAGGTGATTGGAAGAGATGAGCCGATGAGAAACTCTGCTATTGTATTTCTCCAGTTGTTGAATGAGATTGCCAATGCCCTGTTAGGTGGACGTAGCCCAGATTGGTTGGGTGAACCACGTTAAAATCTATGTTTTTCATGGTTGAATGTTGTGTGTGTCTTATTTGATTTAAATTTCCGTTGTGTTAACTCTAACACTTGGTATCAGAGCGGTGAATGATAAGTCTAATGGCCGTGTGAGCGTAGCGCAGAGCCACCATCCATTGTCTGTGCATGGATTGCTGTGAGTGAATTAAAGTATCCGCAGCACCATAAGCTGGAGGGATCAGACCTGCGTTTAGAATGTAGATCGTGGCAGATGTTGGGAGCTGGTTTTTTAAATTTAACACAGTTTTCGATCATCGATTGAAGAACGATTATGTTGAATTGATACCATTAAATGATTGCCACTCCATTTGAAGCAATCTGATGTGAAAAAGCCGGGTTTATCCATGGCTATTGAAAACGTGCACCGTGACTGCTTCCAGATTAAACGATCGATGTAATCAGAGGCCAGGTCTGTGCGTTGGACCGTGAGCCATTTGATTTGTTGAGTGATGAGAGAGACAATTTCCTGTTCATGGTTGTGTCCCTGCGGTTTTGAGCTGAATGCAGTTGAACCGTGAGCTGAATTGAGTTGTAGAAGTCGTGGCCTATTGAGAGGCCATGAGGCCAGTTTTGATTAGCGCAGAGAATAGCGGTTGAACATGGAGCTAAAGTCTTAACTGCGTTGAAGACCAGAGCTATGCAAAGCGGAGTTTGGAGAAGGTTGTTAACTGTGAAAACGTGGACCGGTTTCTAGTTGGTTAAGGCTGCAGCGTTGAAAGGTGACTTCGAGTTTTTTTAAAATCGATTTCTGAAAGTGCCAGCTTTGAACCTTTGTTTAAAAAAAAAAAACGTTTTCCATTAAAGTGCCATTTTGTTTTTTTAAATGATATGCAAATCGATATATATGAAATGCCATATATATGTTAAGTCGATTTATAGTCTTTTCGATATACAAAATCGATGTTTGGCATAAGGTTGTGGTAAATCGATTTGAATGTTGTTTTTTAAACAAAATCTATTTGTGATATATCGATTTGTATTGTGGTGGTTTACAATCGATTTGATATTATTTTATGTTTAAAAAAAAAAACAATGACTTTGGAGTGTAGTTTTTATTTTATTTTTAAAATCGATTGGTAATTATTAAATGCCATTTGCATATGGTATTAAGAGGAAAGGAATTTTATAAGGTGAAGGGCATTTTTTTTAAATAAAACTTCATTCATTAAAAGTTGCAATTGGAGATTTTCTGTGACACAACATGGAAAAAACTCAAAGTGCCCGGTTTGAGATCGAGAAGTTCAATGGCAAAAACAACTTCGAGATCTGGAAAGTGAAGATGTATGATCTACTTGTGCAACAAGGCGTGGCGAAGGCGCTGTTGGGAAAATCCAAAAAACCTTACACCATGACAAATGATGAATGGAGTGACTTGGATGAAAGAGCACTGAGCGGCATTCGACTGTGTTTGGCGGATGATGTTTTGTTTAACATCGTATCAGAGAAAACTGCTGCTGGTTTGTGGACAAAGCTTGAAAAGCTGTACATGACAAAATCCTTAACCAATAGGATTCTTCTAAAGCGACAGTTATACAACTTGCGAATGAAGGAAGGTACGACAATAACTGATCATCTGAATACCTTTAATACTCTCCTGGTGCAGTTAGAAAGTATAGAAGTAAAATTTGAATCAGAAGATAAAGATGTAACTTTATTATGCTCGTTGCCCGAGTCATGGGATAATTTTGTTACTTCTATAAGTCTTAGCTCATCAGAAACCCTTGAATTTGATGATGTTGTTGGAGCTTTGTTGTCCAAAGAAACAAGGAAGAGGCCAAATTCAGAAACCTCTACATCAGAAGCAATGATGGTTAGAGGTCATTCTAAAGAAAGACGCTTCAGTAAGCACAACAACTCGCGTTCAAAATCGAAAGGGAAGAAGAGTAAGGTAAAGTGTTGGTTTTGTGGCAAATCAGGACATTTGAAGAAGGACTGTTGGAAGAGACAACAAACATCCAAAGGAGATTTTTCAATAGAGAAGAAAGAAGCAAACACGACAGATACAAGTTTGACATCTATTTCAGGTATGAGTGATGAAGTGTTATCAGTTAGTTTTTCTAATCATGATCAACATTGGCTGTTAGATTCTGGTGCGTCAAATCACATGTGCATTCATAGAGAGTGGTTTAAAACTTATAAATCAATCAATGATGGAGTTGTTTAGATGGGAAATGATGCCTCATGTAATATTGTGGGAATTGGAAGCATCCAGATTAAAATGTTTGATGGGACAAATAAAATTCTAACTGATGTAAGACATGTACCTGAACTAAGAAAAAACCTCATTTCACTAGGAGTACTAGACACTAATGGATATAAAACCTTTATTCAAGGTGGAGTAATGAATGTTTATAAAGGAATTTTACTAGTAATGAAAGCGAAGAAGGTTGGAAATCTTTATCAGTTAGAAGGAAGAACAGAGTCGGATCATGCTTCTACAGTATCTGAAAATGACAGTAATTCTATTCGTTTATGGCATCAAAGGTTGGGCCATATGAGCGAAAGAGGATTAAAATTTTTATCTGATCATAAGTTACTTCCTAGTTTAAAATCTTCTAAGTTAGATTTCTGCAAACATTGTCTGTTTGGGAAACAAAGCAAGAAGAATTTTAAAACTGGAAAACATACTAGTAAGGGAATCCTTGATTATATCCATTCTGATGTTTGGGGTCCATCTCCTATAACCTCATATGGAGGATCGTCATATTTTGTATCTTTTATTGATGATTTCTCTAGAAAAGTGTGGGTCTACATGTTAAAGAAGAATTTGGATGTATTCACAACTTTTAAACAGTGTAGAGCATTAGTTGAAAACATCACTGGAAGAACCATTAAATGTTTAAGAACTGACAATGGTGGTGAGTTTAATTCAAAGGAATTTGATAATTATTGCAAGGATGATGGGATCGAAAGACATAAAACCACTGTATATACTCCTCAGCAAAACAGAGTTGCTGAACGCATGAACATGACTCTTTTAGAGAGAGCAAGAAGTATGCTTAGTAACGCCAATTTGTAGAAGGAATTGTGGACAAAAGCGGTTTCTACAGCTTGTTACTTGGTAAATCGATCACCATCAACTGCAATAGGATTCAAAATTCCTCAGGAGGTATGGAAAGGTTATCCATGTGATTATTCTAAATTGAAAGTTTTTGGTTGTGATGCATATGCTCTAGTTCCGAGACATCAACGTTCTAAATTAGATCCTAAATAAAAAAGATATATCTTTGTTGGATATGGTGATGGGACTAAGGGATACAGGTTGTGGGATCCTACTACTCACAAGATCATCATTTACAGAGATGTTAAATGTAATGAATCCTCACTTGAAAATCCAGATGTAGATGATGAATTGAAACATGATAATGTACCTAAGCTTCAACACATTTAGTTTGAAACCAGTTCAAATAATGATAATAGTCTAGATGAACAAGTTTGAGATTTAGATCATGAACAAGTTTCAGATGCAGATCATGAACGTGTTTTAGATGCTGATCATGAAGAAGTTCCTACAGACAATAATCAGCAAATTGCGGAAGTACTAGAAACATCTTTAAGGAGGTCTACGAGAATCAGACGTTTTCCTAGAAGGTATGATGATTATGTTACTTTAGTTGCTTTGAATGCTAACGATGATGAACCTTTGTGCTATTAGGAAGCTATAGAAGGTTCAAACAGTGGTAAGTGGAAAGAGGCTATGAAGGATAAGATTAAGGCATTAGACAAGAATGCCACATGGGATCTGGTAGAACTTCCTAAAGATAGAAAAACTATAGGATGTAAGTGGGTTTACAAATTGAAAAAGGGTGTTGATGATACAGAAGAAAGGTACAAAGCGAGGCTAGTCGCGAAAGGTTTTTCTCAGAAAGCCGACATTGACTTTCATGAGATTTTTTCACCAGTTGTAAAAATTGTTTCAATTCGGATTGTGTTAGTATTAGTTGCTTTACTCGATTTAGAATTACAACAACTAGATGTTAAAACTGTTTTTTTACATGGAGATTTAGATGAGGAAATTTACATGGAACAACCGGAAGGGTTTGTTCAAAATTGCAACAAGAAATTTGTCTGCAGGCTCAAGAAATCATTGTATGGTTTGAAGCAGTCGCCTTGACAATGGTACAAGAAATTTGATTCTTTCATGATGAGTCAAAATTATATAAGAAGTGAATATGATCATTGTGTTTACTTTAAGAAATTAAGTAATGGCATGTTCATTATCTTAGTGTTGTATGTTGATGATATGCTTTTAGCAAGCAAAAGCATAACATAGATCAACAATTTAAAGGCTCATATGGCTAGGACGTTTGATATGAAAGATCTAGGAGCAGCAAGACAGATTTTGGGCATGGAGATTTTCAGAGACAGGAGAGATGGTAAGCTGTGGCTATCACAACATAAGTATATTGAGAAAATACTCTTGAGGTTTGGTATGAACAATGTGAAGCCTGCTTCAGTCCCTTTTTCTTCCCATTTTAAGCTTTCTTCAAGTTTATGTCCTAACACTAATGAATAAAAGGAATATATGTCTCGAATTCCATATGCCAATGTAGTAGGTTGTTTGATGTATGAAATGGTTTGTACTCGACCAGATATTCCACATGCAGTTGGGGTTGTCAGCAGGTATATGGAAAATCCAGGAAAAGAACACTGGTCAGTAGTGAAATGGGTGCTTCGGTATCTGAGGGGCACTAGTGATTACTGTATCACTTATAACAGGAGTAGTGAATTTGTTTGCGGATATGTTGATTCCGATTTTGCAGGTGATTTGGATAAGAGAAGGTCAACTTCAGGGTATGTCTTTACTCTTGCAGGTGGAGCTATTAGCTAGATGTCAAAGCTACAGAACATTGCTGCTTTATCCACTATAGAAGCATAATACATAGTTGCTTCACATGCTTGCAAAGAAACATTTTGGTTGAAAGGTTTTTTTGGTGAGTTTGGTAGGTTGCAGGAAAACATCAAGTTATTTTGTGATAGTCAAAGTGCAATTCATTTGGCTAAGAATCCGGCCTATCATATTAAATCAAAGCATATACCTATCAAGTACCATTTTGTAAGATAGGTTATCACTGAAAGGGGAGTCTCTCTTGAAAAGGTGCATATAAAGGAAAACTGTGCAGACATGTTCATGAAACCAATTTTGTTAGAGAAGCTACGATGGTGTCTGGCTTCTCTTGGCTTGCAGAAAGGATACAAATAATAATGGAACAGGGTATCAGGCTAATTGTTGTCAAGGTGGAGATTGTTGAGATTTTTCTTTTAATTATTTTTGGAGAAAATCTCATGTAGGTGACAACAATAGGATTTGTTGCTACATTGACTCCATCAATTTCTAATGAGGAGTTAATGCATCCTATATTTGTTGTGAGAGAATTTATGAGTTTGTTTCCATTCACCATTATAAAATGTAAGCCCGCAGAGGCAAGTGAGCATGATGAGGAATGTGAGGCGAGTGGAAGAGATGAGAAGATGAGAAACTCTGCTATTGTATTTCTCCAGTTGTTGAATGAGATTGCCGATGCCCTGTTAGGTGGACGTAGCCCAGATTGGTTGGGTGAACCATTAAAATCTATGTTTTTCATGGTTGAATGGTGTGTGTGTCTTGTTTTATTTAAATTTCCCCTGTGTTAACTCTAACATGATCATGACACCTCTTCCTACAACATTATCTTCCCCTTTGAAATCAATGGAAAAGGGTAACTCCCCCTGACACACAACCATCCTGCAGACCTGTACACACTTCCAATCCCCCTTTATTTTTTGAATAAGGAAAATCTAATGATAACTTGGGAGAATCCCAAGCTTCTGGCGAAGATATTCAAATGCTTCACGAGGTAAAATTTTAGTGAAGATATCAACAATTTGTTTTTTTGTACCAACATATTCAAGTTTGATATTATTTTCAATGACCTCTTCTCTAATAAAATGATATTTGATCGGAATGTGTTTTGTTTTTGAATTCATGAAATGATTCTTGGGGATGCTTATGTCACTAGTGTTATCATCAAAGATGCGAATAGGCTCACTAAATTGTACTTGAAGAACTTGCAAAATTTGTTTCATCCAAAGGACTTGAGTACAACAAGTTGCCGCTGCAATGTATTCTGCTTCCGCAGTAGATAACGAGATTGAGGTTTTCTTTTTTCTCAACCATGATACGAGACAACCACCTAGATAGAATGCTACTCCACTAGTACTCTTACGATCATCAACGCTTCCTGCCCAATGTGCGTCTATAAAGGCTTGAATAATGATATTGTTACCCTTGGGATACCACAAGCCATATTCTGTTCTGCCGTTTAGATATCAAATAATTCTTTTGATGATAATAATATGTGATTCTTTTGGTGATGCTTGGAATCTTGCTACTTGTCCAATTGCTTGCATAACATTTGGTTGAGAGGCTGTTACATATAGAAGACTACAAATCATAGATCTGTACAACCTTTGATCCACATCCTTAGATGAGTCATCTATTGTCAATTTGAAATATGTTAACATCAGAGTAAGGACAGGTTTGCAATCTTCCATTTTGAATTTTTTGAGCATTTCCTTGATGTACTTGGCTTGACATATAAATATTCCTTTCTCTTGCTAAGATATTTGAAGCCCTAATAAGTATGTAAGCTCACCAAGTAAAGACATCTTGAACTCACTTTGCATATTTGTAGCAAATTTTTTACTTAGTCGATCATCATTGCTACCAAAGATTATATCATCCACATATACCTCAACAATTGTTAAATTACATTTTTCTATTTGTACATAAATATTGTTATAAACAATACCTTTCTTGAACTCTTGTTGACATAGATATCCATCAAGACGAGCATACCATGCTCTGGGAGCCTGCTTGAGACCATATAGAGCCTTATTTAACCTGCAAACATAGTCTTATTTTTCTGATAGTAGAAAAGCTTCAGGTTGTTCAATGTAAACTTCTTATTCTAATTCTCCAATCAGGAATGATGACTTAACATTCATTTGGTAGAATTTGATTTTTCTTGAAAATATATATGCGAGAAACATCTAGATGGCTTCCATTCTGGAAACTGGTGCAAATTTTTTGTCGAAATCAATTTCTTCTACTTGAACATAGCCTTTTCAAACCAATCTTGTTGTGTTTCTGGTAACCTGTCCATCTTCATTCAATTTGTTCATGAACACCCATTTAGTCCCAATGACATTTATATCTTTTGGTCATGGAACTAATTCCCAGGTTTTATTATTCTCGATTTGATCCAATTCTTCATTCATAGCTGCTACCCAATATTCATTCTCGTTGGCTTCCTTAAAACTACTAGGCTCAAAGGTTGCTAGAAAATCAATGTGAGCTTGTTGTGATGAACGAAGTTGTCGACTTTCATTTATGTCACCAATTATTTGATTTGATGGATGGTTCTTTTGAATCCATTTTTTTTTCTCTCTATGGAGGATCTTGTTGTTGTTGTTCTTGTGTATCTTGATGATCTTTATTTACTTCTTTCTGGTTGACAGTTGCTTCTTGTTCTAGAATTTTCTTTGTGTCTTTTTCAGCCTTTGTCTCAAGTTTCAAAGATTCTAGGTCCTCATAATTATTCATTAGAACACCATCTGTTGAAGATTGCAACAAGAAACAGTGAAGGAGGCATCTTGAAACATCTTTCCAGATCCTAGTTGGAAAGTGATCACCTAAGCTAGGTGGGGGCCACACGGGTGATTTTTGTCGCAAAGTCTATTTTTAGACATATGGATCATGGTCTATGAGTTGCAGGATGCTATTTATGGATGATTGGTCGAGTTGGTAAAAATAGATGGACCTCTATTTTTAGACATTGGGCAGTTTCTATTTTTAGACTGTCGAGCTAAAAATAGAACAGTCAAATATTATTAACCCTTAATAATATTTAGAATATAAACATTATCTTATCCTCTTGGAGCACTTCAGTTTGATGCTTGGATGTGGCACATGCAGCTGACAGAAGGAATTACGCTATTCCTAGGGGTTAATTGAGCTATTGCATGGCTGACTTCAGTTAGAACTCATGTGGCAAAGTTTGGTGGAGTTGATGAGACAGTTGGTGGAGTTGTGTTCGGTTTAACTTAGTTGAACTAGTTGTATTTAGTCTAACTGATAAATACACTAGTGATGAGTGGTGTGAATTAATTATTAATTAATTCACTAATTATTAACTCATAAATCAACTAAAGAATACATCGGTTAACTGCAATGCATGGACAGTTCAGTGGAGACCAGTGTTAGAGGTGGGTGAAAGGGTGAGTCTACTATCAGTTGTGACTATGGTTGTGCATGAGATTTGCACACACATTGATTGAGATTTCCAATGAGGATTGCGTAGTAAAATCCAAGGGGTTTTGAACTTGGATCTCATTCATTCACATCTTCGATTGCGCAGTAGAGGTAGGCAGACTTGTGGAGAAGATTTGAACTTGTGACTTGTTCCATATCTCAGCTAGTTTGTGTGTAGCATTGTGAGATAGTGCTGAGAGCTGTGAGAGCTTTGTGCTATGTATTGTTACATGTTCTTTATCATTATAATATACAGATAGTTGGGGGTTTTCAGCTATTGCTTTCCCCATTACATACTGTGTTGATATGTGTGCTTGATTATGTTCTAATGTGCGCATGCGACTGCTTCTATTTCCGCATATTGATGATCAATTGTAGAAGAGATTATGTATTATGCATGAAGCTTAAATAGTGTGTAATCAGGATAATCTCGGTGAATAATTAAGCTATTATTCAAATTTCTACATGGTATCAGAGCGAAATTGATCATCGGATCTATTACAGTGATTACAATTTATTTCGGTAGACAGAGTCTGTAAGCGGGCCAGGTAGCCTCTGGATCCATCCTTTCTTTGAAAGGTGATATATCTAGTAAATGCCCCTATAGTTGATCTCTGTGCTAGAAATACTTTGTTCTCACATTAGATCAGAAGCAATTGAGTTTTGAGCTGGTGGAATTCGAATTTGCAGTAGTGTTTTTCTTGGTGTTGAAGTCAAAAATTTCTTATCAAGGATTGCGATTGGAGTATGCTCTTGAAGGAAGCTCGAATTATATTGCATGGAGAGATAGGATGGAGGCGGTGTTAGATGATAATGGGCTGAAGGAGTTCATAGATGCTAAAGTTCCAAAGCCTACTGATGCTGCTCAAGTTGAGGCTTGGAAAAATAAGACAACAAGGTGTCGAAGGATTCTGTTGGAGGGCGTGAAGGATCACATAGTATCCAGCCTGCATGGAAAATCTTCTCCATACTTGATGTGGAAAGCGTTGAAAGAATTATTCCAAAGCAAGAGCGACCAGAGGAAGTTGGCGCTCAAGGATAAACTCAGGAAAATAAAGATGGAGAAGAATGACACTATTCTGGTATACTTGACCAAGTTTGTCCACTGCAGGGATGAGCTTGGGAGTGTAGGAGTTAGTGTGGATGATGAGGACTTGGTGAGCTTGGCTCTCCTTGGGTTTCCGAAGAGTTGGCATTCCTATGAGGACTCCGTCAATGGTTGGGAGAAATTTCCAGGATGGGAGCGACTTTGGTTGGATCTTGTGCAAGAGGAGATAAGGCGGAGTACCAGGGATGGATCTTCATCAAAGGCATCTAATGAAGAAGATTGCACTTTGGCTGCCAAATCAAGGAAGGGGAAGGGTAAGAAGAATGCTTCTCAGTCTGGTGCGGATGGTAACGAGCGTGACATCTCCAAAGTGAAGTGTTTTCACTGTCACGATCATGGACATTACGCCACAAATTGTCCACAGAAGAAGAAGAACAAGCAGGCTGCTGGAGCTGCAGCTGGTGAGGCTCTTGCCTCGCAATTTGAGTTGGAATTCTCATTGATCACATGCATGGTGTCTAGTGCATTAGGATCGGGGTGGTATTTTGATAGTGGCACTTCCTTTCACATGACGGGAGATGTGAATCTTTTCAGTGACTTGGTGGAGAAAGATCTCCAGTTGCATGTTGAGTTGGGCGACAATGGACGATACAATGCGACCGACATTGGTACCATAACCTTTCAGAGGGAGTCAAGTAAACTCATTCTTTTACAAGATGTAGTGCATGTTCCAGGTTTAAAGAAGAATTTGATCTCAGTCGCAATGTTAGAGGATAAAGGGTATGAAGTTGTCTTCGGTGAAGGAAAATTTTTCCTTCAGCACAAGGCAACAGGACAAGTCAAGAAGGTTGGGATTCGAGCAAAGAATCTCTACGGACTTGAAGTAGATGGGATGTCTACGGAGCTTCCCTCTTTTTGGGAAGTGTGCGAAAGACATGCAATTGATGCTTGAGAGGGAGCAAGGATTTTTGCATGCGGGTAATAGTGAACCTCGGGATGCGGACGTACAGATGAGGATGTGGGTGGGAGCAACCACTCATGCAGAGAAATTTCGTGCCAGATGGGCAGAGGGAGTGCATGCAGCTATACCACCAGGTGAGAGGTGGGGCGACATGCATGAGTAATCCCAAGAGGAGATTTCTGGGCAAGATTCATTGAGATGGTGTGGATCTCATGAATTAAACCTGGCTACGAGGTGCGCACAAAGCAGAAATAGCATGATCAGTTGGATTGATGCAGGCAGATCAAAGTGACAGTGTCGAATACTGGAGCGCGGATCAGAGTTGACAACAAGTGCAAGAGTGCATGGGTGCAAGAGTTCAACAGCGCAGTGGTTCCTGATGACATGTGCAGTTGGTACCAGCAGAAGTCGAAGACTTTGATGATAGATGCATCAGACTGATTTGCATGGCGCTTGTGAAGGTTGCAGGGCGAATGCATGGAGTTGCATGTCGCATGCAAAGATAGTCCTTTCTTGTTGAGAGGGAGTGTTGAAGATTGCAACAAGAAACAGTGAAGGAGGCATCCTGAAACATCTTTCTAGATCCTAGTTGGAAAGTGATCACCTAAGCTAGGTGGGGGCCACACAGGTGATTTTTGTCGCAAAGTCTATTTTTAGACTATGTCTATTTTTAAACATATGGATCATGGTCTATGAGTTGCATGATGCTATTTATGGATGATTGGTCGAGTTGGTAAAAATAGATGGACCTCTATTTTTAGACATTGGGCGGTTTCTATTTTTAGACTGCCGGGCTAAAAATAGAACAGTCAAATATTATTAACCCTTAATAATATTTAGACTATAAACAGTATCTTATCCTCTTGGAGCACTTCAGTTTGATGCTTGGATGTGGCACATGCAGCTGACAGAAGGAAATACGCTTTTCCTAAGGGTTAGTTGAGCTATTGCATGGTTGACTTCAGTTAGAACTCATGTGGCAGAGTTTGGTGGAGTTGATGAGACAGTTGGTTGAGTTGTGTTCGGTTTAACTTAGTTGAACTAGTTGTATTTAGTCTAACTGATAAATACACTAGTGATGAGTGTTGTGAATTAATTATTAATTAATTCACTAATTATTAACTCATAAATCAACTAAATAATACATCAGTTAACTGCAATGCATGAACAGTTCAGTGGAGACCAGTGTTAGAGGTGGGTGAAAGGGTGAGTCTACTATCAGTTGTGACTATGGCTGTGCATGAGATTTGCACACACATTGATTGAGATTGCCAATGAGGATTGTGCAGTACAAGCCAAGGGGATTCCAACTTGGATCTCATTCATTCACATCTTGGATTGCGCAGTAGAGGTAGGCAGACTTGTGGAGAAGATTTGAACTTGTGACTTGTTCTATATCTCAGCTAGTTTGTGTGTAGCATTGTGAGATAGTGCTGAGAGCTGTGAGAGCTTTGTGCTATGTATTGTTACATGTTCTCTATCATTATAATATACAGATAGTTGGGGGTTTTCAGCTATTTCTTTCCCCATTACATACTGTATTGATATGTGTGCTTGATTATGTTTTAATGTACGCATGCGACTGCTTCTATTTCCGCATATTGATGATCAATTGTAGAAGAGGTTATGTATTATGCATGAAGCTTAAATAGTGTGTAATCAGGATAATCTCGGTGAATAATTCAGCTATTATTCAAATTTCTACACCATCTTCATCAAATGTAACATTTGTGCACTCCACTATCTGTTTTTGTTTTAGATTATAGCATTTATATGCCTTTATTTTGTGTGAGTAACCAACAAAGATACCTTCATCAACACGTGATTCAAACTTACCCAACTTTTGATCTTCTCTTTTGATATAACATTTGCTTCCGAAGATTCTGAAATATTTTACATTAGCCGATTTTCCTTTCCATAATTCATATGGGGTCTTGTTGCAATTATTTATGAGAAGACATTGGTTGATAATGAAGACTGCCGCATCAATTGCTTGAACCCAAAATTTTTCATCCAATTTTGGGTCCTTCAACATTTTTCTACCCATTTCCTGTATGGTTTTGTTCCTTCTTTCAGCAACTCCATTTTGTTGAGGTGTTCGTGTCATTGAAAATTGTATTTTTATTCCACTTTCATCACAATATTGCTGAAATAATTTGGAAGTGAGTTCTCTGCCATTATCAGATCTTAGACACTTTATTTGGAAATCAGTTTCATTCTCGACCAACTCCTTGTAGATATTAAAGCACTCAAATGCTTCAGATTTTTTCTTTAGGAAATTGACCACTGTTATCCTGGTATAGTAATCTATCATTAACATGAAATATAATTCTCCATCTAAGCCTTTTGTTCTCACAGGACCACATAGATCAGTATGTATCAATTCCAATGGATGTGATGTAAAGTGTTCTTTTGTTTTAAATTGGACTTTTATCTGATTTCCGTGCCGACATGCCTTAGATAGTGTGTTGGAAGGTTTTGATATTTTCAACATTTATCGTACTACTTCGTTTTTGCTTATCCTAACAAGATTGTCAAAGTTTCTGTGACCCATTCATTTGTGCCATAATCATATTTCATCTTCTTTAGCTAGTAGACACGCTTTAGTTGCTTCATCCATAACATATATGTTGTTTGGAGCTTGACTTGCTGTAGCCACAATTTTACCATACCTGACTTTCCTGATTTCACATTTTGTGGAGTTGAATAACATTGGTGTGTCCTTGATCACAAATTTGTCCAACATTGAGCAGATTGTGATTCATGTTTTCAACCAATAGAACATTCATGGCTAGAACATATTTTCTTCCGAGCATGATGGTACCTGATTCTATAACATTTGAAGATCCACCATTTCCAAAGGATACGGTTCCATACTTCTTCTCTTTCAGAGATACAAATTTCTTTCTATCTCTAGTCATATGCATTGAGAAACCACTTTCAACATACTACACATCTTTGTTATTTTAAGCCTTGAGAGCGAGAGCACAATTATCAATTTTCTTCTTCTTCCAGGGTCGTTCGTTCTGTGGCTTTGAAGATTCTTCTGGAGAATTTTCAAGTCTGCAGTCTCTGGCTATGTGTCCAAATTTTTGACATTTGTAACATTCCATAATATTTCTTAATGTTCAAATCTAATGATGTTTCGTTGAGCCCTAGGAGGTTCATATTTGACAGATCTCCTTGAGTTGTATTGGTTCCTAGGGTACGTGCGACATTCTACAACTTTATGACCAAATTTTCCACATGAATAACAACAGCCATGAAAAATATGCTAGTACATGGATGGAAATCTTCATCGAGGAATTGTCGTCCAAGGTTGTTCTTGAGAATCTTGTCCAATGAAGTCTACATGCATGTCAGATCTCATAGGTTCATTTTATTTTGTTGTAGAAGGTCCTGCTTCTTCTTCTTTGTAACTGAGGCCAGTTCTATCGTTGTAAGATCGTTGATTGTTGATGAGTTCTTCCAATGCCCTTAAGTTGTTGGCATAGTTTTGGACAGTTTTTCCCTTCTTCAATTCCTTACGCAATGAGACTACTTTGACTTCTAATGTTTCCTTTTCTTGGTTTCTTTCTTTCTAGAGTTGGTCACAAATTTGAAAAATATCTATCATTGGCTTGAGCTGAGCTGGCTACGAAATTCTTGATCTGACATGTCCCTTGAATACTGCATCTGAAAGTACGAACTACGATCTTTTTGTTAAATCTGTTAAGGATTGAAGAGTCTGATACTGATGATAAGGTTTGATCAGAAAATTCAAATAATTTTCTTGATCAAATTTATTTACATTCTTAATTACTTCATCCTTTGTATCTGATTTCTGCTTCCATTGTGCTTCTTTCTGTTCTGCTTCTAAAAACACTTCAGACGTATTCTGTTTGAGAAGTTCTGCTTTTACCAGTTGTTCACATACAGATTCAACAATTTCATTTGATAACTTAGATGTTTTCGCTACTGCTTTCTCTGCTTGCTTGATTTGTGCTTCCCGGTCTCTGAATAGAATCTCCTTATGAAACTTATCTACCTGAGGTAGATCAGCTTCCTTTCCTGAATCTAATGATTGCCATTGATGTGTTCATTGATATTATTTTCAAGTCTTTCACATTCAAGTTTCTGGATAGCTATTTGCTGGATCAGTATTTTATTCGAGTCACAATAAGAGTCAATCATAGAAGCTTGATGAAAAAATACTTCTTGTTCATTCTTTAACTTAGCATTTATATCTAGTGCTTCTTTAATAAACTGCTCCAATTGCGGTTGGCTCTGTATTCCGATCATTGTTGTTTCTAGTTGTGCTTGTTTCTCATTGATCTCCGTTTGATGCTATAATTTGAGGCTTTCTAAATATTTTTGAAATTGGGCCATATTTTCTCTAATTTTCTCACTGGAGTTGGATTTTCCTTCATTTAACAGTCTCTCTAGCTCTAGTACTCTTGCTTCCTTTTGATTAGCAACAATCTAACTTCAGTAGCTTTATCAATGGTAGCTGTAGCATATGCTCTTGCGTACTGTGATAATTTAGTTATATGTTCTGTAGGGTCATCTAAGGAATCCTTCTATAATACATCAATTATTTCATTTGTTAGTTTTGAGACTTTTTCATCAATTCTTATTCTTTTATTCCTCTTAACTACAGCCTTATAGATAGGACTATAGAAGATGTCTAGTGAAGGAATTTCTTCAATTTGTAAAACTATCTTTTCTGTAGGATAGGCCGGTATGATCTCTCGATCACGAGTTTCTGGAACTTGTTGTAGTGGATTAACAATTTCCACTATCTTCTGGGAATGTTTAGGTGTCTGAAAACTAGATACTTGATCAATATTGGGATTAGCTTTGGGAGTTTTTATTCCTTCAGAAAAATCCTCCCATTCAATACTAAAATTCTTCATTTGAGGTTTTTCAGATTGATCTAGTGTGTCATGATTGTGCTGAACTTATTGAGACATTGAATCTATTCCATTAATTTCTTTTTGCTCATGCATCTATATCTCTTGGATTAACTGATCAATTATCTTTTCTGGATTCAGATTCATTTTCGGAATTATCCGAATTGTGAGATTGATGTTGTGATTGATCTGATGCATCTTAAAACATGTCTTTAGCTTCATTATCCAAGCTGATACTTGGAGTAGGTCTTTTGACATCTTCAATAGTTAAAAAATTTAGAGGAACTCTCTGCAATCTCTTATCTCTATATACTTGGAAAGCTTCTAAATCATCTTGACTCAATTGGCTAGATGTAAAATTGATTATATCTGAAAATTTTTCTATGCCCTGAAAGAGATTGTCAAATCCATCTGTTTCCTTTACAAAAGGTTTCATTTTGAGCTCTCTAGTGTAATTTTTAATTACATCATTTGGAACGTATAACGTCTTTGGAATTTCTGCCAATTTCAATAGATTGATCTTAGAAACCTCCTTGTAGGTATGGCCAATATCATATAATGCAAAAGTGCCACACTGTACAGTGAAATTAGGCCAAATAGCCTTTTTCGCATCTTTCAGTTGTTTAGTGATACCATTAACAAGTTGGTAAGGTATCTCTCGTGCAAGAAACTTATCAGAAACATAATAAGGTAAGATGTGGGGAGAAGCATAAATCCCGAATACTCTAACATATGTAAACTTCTCTTCTGCAAAACACCTAGCTGCAGAAAGAATATATGCGATAGCCTCTTCAGAAACCCTAGGAGCCCTTTTATTGAATATCATTTGGTGCATAGGCAATATGACTCCATAATTATTTTTTATAGAAATGTAGGTGGAAATCTGAATCCAAGAGGTCTCTGTGGTAAATGTGTATTGGGGTAGGGTATTGGGAAGTCCATTTCCATCCCATGGTAGGAAAACTATAATTAAAACAGATGGCATCCATGACATAGGAAGACATATAAAAGGGATGTGTCTCTCTAGATGAAGCACTCCTCTTATTCCTATATTCAGTGATGTGTTTAGCTAAATTATTAGATAGGATGTTTTCCCAATTCATAATTGATGAATTGATGATTGCGTCAATCAATGGAACCCATTCTATTGAAAACCTAGTGGTATCAGGTTTGGCAAATAATCTACACAACATACTGACATCATAAAAATAAGGGGAAGGAATTTGGGCAATTGGGTACGTACCGAGTTTATCTCGCTTCAACTTTCCCTGGTCTTCCTTCCATTCTTTGACGACTTTCATGAGATCTGGATGCTTTGTTCTAAATCTTTGCAGAAAAGCTTTGTCATATTTTTGCTGCGGGGAGGGTAGATGATACATTGCTTTTAAGTCTTCTGCCCTGAAAGATCCCAAGTCTTCTCCCTTTGAATATTTGGATTTCCTTTCATCTATGCTTAAGTGGTCAGTTACCCAGTTAACCATATCTATGTAAGGGAGAATTTTCGGTCTTGCTGCTACCTTGTGGATGAATGAACATGTAACATCAAAGTAGGTTGCATCTGAAGTAGGTGTCGTGCCTGTCATAGAGATTTTGGTTATTAATCCTAGTTTCTGCTCTTCAAAAAATTTATACATTGTTTCCCATGAGGACCTGCCGCATTCCTTGTTGCAAGTAGTGTCTGAGAATAAGGGAGACATCTCTGAGTCTTCAGTAGGTAGAGCTTGAGAAATCTCTTTGCCCTTCTTACTCATTTCATTCTTCCTTGATTCGTTAAATGATTTCCTAAGGATAAGGAGAGTATTTAAAACTATAGAGAAGAGAGAGTAAAATCTGTTATTTATATTAAACATGTGTGAATAGATATGAATCTTTTTAAATATAACAACAGTCATAAATAGTAATTTCGAAGTCAGATCTCTTACACCATCACACAAAATTCATATCAATCAACTTAAAGCCGTTAGATCTCGAATTTTTTTTTTGATATGACATAAGCCATTTCGCATGCTCAAGAAATTAAATGCCGTGAATTCGCATGTCACCATATATAAATTTTACTGTTTGTAATGTTTACCGCTAAATTTTGCGAAATGCGATGTGCGCAAACCGCACATCGCAACTTCTATGTGATAATAGATTTATTTTACGGTTAAGTTATGCAAAATGTGAAATGCGCATTCAAAAACCATGCTGACGCGCTAAAAGGATTTTAAAGATTTATATTTGATGTTTTGTTGAATTTTCGAGTTCGCGCAATCGTACTTGTATATAATTACCTTATGGGCTCATTGTTTAAATAAGGTGCAATGCGATAAAGAGTTTATAATGATAATTGAAGTTTTTCTGAGCTTTTTTGAAGCATATCTTTGAAAAAGGTTAGTGCACTTTGCAGTTCGCGTAGCTTAGAGGATTTGTGAGTTGTTCTAAGTTTTAATCTATGCGTTTTGCGACGCACTTTAAGAAATAAAGCATAAAATTTGAAAGAAAGCATTTATTTCCCAGGTTTTTGTTTTAAAACTAAAAATAAATTTCATATTTATTTCTAAAGGGTCCCCATTTATAAGAATAAATGGGGGGGTGTTGTATAGCACAACAATTGGCGATTCACTTGGGAGAACCAGATATCCATGACTAACTTTTTGAAATTTTAAAACTTTTTGAAAATAAAAATTGTTGCAAGAATGAAATTTCAAACAAAGAATATCTTACTAAGGAATGAAATTTCTCTTATTTACTATTCATAAAAATTCCTCTTTTAAAGATATAAGTATGAAAATCTATACCAATCTTTACTCAATTCAAAAAGATAAAGCAGGTGGCCCTTACATATCAACTTTATAAAAATTTACTCTTTTATCGCAGGTATAGCCTCTGTTCCAATAAACAATTTAAGTTTTTGGCAGGGTTACCTTTTACCCAACAATGATTCATTGTCCCATCCAGTGTTTCTTAAAATTTCAAATATAAATTCTAATTTTTTGAAACTTTTTTCTTTTTTGTATCTTTTTTTATTTACTTAAAAGCCATTGCCTTGGCTTGGTAACCAAGTGATGACAATGCCATTCACTAGTTGTAATTAAACTGATCAAGCTGGCTCTTGATGAGACCCCTTGTTCTCTTGATACAATCTCAAGTCATTACCCTGTTTTGGTAGGCAGTAATGGTAATGTCAGTTCAACTTTTTCCTTATGAACATGGTAAACAAGCTCTTGATGAGACTTATTATCTTTTAAGTTTTTCTTATTATAATCTTTTTTGAATTTCTTTCAAAAATTTATAAGTTTTACCGGATGGGGTGAATCATTGGTCCTTTTGAGGATTCTGGACGATAATGTCGAGTTTTATATTGCTTTTATATAAAAGAGTCTTTACTATGTTAAAGATTCTTTTCTTGACTGATAATAGAATAGTCATGCTATATAAGGATGAGAGTTCATCAGAGAAAAAATAATTTCAGTGAAATTACATCTTTCAGTAAAAATAAAATCTATTTGTCTTTCAAATATTTCGATTGTTTCCTTAACACTTCTTATTTCTATAAGCGATAAATAAAAAAAAGGATTATCTGAGATTTTATTTTGAAAAGCCAAAAAATTTATACTAAACAACTTTTATTTTTTCTAATGAAAAGAAAAATACACTAGTATACAAGGAATAGAAGGGGTTACCTCCTATGAAAAGTATTTTTTCAAAATCTTCCCATTAACAGGAAAATAGTATTTTTTTTCCTGATAGATCTTGCAATAAGAATGTTGATGGGCCTATTTCTTCAATTACTTGCAATGGACATAGCCAGATTTTTTGAAACTTCATGTGTCTACCTTTTTCCTCACGTGCTTTGTCCCATTTCAATACTAGATCACCAATTTGTTTTTTTTTTAGTAACAGAAGTTGAATCAAACGAGGCTTTTAATATCTGTTGATGATGAGCATGAGTCTGTTTATCTTTTTCTCTTTCTTCTTCTAACTTAAGAATTTGAAATTGTCTAAGTTGTAAGGAAGAGGAAAAGATTCATCAATAAATTGTACTAAGGAAAGAGAGGGAATAACTACGTTGGTGGGAAGTACAACTTCTTTTCCATAGACAAGATTAAATGGAGAAGTTCCAATAGAAGCTTTTTGAGTTATTCGAACTGCCCAAAGAGTGAAAATTAATGACTTATGCCAATTTCATTGATTTTGAAAAACAGTTATTTTGATTATTCTAATCAAGTTCTTATTTGTTGATTCTTCCAAACCATTTCCTTGCAGATAATAATTTGCAGAATATTTAAGTTTAAAACCTCTTTTAATTGAAAACTCCTTCATAGTAGTTCCTGAGAAATAAGATGCATTATTAAACATAAAAAAAGTAGGTAAGCCAAACCTGGTTATGATATTTTGGTCGATGAAATCAATGATATTCTCAGAGTTGGATAATTTTAATGGAATTTATTCCACCCATTTAGTAAAGTAATCTGTAGCTATGAGAATATATTTGTGTTGTTTGGAAGAGTTAGGAACAATCTCACCAATTATGTCTAATCCCCATTGCTCAAATGGTTGTTTAATATTAACTGGTTGTAATGGGAATGCTGGCTTCCTTTGTATTCTAGATGTACTTTGGCACACTTTTCATTTTCTTGCGTATTCATGAGCATCCTAAAAAAGTGTAGGCTAATAGTAACCTGCATGCAGGATTTTGTGTGCTGTCGTATTTCCTCCAAAATGTCCTCCAGCTGGTCCATCATGGAGTTCCTGCAAGACTTTTTCTGCTTCAGATTTTTCTAAGCATCTTAAAAGTACAGAATCAAAATTTTTCCTAAATAACACATCATTGATTAATTCATATTTTTTATCCTTTAATCTTAAAGCTCATTTTGTTTTGTAACTGAGTTGATTCAGAGCATATCCATTCTTTAAATAGAATATAAGATCAATATATTGTGATTGCAAATCGTTGAGGCTTACCTCCGATATTTGCACATTGTTACCTGAAACTTCTTCTGATGATAGATGGGATGCTCCTGTAAGCATTTTGCAAAAAACTTGACCTCTAACAATTTTAGAGGTTCTAATTTCTACATCATATTCTTGTAAAGCAGTCACCCAGTTAGCTCTCTTTTCTCCTAATTCTCTTTGCATCAAGAGTTGTCTTATTGCAGAGAATGGAACTATGATTTTAGTTTGAGTTTTTTTGGAGAAAAGGTATAAAATACTTTATAGCCTTAAAGACATCAAATTCTTTCTTTTCAATAGGTGTATAATTTAGTTCTGCACCTTGTAAATTTGAACTAAAAAATGATGTTCGTGCTTCAATTTGTTATTCATTCAACTGTGTTAAAACATCGACATATGATGTATCGGATGAAAAGGTGTACAATGTAAAAGGATTAAGAAAATTGGGGGTAGTTAGGAATGGAGCATTGATAATTGATTGTTTAATCAAATAAAAATCTTCTCTTTCATTATGTCCCCATTTAAAGACATAATTTTTCTTAATCATATTCTGTAAAGGTAAAACAATTTGTGAAAAGTCAGAGACAAACATTTTAACAAAATTAATTTGCCCAAGGAATGACTACATAGTTTTCTTGTTATAAGGGAAAGGAATTCGTTTATTTTCTTCAATTCTTTCAGGATCAATATAAATACCATTTTTTGACATAATGAATCCTAAAATTTTTCCTTCATCTAATGAGAAAAATGATTTTTTGGGAATTAATGAGATGCCATACCTTTTGCATCACTCAAATACTTTCTTTAAGTCATATACATGACTGGTTATTGGTTTAGAAAATAATGTAATGTCATCTAAATAAATAACTACTGTTTTTTTTATGAGACCCCTAAAAGCCGTGTCCATAGCTCGCTGAAAAGTGGCACCTGCATTAATTAATCCAAAAGGCATCTTATGATAGGCATATGTTCCCCACTTAGTTCTGAATGTATTTTTCAATCTGTCATTTGGATGTACGAGAATTTGATTATATCCTGAAAATCCATCTAGAAATGACATGAGTTCAGAACCAGCTACTGTTTGCAGTACTTGTTCCATGGTTGGTAATGGAAAGTTGTCCTTCTGACAAGCTTTGTTTAAATTTCTAAAATCAATGCAAATCTTATATCACCATTCTTCTTCCTGACAGGTACCAAATTTGACACCCATTTAGATTGCCTAACTGGAAAGTTGATTTTTTCCTTGAAGAGTTTGTTCAATTCTATTTTAATTTGATTCTCGAAATTTGGATGAATCTTCCTCAATTTCTATTGTATAGGCTTTTCTTCTGAGATCATAGGAATCATATGTTGAATTAAAAAAGTATCATATGTTTTAAGATCGGTATAATCCCAAGCAAAGACGCTTTTGTACATTCTAAACAATCTGATGAAATATAATATTTCTTTGGAAGATAGACGAAGACCTAGATGTACATTTTGAGGTTTTTCGTCAGTTCCTAGATTTACTAATTCAAATCTTAAAGTAGAGCTTTGTGTTTTTGAGTTAGTCACTCTTTTAAACCTGTATTTTAGGTCATATAGGTCTTCTAACTTGACAACAGATTTGAGAATAGGCTTTTCATCTTGTTCTTTCTTAATCTGAGTGTCATGTTCATTTTCATCCAAAATTTGACTATCATAGGATCCCTCAGATGTTAAAAAATATATGATATCTGAATCATTATTGAACACTCTCCAATTGGTAATATTATCAGGAATAGATGGTATAAAAATCAATTCAATAGAAAATCTATCGAGACTAAATTCTTGGGATGGGATTAACTTCGAGGCTACATTAGCCAGTAGATCTGCGCTATAATTTTGTATTCTAGGTACAAAATAAATGTTGAAGGCTAAGAAATGAGTGGTTAATTCTTGCACCAATGATTGGGAATGCTTTAAATGTCTAGAATTACAATGAATAATATCTCTTACCTGTATAACTATGATTTCTGAATCTCCTAGAACTTTCAAATATTTGATATTAAGATCAATGGCTTTTAACAAGCCTTGAACTAATGCTTCGTATTCAACTACATTGTTTGTACAATCAAATTATAATCTGCAGGCTAGCTCGGTCTTATCTCCTTTTGGGTTTATTAAAATACAACCCACACCTGCACCATCTTCGGATTTAGAACCGTCAAAATAAAGAATCCAAAACAAAGAATTATCTAATTTTTTATATGGAAAATTTATACATTTGGAATTATCTGGTTGGGAAAAAAATCTCAATTTGAGAAACAACTACATTATCAAAGAAAGGTGATGGTTGAGCATTGAAATTTCCCAAAAATAACCCTGCTGAGTAGTTTCCAATAATGTTGTTATTGAACACTACTAGCTTGTTTACTCCTTCAAGATCAGTGACTGTATGCTTCATAAAATTTTCACGGTCTACCCGAATCTGATTTGGCTTTCCATTATATGGTAACCACACATGTGACCATTCTGTTGCAAAATAACCATGTAGTTTTTCAGACCAATCACAGCTTAAAACTAAACTGTAGAATTCAGGAATATCAGCCACTAGTATATCAATTATTTGAGTAAATTTGGGATTTGATGACAATCTGATGGAAACAAAATTTATTTCTCCTACCACCTCTACTCTGGTTCTATCCAGTTATACTATATGGACAGGTGAACTCTGAGGAGTTATATTCAACTTAGCACAAACTAATTTTGGCATTATGTTTTAGGAAGCCCCTGGGTCTATCAAAAATTTATGGACGCTTTTGTTGTAGATCTCATAGGTTAGGAGAAATGGAGGAGTATGAGAGATGGATCGATCACCTAACATAATCAAGTCCGTAGCATCAATTTTCATTGAAGGAGAAGGTGGCTTACCCATTTCATTAGCAGGTTGTACTATTACTGGAGTAGGTAAGTTTGAAGCAGGAACCACATTTAAGTCTTTGAGTAAGATTTTCTGTTGATGCTTTAATTTAGTAAGCTCATGGATATAAATGTTAGCTATTTTTTTATTCATATCTTCTACTACATTATACTCAATAGTGTCTGAGACAACCATTGTCTTAGATCTAGGTGAAGTGTCTGAAGTAACAGGACTTGTTTGTGTAGCCTTTGAATTAGACTTTTTTCTTACCAATTTCTCTTTAGCAGGAGTTGAAACCTTTTTCTGTTGGTTTAGCTGTGTCGCTTCAGAAGTTTTTTTACTTCGTGTGCTCATAGGTAAAGCTTCAAGTTGTTCTTCATTTGGTAGGATAAAATCCCACATTCCATTTAGTTCAACTTCTTCTTCTTCATCATCTTCTTCTTGATTAGATTCAACATTAGATATGATATTTGGAGGTTGAGTATTAGAGGATTGACCTTTCTTAAAATTTCTAAAAGTCTTCTTTGAGGTAGCATTTTCAACAATTTGTTTCTTGATATCTGCCATCTCATTGGTCATGGTTTTCAAAACCTTTTGAAGACCTTCTACTTCGAAAGGATATTTTGATGTCTTATTTTTGGAATTGTCTTTGAAAGACACCTTCTTTGATTTTCGATCATCTTGAGAATTCTTTTTCTCAAGAGAGGTTATGCATTTTTCTACGGATAAAGATTCTTTCATATTTTCTGCAAGTGTTTCCAGTTTCGTTCTATCAACAAAAATAGCTATCATTAGATGGAAGAGATGAAATATAACACTCAATTTGAACTTCTACCCTAGGAACGGCTGTGGCAGGAGTTTTATTGAGTAATTTATTAAATCTTGAGTTGAAATATTTTATCTTTTCACCTGTTTTAGCTTTTAGATTTGACAAATCATTGATGAGCGTAGCAGTGGTCTTATCATCCCCAAACTTAGCTAGAAATTTTTCTTCAAACACATTCCATCTAGTTATAGAGCAGGCAGGAAGTGAGAAATACCAGGATCCTACAAATCCTTTTAGAGTATATGGAAATAATATGACTACACAATCCTCTTCAACTACTTCATTTAAATTGACAGCTAACATAAAATTGTGAATGTATTCTTTGGCCGGAAGACCATCATCAGGATTAAATTTAGGTAGTCATCTTTCAGGATTTTAGGAAGAGCATGAAGAGGAGTGGGCATGTTTACAACCCCTGTATTTCTCCATGGGTTTCCATTTGGTGGAGGTACTTGGCCTGCCATTGGCTTTTGGATAGGTTGGTTGAGTGGAGTTTGAGTTGAAGAAGCGACAAGTTGAGTGCTTGGACTAGTTGAAGGGATATTAGTTTGAGTAATAGAACTAATCGAAGTAACATTGACTGTTGGAATGGAAGTTGTGGAAATGAGCAGAGGTAATGTAAGTGAATGGGATAAGATATCACTGGTGATTGACTTTGATTGGGTCCTCTTTAGTCTCTTTCGAGTACTATCGATTAGAAATTCAAAAGGGAGAATTCCTGTCTTTTGACTTTCTGATCGAGTAATTATTCTTCGAGGTTGTAAAAAAGATGAAAGACTGATATCCGATATTTGAGAAGATTCGGGATTTTCAACAGAAATAGATACTCTTTCTAACTTTTCAATTAAAGACTGAACTTTTTGGGAAGGATGATTGGAATCAAGAGATAATATGGGTTGAGTATCACTAGGAGACTTAGGAGAAGGATGATCAACTTCAGATTTTAAAGATGAAGATCTAGATAATTTTCTGGAAGTTGATGGGGATCTAGAGGGAGAGAGACTCTTTAATTGACCTTTAGATTGATCAGATCTTTTTTCCATTCACAGACGTTCAGGCCTTCCTTCTAGCGCCATGATGTTGAGGCCTCGGAATTCTACTGCCAAAACACGGGGGATAACCACCCGGTCCAGACCTTAAAGCAACTCTAATTCCGTTTGGTGTGGTGGCTCTGACTGGGGATAATGGGACCAGTTTCCTAATAAGGATGATTTTGAGGGTGTGTGATTATATGGCATGCAAGTGAAAATGATTTTAATCTATCATATGCATCTATCTAAACTATTTATTCTATTATATACTCGGGATGTTTTTCCTCTATGCGATGTGAAAATATATCCTTCAATTGTTAGTAATATAGGTCATTTAACAGTTGAAAGAGATGAAAATTATGTAAACTAATTATTCTAACAAAATAGTTTGACTAGAAGAATTGTGAAAATATATCGCATTCATATATGTGTGATTAGACATTCAATAAGAAACTACATATAAATATTAGAACAGAAGTGCATGTAACATTCATCTATAATAACATTTCAAATATATAATGCAGTAAAATATGACTTATCAATTTATAAAGCAAGACTTAATACAAGTGAATAAAAGTACCATATGTACAAAGTCCTACTCATGTAAACTAACAGTAATTGATCTGCTCCTCACTTTCAAGAAATTTAAAGAGTACAGTAGTGCAACATCAGTTAAACAACTCTAATTGTGAAAAGATAACAGATGTGTTCCATTAATTCATCAAAGCATTTACAAACTTACAATAGTGCATTATTTGCAAATTTTTTTGACAAGTTTATGGACCCTTCTCTAAATGCACGAGAGGGGTTTAAATACTAAACTAACTATGTTCTAATATTAGATTATTACAAAAACATAGAGGAGGTTTCAAACAACCATCCTCGTAGGACTAGCTTGAACTACAATATAGGAAAATACCATAACAATTTTGATTTATGAATTCCACCCTTTCTTCTAGAGTTGGTCACGAAGTTGACAAATATCTATCATTGGATTGAGATGATTTGGTTGCAAAATTCTTGATCTGACCTGTCCCTTGAATACTGCATTTGAAAGTACAGACTGCGATCTTTTGGTTGAATTTTTTAATGATTGAAGAGTTTGATACTGATGATAAGGTTTGATCAAAAAATTCAAATAATTTTCTTGATCAAATTTATTTACATTATTAATTACTTCATCCTTTGTATATGCTTTCTACTTCCACTATGCTTCTATTTGTTTTGCTTCTAAAAACACTTTAGACATGTTCTCTTTGAGAAGTTCTGCTTTTACCAGTTGTTCACATACAAATTCAACAATTTCGTTTGCTAACTTAGATATTTTCTCTGCTTGCTTGATTTGTGCTTCCCAGTCTCTGAATAAAATCTCCTTATGAAACTTATCTACCTGAGGTAGATCAGGTTCCTTTCCTGAATCTGATGATTTCAATTGAATGTGTTCATTGATCTTCTTTTCAAGTCTTTCACATTCAAGTTTCTGGATAGCTATCTACTGGATCAATATTTTATTCGAGTCACAATAAGAGTCAATCATAGAAGCTTAATGACAAAATACTTCCTTTTCATTCTTTAACTTAGCATTTATATCTAGTGCTTCTTTAATAATCTGCTCCAATTGGGTTGGCTCTGTATTATGATCATTTCTATTTCCAGTTGTGCTTGTTTCTCATTGATCTCTGTCTGATGTTGTAATTTGAGGCTTTTGAAATATTTTTGAAATTGGGACATCTTTTCTCTAATTTTCTCACTGGAGTTGGATTTTTCTTCATTTAAAAATCTCTCTAGCTCTAGTACTCTGGCTTCCTTTTGCTTTAGCAACACTCTAACTTTAGTAGCTTTATCAACGGTAGCTGTAGCATATGCTCTTGCGTACTATGATAATTTAGTTATATGTTCTGTAGGGTCATCTAAGGAATCCTTCCATAATAAATCAACTGATTTATCTGTTAGTTTTGAGACTATTTCATCAATTATTTTTCTTTTATTCCTCTTAACCACAACCTTATAGCTAGGATTGTATAATATGTCTAGTGAAGGAATTTTTCAATTTGTAAAACTATATTTTCTGTAAGATAGGCCAGTATGATCTCTCGATCATGAGTTTCTGGAACTTGTTGTAGTGGATTAACAATTTTCACTATCTTCTGAGAATGTTCAGGTGTCTGAAAACTAGATACTTGATCAGTATTGGGAGTTTTTATTGCTTCAGAAAAATCCTCCCATTCAATACTAAAATTATTCATTTGATATTTTTCAGACTGATCTAGTGTGTCATGACTGTGCTGAACTTCTTGAGACATTGACTCTGTTCCATTAATTTCTTTTTTCTCATGCATCTATATCTATTGGATTACCTGATCAATTATCTTTTCTGGATTCAGATTCATTTTCAGAATGATCCGAATTGTGAGATTGATTATGTGATTGATTTGGTTCATCTTCAGACATGTCTTTAGCTTCATTATCCAATATGATACTTGGATTAGGTTTGTTGACATCTTCAATAGTTAACAAATTGAGAGGAACTCTATGCAATCTCTTATCTCTATATACTTGGAAAGCTTCTAAATCATCTTGACTCAATTGGCTATATGTAAACTTGATTATATCTGAAAACTTTTCTATGCCCTGAAAGAGATTGTCAAATCCATCTATTTTCTTTACAAAAGGTTTCATTTTGAGCTCTGTAGTGTAATTTTTAATTACATCATTTGGATTGTATAACCTCTTTGGCATTTCTGCCAATTTAAATAGATTGATCTTAGAAACCTTCTTGTAGGTATGGCCAGTATCATATAATGCGAAAGTGCCACATTGTACAGGGAAATTAGGCCAAATAGCCTTTTTCGCATCTTTCAGTTGTTTAGTGATACCATTGACAAGATGGTAAGCTATCTCTCGTGCAAGAAACTTATCAGGAACATAATAAGGTAAGACGTGGGGAGAAGCATAACTCCCGAATACTCTAACATATGTAAACTTCTCTTCTGCAAACCACCTAGCCATAGAAAGAATATCTGCGATAGCCTCTTTAGAAACCCTAGGAGCCCTTTAATTAAATATCATTTGGGGCATAGGCAATATGAATCCATAACAAATTTTATAGAAATGTAGGTGGAAATATGAATTCGAGAGGTCTCTGTAGTAAATGTGTATTGGGGTAGGGTCTTGGGCAGTCCATTTCCATCCCATGGTAGGAAAAATAGAATTAAAATAGATGGAATCCATGAAATAGACAGACATATAAAAGGTAGGTGTCTCTCTAGATGAAGCACTCCTCTTATTCCTATATTTAGTAATGTGTTTAGCTAAACTATCAGATATGAAGTTTTCCCAATTCATAATTGATGAATTGACGATTGCGTCAATCAATGGAACCCATTCTATTGAAAACCTAGTGGTATCAGGTTTGGAAAATAATCTACACAACATACTGACAACATAACAATAAGGGGAAGGAATTTGGTCAATTGGGTACGTACCGAGTTTATCTTGCTTCAACTTTCCCTAGTCATCCTTCCATTCTTTGATGACTTTCATGAGATCTGGATGCTCTGTTCTAAAGCTTTTTAGAAAATATTTGTCATATTTTTGCTGCGGGGAGGGTAGATGATACATTGATTTTAAGTCTTCTGCCCCGAAAGATCCCAAGTCTTCTCCCTTTGAATCTTTGAATTTCCTTTCATCTATGCTTAAGTGGTCAATTACCCACTTAACCATATCTGTGTAAGGGAGAATTTTCGGTCTCGCTGCTACCTTGTGGACGAATGAACATGTAACATCAAAGTAGGTTGCGTCTGAAGTAGGTGTCGTGCCTGTTGTGGAGATTTTGGTTATTACTCTTGGTTTATGCTCTTCAAACAATTTATACATTGTTTCCCATGAGGAACTTCCAAATTACTTGTTGTAGGTAGAGTCTGAGAATAAGGGAGACATCTACGAGTCTTCAGTAGGTAGAGCTTGAGAAATATCATTGTCCTTCTTGCTCATTTCGTCTTCCTTGATTCATTAAATGATTTCCTGAGAACAAGGGGAGTATTTAAAAATATAGAGAAGAGAGAGTAAAATCCGTTGTTTATATTAAACATGCGTGAATAGATATGAATATTTTCAAATATAACAATAGTCATCAATAGTAATTTCGAAGTCAGATCTCTTACACCATCACGTGAAATTCATATCAATCAACTTAAAGCCGTTATATCTCGAATTTTGTTTTGATATGACATAAGCCATTTCTCATGCTCAAGAAATTAAATGCTGTGACTTCGCATGTTGCCATATATAAATTTTACTGTTTGTAATGTTTACTGCTAAATGTTGGAAAATGCGATGTGCGCAAACCGCACATCGCAACTTCTATGTGATAATAGATTTGTTTTACGGTTAAGTTATGCGAAATGCGAAATGCACATTCGAAAACCATGCTGACGCGCTAAACGGATTTTAAAGATTTATCTTTGATGTTTTGTTGACTTGTAGGGTCCGCGCAATCGCACTTGTATATAATTACCTTATGAGATCATTTTTTAAATAAGGTGTGATGCAATAAAGAGTTTATAATGATAATTGAAGTTTTTCCAAGCTTTTTTAAAGCATATCTTCGAAAAAGGTTAGCGCACTTTGCAGTTCACGTAGCTTAGCGGATTTGTCAGTCATTCTAAGTTATAAGCTATGTGTTTTGTGACGCGCTTTAAGAAATAAAGTGGAAAACTTAAAAGAAAGCATTTATTTCCTAATTTTTTGTTTTAAAACTAAAAATAAATTTCATATTTATTTCTAAAGGGTCCCCATTTATAAGAATAATTGGGGGGGGGGGGTGTTGTATATCACAACATAACTCCATGTAATTCCTCTTTACTTAGTTTTTCCAAATTAGCACTGTACTCTAAGACCGATACCTTTGGGTTGAATCTCCCTCGTAATGTTCTAATAATATTTCGTATAATAGTCTTCTCATCAACAGGCTCTCCCAATCCTTCCAGAGTGTTGGTTATTCATTAACGTGTTGGAAGTATGCAACAATGTTGTTTTTTTCTTTCATTCCGATTTGCTCAAATTTTGCTCTGTAGATTTGAAGCTTTGCTTCTTTGACATTTGAGTCACCTGCATATATATTATCAAGCTTGTCCCATACCTTTTTGTTGGTTTTACAACCCAACACCTTATGATAAGAAGATTCAATAAGTCCACTGATAATAATATTCTTTTCTTTTGCACCATTTACCAAATTCTTCTTATCTTGTTCATCTGCGGTTGGTGTAAATCCATTTTGAAAAGTGTCCCATACTTCGTAACCTTGCGCCAGGAGATATACCTCCATTTTTCCTTTCCAGAGTGCATAATTATTTTCATTGAATAGAGGTACACCATTCTTGTTATGCTCCATGACCTCCTTCCAGCTGTTAAAATGTTATTGAAGGAACCAAGCTCTAATACCAATTGTTGGAAATACTGAGAGAGGGGGTGAATCAATGTTCCTTTCAATTAGTATTATTATCAATATTTTAGAGCATTATTTAATCTTCAATTATTATTGGTGTTTGTACAATGATATCAGTAAATAAAAGGAAAACAAATGCACATAGTTTTTAAGGTGGAAACCCCCTCTGGAACAAAAAACACCTGATTGTTTTTATAATAATTCTTTAATATTCAAATCCAATCGAAAAGAAAGCTCCAACTTCCTAGAATCTAGAAAAGAATTCTTCTCCATCTCCCACTGGATGGACGCTCCAATGCCCGAGATTCTTCAATAGTCAACTGAATGGATGCCTCAACACCCAATGAGCTACAACTCACCCTAGCACCACCCTACCACCCTGAATTGTCACAGGCTTGAACTCGTTGGTGACTTCATGCGCCAGGCTAGCACCAGCCTACCACCCTATAGAAGAATAAAAGAGAATGGACTCTCGTACCAGGGAAAATGGTCCACTTTACAATGATATAGAATGATGTAGAAGAAGAAGACACACTAGACCATAACCCCAACTATGACACAACCACCTAATGGTGATCCTAGACCTCCCGATGGTGCCTCTTCAATTCTTGGCAGATAGACACTTGTAAAAATTTTTACAATGATGCTTTTTCAATGACTCAGTACAATAATACCTTTACAATGACTATATGCAGTGTTGCCCACTTGAAGACTTCATGTGGTGAACTTCTTGCTGTTGTTCTTCACCTTGATTGCTGCTCTTGTCATGCTACCCTTTCTCAATCTTCAGAACATTAGATCATGCATTGAGTATTTTCTTGATGAATATATAATACCTACAAAAATACTTCAAGGAAATACCCATGACACGATGATAGAAAAACTTACCTCATCCTGCAGAGCATATATTAGTGCTAAGAAAAAAAAAATTAGAATAAAAAAGAAACTAATGTAATTAAGAGTTGAACATGCATATAAAAAATATACTTACCTGGAGCTTACTTCTACTGCATCATTTTGCTACACCTTTCTTTGATTTTCTTCCCTAGAAAGTTCTGTCCTTTGGAGCCCTTGACAACACATGATCTAGATTTTTCTTGCATTCTAGGAGCTTGATATCGAATCCGATGTATATCTATTATTTCAAATCCCCAATATGTTATTTTCGATTCTTTAGTATCCCTATGATTATTCTTTCTAATGCCATAGGTCTGACCCAATTTGAATTCTTTAAGACAAAGTTATGCCCAATCTCTCACAATGACCTAATTATGGACTAGTTCATTAAAGCGAACTTGTATGGAGTGCCATGTGTCATTGTTTCCTCATTCAGTTCTGAAATTGACAAAGAAAACTACAATCCGTGCACTATTTTCCACTTTTTACAAAATTCCAATCCGATGCTCAGAAAGAGAGTCATGACAATTTTCCCAAGGTCACCTCTTTGAGATGAAGTTTAGGAGCCTGCAAAAACCCTAACTTCCACAGATCATATCTCTGAAAATATTGTGAACCATGATCTAAAATTTTTACACGAGCTTCCTCAGAATTGCAGCTTTGCGTGATAAAAATTTCAGATTCTGAACCTTCGTATAAAAAAAATTATAGGGAAAATTCCATGATCACCTGTTTCAAGTAGCGAAATCCCTACATGAGGAGGATATGAGGATCACAATTTTTATAAATTCTTAGGTTGAGAGGGTCTTAAACAAGTGGAAGTGGGAGGGATTTTAGGAGCTTAAAAATTATTAATTATTGACTGTTCAATGACCACAACCAATGATTAGTGTCCTTCCACAACCCCATGGGGTTTTAGCCCACTAACTAGGGTTACTAACTTCAAACATGAATATCTCTCAAACCGTGAAGAGTTACCTGGCGAGCCATATATCAACAGAAACATATTGACAAGTAGAAACCATAAAAAATATCCTTGACTCACAATATAGTAATTTGGTAGGTCAAAATTCCCATGCAAGATCAGGGTAGCGCCTGGTGCTGCTTGGGTTGACATCAATGACAAACACTGATCAACAAATATTTTCCAAATGATCCTTAGAACCTAGTATTAGTATCTAAATAAAAGGTGATAACTGCCAATACCAAAATAAATCTCAAGGAAATCATGGCGTAAAATGTTTCTTTTTCTACAACGTCGCAAGACAACTCTAAATATTTTTTGAATGAGAATGTATGATTAAGGAGAGGCTAGCTGCAGTGAAGGAACATGTGGAATACCTTGTTGTGGAAAATCAATAGGTCATCTTTTCAAAAATTCAACACCACAGAATGACAGTCAACCATGCAGGAGGAAATAGGGCCAGTGGAGGACACCATGACATGGTTATATAATGAGATGATACTCCTATAGCAAGTGGTGGCTCCTCTTGTTGGAATTCACAAGAAAGCACAAGAATTCTTGAAGCTCCTGAAAGTGGTAAGTAGAGTAGTTAATCAACTTTAGGAATGGTCTGCCAAGTATCCATATGCTCCACCATAGTTGGTTAGAAAGGAAAAGATTATTGCCGAAATGGACTAGGTGTAGCTGAGAATCCACTATTAGAATTATAACCATCTTGGATAACATGCAACTAACACTATTTCCGCATATAATCATCTGCATAATGGTTCGAGTCTTTAGCATAGAAACATTGGATGCCTTCAGTAGGATAACTTGACGAAATCAAAGGTAGAAAAACCATGTTACAAGAGATAAGACAATACATAAAAAAATTCAAGCAAGCCTCAAAATAAGATGGCCTGGAGATCACCAAAGACATTACTCTACAATATGCCATTGCACCAATCAAAGATCACATGAAACTATCATGGTTTTGGAATAATGTACAATCAAGCTTCAAGACCATACTAAGAGAGTCCCTGGAGGTGAAGATGCAATATGCATATGACTTTCCAGTTTCGGTCAAAGTCTTCTCTACGAAGTTTAGAGCATGACACACTTACATCACCAATGAGCTCCATGAGGAAGAAATTTTTTGTCAATTTGATAAGAATTTTCCTATAATCACTTTTGTCTCATATGTAATTTTTCATTTGTAATAAGTTGTATGTAATGAACTCCAAGGAACACTTGTGGAATGTGAAAATCCACATATGGAATGTAAAGGATCATGTATAATATATGAAAATTCATAGGAGTTGAAGAGTCATGAGGAAGCCCGAAGGTCATTGTAATTTGTTATAAATAGCTCCTCATAACTCAAGCTAAGGGCTTGGATTATTGGAGTCTTGCCTTGGCTTCTCTTGTAGTACATAATAGATAGATTATTATTTGGAGAAGCAAGTTGTGGCTTCATGTTCCACAACTGGATCTAGTTTTTAATCTATGTAACAATGTACTTGGGATATTTCATTCATAATCAAAAGCTCTATTAGCCAACACTTCTTCATACATGTGTCATGGATGTAGTAAGACTATTATTGTTATGTTTATGGTAAATGTTGGTTTAATTACATACTAAGTCTAATGAACCATGTTAGGACCCTATAATACTAGTGTATCTCCTTATTTTTATCATTGTGCGCATGTAGTCCCCATATTGTTATTGTTGCACCCTTACATTGTTATTGTTATGTCTGATATGATTATATTATGACCTCTTAGACACCTATATATAGAAAGGAGGTTTTTTCATTTGAATTATCCAAGAATTGTTTATTTATGTAATGTAAAGGAGGTTTCCCCCTCGAAATGTATAATTTTTAAGTTGATGATCCATATTTTATTCTATTTTGTGAGCTGACTGCATAAAATTTGGTATCAGAGCATTGAACTATTCAATAAATATTCCCCCATGGTTAACTTGATATTATGGCACTAATATTGGTACGATGGCATACATTGGATATTCCCGCATCTTCCCGAGTGCACCCAGTTTTCCATGTTTCATGCTTAACTAAGGTTATAGGTGACAAGCTCCCAGTTCAAACAATATTGCTAGAAATTGACGAGGAAGGAAAAATAATTTTGGAACCTTAAAAATTCATGGAAATAAGAACTCGATAGATATGAAATCGATCAATTTCAGAGTATCTCATCAAGAGGAAGAACCTACCTGCTAAAGATTCCACATGGGAGGATGAGAATTTTATACAAAAGCATCCAGAACTACTCAAGCGGTTAGGAAAACACTTTTTTGAAGGAGAGGGGCATGTTAGGTCCCTATAATACTATTATGTCCCCTTATTGGTATTGTTGTGCCCATGTAATCCCCATATTGTTATTATTGTGCCCCATAGAAGTCCACTATTGTTATTGTTGTGCCCTTATATTATTATTGTTATGTCGGCTTTGATTATATTGTGACCCCTTAGACTCCTATATATAGAAAGGAGGTTTTTTCATTTGAATCATCTAAGAATTGTTCATTTATGTAATGTAAAGGAGGTTTCCCCCTCGAAGTGGATAATTTTTAAGTCATTGATCTATATTTTCTTCTATTTTGTGAGTTGGTTGCATAACAAACAATTTCGTTACTTAGATATGGTTATTATTGAATAGGTGTTGTTATGTTTTTCATGATTGTTTTTTATTATGTGGAAAAATATGCAGATAATAAATAAGCATTTCTCTTCATTCCCAGGTCCCGCTTTAGGATAGTATTATTACTTTCCTAACCATAGGCTCATTCTATTTTACCAACCATGGAAGTTCCCTGTGCACCTTACGTATGGTGTCTCACAAAGATTACATAATTGCTGCCCCAAAGAGGTGACATGATCTCTTATGTATGTGTTGTAACCTAGGTACATCTTTGAAACCTTTGAAAATGGTGTCCAAACCATACAGTGAGATGGGAATCATACACCAAACAATATGAGGCCTAATTGGGACTTTACATGAGGGAGATCCCATTACATGTTGGTGACATCCAACACCGTCAACATTTTGGTGCTAGAAAGAGGGAAAAATGATAATCTGAGCCCTTGAAGTCAGTTTGAATATCTCACCTTTAATGGCTTCATCCTAGATCATAATCCCAAGGTGTTTTTCCGAAGCTTTATATATTTTGATCCCCACATAATTTTTACATAACTTGTGGCATTTGAAATTTGATGGAAAGGGTACAAAAACCCTCCTTGATTATGTAATTGAGTTTGTTCATTTTTTTTTTTAATTGGAGTTTATTCTGAAGAAATCCTCGCTAGGTTGTTCACCTTTACATTGGATGGTCGTGCTAAGCATGGTGCTATTCTTTACCCACTGCCTCTATCTCATCTTTTAAGCATTTGGTTAACGAGCTTCGTCGTGTCTTTGTAAAATATGAATATGAAGATGTTCTTAATGAAATCGATCAACTTAGAATGGAATTGAATGAATCCCTTGAACAATTTTCTCACTGGTTCCTTCATTTTTGTTATGAATTTCCAGATGAGGATGTGGACCGACAATTTTTGGATGAAAAGTTTTGTTTCTTAGTCAGGGTGTCAAGAAACTATTTTGAATAAGATTCATCATGTTCTTATGTTCAAAAGGAACTTCAAAATTCTGAAGAAGAACCTGATATTCCTTTTGTCATTTTCCACCTCCTTTTGATGTTTCGTGTTTTGAACCTGAACCGATCAGTAAATTGAAAGATCAATTTGTTGGTGATGAATTAATTTTTCTTTCAAATATTTCCCTTGATGATTATTTGCTTCATTATACTAGTAAACCATCTTCGAATATTGATATTTCTCTTGTCATCCCTCAACCTGTTAATCAAGATGAATCCTTGGACAATCATGACCCTAATGATTTCTTTTTTTCTAAATTTTATGGCGATGACTGTTCAAGTCTCATGGATGAGTATTTGTTCCCGCAAGAAGATTCAGATTTACAAAAGTTTCAAATGGATTATGATGCGATCATAGGAGTTTTTCTTTCACGTATATCTCCTTTTAATAAAGAAGATGGAATGCTTATCATTGAGGATTTTTGTGGTTATCTCAAAAATCTATTTGATCAACCTCAATTCTATTATGAATCTCATGGTTTGAATGATGAATCTTTTTTGGATAAGCAACTGATAGTGCTTTCCCAGTCTAATTTTCAATCTTTTCAAAATTCAAAGTGAAGTCATCTGAGTAGGACACTTCAACCTACGCTGATGGTTATGTCAGGTTCCTATCACTTGGAAAATATTTGTGATTTTGGTTAGTTTAAGGTTGTAATATTCCACTTTTAGCATGCAACTAAATGGAATATTATTTTTTGTTTTTTGCACTTAGGAGATGAATAAATGGGTAAGGAGGCTCATACATTTGAAAAATATGAATAATATCCATCTTATGTATGAAATGGGATCATCAGTGAAGTTGGATTTCACACTCCCATGTGTGAAAGGGGACATTTTCATGAAGACAAGGTCAAGTTTGACCAAGTCAAACATCGCAGTGATAGGAGGTGGAGATCATCTTGTGGGACATCGCAGTGAAAGAGGAGGGAAGTTTCCTTGATGGAGGAAACCATAATGAGTGGGATCCATGGAGAGGGAGCTTACATTTTTTTTAAAGAAGGGCAAGGCAACTATTGTCATTCAGGTTGATGATTATTGATTTTCATGTCTGTTTAGACTTGGAGCATCTTCTTGCTGTTTAACAGAGTTGCGGTGCTGTTTAGCACAAGGAATTCCTATTTAGGATTCCTTCTCCTTCTTGAGAGGCCTCTTGAGGGATTGCACTTCATTTATCCACATTCAAGCTCAAGGCCAAGACATCTCCTTCAACTACAATGTTATTTCTGCTCAAGTATAACGTTGTGTTGTAGGGTGTTGCAGTTGAGGTTCCACAACACCATTCCTTGGCTTGTTTTTCAGAGGAGGAAGCCTTATTTCCTTTGGGGGATCAGTAAGGAAGGATTCAGAGCATATTTCAGATCTTGGCACTTGGCCAACACATTCTAATCCACCTACAGTGTAGTATCTCTCAATGACTACGTTATTTTCAGAGTACAATTGCAGTGAGGGTTTGCAGTGTTGATTGGAGGGTGAGATCTTCAGTGATAGGATCAACCTTTCACTTGGAAGATCCATTGGAGGAGGTATATTCATATTTTGCATCATCTTCAGCCATCTCCATTAGTTCTAGTTCTTGAGTTGTAGCTGCTACTGCAACTCTGACATTTTTGCAGTTTTGCCATCTTGTGTATATTCAGCCAATCCTTCTAAGGATTTTTGTATTATTGTTTCCAGGGGTTGATATATTGCTCCCCCATCTATTTTGAGCTACACATTTCTATATCCATGTATTGACATCATTTTTTAGTAGCTCTCCATAATAGACTGCGCGATCATAGCCTGGGTTTATATATATATATATATATATATATATAGCAATGTTCTTCATTTTCTTGTACATGTGTTGTTGATGCTGGCATTGCCTTTCTTGAGTGATTGTTTCCTCAAGGATTTGTACTCTCTTTACTGCTATAAAATCACTTGTTGGCTATCTACATCTTCATGTATTCAGGCTCATAAAAATAACGATGTTGCTCTATTTCTTGTTCATACATTGCCGCAGTCCCTTCATTGGGCACTTTTCCAAGACAACTAGGCGTAGGAGATCTGTTTAACCCACCTAGAGTGATTTGTTTGGAGCCTCCTCTTGGATTTCGGTCTTAGATACATTGATATAAGGGATCCAGGTCTTGGTTTCAAATCCTGTAGCAGCCATTCCTAAAAAATGCATTTTTCAGGCATGCCTTGCTGAGTAGTCCCTGTTTGGGATATTACAGTAGTATTAGAGCATCTTTCTTGGCTCAGCCTGTGAGTCTCAGCCAAAGAAGATAGAAGAAGATCAAAATTATGAATAAGATGAGATTACTCTCAACATTTTTCAGAACTAAGAAAATCCTCTCCAAAGAGGAGGAGAAAAAGGAAGAGCAAGGACCATGCACTTCCTATTCTCATGAAGAAGAAGAAGAAAAGCATGAAAGATACTTGGATCATCAGGTTCTAAGGCAATACCTAGGTGAATAAAAATCCCAATCTAGAGCTTTCAAAGAGACTCTATCTCTCCCACAGTTTATTCAGTGGAAGGAGGAGAGGAGGCCCTGTAGCAACAGGGAGATCAAAGGCAATAGATTCCTATTGTCTACCTTTGATGGGTCAACTACAACAAGAGCTTGGGCAAGGGAGCTTGAGGCATTCTTCCTACTACATCTAGTGGTAGAGAGGGAGGCAGTAGAAGTTGCAGCGCTGCACTTGGAGGGTGAAACCAATGTCCGGTGGTTCAGCCACTTGAGCCATACAAGGGTGAAAACTTTTGCAAAATTCACTCAAAAGTTGATCAAAACCTTTGATGGATAAAGAACAAAGGAGAAAGAGCTCACACCATCATGGGAGGAGACTTGTACCAATGCTATCACAACCTTCTACATCTACAAATGAGGCAGCCATTGCATTGGAGGAGAAAACTATTGTCGCCATACAAGAAGATCCCAAATTCCACCAAGATATGATTGAAGTTCCACCTTATATTTTAGCAAATCATTTAGAGGATTGTGGAAATTCATTTATTAATGACCAAGAATCAACACACATTGCTGATCTAGAGCAACATGATTGCACTGCACTGTGAAAATGGTTCAAGGAGGAGATGAACCATCATCCTCATACATCTCTGTTGAGTTTCACACTGCCCTTGAGGTTGGACTGTGAACTTTTGGAGGATGAAAAAAACCATGAAACTCCTATGAAAAACTATGAAACCATCCTTGAGTTGGAGTATGAGATAGCCACTACATCGTTGGAGAGATTAACAACACTGTCAAACAATGGTGGAGAGGAGATTTTATCTTCATCATATTTGGATCCTTGTGGATTCAACATACTCATGGGTGAGAGATCTTCTTTAGGAGGTCTCCAAAGAGCTGCATTTCAAACTTTCATGAAATGCAAAGGGAGAGATTTGGTTTGGGAGAAGGGTAGCCCTCATGAGAGGACTACCAAGGGAAAGGAAAGGAGGAGACATCCACAAGTGATTGAGTGGATGTGGTTGATGAGCAAGAAGTTGGAAAGCTACTTGCAATTATATGACACTGGGCAGCAAGAGGCTTGGCTGCACTAGCTCCTCTTGAAGGAGTTTGGCCATCACTTGGCATTTCCTATTCCTAAGGGGATGGGGATGGAGAAGAGGTGGTAGGACGCTTGCATCATTGGGAAGCAAGGATTATAGATGCATGGTGTTGATGTGGCATTCATATCATTCATTGTGTCTTCATTACATGGGTTGTATGATGGGAGCATAAGGAGGCAGTGAGCACTTTGGTTGCTTGAGTTGTACTTGAGAGAGCAAGGGAAAATTTTCTCTCACATGTTGTGTGATGTTGAAGGAGTAAAAGAGAGCACTCTCATGGTGCAAAGGGGCTACTCCTTTACTTTAGATGATCAGGAATCACCTCCATCTTGGAAGGTATTCCATATTTGCAGCAACATTACTAGAGGAGTCTTTGACAAGGAGCATGTCAAAGAACAGAGCTTTGTATTAACAAGAGCTTATTTGCATGAGCTCACAACGCTGTCACTTTGGAGCAGGGACTTATGGAGGGAGTGTCCCCAGGATCAATTCACATTGGATGCACTTGGTAAACAAGGAGGAGGTGAGAATGATGGGGTAGTGGATGGAGACATCTATTACTATGATATGTTCTTCTTGACTTGGGCTCCCAAGCATGAGAAGAAGGATCTTTAGGAAGCACATGGTTCATTCCTCTTCATAGAAGCATGTCAAATCATTATGGAGGACTCATTAATGGATCCATGTATCATCTTACTTCCAACATATGGTAAGAGATTTGTTTTTGCATTTATTGATTTGCATACTCTTACCATTACTATACAGTGCATTGCTCCACAAGAGGGCAAGCTTTTCACATTGCTCCCTGATCAATGTTGGGCCAAACTATATGATGGAGGCAGCCAGATTTTATGTGGCCTTGGGCAAAATTTTTCTCATTACATGTATGTTCAGTTGTTATATCCAACTATTTTCCATATTATGACATACATGATTAACTATGCATCAAAAAACATTTTTCCTTGTAATTTCCTGAAGCAACAGTTTGTAAAATTGCGTTGTACATACTTGGGAGACTGTTGGTGTCTTCAAGAACCACATGAAGCCATCAATATGTCCTTCATTTTGATACTGATCATGATTTAATTTTCTGATATTGTTCCTATTCTTGTTGAAAGCCTGATTGAGAGATTGACACATGAGTTGGATGTGTCCTTGAGGGAAGAAGATTCCCACATTTTCTACTTTGCATGTTCTAATGGGAGCATGAGAAGAGATATGGCCACCACAGCCACATATTTGTTTTCTTTTGAGGTGGGTCATGAGTTTGATAGCTATCCATTGTATAACCAAGGGCAAGTGTTTGATTATGTATTGTTGACACATTCATCCATTTACTATTCATTAGTAGATGTGATGATTTTTGTATATTACTTGCCATGCTATTTTATGAAGTTGCAGTGGATGAGACTGCGTTGCTTCCTCTTGAGACATTGTTTGTATCATGCATCATCATGTAAAACCTTCAAAAAAATTCTAAATTGGATACTTTATTATGACCATGTCCTATTCATCATGGATGAAATTTTTTGGGCCAGCATGTTCTTCAATGTTGGAGGGGAGATCCATGGAGGATTTTTCTTCATTTTTCCACTTAAGGGAAATACCATTTCAGCCCAAGATCAGTACACACTCTACACTTATCTTAAGTGGAGAGGAGGATAGTGTGGGGTAGGCTATGATGCTTACCATATTCATATTTTCAGCCCACTTTCATTTCTGGAGCTCAAGGTGGAAGGAGATTTCCATGAGTTGCCATGTGGGGAGGTAACTCACTTTGTATGGATGATTGCTTGGGGATGGGAGATTCATATGGGGATGGTAAATCCAAATGTATATCAGATATCATGCCTCAAGAAGGCCCATAGATATCCCATTGTTTCCTCCATAGATGTCTATTTCTTACATGATATCTATTTGGGATGCTCACCAAAAGTTAGTTTGCATATGTTGGAGGGACAACTTGGAGATATATTGATGAGACAACATCTTGATCCTTGGAGGATTTTATCTTATGAGGATGCTAAAAGGGGAGGAGGGGATACTTCTCAATTCTATCCTTGTAGTTTCTTTAGGACAAGCAACATTTGGGAGGGGAGGACTGTAATATTCCACTTTTAGCATGCAGCTAAATGGAATATTAATTTTTGCTATTTCCACTTAGGAGATGAATAAATGGGTAAGGAGGCCCATAAATTTCAGAAATAGGAATAAGATACCTCTTATGTATGAAAGGGGGTCATCACTATATTTGGATTTCACACCCTCATGTGTGAAAGGGGACATTTGCATGAAGACAAGGTCAAGTTTGACCAAGTCAAACAGCACAGTGATAGGAGGTGGAGATCATCTTGTGGGACAACACAATGAAAGAGGAGGGAAGTTTCCTTGATGGAGGAAACCTTAATGAGTGGGACCCATGGAGAGGGAGCTTGAATTTTTTTAAAAGGAGGGAAATGCAACTATTGTCATTCAAGTTGATGATTATTGATTTTCATGTCTGTTTAGACTTGGAGCATCTTCTTGCTAAAAATACCCATATAAAATATTTCCCTACCCTTATGGTTGATAAATAATATTTATTTATTACCATATACTAAAAATATATGAAAAAGGGTTTTTAACATATAGTTTTATATGTTCAAAATGAAAAATAAATGAACCCGAAAAGTTTTAATTCAAAACAAAAACTTCAAAAAATCCCCAAATCTTCTGTGACCCATTCCCTTGGAAATTTAATTTCCCCCTGACACTTTAACCACGGTTAAAAAACTCTTAACCCTACCGCAACCCCAACTTTCATTAGACCACGGGATTAATTAATCATCAGGATTAATTAATAACCATTTGTTCCGCCAATCAAACGCCCCCCGGGACATTTAATTTAAGTTAATCATGTTTTAAAACCCCGTCGGGCCCGCACGTTAATACTCTGCCAATTCCACGTCCCCTCCACCGTCAGATCGCCCTCCCGAAGATCAATGGCCCAGGATCATTCCGCTGGCCGTCTTGCGTCCGAAAGTTAACGAGCGGGGGCACGGTCGTTTTGAAATAGTCCTCCGACCACGTGTCAAACGATTAATGGAATCGCTGCCCCCGCGCTGAATACCACCATCTCCCAAAGAGCGGTGCGGAAATTACTGCTTACCGCCCGGTCTCGGTGACGCGTCCTCCCGTACCGGATGACGTCATCCTTGAAAAAATCAAAATCCCCGTTGACTTGTAAATAAAACAAAAAATCGTGTTTTTCTGTCATTTTCACTGCTGAAAACGACTGCGTCCTCCTCTGAAAAATTTGAAAATTCCGTTGTTTGAGACGCCGCCGACCAAATTGCCGAACGCCATTGCTAAACCAGTGCTCAAGCATCCATCCGCCATTGGCCAGTGCCTGTAAAATTCAAATTTCTCCATTAAACAGGTATTTATTCAAATTCCTGCTGAAACTCTTTGAAAAATCCACTTTCCTGTGTTAAAATTCATGCCAGAGTCTGAAAAAGGGTTAATGTCAGTCTATTCGAGTTCCTGCAAGTAAAATCAAAGCTCCTAGAATCAAAATTGTGCCCGGTCTGTGAAGAAAACCCAGAAACTTCCATTTTGAATACACAAGAACCAAAATGGAAGCTCCGGCAGCCCTGAATGTAACCCCATTGAATGCCCCTCACAGAGAGTTAGAATACTTACCATTAGTGGATAAAGACTTCCAAATGAAAGACTTAGGTTTCAATGAAAGTCCTCTTCGAAATTATTGTCGCTGCAGAGACGATTATTCGAAGGGTCTAGATGTCGTTGGATTGTGGGAATCCAATTTCCCAAGATATCTTATCCCCTCAGTCTATGTTTTCCCAGAAATTATCCACTACTGTCACTCCAACTATGATTCGACTCAAAGGGCAGTGTTGTCTCCTGATCAGAGTATCCTTTTCCCCATCACTCCTCAAGCTATCAATAAAATGCTCCATTTTGAACCTGATCAAGATCTTACTGCTTTGTCCATGGAAGAACTACTTGAAAATTCCACCCAACTGTCCCCAGAAAAATTGAAATGCATTTGCCAGACGTTTATGTTGCCTAAACATCAACCTAAGGGGCCTCCTCCGTATGGTTTTGCTTACTTTAATAATTTAGGCAAACTCATCCTGAATATGATATCCTTTGTCATGGGTTTCAATACAAGTGAATATGTTGATGAAATAACCCTGGTGTTGCTGTCTATCTTTACTCCTGGGCAACCTCCTGCAGTAAAATATGATTTTGCATCCTTCATTTCCAATAAAATCCATGACCAGTTCATGAGGCTAGATAATGAGAAAGTGTTTAAATATTCCTCAGTCATTTACCATCTCCTCATCTATTATCAATCAGAGAAGTTCCCTTTTCCTGTTAAAAAGCTTGATGCCAAGGGAAACCCTAGATCTGTTATATTTTGGTCTGCCATAACTCACTCTTCCTATAATTCTCCCTATTCTTATGCTGAGTTCATTGATCTTTTTGTATATCCTGCAACTACCTTGTTGACAGGAATTCCCCCTCCAAGGCTCAGTAATGAGATTAAGAAGACTTTGCAGCTTTCAAGGACATATAAAGTTGGGGATTGGTATTTATATCAAAATCATTCAGTCATCAGAATATATGGATGTGAATTGCATCCATTCAAATTGCCAAAATATGTGCCTATGAGACTTTTTGCCTTGGAATATTTCAGGCAAATGAATAATTCTGATATGATTCATTTTTGTAGTGTAAAAAAGAAAGCCCAACTCAAGATCAAAAGTCAATTAGGTCCCTTCATATGCAACTCTAGGGACGCTGAGCAAGAAGCAGAAGATATACTACAAAACCGTTACAAGTTAAAAAGGAGTTTCCGTTGGGTACCTTATGATCCATTTGGTTCTATCTGTGATAAAAGAATGAAGAACAAATCATCCCCATACTTTCACAACAGGATTCCTGAAATAGAACAATATGCTAATCAAGATGAGTGGGTGGAAGGAACACTAGTTGAGGAAGATAGTGAAGAAGACAATATGAACAAAATTATGAAAGACCTTGAGAAAAACTTTGACTTAGAATCTTTTGGGCAAGTGCAGGTACCTCATATTGGCACTTCTTCAACAGGAAATCTTCAAAAGGGATTACAGGAAATCAGTTCACCAATTGCAGTTGAATCTAAAGGTAAAGGCAAAGAACCTGAGGTACAGGTCATTGAAACTTTCATTATGTCAGAAAAGCCTCAAACCTCCAAGGCACCAGATCAAACACAGGTTTCCCCTGTTCAAGTTAATTATCCAGAGGTTTCAGAATTACAGACTCCATCTAATATGGAAATAGGCAAGAAAAGGCAGGTTCCAGATCCTACTCCTCCCAAAGAATCTTCAGAGCTACATCAAGATAAAAAGCAGAAATTCAATCCACTCCCAGAAGTGGAAACTATAGATGAAATAATTGATGATGAAAGAGAAGATAGTCAACTAACTGGCACAGTTAATGAAACACACACAGGCCACAAAGGAAAAGCATTGCAAAAACATTTGAGTACTGAAGTATCTTCTTTTAAGCCACCAAAAACAGATACAGGTGATATAAAAAGAACTTTCATTAATATAAAGGCAAAGAATGATCCATTGAGAATGAAGGTATATGATCAATATCTGAAAATGGCTCCACATAATCAGGAAAGATTAATGTCAGCATTTGACATTCAACAAGGCAAAATGATGATGAGCCATTTCAAATCCAAGGTGCCAAAACCCATGACAGCATCTGATTATATTAGGACCAATTTTGAAGTCCTGGCAAAAGACATTCATCCCTTGGACCAGATAGAGTTGCATAAACAAACTGGGGAAATGGTATATTCCACTCTTACTGATAAGGCCATGTCAGCCCTTAGGCTGCAAGATTCTTTAAATAATACAAACACCCAGTTGCAAATTGAGAAGGCCTCTTCTCAAGCAAAAGATAACAGAATAAAGTCTCTGGAAGACATAATCATTAGTTTGGGTCACAACCCCAAAGATATCAAAAGCATTGAGGCACTAATTAAAAAGAAAGATGATGATATTGCTGCACTGAGAAAGCAGCTGAAATTGCCAGCCTCGAGGCATCCCCAGACTCAAGAGGTTTTGAAGGAAAATTCACAAGAAGAAATGATGGAGTTGCTCTTAAGAATGACTGAGCAACTGAGTGAAACAGAGAAAGAATTGGAACATGCATTAAAAGAAAAACAGGCTATCATGCAAACATCTACAACAGAGATCACTACAGGTACCACAACAGCAGATCAACAAATGGAGTCACCACAGGTAAACACTTCCAGTTTAAGTTCTGATGAATTGATAAAACAAATGGAAAGTTTAAAACTCAGAGTCACAGAACTTCAAACCACAAAATTCCAGTTAGTGAATTTGGAGCAGAAATATGATATGTCTAAAAAGAATGTTGCTGATAATACCAGGGAAATTAAAAGGCTGGAAAAATTGGTTAAGGCTTTAGAAAAAGATCTTTCATTAGAGAAGCCTTTGAGAGAAATAAATGAAATTCTTTGGGATAATATAATTGAAGCAATAAAAAGTATTTGGTCCTTTGTTCAAACAATCTTTGAACAAAATGAATTGATCAAGGTAGCTCAGGAAGAAATAGACAAAACAAGAGATGAATTAAGGGGCAGACCTGAACAAGCCAATCAACTTATACAGTTTTTGAACACCCAGACTAGGCAACAGCTTTCAGAGCTTGGAATTGATGACAGGACAGGAACTATTTTAGAAATAAAAAGAGTTTTTACCAAAAGAACTCTTATGCAAAATTTGGAAAGGAAATGCTCAGATATTCTGGAAGAAATTAATGCTTTCAAAGGAAAATTTCAGGTTTTATTGGACAATGGGTTACCCAGTCCTATGCTCTCAGAGGACAAGATAATGGACCCGGAAACCTATGTTACTAAAATAGATATCCATGCTCATAACGTAACTGCTCATTCTATCAGTTCGTCAGAAGCAACATTGCCAACAGGGAGGAATCTCTACGACAAGTTAAAGAATTTGTTTCATCTTGAGCATGAAATAAAGTATTTGTTCCCTAGTCGGCCCACCTTTTACAGATACACAGAGGCCGATGAGACATTGAGAAAACTTAAAAGAACCATAATAGCAGAAGAGCAATGGTGGGAAGACTTATTGGAAATTTTGTAAAATTTATCTTCAGGCAGAGAATTTTGTCTTTTACTATCATGTAAAGGATAAATAATGAGCACAGGTTAAAGAGTATCAGTTGGACAGTTGAAAGAGTATCAGTAGAAACGAAGAGTATCAGGCAAGCAAAAGAATTACTCAAAGGGACAGCATCGAGCCCTATTATAGCACCTGCCTCCAGCACATCCTCAAAAGGAGGAAACAACAAATCAGCAATTACTTTTTGTCCTATCTACGAGACCATTTGTCTCCTTTTTATTGTAACTTATTCATTAGTCACCCTAGATTATTGGCTAGGTTAGTGTAAGATATTTTCAATCATTTTTTGTATAAATAAACCCTCAAAGAGAGTATTGAGGGTGGATTCTACTACTTTGCTGTGACATTGATGTTTTTGGAATAAAAGTGCTTTGGAGAAATTTATTTGTGGCTTGCTGGATGATACTTTGAAGCTCAGGACTTTTTGTAGGATTCATGTGTCGGACTCTAGTTCAATAAGTCTTTCTATCCTATGTCTTAAGTTTTATATCTGTTTATATTATCATTGTGTCCATTTCTGAATAATTGACATAAAAGAATAAATCAGAATTTACTTGTTTGTACTCTGATTTCAGTTGTGATTATTCTAAATGTTTTCCTCTAAATTGGTTATAAGCAACGAATTCTTAATTGCTCTTGCTTCGCTAATTTAAACATATTGATTACTATAGTAAATAATTCTTCACTGCTCTTTATTTGTAATCATTCCATTTCTTTATTTTGAACATGTTGAAAGATTCTTGAGTGCCTTTCATCCCTTCAAAACCCATTCCATCCACTTTAATTCCTAAAATTGTTCTCTGTTTGGCTATCTTGCCCTGCAAAGCCATCTTGTGTGTAGAATATTTATCCAGTAAAGCCATCCTTTGACTCCATAGCCCAATGGCCTGAAAATATTCAACCTTGCCCTTAGTTGGCGAATTCCACCGTTTTCAAACAAACTCTTGGATTTATAACTAGCCTAAAACTTTCTAAGAACAAAGATAAATTATAAAGAGAGAGCCCTCTCTGGATGCAGATTGGCTAGATTCTGCATCCGAAGGTTGGTTTGTGGTTACCTCGGGTATACTTTCCTTTTCCACAACTTCAAGGAAAACCTGAGTGATAACATAGTGGCGACCATACTGGGGAACTGAATCATTTTTATTGTTAATATTGTTCACTTATAAGCTATAGACAGAGTCTGAAGATCAACCAGGTAGCCTTTGAAATGCTTTTGCCTTGCAACTGCATAGTAAATAAATGTTGCTTCAGTCTATCTCTGATTTAGCTTATACTTTGAACCTTAGTTTCAAATGTTTAATCAGACTCTCTAGTTCAATAAAATCTTTGAGAAAATTTTAATCATAAATCATTATTTCTTGAAGAATTTGTAGAAGTTGTATTTTCATTTCAATTAAAACTAAAAAATCCAAAAACATATATCATCTAGGAAAACTGGCTTCAGAAAGGATTCGTCATACTAGGTCAAATCCTGACCCCAATCCACCACCGATATTTGAAAATCCGAATCTGATTCCTAGGATTCTTAGAAGACAAGGAAGCCAAGAAAGTTCTGAAAGAGGAAGTCAAGAGAGTTCTGGAAGTTCCAGACCTCTTTCTAGATCACATTCCTGTCCTGTGAAGATTATATATTTTGACGAAATTCCTTTTGATGAGCGATTTGAAACATCCTTATTTGTAAATTTTTCTGAAACTGAATTATCCAGATTAGTTCCAGATCCATTGTTTTTTGAAGATTTTCAATTCAGATTTGTTTAATATCACCTTGACAGACAGTTACAAAACTCCATTCAATCTGAACAAACCTTTGAAGAAAGTTCAAACATCTCTGTAATTACCGAAGCTTCCCCAAGTTCAGTTACTTTTTCTCAAGCTTTTCAAACACCAGTCACCCCTTCTACTCCTCCGCCTAGACCACCCTCACCTATTATTCCATTAAACCTTCCAATGGCCAATAGATATGCTCCGTTATAGTTGCTAGCCAACCCTGCTGCCTTGCCTCAAGATTATCAGAGTAAGATCACACCTTTTGATGGATCAGGTACTTATACAGCTCAACAACATACCAAAAGGATGACTGATTACTTTGAATTCTATGAAATTGACACTGATGATGTCCGAATGAGAATTTTTGTTCAGAGTCTTACTGGAGAAGTTAGGACATGGTTTAGGGCCCTTGCTCCAAACAGTATTGCTGATTTACCAGCTTTGTATAGGGCATTTCTGAATAGATGGGAGAAAAAGAAAGACCCTCTTCAGATCTTATCAGAATTTTAAAAATTAAGGAGAAGACCTAATGAAACAGTGCAAGATTACATAATAAGATTCAACGAAGCATATAACGCTGTTCCCCAGAACCTCAGACCCCCTCCTGACTCTGTATTAGTCAAATTCCTAGATGGTTTTGACTCTGACATAGCCTATTCACTCAGGGAAAGAGCTCCCCAAACCCTAGAAGAAATGCAAAGCATAGTGGTTAGTGTAGAAGCAAATCTTATAGAAAAACGAGCCAGAGCTAGGGAAGAAAGAAGAATGCCTATGAATGAAGAACCTTCAGCTTTTGAAAGAAAGCTGGATGCAATCATTAAAGGTATGGAAAGATTAGGAGATAGAGTGGAGACAATCGAAAGAAAGTCTACTGGTGATAATCAAAATGTTGTGAGAAACCCAAACTTTAGAAGAAATCAGAACCAAAATATTGGGAAGAATGTCCCTGACAAAAATATCAGGCCACCTTTCCAAGAAAATTTTGTTGAAGGTTCAACTTCTGAAGAACCTACAGAGGATGTGGAAATAAACAATGTAACTGAGGACAAAAATGAACCAGAAGTTTTCCTATCTCAGGATGATCAGGAGAATCACATCCTTGAAACATTCCAAACTCATTCAGGAGAAACTTTTGATTTTAAGGAAGGCTATGACACAACAATTTATGAGGTTCATAAACAGTACAATTTGAGAAGCAGACGGATTGATGTGCCAGAGAATAGCAAACAGAAAAATGCAAAACAAAATGTCAAAGGTAAAGTTAACATTCCCCCTGTACAAAACATTCCCCAAGTACAAATTCTGTCTAGGATAACTCCCAACCCTTCAAATCCAATAATTGAAGATGTCTCTGACAACCAACCAAACAATAAACAACAATCTAATACTTTTCCTCCTGTAGGAAATGTAGAAGAAACAGTAGAAGTTAGTTCAGAAACACCTTCAAATCAAAATTTCACTCATGAAAAAGAGAAAAATGTTGAAGACCCAAAAAATAGAGAAAACCCAACTGTGCAAAACACTAAAGTTCAAACAGAAAAACCTTTCAATCTAGAGGTTGAAATAGGCAAATTAAAGATAGCTGTTCCTTTATCAGAATTGGCTAAACATGATGTCTATAGAAGTCAAATCAGCAAATCCCTAAACATTAACATTACTGGAATGGATGATTCAGTAAATATTCTTGATGATCAACCCAAACTCCTTTTTGGCCCCGAGGTAAATGGCAAACCAGAAAGTGGAGGAACTCCTCCATTTTATGTGAGCCTGAACGTTCATGACAAAATACTCCACAATGCTATGCTGGATTCTGGAGCATCCCACAATTTGATGCCAAAAGCTGTGATGGAAAGATTAAATTTAGACATTACCAGACCGTATAAAGATTTGTTTTCTTTTGATTCTAGTCAGGTAAGATGTTTAGGTTTGATTAAAGATTTGTGTGTTACTTTGGTGCAATATCCTGCTAAGTCTGTTTTAATGGATATAGTAGTGGCTGATATCCCTCCTAAATATGGTATGTTGTTGTCCAGATCCTAGGGTGCTAAACTTGGAGGATCTATTCAACTAGACATGTCATATGCCACTATTTCAGTATTTGGTCAACCTAAGAGATTATATAGAGAAACCTTGATGAAATACTTAGTCAGTAGTCATGAGAAGCCTGAAAACTTCCTTGTCTATTCAGTACATTCTGATATGGATTCTTTCATCCTTTATAATGCTGAAAAGGACCTTCCAACTGAACTAGAAGCACCTGAAAAGGAAACTACAACTACATCCACTGTTTAGATTGAAGAGATTTCAGAAAACCAAGAAACACCAGACAACGAAGAAATACTAGAAAAAGCTAAACAACTAGCTCCTGTTAAGAAATATGTCAAAACAGTTGATGAAGATTATGAACATGGAATTCTGTGGCATTTAGAATTTGATGGCTCAGTAAACAAGTTAGGAGCAGGAGCTGGAATTTGGTTACATAATGTTGAAAACGATCATGCTGAAGGTCATTCTTATAGATTGAATTTTAAATGCACTAACAACATGGCTGAGTACGAAGCCCTTTTTCTAGGCCTTAAACATGTCAAAAAGTTAGGAGCAATTAGGGTATCAATCATAGGAGACTCTAAATTAATTATACAACAGATTAATGGTGAATGTTCAACCAAAGATCCCAGATTGAAACAATACAGAGAAACAGTTGTGGAAATTCTCAATACCTTTCTACAAGCTCAACTTGCCAAGATTCCCAGGAAACAAAATTTGCATGCTCACAGTCTTGCAATGTTCGCTAGCACATGTAAATTGCCTTTTGGACCTAATCATCAGTTCACAGCTGAGATTAGACATAGACCTGCTATATCGGACAATCTAATGAATTGGCAAGTATTTGTAAATAATAATCAAATCAATAGTTTTTTGACACTATAAAATGAGTTTTCTAACAGTAATATAGATGAGGACATAACAATCAATGAATCTGATCAAGAAAAAGAACAAAAAATAGATATTTCAAAAGAAACTGCAATTCACATACTTCACCCAACCACATTCACTGAAAAAGATATGCAGGATTTGATACAAATGGAATTCGATGAGATCATAGAAGATGAAACTGAAATCATTAATCTGAAAGACAATCATTTGCCCAAAGGATTAACTCCTTTGGAAGATCTTTTTGATTCAAATGACATTCCATTTAGACCTAAAATGGAACCTGTTAAGGCTGATATTGAAGAATGCCACTTAGGAACCCCAGAAAATCCCAAAATGGTTAAACTATCTAAATCTCTGCCAGAAGATCAAAAGGTTAAATATGTTGAACTTTTTAAAGAATTCCAGGATGTTTTTGCCTGGAATTATGAAGATCTTAAATCATATGATACATCAATCATTCAGCATACAATACCTTTGAAACCAGATCAGAAACCTTTTAAACAAAAACTTAGAAGGATCAATCCTGTTTTACTACCTTCAATTGAAAAATAAATTAAAAGGATGTTTGAAGCAAGGATTATAGCTCCTATTAGGTTCTCTGAATGGGTTTCTAATCTAGTACCAACAAGAAAGAAAACTGGAGAAATTAGACTGTGTGTCGATTTGAGAAATTTGAATAAAGTTTCTTTAAAAGATAACTATCCTTTGCCTAAAATGGACCATATTCTACAGAGGGTAGTGGGATCTTCAAGAATATCTCTTCTGGATGGATTTTCAGGGTATAACCAGATTCTGGTTCATTCTGATGATCAAGATAAAACAACATTTACAACACCATGGGGTAATTTTAAATATGTCAAGATGCCAATTGGACTCAAGAATGCAGGAGCTACATTTCAAAGAGCAATGGACATTGCTTTTGCTAAAGAAATACATGATTTTCTGGTAATTTATCTAGATGATTTAACAGTTTTTTCCAAAACTGATCAGCAACATTTAGATCATCTAAGGCAAGTGTTTATAAAGTGCAGAAAATATGGTATTTCCTTAAATCCTAAAAAGTCATTGTTTGGTTTGGAAGAAGGAAAGCTCTTAGGTCACATTATTTCTAAACATGGCATTCGAATTGACCCTGAAATAATACAAGCAATTTTGCAGATACCTCATCCCAGAAATATTAAAGAACTTCAAGCTTTCATAGGAAAAATTAATTTCTTGAGAAGATTTATTTCCAGTTTAGCTGAATTACTTAGATTGCTTACTAACATGCTTAAAAAAGATTCAAGCATTGACTGGACTGTAGAAGCCAAGCAATCATTTGAAGAAATCAAAATGGCTTTAACAAGAACACCAGTTCTTACCAGTCCAAAGTTTGATAGAGATTTCATTATTTTTTCATTTGCTTCTGAACATACAGTTGCAGTTGTTTTACTACAAAAAGATGATCAAGGGTGTGAAAAACCAATAGCATTTTTTAGTAAAGCACTTAGAGATGCATATTTGAAATACAATATCATGGAGAAACAGGCTTTTGCACTTGTGAAAGCAATTAAAGATTTCAGAGTTTATATATTATATTCTCATGTGATAGCTTATGTGCCTAATGCTGTAGTTAAAGACATCTTGACTCAAGATGGTATTGAAGGCAAAAGAGGTAAGTGGATAGCTACCATTTTAGAATATGATATTGAAATTAAACCAACTAAACTCATCAAAGGTCAAGGTTTGGCTCAACTTATGACTGAAACTAATTGCCAAGCCTTAGACATTAACGAACTGGATGACGAACAGGAGATGGCGACTCCACAGATCAGTCAAGCTTTCTTAGATTCTCCCTGGTACACAAATATCATTCATGTTTTGCTAAACCTGCAAGCTCCTCCAGGGTTGTCCAGAACAAAACAAAGATTTTTGAAAATGACATCTTTAAAATATTGTATTTTAGATGGTACTCTATTTTGGAAAAATCATGAAGGAATCTTATTGAATTGTCTATTGAAAGATGAAGCTGATAAAGTTCTTAATGAATTTCATGCAGGGGATTGTGGTGGACATCTCTACTGGAAGTCAACCGCAGATAAAATCTTAAGGGCTGGTTTTTACTGGCCAACCTTGTTTTCAGATGTTAAGAAATTTGTAACAACTTGTCATAAGTGTCAGATCTTTGAGGGTAAAAGAAAGTTGTTACCTTTACCATTAAGACCAATTTCCACAGAAAGACCTTTTCAACAATGGGGATTAGATTTTATTGGAGAAATTCATCCCTCTTCCTCTGGGCAACACAGATGGATTCTAACTGCCACAGATTACTTTACCAAATGGATTGAAGCTATCCCATGCAGACAGGCCAATGATTCTGTAATTATAGGGTTTTTAGAAACCAATATACTTTCAAGATTTGGCTGTCTAGAAAAAATTATCATAGATAATGCTGCTGCATTTAAGTCAAAGAAAATGATTAGTTTCTACAATAAATATCATATTACTTTAGGCCATTCAACAGCCTATTACCCCCAGGGTAATGGACTGGCAGAATCCTCCAATAAAAGCCTTATTAATATCATCAAAAAGTTATTGGAAGAAAATAAAAAGAATTGGCATAAGAAACTTACCAATGCATTGTGGACAGACAGACTTACAACTAAGAAATCAATTGGGACTAGTCCATATGAATTAGTTTATGGCATTGAAGCAAGATTCCCATCATCTTTAGGAATTCCTGTTATGAAGTTACTTCAGGAGGCTCAAGTGGAACCAAATGACATTCAGAGAAGAATTAACCAAACAATTCACTTGCAGCAAACCAGAGAAGAAGTGTATCAACGATCCCAAGTCTTGCAGGAAAAGTTAAAGAAAATGTTTGACAAAAGAACTAAAGCAGAAGATTTTCAACTAGGAGATAAAGTCCTAAGATGGGATTCCAGAAGAGAAGAAAAAGGGAAACATGGGAAATTTGATTTCTTATGGAAAGGGCCTTACATCATTCATGCCTTACAGGGGAACAACACATACTTTTTGAAGGATTTGGACAATTCAGAAGCTGAGGAAGGACCAGTCAATGGTCGAATGCTAAAGCACTATTTTGATCCTATTTACTAGGATGTTCTGATTTTTTCTAACTTGTACATAATATATCCTTTTCTAATGCATCAGTTTTGATTGGATGGTGACTTCTTGGAGTTGAAGCCCGAAGTGAAGGCCCTAAGCTTCAAAAGTTTCACTATCATATATACAATAAAGCTACCAGAAAAAGGAGATTACATGTTCAGACTGAAGACATTTTAAGGCATCTGACCTGCTGTTCTTGACTTTCCACAAGGAAAATCCATCCCCAAGTGGAGCCAGTGTTAGACTCCTATACCAATAGGTGTCATTTTTCATGATTGTCTTGATTGAACTATGGAATATGTTCAAACCTTTTTCTTGAGAAAAGGTGTTCCATATTCTTGAAAAACAAAAAAAATAAAAAAATTTTAAAAATGTAAAGAGGGTATACCCTAAAAGAGAAATCAAAGGGTAAAAAGAATAAAATGGTCAAAAAATGAAAGAAATGAACCCCAAGCAAAAAATAGACCAAGGAAAGTGTGCAAATCCAAATGCCACTACTATTTCATTTTCGTAATAAAGCAATTGTGTGCAGCTTGTCAAATTTTGCCACAATTTATGAAGAGTCAAACTGTTTAAACTTGACTCGTTCATTTTCAATTTCATGTTGTAGAATAGAGAATAAATATCTGACCAAACAGTTTAATCTTGGCAGATAAGTAGATAGGTAGAGTTAATAAAAGGTGCTCAACAGTTTAATCTGAGCCCTTGGATGTAATAAGGGTAGAATTAGATAGATCTACCATGTAAAAAGGAAAAAGGTTGGTAAGGGTTTGCAAGTCCAAATGCACCCTAATAAAGAATAGAAAATGGTAGTGTCAAGTAGATAGGGTAGGTAGATGGTGTTGCAAAGTTTTATGTGATGAATGATGGTGCTAAATATGTTTAATCTTTTACCTTCATCACAAGTACTGAAGCAGAAAATGCACTGGAAAATTCACAAAAAGCAAAGTCAAAATCATTAACTTCCCACATCACTTTCTCCCTAATATTTTTACTAATTTCCCCAAAGTGCTAAGGTATTTGGAGATTAAAGGGGCTCAAGGCATTTCCTTGACTTTTGGAGGGACCGGACCCTCGGCCTAATGATCAAAAAGACCTAAGTACTTGAAGTTGTTTATCATTATAATCATTCACCTTTAACCTTTTCCTAAGTAAAATCCAATTTTACTTAGGAAAATCATGCCATATTTCATAAAATCCCCTCAAAATTACTTGCTATTCTATGTTTAAGTGTTGAAATTTAGATGATGTAATTTACTTCAGAAATCTTCATTCTTAGTTATAGTTAAGTATTTTGAGTTTACCTTGTCCTTTGTCATATTAACTTCTGATTTATTTATTAAATCTCTAGTAAAAAGACCTTATCCTATAGTACTTAACTCCTTTTTACATGAATATCCCAAAAACCCCTCTTATTATAAGTTTTGGCCAAAGTTTATTAAATCCCCTTTGATTAATAAAAAACCCCCAATAAAAACCCATTGGCTAAAAATACCCATATAAAATATTTCCCTACCCTTATGGTTGATAAATAACATTTATTTATTACCATATACTAAAAATATATGAAAAAGGGTTTTTAACATATAGTTTTATATGTTCAAAATGAAAAATAAATGAACCCGAAAAGTTTTAATTCAAAACAAAAACTTCAAAAAATCCCCAAATCTTCTGTGACCCATTCCCTTGGCAATTTAATTTCCCCCCGACACTTTAACCACAGTTAAAAAACTCTTAACCCTGCCGCAACCCCAACTTTCATTAGACCACGGGATTAATTAATCATCAGGATTAATTAATAACCATTCGTTCCGCCAATCAAACGCCCCCCCGGGACATTTAATTTAAGTTAATCATGTTTTAAAACCTCGTCGGGCCCGCACGTTAATACTCTGCCAATTCCACGTCCCCTCCACCGTCAGATCGCCCTCCTGAAGATCAACGGCCCAGGATCATTCTGCTGGCCGTCTTGCGTCCGAAAGTTAACGAGCAGGGGCACGGTGGTTTTGAAATAGTCCTCCGGCCACGTGTCAAACGATTAATGGAATCGCTGCCCCCGCACTAAATACCACCATCTCCCAAAGAGCGGTGCGGAAATTACCGCTTACCGCCCGGTCCCGGAGACACGTCCTCCCGTATCGGATGATGTCATCCTCGAAAAAATCAAAATCCCCGTTGATTTGTAAATAAAACAAAAAATCGTGTTTTTCTGTCATTTTCACTACTGAAAACGACTACGTCCTCCTCTGAAAATTTTGAAAATTCCGCTGTTTGAGACGCCGCCGACCAAATTGCCGAACGCCATTGCTAAACCAGTGCTCAAGCATCCATCCGCCATTTGCCAGTGCCTGTAAAATTCAAATTTCTCCATTAAACAGGTATTTATTCAAATTCCTGCTGAAACTCTTTGAAAAATCCACTTTCCTGTGTTAAAATTCATGCCAGAGTCTGAAAAAGGGTTAATGTCAGTCTATTCGAGTTCCTGCAAGTAAAATCAAAGCTCCTAGAATCAAAATTGCGCCCGGTCTGTGAAGAAAACTCAGAAACTTCCATTTTGAATACACAAGAACCAAAATGGAAGCTCCGGCAGCCCTGAATGTAACCCCATTGAATGCCCCTCACAGAGAGTTAGAATACTTACCATTAGTGGATAAAGACTTCCAAATTAAATACTTAGGTTTCGATAAAAGTCCTCTTCGAAGTTATTGTCGCTGCAGAGACGATTATTCGAAGGGTCTAGATGTCATTGGATTGTGGGAATCCAATTTCCCGAGATATCTTATCCCCTCAGTCTATGTTTTCCCAGAAATTATCCACCACTGTCACTCCAACTATGATTCGACTCAAAGGGCAGTGCTGTCTCCTGATCAGAGTATCATTTTCCCCATCACTCCTCAAGCTATCAATAAAATGCTCCATTTTGAACCTGATCAAGATCTTACTCCTTTGTCCATGGAAGAACTACTGGAAAAGTCTACCCAACTGTCCCCAGAAAAATTAAAATGCATTTGCCAGACTTTTATGTTGCCTGAACATCAACCTAAGGGGCCTCCTCCCTATGGTTTTGCTTTCTTTAATAATTTAGGCAGACTCATCCTGAATATGATATCCTTTGTCATGGGTTTCAATACAAGTGAATATGTTGATGAAATAACCCTGGTGTTGCTGTCTATCTTTACCCCTGGGCAACCTCCTGCAGTAAAATATGACTTTGCATCCTTCATTTCCAATAAAATCCATGACCAGTTCATGAGGCTAGATAATGAGAAAGTGTTTAAATATTCCTCAGTCATTTACCATCTCCTCATCTATTATCAATCAGAGAAGCTCCCTTTTCCTGTTAAAATGTTTGATGCCAAGCGAAACCCTTGATCAATTATTTTTTGGTCTTCCATAACTCATTCTTCATATGATTCTCCCTATTCTTATGCTGAGTTCATCGATATTTTTGTATATCCTGCAACTACCTTGTTGACAGGAATTCCCCCTCCAAGACTCAGTAATGAGATTAAGAAGACTTTGCAGCTTTCAAGGACATATAAAGTTGGGGACTAGTATTTATACCAAAATCATTCAGTCATCAGAATATATGGATGTGAATTGCATCCATTCAAGTTGCCAAAATATGTGCCTATGAGACTTTTTGCCTTGGAATATTTCATGCAAATGAATAATTCTAATATGATTCATTTTTGTAGTGTAAAAAAGAAAGCCCAACTCAGGATCAAAAGTCAATTAGGTCCCTTCATATGCAACTCTAGGGACGCTGAGCGAGAAGCAGAAGATATACTACAAAACCGTTACAAGTTACAAAGGAGTTTCTGTTGGGTTCCTTATGATCCATTTGGTTTTATCTGTGATAAAAGAATGAAGAACAAATCATCCCCATACTTTCACCACAGGATTCCTGAAATAGAACAATATGCTAATCAAGATGAGTGGGTGGAAGGAACAGTAGTTGAGGAAGATAGTGAAGAAGACAATATGAAAAAAATTATGAAAGACCTTGAGAAAAACTTTGAGTTAGAATCTTTTGGGAAAGTGCAGGTACCTCATATTGGCACTTCTTCAACAGGAAATCTTCAAAAGGGATTACAGGAAATCAGTTCACCAATTGCAGTTGAATCTAAAGGTAAAGAGAAAGAACCTGAGGTACAGGTCATTGAAACTTTCATTATGACAGAAAAGCCTCAAACCTCCAAGGCACCAGATCAAACACAGGTTTCCCCTGTTCAAGTTAATCATCCTGAGGTTTCAGAATTATAGACTCCATCTAATATGGAAATAGGCAAGAAAGGGCAGGTTCCAGATCCTACTCCTCCCAAATAATCTTCAGAGCTACATCAAGATAAAAAGCAGAAACTCAATCCACTCCCAGAAGTGGAAACTATAGATGAAATAATTGATGATGAAAGAGAAGATAGTCAACTAACTGGCACAGTTAGTGAAACACACACAGGCCACAAAGGAAAAGCATTGCAAAAACAGTTGAGTACTGAAGTATCTTCTTTTAAGCCACCAAAAACAGATACAGGTGATATAAAAAGAACTTTCATTAATATAAAGGCAAAGAATGATCCATTGAGAATGAAGGTATATGATCAATATTTGAAAATGGCTCCACATAATCAGGAAAGGTTAATGTCAGCATTTGACATTTCACAAGGCAAAATGATGATGAGCCACTTCAAGTCAAAGGTGCCAAAACCCATGACAGCAGCTGATTATATTAGAACAAATTTTGAGGTCCTGGCAAAGGACATTCATCCTTTGGACCAGATAGAGCTGCATAAACAAACTGGGGAAATGGTATATTCCACTCTTACTGATAAGGCCATGGCAGCCCTAAGGCTGCAAGATTCTTTAAATAATACAAACACCCAATTGCAAATTGAGAAGGCCTCTTCTCAGGCCAAAGATAACAGAATAAAGTCTCTGGAAGACATAATCATCAGTTTGGGTCACAACCCCAAAGATATCAAAAGCATTGAGGCACTAATTAAAAAGAAAGATGATGATATAGCTGCACTGAGAAAGCAGCTGAAATTGCCAGCCTCAAGGCATCCCCAGACCCAAGAAGTTTTGAAGGAAAATTCACAGGAAGAGATGATGGAGTTGCTCTTAAAAATGACTGAGCAACTGAGTGAAACAGAGAAAGAATTGGAACAGGCATTAAAAGAAAAGCAGGATATCATGCAAACATCTACAACAGAGATCACTACAGGTACCACAACAGCAGATCAACAAACAGAGTTAGCACAGGGAAACACTTCTGGTTTAAGTTCTGATGAATTGGTAAAACAAATGGAAAGTTTAAAACTCAGAGTTACATAACTTAAAACCATAAAATTACAGTTAGAAAATTTGGAGCAGAAATATGATATGTCTAAAAGGACTGTTGCTGATAATACCAGGGAAATTAAAAGATTGGAAAAATTGGTAAAGGCTTTAGAAAAATATCTTTCGTTAGAAAATCCTTTGAGAGAAATAAATGAAATTCTTTGGGATAATATAATTGAGTCAATAAAAAGTATTTGGTCCTTTGTTCAAACAATCTTTGAACAAAATGACTTGATCAAAGTAGCTCAGGAAGAAATAGACAAAACAAGAGATGAATTAAGGGGCAGACCTGAGCAAGCCAATCAACTTATACAGTTTTTGAACACCCAGACTAAGCAACAACTTGCAGAGCTAGGAATTGATGACAGGACAGGCACTATTTTAGAAATAAAAAGAGTTTTTACCAAAAGAACTCTTATGCAAAATTTGGAAAGGAAATGCTCAGATATTCTGGAAGAAATTAATGCTTTCAAAGGAAAATTTCAGGTTTTATTGGACAATGGGTTACCCAGTCCTATGCTCTCAGAGGACAAGATAATGGACCTGGAAACCTATGTTATTAAAATAGATATCCATGTTCATAACTTAACTGCTTATTCTATCAGTTCGTCAGAAGCAACATTGCCAACAGGGAGGAATCTCTACGACAGGTTAAAGAATTTGTTTCATCTTGAGCATGAAATAAAGTATTTGTTCCCTAGTCAGCCCACGTTTTATAGATACACAGAGGCCGATGAGACATTGAGAAAACTTAAAAGAACCATAATAGCAGAAGATCAATGGTGGGAAGACTTATTGGAAATTTTGTAAAATTTATCTTTAGGCAGAGAATTTTGTCTTTTACCATCATGTAAAGGATAAATAATGAGCACAGGTTAAAGAATATCAGTTGGACAGTTGAAAGAGTATCAGTAGAAACGAAGAGTATCAGGCAAGCAAAAGAATTACTCAAAGGGACAACATCGAGCCCTATTATAGCACCTGCCTCCAGCACATCCTCAAAAGGAGGAAACAGCACATCAACAATTACTTTGTGTCCTATCTACGAGACCATTTGTCTCCTTTTTATTGTAACTTATTCATTAGTCACCCTAGATTATTGGCTAGGTTAGTGTGAGATATTTTCAATCATTTTTTGTATAAATAAACCCTCAAAGAGAGTATTGAGCGTGGATTCTACTACTTTGCTGTGACATTGATGTTTTTGGAATAAAAGTGTTTTGGAGAAATTTATTTGTGGCTTGCTGGATGACAATTTGAAGCTCAGGACTTTTTGCAGGATTCATGTGTCGGACTGCAGTTCAATAAGTCTTTATATCCTATGTCTTAAGTTTTATATCTGTTTATAATATCATTGTGTCCATTTCTGAATAATTGACATAAAAGAATAAATCAGAATTTACTTAATTGTACTCTGATTTCAGTTGTGATTATTCTTAATGTTTTCCTCTAAATTGGTTATAAGCAACGAATTCTTAATTGCTCTTGCTTCGCTAATTTAAACATATTGATTACTATAGTAAAGAATTCTTCACTGCTCTTTATTTGTAATCATTCCATTTCTTTCTTTTGAACATGTTGAAAGATTCTTAACTGCCTTTCATCCCTTCAAACCCATTCCATCCACTTTAAATTTTAAGGATTGTTCTCTGTTTGGCTATCTTGCCCTGCAAAGCCATCTTGTGTGTAGAATAGAAATCCAGTAAAGCCATCCTTTGACTCCATAGCCCAATGGCCTGAAAATATTCAACCTTGCCCTTAGTTGGCTAATTCCACCATTTTCAAACAAACTCTTGGATTTATAACTAGCCTAAAACTTTCTAAGAACAAAGATAAATTATAAAGAGAGAGCCCTCTCTGGATGCAGATTGGTTAGATTATGCATCTAAAGGTTGGTTTGTGGTTACCTCGGGTATACTTTCCTTTTCCACAACTTCAAGGAAAACCTGAGTGATAACACCTAGAACTAGAGGGGCTGAAAAGACCTCCAGCTCTAGAAAGGCAAAGGGACGCTGAGCTTGTTAATCAACTAACCCTAAATGAGAAACTTACGATAGAGATCAATAAGAACAGGGAGCGTTGGCTTGATAGAGCCAATAAAAACTTAGAGAAGCTGATAACAAAGGAAAATAAGGATAATGGCTTGTTGAGGAGGAAAGTCAAATATCAGGCACAGAAGGAGAAAATTGCATTGGCCAAGCTCAAAAGAGCCAATGCCAAAATTGAAGCTCTCACTCATCAAAAGGAGAAGGACACGTTGGAAAAACTTGTTGAGACTTAGCTCCAAGCCTAGCCACCTCATCAACACCCTTTTGTACAAATTTTGAGTCAATTGCAACATTTTTTTCAAAGCTGTACATGACTGTGTTTTTCTACAAATGCAAATATCAGAAAAATGGTCATAAGCGCGCTTATGTTTGGCGCACTTTTTGAGAGAAAGAAAACCACCATGAGATTTTTAATGACATATAAATCTAGGAAAAACACTTTTACAAGCTCGATTTGCAATTTCAGGAGGTGAAAAAGGCAAAAACCACCAAAAAAACGTGTTTCTACCCCTGTTTTTGCCTAGGTGTTGCGCTTATACCAGTCTTGGGAGATTGCATTTTTGAGGGGTCAAATCAACACCATTTTTAGAACAGGAGGCATATTCATAAATAGGACAGGATAAGCTTTCCAACAATCTATCCTGGGCCCAATTTGGACACCAGGAAGGCCTCTAAAATTGGCCTTGAACATGGAGGGCACTTATGACACATCAAGGGCGCTTATGACACGAAAATGGCACTTATGCCAGTTTACTCATTTTTTTGGTTTTTCACTATAAATTTTTTGTTTTACCTCAATAAATGGTTTTACTATCAATGTAATTCATCATGTTAAATGTAATTATGTAAAGGATAAGTTACCTAGGGGTAGATTCATTAGGTAAACATATCCTTTAGTCAAATATGAATCTGTTTGAATGTAATAAGGAGTGAGTCACTTGGACCATCCTACACTTCAGCTATCAATTTAGATTTTTGTGGATTACTTCCTCACCTCATGGATTCAACCCCTAAGGATGAGTGAAGGTTGTTTTCATGTCTATATCTTCCCTTTCTTCACTCTGGTTGGAATCAGTTTGGATGTTAGCTTTGTAATCAAGGAACTATTGTACTCAGTTTGGCCATTAATAAAAGTGGAGTTGCAACTATTTTTCGGGATACTTGTGGTATGATGTTTATCATTGTTTTCTTCTTTATTATCATATGTTAAATGTATTTTTTCCATGTTTCATCACATATCTATGGTATGATATCTCTCAAGTTTGATAGGCAGAACACATGCTTGCTCATGATCTATTTAGGGTTAGCTATCATAATTTGTTCATTTTCCCCAGTTTAGGAAGAATACATCTCCCATGATCTTCCTAGATTCTCAACGGTCCTAAAAACCATCTCATCGTAATAATATAAAATTTCTAAGCCTTATGCCTACCTTGCCTCGTTGAATCTCTGCAACCATACTTCATTTTCTCTGGCCTAGCCCCCTTGACCATACTTTCATCCATCTGCCCAGCTAAATCAATTACCAAAACCCCTTTGCACTTCTTACCTAGCCTAAAACCCTAATCAATTCAGCCTTTTGGGCTTTGGTTTGTGGAGAGAGCCCTCTCCGACTTGGTAGGGCTAGCTACCAAGTCAAAATATTGGTTTGTGGTTACCTTTGTTGGGATTCCTTCTTCAGCCTTGGGAATATGGCAGAGTGATAACACCATCTTCCCTTGACAAATTTAACTTGTAAATTTCTTGCCTTGTTTATATTACTTCTCTTGTAGTAATGACTGAAAACAACTATACCAATTTGTCATATATGTCTTTTGTAGTTTCTAATTTTGATACATATGGGATGAGAGAGTCTTTTATGGATTATATAAGAATCCTCTAGGCTCTTACTTCTACCTTCATGTATTTCACATGTGCTCGAGTACCTTATTTTGGAGGCTGGGTTGTTGACCCTTTAATATGATCCATGACCTTATTCTCAATGAGATTTAGGTTTGTTCTTTTATTCTAGGCAAGAATATTTAACGCCCCAACCAATTTGTTGCTTTCCTTGCAAAAATAAATTTTGATAGTATCAGATGAAGTCATAAACTTACTTGAGTAGATGTTTCTTTCTTCCTTGACATGAATAGAGTATTTCTTCTTGAGAGATGAGAGATATAACTTGCTTCGTAATCCTTTGACTTTCTTGGAATTTTTTCTAGGATTTTGGTTCTTTTTCTTGATGACAATTTCAATTCTCTTGCTAGTGTATATTTATTCTGTTTAGGTTGTAATGAAGAACTTTATAGGTGTCCTTGACTTGCTTTGATCTTACTTTTAATATTTATACTTGAGTGTCTTCTTTCTTGAATTCCCTTTCTTGACTTTAGCACCTAATCTCTGATACCATGTTGAGAAATCTAGGGCTTTATTAGTTAGGATATTTCTCTTCTTGATAATTACCTGTGATGTACTTTATGCTTCTTGATTATATTTTGTCTTCAATAAGTTATTATTATTTTCTTCTCATCAATTCAATTATCAAATACACAAGTGACACAATATGTAGCCTTGTAATTCAGGGCCTAAACCTCTCACTCTTTGAGAGGAAAACTCGATCAGAAATTATTCTTATAGATCTTCAATTGACGATTACCAAGACCATGAAAAAGACCCTTGACACAAGTATCCTCCCAAGAACCATGTCACTAGCCTTCACTGTTCTTCTCGGCTTCTCCTTTTTCTTCACTACACTGCACTACACCTTATACTACACTAGAGAAAACTCGGTGTCTATGCTTCAACACTCCTAGACAAGTGCTCTCACTTGGCTTCCTTCAATATTCTCCTCGGCTCCCTTATGTCCTCTTATTGGCTTCCTTTATAGACCCTTTATGGGTCACTTTATACCCAAGACCAAAGTCTCTAGATGTTGCAACAAGCCTCGGAATGTTTGAGTTATGCAAGAGATATAGTGACCCTTCTTCTTCACTGATTTTTCTTTCTCCTTTTCGCACTTCTTGTAGTACTACAATTTGCACTTATGACTGCATTCTTGATCGAATTGGATGCTTTCAAATGAGGTTGAGTAGGGTTATTTATATAGGTGATATTATTTTCCTTTAGGCTGACATGATCAATGGAGGAGAGATGACCTCATCGTTGAGGATCTTCATTATATTTAGGCCTACTTTGAGAAGCCTAGTGACAAGTTCTTGGAGGACTACTCTATATAGAAAAATGTGACCTTTTACAAAGTGTAACATGACTTCATTTACATGACAATGACTCTATTATTTTATGACAAGATAAAAAATTCCTAGAGAATCTTAATGTGAGTCTTGACTCAAAAATAAAATCCCTTGCTCATGAAACCCATGATGCAAGTAATATAATAAGTTTATTTTGTTTTTCTTCTTTGCATCTACTTACATAAAATCATAATTGCATGTCATTATAAATACCTAACCTAGTTACACTTTCAAACAAGTGGGTCTATAGAAATAAACTCAATGAGGATGGACTGCTAGTAAGAAATAAGGAAATACTTGTACGTAAAGGATATGCCCAAGTTCAAGGTATGGATATAGAAGAAACATTTTCTCTAGTCACTAGAATTGAAGCAATTAGGATGTTCTTGGATTTTCATGTTGTAAAGGATTGAAATTTTATCAAATGGATGTAAAATCATCATTTTTGAATGGATAACTCCAATAATTTTATATTGAGCAGGCATGAGGATTTCCACTATCAAAAGACAAATATCATGTGTGCAAACTAAAGTAAACCTTATATGGTTTGAAACAGGCTCATAGGGCATGATATTATAGATTGGATAAGTATATTCAGTAGCAAGGTTTCAAAATAGGTGCAACAAATAATACCTTTTACATCATGATTTAAAAACATGACATACTAATTATTGTTATATATGTGGATTTCGTGATATTTGGAAGTCATATTGACTTGATGAGCGAAATTTTTGTAGCCAACATGCAAAAGGAATTTGAAATGTATATGATGAGGGAATTGTCTTCGTTTCTTTGCTTGCAAGTTAATGAATCAGAAGAAGGTATATTTATCCCTAATTTGAAGTACCTTAAGGAAATATTAAATAATTTTGGTGTCGAAAACTATACATATGTGAGCACTCATGTGGTAACAATATTGAAAGTTAGTAAGGATGATGAGTCTCGAGAAGCAAACCAAGCCATGTATAAGTCTATGATTGGCATCTTAATTTTATTAACAATATCAAGACCAAATATCATGCAAGCAATAGGTTTACTGGGAAGATTTCAATCAAACCCAAAGTAATATCATGTGAATGAAGTTAAAATAGTATTTAGATATTTACAAGGAAATATAGACTATGGTTTTTGGTATCCAAGGGGAAGAAATATTACACTCAAAACTTATATAGATGTAGATTGGGTTGGAAGTGTCGATGATAAAAAGAGCACTACTAGAAGAGCTTTATTTCTAGGCAGGTGTTTAGTTTCTTCGATCAGCAAGAAACAACATTCAATTTCTCTATCCACCATTGAAGCATAATATATTGCAATAACCTCATATTGTACCCAAGTCCTATGGATAAAGCAAAATTTTAAGGATATTTAAGAGAACGATGATAATAGTGTACCCATTATGTGTCACAATACTAGTGCTCTCAAAATCTCAAAAATTGATATTATGCATTCTAAAACAAAGCACATTTATAACAAGTACTATTTTCTTCAAGAACAAGTTGTTGATCAAACTATCAAGTTGCAATACATTCCAATGCAGGAACAAATACAGATATATTTACCAAACTTTTACCAAGATGAAGCTTTGTATATATCAGACAGAAAATGGGAGTAATTTCTTACTCACAAGGAGGAATGGATCTCTGATATTAGATAAGAATTAAAAATGTTCACAGGGGGACAACCCATCCATAGGGGGTGCAGATCCATAAGTAGTGGTAGCTTCAGAAGAGTAGATGAGTAGTAAGCAGGCATCAAATCAACAATGAGTAGCAATGATTTTCAATGAGCCTCTTTACCATTGATTTCTAAGGGAGAGAGAAATAAAACATTGACTTTGGACCAATAATTTGATAGGGGGATTTTAGTCCATTGTCACCAATGACTATCAAATTTTGGTAGTGTTTCCATCAATGGTAAGGGGGATATTGTTGTCTAATCCATTGTCATTAATGTCAAAGAAAGTATGGAATATTGAAAATGTCAAGGGGATTAATTATTTGATGAGGTTATGTTTCATATTTATCTCGATCAAAAGAGCATGCAAAGATTATGGTTGGACAATTCTCTCAGAGACCTTTCCAATGATATATGGCACTTAGTATAACTCCTAAGGGATAAGCAGTTATCACACTTTGAAGTTTTAATAGGGTCCCAAGTTTCATTGTTCCAAAGTGGGCTCTTCCTCACTAGATTAGTTCCAAACTATAGAATAAAGTTCAGGAGGAAGAGTAATGTGTGGAAGGTAGTAGAGTGATAAGATTCCAGTCAGAAACCTTGATCATAAGGAGCTAGACTAAAGTGCTTAGGTGCTTATCGGCCCATAGATTGAAAATTAAACTGCACTCAACATTGTAATAAGTAGTGATCGATGACCAACATATGTGGAAGGACAAGTGGCATCTCCGTATAAGTTCCAAGTGGTGTGATAGATGGCAAAGATGATAATGTGGCAACATGTGAGTGCAACACGTGGCAGGATACTTTGATATTTTTGGATGACCAAGTGAACTATTGGAAAGTGACGCATGGCATGATTTGATTGGTTGACATGGATTGACACATGGAAAACTACAATGTAGCAAGTGATGTGGTAGAACCTTGAGATCTACACTAAGGAATAGTTTGGCAAAGGATTTTAGTGTTAAATATTTTTGTTGTTTTTTCGTATTTCTATGAAGGTGGGGCCATGGGCCACCGTCCATCAGCATGGGAATGAGAATTGGAGACTCTACTAGCAGAAAAGTGGCAAGATACAGGTGGTCTCCTCTACTAATGACAACAAGGAAAAACAATATTTCTATATACTGAAAATTCATCCTAGTATTAGGACCTAGAAAGATTTTTGGAGGAAAAGACTCAAGACTTAGCGATGAGTACTGGATTATTGGGCACTAGTCACAACCCTCGGTCATGAAGGTTAGAAGAGCAAGCACCAAAGGTCCTATTGTCCACCGCCCATCACCTAGCGATCATGGTGACAAGCATTATGAACCGCAAAAATCAATAGATAAATTAGTGATGTTTTCACTTATGGTCATGCTTGATGTCAGAAGGAACTAATGTTAAGTGCTTAAGGGCTAAATCCCATTGGCCTCATGGACCTAGATGGTTTGCAAGGTTGGTTAAATGAGATCACCTGAGGAACATGATGGGAGAGTTGGTAGTAGGTGATGAGAAAATAACGGTAAAGGATGCTTGGTCAAAGTTTCAAAGATAGGGTTCTATATAAAAAGTTATCTAGACATCAGGGGGTTGACCCATATAACAACATCAACTTGTGTTAAAATAGAAGGATTTTCATATTTAACAAAATCATTGTTAAGTCCATGATTTCACCAATTGGTTATATTGACTAATCATCTAGGCTCCAAGGAGTCAAAGAGTCAGTGATTCAAGTTATATATTGGTCCTTTGTGTTAGGGCCTAAATCTACCTCAGGCTGAGAAAGGCAAAATCTAGGGTAACATCAAACCACGCTTAACCTGGTAGCTAGCCCTACCAGATCGGGAGAGGGCTCTCTCCTTGTCAATATCAGCAAAAAATGATCAATGAGGCTTGAGATGACTTGAATAAAGGCTGATTTTAGGCTAGGTATGTATGCAAAATAGTCTTGATCGAATTTAATGATATTTTTTTTGCTCAAGAGGAAAGGCAAATTTGGGTTTGGGGAATGAGGCTCAGTTTTGCAGAGATCTAAATGGGGCAAGGTAGGCAATTGAATTGAAAATTAAATTTGAAAGAAATGGAGAGTTGAGACAGGTGAGGAGTTGAAGATGGCAAGAAACCTTCAAGGATCCTCTTCAAACAGCTGAAAACATAGAAAATTAAACAAAACCTAGGTAGAGCACTGCAAATTTTAATGAATTCTACCTTTATCCTTGTTTGTTTAAGTTAAGAAGAAATAAGAGAGAAAATGGTATACATAAAACACCAGTAGAATTAAATTTACAGAGAGAAACACACTATCAAAGAAAAATGCCACATGAATCCCATAGAGTGCTGCAAACCCTGGTCTATTCCTTTGCCAAACTACAGAGATGAATGTGCAATGATGCTCAAAGCATTCCCAAAATTCCAACCATGCTAATGACTGAAAAACCAAAAGATATACACAAACATTAACTCATCCCTACCTCTAGGGGTCGAGCTCATAATTTTAGGAGCTGTTCCAACAAAATCTAAATTGAGAACTAGAAAGTAGACAGTGGAATAGCTTGCCTCTAAAAACTAGGAAACTGATTCATTCAGTTGCAAAATACCCTTTGATGGATGAATCTACCTCTATGAGTGAAAATTTAGAAAAATTACATCAAGATCCATAAAATTACATTAAATTACATCATGAGTTTGAAATTTAGAAGTAATAAAGTCAAACTATCAAAAACTAGGCGAAAAACAGAGTTTTTGGGTCAAAAATGAGCAAAATCCTCCAATGTGCCGCGCCTGATTTCCCTATGCATCGCACCTGTTTGCAGCTGATTTTGGAGGCCTTCCCGGTGTCCAAATTTGCTCCAAGTGGGATTTTTGGAAATTTCTTCCTGTATACCTTCCAACACAAGTGGAATTTTTTAATTTTTCCTCCATTTTCCCCTCCAAAATTGAGCTCTCCCAATACTGCTTCCTGTGTGTCAAAAAAGGGGCAGAAAGGTCATTTTTGGGGTGTTTTTGACCCTTTTGGAAGCCCAAAACCTGTCAAAATTTCTTGTCCATTGGTAGGAATGCATATTTTTCCATTAAAAATCCAAAAATTTTGAGTTTGCATCAAAAGGAGTCCCCTATCAAAAGCGCGCGCCAAGTGGCAAAGCGCATTGGGCAGAAAAACCTGTTTTTTAGGCCAAAATTTCAAAATTTGCAAAAAGCGTCCCAAATTTTTTAAAATTTGGGCTGAATATTATTCATAAAGTGTTGTATTGGGCCAAGGAAGCCTCAGCCAAGATCTGAGGTTTATCTTGCTCTTTTTTCCTCCTTGATGTCTTCTTCAACTTGGCCTTCATGATCTTGAATCTTGCTTTGCACACCATATTTATTGACAAGTAGTGGTATGCCATGTTCCTTAACATGTTTTTTCTCGTTGTTGGCCTTCTCTAGAATCCTTTATCAAGTGAAATTTTTCTCTCTCAAGCCAATATTCCTGGTCATGTTCAATCTCTTGCTCATACCCATGATCACTGTCTCTTTCCATTATTTTCCTTTGGTTTTGAAAAATGTGGTTGTACATGGATGGTTTTGTGGATAACAGTGTGAAAGTATGGTGGAGGAATGAAATGGGTAGAGTGTATGGAAGAGAGTATAAAAATTTATGTGTGAACAGATTTTAGGGATGGGAGTAAGACTTTTAGGGATGTGAGTAGGGTTTAGGGAGTGTAGGGTTTGGGATAGTGGGATTTAGGATATGGGGATGAGGGAATTTTTGGAACATGGGAATTATGGAATAAGTGGATGAAAGTGAAGAATGAATGAAGGAGTGAAAGAATGAGGGAGTGATGGAGTGGACTTTGTAGAAAAGACACAAATGCAACCCTAGACAATTGTTTTTTGAGCAAATTTGGAAGGAGGTAGGGTTTGAGTTCTATCACACTAAACCATCATAAATTTTAAGAAAAACCTCATCACTATCAATGGAAGGCATCTTAATTTACTTGCACAACATGTATTTGAGAAAATTTGGAAATTTTGGGGAAGTTTATGGTGAAATTGGGCTTGCAGCTCAATGCGCCGCGCCACAAACCCAATGCGTCGCGCCACAAACTCAATGCGCCACGCCTTTTTGCAGGAGACTTTTGGAGACCTTACCGATGTCCAAATTGGACACAGGATAGCTCGTTGGAAATATTATTGAGTCTAATTTCCAACCCAACTGGAATTTTTCAATTTGGAGTTCATTTTCCCTGTCAAAAATCAAATCTCCCAAGACTGGTCAAAATGTGCAAAATGAGGCTGCCTCAAGGCAGAGTGCTGTTGCAGTCAACTTTTGAATGTCTTCCTCAACTCCAAATTGAGCTCATGATATCTCATTGGAAATATATTTGTGTCTAGTTATCATTTGACTCATCAAGAATGTCATTTTTTCAACCAAGCTAGGAGATATCTTGATTTTCCCAAGGTCACTTCATAGGTGCATCAATTCTCCTGAGGCAACTATATTTTTGACATTTCTCTAAAACCATGACACCTGTGTAAAACGTGAAGGAGGTTTTTCTTCCTTGGCCTATTTTGGACAAAAAATTCTCTCAGTTCTTCCAAATTCATCTTTTATTTCTCATAAACATCATTGGAGTAAAACCTATCCCGATGTGTGGAACAAGGGATTTGTCGAAATGAAGCAAAATGAAGGGGATAAGGGGCTTATAAATTCTTGAGAAAATTTTGGGAAGTAGGGAAGGATGTTAGGAATTAGGGAAAAGTGGAATTTCAAATATTGAGTGAGGGGAATGGGTCCAAAAGGGAAAAACACAGGCCTAGCCTAGAAAATTTCCAAGTTGTAGCAAGAAACTAGGGTTTGTGCGAAAATGAGGAATTTGGGGGATATCAGTGATGGGAAGTGTTTAATAAGGTACATTAAGGATAGGGGAAGGTGTATTAACATCAGGATACAAGTTTTGCTGATGATTTGACCATCCAAGAGAAATTACCTCCAAAACCCTAGGAGAGGGAAATGAACCTTACCTAGGCACAATTGAAGCATGAACAAGGTGTAAAATGACCCAGTGGAACTTGACATATACAACCTCTAAATTACAGAAATTAACTCACCTACAGAAATTAACTGAATGGTGACATGGACCGACATTTGGACAACTTTGAAAGGAGTGAAAACAAACCTTAGACCTAATACCTAGTGACCAAATTTTACTTGAAGACTCACCGAAATGACAAAATTTGACCTTGAAACATTAAAATCACTTTGTAAGAGCATGTTTGATCATTGGAGGAAGGCTACAAAGACTGACACTAACATTGGCTCCAATGGGGATGGTGCTCCTTGGAGGTGCCAAGAACTATAGATCTTTGGAAAGCAGACAGTGCCTTCATCAAATGGGCAATGGAGTCAAAAACTCAAGCTGAAATGCATGACTGAAAATTGATGACTTGATGACACAAATTGACTCTCACTCAACTAAAAATTGACTCGATACTTAAACACAACCAACAAACTGGAAAATATGCTCAATATGAAGCTTATTCATCAAAACCTACTCTAACAGTTTCATCCATCACCTGATCAAGTGAAATGAAACAACCAATGCAACCAAGAAAGTATTCCAGCTACTGTTTGAATTCTCCGCAAGTGCTTGCTTATGAAAAATAAGAGAGAACTATTGAAAGGCAACTCCCATGAAAACTTGTGAACAGATCCGTTGAATACTATGGATTCTCTATCCGCCTCCAAAAACACTGCATAAGGATCTCGAAATTCATGCACACTAGGACTTAGCTCATCCAATGGATTACTTCTCTTCTCTTCATACCATGAATGCAAACTTTTTTCTGAGCTTTGTGACGAGACTCCTACTAAAAATGACAAAGAAACCAGCTACTGGATCAAGTTTATATCAGCACACATTTCAAGCTCACATGTAGTCAATGGAGAAAGACTTTGACTGCAGACATCATCCAACACATCAGCTATTGGATCGTGAATAACTTGAAAAGACTGCTGCAACCCATTTTCTATTGGTTCCAATGAGATTACATGATTTCCTACAGGCTTCTCATTTGAAGATATACTATGCCATTTATCCTTCAAAAATGAAATGATTCAAAACAAAATGGTATAGAATCATCTTGTATCATTTGATCATATGTGCCAGCTTCCAAGTCCTCATCTGCAACTTGAAAATCAATGGCATTCGGGGGCTACAAATCTAGATATGAGAAGTCTTGAACAAGGTTTTCATTGCCCTCAAGATGGTCCAAATCAAGACTTGTCGACAATTGATTTCAGATTGCATGAATGTTGTCTCTAATTAACTGAAACGAATCAAAACAAAAATGAAAATATCCTTCACTTACTTTAAAATTTGCTGCACTTTCCTCGTCATTTCCATAGCTGATATGTGATGGCTGAACATTGTATTCAAGCTGCTAAAAGTGAACTTCTTCCTCCCAGAAACTAGCTATTTATTTGTATGTAAGATTAGCTTCTGTTTGGAGAACATAATCATCATCATACTGATCAAACTGAGGAAAATCATCAGTATAAAACACATCATCAAGCATACATTTCATATCACCAGCTCTCTCTTCTCCAAGATGATCTGTAAAACAATCATTATCAGATCTATGACATCTGGGATAAGAAACAAAATGTTTTGGATCAGCAACTTGTTCTTCTTCAATCAGCGAGTCATGGGCTTGAACATTATACTCATTCCTTGTGATGATCCTTTGCATCATCTCTTCCACTGCACTTACCAAAATGTCAAGCTTTACCTCTAGAGATGTTGATTCCTCCGTATCTATCTTTTTCATCTCTTCTTCCTTCAACTTTGCCCTTCGGATCAGCAAATGAGCCTCTACATCTACTGCATTGTTCTGCATCTCTTCAAGTGTTGCAAGATTCCTTTCTCTCAGCTGAAACTCCATTTTCGGATCAAAGGCACCCGGGTAGTGAAAGAGATCAGATCCAAGAGGAGGCCTTATATTAACTGGCATCAAATAATAAACTTGGTTAAATCTGGCAGAAAATTGTTGTATTGTCTCCCCTGGCATTCTTTTCAGCTGGTTATACTCTTCTATAATTAAGAAAGGGTTCTGTCTGATCACCCACCTGTCAAGGAAAACTTTGACGAACTGCTGGAAATCTGAGATGCTCGCATAAAGTAGGGTTTTGAACCAAATCTTGACTTTTCCTTGCAAAGAAAGAGCAAAAAGCCTAATACTGACATCCTCTTCATCAACTTCAAAAAGGTCAAGAAAAGACTCAAAATTCAGAACATGTCTCTTAGCAGTGATGTTGTCGCGTTCACCATCAAATCTTGGTAGATATAGGTCATGATTTTTAGGGAATCATGGGATATATGAGGTAAAATCAGAGGCTTGTATCGATATGGAATTTTACAAGGTATATGGGTATGTACAAATGCTACAGAATCAATCTTGGTATCTTGAGGTTCATCAGTTTGAATATGGTCATCACAAGATTCGGAAGAAAGGTCTTGATCAAGCTCAAAAGCATGCAAATCTTTGGTATTCACAATCTTCAAAGGGAAGGAATCAAATGCAGGCCGAGGATCTTTTCTCAAATACAATATACTTTGCAAAGCCTTCTTGACATTCTCGGGAAAAGAGAAGAAAAAATTTATGACAAAGAACAAAATGTCTTGGATGAAATTCCAACTTGAATACCTGATCTTTCCATATTTTCCTTTCATGTCTCTGCCGGTTAGGTTCATTCTCCGGTGGAGTCCTTGGATCTGATCTCGAAACTAATTTAGAGTCGCCAGGTGAATGATTTCAGCCTTCCGATGTCTGATCGTTGTCCACCATCAACAATCAGATCTGAAATTGATTATATCTTACTGAGGAAACCAGATGTTCAGTTCATAAACTAGACCGGAGATTGACTGAAGCAGCATTCATCTACTTTCTCTAATGCAAAGCAAGAGCGTTTCGAAGGCTACCTGGCTAAATTAAGGCTCTGTCTGTAGTTTATAAAGAAAACAACAAATTTTTTGTCTCCCCAGTATGGTCACCATTATGTTAGGGCCTAAATCTACCTCAGGCTAAGAAAGGTATAATCTAGGGTAACATCAAACCACGCTTAACCTGGTAGCTAGCCCTACCAGATCGGGAGAGGGCTCTCTCATTGTCAATCTCAGCAAAAAATGATTAATGAGGCTTGAGATGACTGAAATTTAGCTGATTTAGATGCAGTATGTAAAGTGAGTTTGATCGGAATTTTACATATTTTTTATTGAAGAGTAAAGAAAATTAAGGTCCGGGGTGTTCAATCGAAGCAGAGATCTGAATGGGGCAAGGTAGGCAATTGATTTGACACTTCAATTTGAAAGAAATGGAGAGTTGAGACAGGTGAGGAGTTGAAGAGGGCAAGAAACCTTCAGGGATCCTCTTCAAACAGCTGAAAACATGGAAAATTAAACAAAACCTAGGTAGAGCACTCCAAATTTTAATGAATTCTACCTTTATCCTTGTTTGTTTAAGTTAAGAAGAAATAAGAGAGAAAAAAGTATACATAAAACACCAATAGACTTAAATTTACAGAGAGAAACACACTATCAAAGCAAAATTCCACATGAATCCCATAGAGTGTTGCAAACCCTGGTCTATTCCTTTGCCAAACTACAGAGATGAATGTACAATGATGCTCAAAGCATTCCCAAAAGTCCAACCATGCTAATGACTGAAAAACCACAAGATATAGACAAAAAATAACTCATTCCTGACTCTAGGGGTCAAGCTCATAAGTTTAGGAGTTGTTCCAACAAAATCTAAACTAATAACTAGAAAGTAGGCAATGGAACAGCTTGCCTCTAAAAACTAGGAAACTGATTCATTCAGTTGCAAAATACCCTTTGACAGATGAATCTACCTCTATGAGTGAAAATTTAGCAAAATTACATCAAGATCCATAAAATTACATTAAATGACATCATGAGTTTGACATTTAGGAGTAAGAAAGTCAAACTGTCAAAAACTAGGCGAAAAACAGAGTTTTTGGGTCAAAAATGAGCAAAATCCTCCAATGGGCCGCGCCTGATTTCCCTATACGTCGCGCCTGTTTGCAGCTGATTTTTGAGGACTTCCCAGTGTCAAAATTTTCTCCAAGTGGGCTTGTTGGAAAGGTCTGCCTGTCTAATTTCCAACACAAGTGGAATTTTTTAATTTGGCCTCCATTTTCCCCTCCAAAACTGAGTTCTCCCAAGACTGCTTCCTGTGTGTCAAAAAAGGGGCAGAAAGGTCATTTTTGGGGTGTTTTTGACCCTTTTGGAAGCCCAAAACCTGTCAAAATTTCTTGGCCATTGGTAGGAATGCATATTTTTCCATGAAAAATCCAAAAATGTTTAGTTTTCATCAAAAGGATTCCCCTATCAAAAGCGCGCACCAGGTGGCGTGGCGCATTGGGTAGAAAAACCTGTTTTTTAGGCCAAAAATTCAAAATTTGCAAAAAGCGTCCCAAATTTTTTGAAATTTGGGCTGAATTTTCTTCATCAAGTGCTGTTTTGGGCCAAAGAAGCCTCATCCAAGATCTGAGGTTTATCTTGCACTTAATTTTCCTCCTTGATGTCTTCTTCAACTTGGCCTTCAAGATCTTCATTCTTGCTTTGCACACCATATTTATTGACAAGTAGTGGTATGCCATGTTCCTTAACATGTTTTTTCTCATTGTTGGCATTCTCTAGCATCCTTTCCCAAGTGCAAGTTTTCTCTCTGAAGCCAAGATTCCCGGTCATGTTCAATCTCTTGCTCATACCCATGATCACTGTCTCTTTCCATTATTTTCCTTTGGTTTTGAAAAATGTGGTTGTACATGGATGGTTTTGTGGATAACAGTGTGAAAGTATGGTGGAGGAATGAAATGGGTATAGTGTATGGAAGAGAGTATAAAAATTTATGTGTGAATAGAGTTTAGGGATGGGAGTAAGAGTTTTAGGGATGTGAGTAGGGTTTAGGGAGTGTAGGGTTTGGGATAGTGGGATTTAGGATATGGGAATGAGGGAATTTTTGGAATATGGTAATTATGGAATAAGTGGATGAAAGTGAAGAATAAATGAAGGAGTGAAATAATGAGGGAGTGATGGAGTGGACTTGGCAGAAAAGACACAAATTCAGCCCTAGACAATTGTTTTTTGAGCAAATTTGGAAGGAGGTAGGGTTTGAGTTCTATCACACTAAACCATCATAAATTTTAAGAAAAACCTCATCACTAGAAATGGAATGCATCTTAATTACTTGCACACCACGGATTTGAGAAAATTTTGAAATTTTGGGGAATTTTATGGTGAAATTGGGCTTGCAGCTCTATGCGTCGCGCCACAAACCCAATGCGCCGCGCCTCTTACCCAATGCGTCGCGCATTTTTGCAGGAGACTTTTGGAGACCTTAATAGTGTCAAAATTGGGCGCAGGATAGCTCGTTGGAAATATTATTGAGTCTAATTTCCAACCCAACTATAATGTTTTAATTTAAAGTTCATTTGCTCTGTCAAAAATCAAATCTCCCAATACTGGTCAAAATGTGCAAAATGAGGCTGCCTCAAGGCAGAGTGCTGTTGCAGTCAACTTTTGAAGGTCTTCCTCAACTCCAAATTGAGCTCATGATAGCTCATTGGAAATTTATTTATGTCTAGTTATCATTTGACTCATCAAGAAAGTCATTTGCGAACCAAGCTAGGATAAATATTGATTTTCCCAAGGTCACTTCAGAGGTGCATCAATTCTCCTGAGGCAACTATATTTTTGACATTTCTCTAAAACCATGACACATGTGTAAAACGTGAAGGAGGTTTTTCTTCCTTGGCATATTTTGGAAAAAAAATCTTTCAATTTTTCCAAATTCATCTTTTATTTCTCATAAACATCATTGGAGTAAAACCTATCCTGATGTGTGGAATAAGGGATTTTTCGAAATGAAGTGAAATGAAGGGGATAAGGGCTTCTAAATTCTTGAGAAAATTTTGGGAAGTAGGGAAGGATGTTAGGAATTAGAGGAAAGTGTAATTTCAAATATTGAGTGAGGGGAATGGGTCCAAAAGGGCAAAACACAGGCCTAGCCTAGAAAATTGCCAAGTTGTAGCAAGAAACTAGGGTTTGTGCGACAATGAGGAATTTGCGGGATATCAGTGATGGGAAGTGTTTAATAAGGTACATTAAGGATAGGGGAAGGTGTATGAACATCAGGATACAAGTTTTTCTAATGATTTGACCATCCAAGAGAAATTACCTTCAAAACCCTAGGAGAGGGAAATGAATCCAACAAAGAATCACATGAACAAGGTAAAATGACCCAAAGGGGAACATGACATGATGATGATAACCTTCCAATGATGGTACACTACCCAGCAGACAAGGAGACCTAAATTTGACAATGTTTATAAAGGAGAAACAAACCCTAGATTCACTCATAGACCACCTGGTTTAAGACTCACTGAAATGACAAAATTTGACCTTGACACCTTAAAATCACTTTGTAAGAGCATGTTTGATCATTGGAGGAAGGCTACAAAGACTGACACTAACACTTTGGACCAAATCTCTAGCAAAAAAGAATTAAAATAATACATGTTGATCATCGAACCATCCATATTTGATCAGTGCGGTAAAATATAATTAATCCAAGGAGATTGACAGTTAGGGTATACTGAAAAATATCTTCAATCATCTGAGAAGTTAGTACAAGGAATTTTCTGTTGTGTTTATGTGGTGTGAAGGAACAAGAAAAAACAGTCGAATGAAGGTTATGGGAGATGTGTAATTTTAGGAGAATGTTAGAAGATGTCTGTGAAGCCACATGGAGAATTTAGAACATGAAGTAAATTTTAAAACAAGAAAGTAGTACAAGAAAAAGTTGCAGAAATGAGAGGACTTATGGATATGGATTTGAAAATATTATGAAAAAGGGATCTACTACGTAAAGAAGGTTGGTTCTTGCAAATTGATTGAGGAGGTGGGTGCCTCCATTAGGTTTTTTCCTACAGCAAGTGGGTGCTTTCATAGTTTTGAGGTTGGTGCCTCAATTAGGTTGTAGCCCAAATCAAGATGGTGATTGCATATTTCAGGGGATTTGTGTCCCCTGTTGGTTGGTGCAAGAAAATTACTGTAATCAAAGGTTTAAGAAGAACATAAGAATATTTGCGATTCTCTCCCACAAGGGTTTCCACGTATATCTAGTGTTCTCATGTGTTGATGTGATGATTGTTTTCTTGATGCATTATTACATTTTTAGTTATAATGAATTGTGAAATTATTTAAATTCACCATTATACTTGATGGGAATCCCAAATAGGTACAATTAAAGGCCCATATAACCATCCTTTGACACATTTTAAACTCTCATTTTTCATTTGATGATATATTTTTTAGCTATAATATGTTCACTAGGAAGGTTAGGGAATATTTGTTATATCTTGTACCCAAATGCATTGAATGTGCATAGAAAATATTTATTTTTCAAAACACGTTGGAGATCAACATGAGAATATTTAGGAGCCTCGCTCCTTACATCAACCCATCAACAACTCAGTTGGATTATGGGTAGTTACTACCCCTCAGTGACTACGATAATTACATGCGACCAGATCTACTTTTGTAGGATTTTTGGAGGGAAGCAACCCTCCGTTCAGGGAGGTTTCCCCTCACTCATTTTTGTATAAATAAAGGAGCTTATAAGCTCAGTAGGATTCAAATTTTAGAGGAAGATAGTGACTATTAGAGAAATATATTGCTAGTTGTTATTTCCATTGTCATGTTACGTATTTGAAAAAATTTTGAGATTAATGAAAATCATCATTTTTCCTCCATTCTTAGTTTTTTTTTTAAGGGAGCTAAGTTCCCTTGGGTTAGGGCCCAACCCAAGCACTCAAGCCCATATTTTGTATATTTCTATTATGTATTTGTTTTTCTACACTTAGTCTAGTTGTGTTTCTTTCTTGAAATATGTTTATGAGAAAAATATTTGTCTCTACAGGTTTATAAGTAAGCTCTCTCGAGAAGCTTGGTTGTGTAGCCTATGTGGACAAGCAAAAAAAAAGTATTTTTCTCCTTAATACAAAAATTATATTCTATTTCAAATTCAACTCATCCTTTCACATGCATTTTGGCTTTTTGCAATTAGTATTTTAGCAGTCCTTTAAGCACTTTGGGTTTGTTAGTTGAACGATAATTTTGCATGTAGGTATGATATATTGGTTCATAGGGAAGAGTCACATAATTTTCAATGCACAAGCACAATCTCCTTCAACACTCCTTCCATTTTCATTCATTCCCCCAAACTGCTTGTGCAGAAAAGAAAAAAAAGAAAAAAAAGAAAAAAAACTAGTTTTGTTTTTCCCTTGTACAAGACAGGCTACTGAGTATATATGAGCTTAGAAAAGTCACTTACACTCTTTCACAACTTCTTAACACTTTATCCCACCTTAATACTACTCCTATAACCCTTAGATCACTCTCGGATGCAATCTTGTAGCAATACATGACATCATGTAGCAATCTTGTAGCATTTCACATAATTCATCAGAACACACCCATATTTGCCTGTAAAGATTATTTTTTGCTTCTCATCATCCAAAACCCCTCTAAGCCTTGGAATCAAACTTGAGAATACCATATACCCATTGTACATCTTCCTTCCATCGTTGTAGTTTTAATTATGCAACTAGGGTATTGTTTTGGTTATGAGTTAACATAGAATAGGTTGCATTGATCACTTGTGAGCATTTGAACGTTCTGTAAATAGAGTAGAATTTATCATGATTGCAATAATAAAAAATTTATTTCTTGCAAGATAGACTAGAGCTACTATCATGGCATTTAATTTCATGCATCTAGCTTAGGTTTATTGTCTTGTTATTTATCTTCTACAAAATAGATTAGGATTTATTTTCCAACCTTTCTCTCAAGGAAAATATATTAGTGTTTCTTTTATGCAGTAGGAAAATTAATGCTTCAATTTTATCTTTCTTGCAAAGTTAGGTTCAGTAGTTTTCTTTTTTGGGAATTTTCGAAATGGTCTCTGCACATTTCAGTTCAATCCATTGATTCGGAGCAACTTAGGTAGAATTTTGCTTACTATGCATATAACACTATCACCTCTTAAGTTTGTACAAACTCTATATTGATACATTGAAGCTCATATCCCTAGGAGTTGTGACATTCTTATTGTAATACCAAGACTCATCACTTTTTGGCTCCATTACTAGGGAGGTGTCGAAGTAGGTAATGCTTTCTTCTTTAAATTTTCTTTATTTTCCATTCCATTTCCTTAAAAGAAAAAAAAAATGTATTTTCATCAATAGTTCTATTTATAAAAAAAATAAACAAAGAAATAAAAACATTTGTTTCATGCCTAGTAGAGCTACGAACAACCCAAGGAAATTTATGCCTAAAACCCCCACTTCTACAGGCAATCAATCTTCAATTTTTGGTGACTATGGACCTCCTCCTCTGACCATAGAGGATTTGGAGAAATTTTTGGGTGAGAAACCAGATATTTTTGAGGATATTATAGGGAAAGAATAACCTCCATCACCCACTAAAGGAATGGCTAGAAATAATCAGCTTGAATTCTTTCCTATCAGGGAGACAAAGGGGGGAGATGGAATGAAGAGTATTAGCCCTACTTCCCTCCAAAATTTTCATGGATTGGCTTATGAAGACCTTGATACCTTCATGTTTGAATTTGTTTTAATATGCAAGACACATGATTGCACATTTAATGAGAAGAAACTTAAATTGTTTCCTTCCACCCTCAAGGATGCATATTTGTGTTGGTTCATGAGTTTGGAAGGAGGAAGTATCACTACTTGGGCTCAAATGTAGCAATAATTCAAACAAACAGAGCAAGGGAAACAAAAGAAGAAATATTTAGAATGACTCAAGGGCCTGATGAGTCCCTTGAGGACTTTGAGGAGAGATTTCATCTAAGCTATAGAAGCGTTAATTGCATCCTTGATCTAGAATCAATGAATCTATTATTACTTCGAGGGGTTTAGGAAGAGTTTATGGAGACCCTCAACATGTTATGTAATGGATATATTTACTAGCTCAATTATGATTAAATTAAGAGAGTGTACAAGAACCACTCTAGGGCTACAAAGAAAAGAGGTAGATCCAACCAAGGTTTGGTAAGTTCTTCACCTTCTACCTTAGCCATCGATAATGAAATAGGAAGCATGTCAGAGGATTTTAAAATTTAAATTTTACATACTTTTTCCTTGTAGATGGACATAATGCAAATCAAGAAGAAACAAGAAGAGGTAGTAAGGGCATTAGCCATATTTTTCCATAAACGCACCGAGACAACCTAGAAATGAGTGTCCATTTAATATGATATAAATATGATCTATGTGAGTAGAATCATGCAATTGACAAGTGTTCATATATTCTAGGTCTAAAATTTGTGTATCAAGGAGCAGAGGGAGGCATGAAGCAACTTTACTTTGTCAACCAAAGAAGGCCACAAGGCCCTACACCATATCAACAATATATTCAAGGTTTATACTATCCTCTTTATTTCAATTCAATTCATAATGTGCCCTTTTATTCTTAGTATCCTCCAAACAACTTAGCATGGTCCATGTCTTCACCTTGGACTTATCCTCGTCAACCTACCATTCCACCTTTCTAACCATATTAGCCCCAATCTCCTCAATGGCGTAATCCCTCACAAGGATGGAGGCCTCAGGCAGCAAACCACCTACCTTAATGCCTAATCCTCCTCAACCACAACTACTCCAAAAAAATCCAACTAAACAACCCCAAATTCCTACTCTACCTCATTTAAACCCAAACAATAAGCAAGCCTAACAAGTCAATAATGGAGAAACTTCCTATCCTACCTATGTTGTATAAATCCAAGAAATCAACCTTGGGTTTGGGAAGGTACCTCATGATGCTCACCCACCTTCTCTAGTAAATGATATTGAAGAAGAGAAGGAAGAAATGACTCCTCAAGCAAACCCACCTCCCTACCCTAAAAGGTTGGTCCATTCCAAATCACACACCCTAGAAGAGGCTGAACTTCTAAGAGAACAAGAAAACATGTGTATCAAAACCTCTCCTACATGCCATTAAATATGTTCCCATATATAATAAATTAATCAAGGATGAATTTTTCAAGAGGCCAGGAAGGAAGAGGAGAGTTTCCCCCACTATCAATGTTTTTGGGCAATTGGTTGATCTAATGCTTGTGAAGGTCATCTCCCCAAAGTATTTGGATTTGTGTAGCCTAGTAGTGGATTTACATATCAACAAAGTTGTAGTCCAAAACACACCCATTTATATAGGGGCTACATTTAATGTCAATACCATGGAAACTATGCTTACGCTCAACCTCCATGGAGCCCTAAGTAAAACCACAAATGTGATGCAACTTGCAGACAAATCCATAGTAGCACCTTAGGGTGTCATTGAGGATGTTATGGTTTCTAGTTATTCAATGGAGTACCCCACTGATTTAGTTGTACTCCAACCTAAGACAAATTTCAATGGTTATCCTCTCATCCGAGGAAGACCTTAGTTAGTTACTTCTGATGTTTATATCAGTTGTAGAGTTTGGGACATGACAATCAAGAATGGGAAAATCACAAAACAACTTGTATTATACCCCCTACTCAACCCCTTGTTGAACATGATTTCCTTATGTGGATAGAGGAGGAAGAAGAGGATGAATTCTATCAATTATCTCCCTACCCCATTTTTACACTAGAAGCCACTATTGGAAGTAGGTAGTTGGATGAAGATAATCTTATTGATAATTTTCTACAAAACAAGCACTATATTGCCATGCAAATTGGACTAGAAGAGGAACCTTTATGGCAGCCTAAAAATATTCTATGGGAAGAATTACTCATTGATAGTTTTGATCAAGGTTGTGTCAAAACTATGGAAATCGACCCATATAAAGATCTTAAAATTAGTCCTTCCCTTTCAGCAGAACAAGAACAATTTCTTAGCGTCTTAAGAAAACACCTTAATGTATTCACTTGATATTACAAAGAAATGAAATGGGTCCACCCCTCAGTATATACACATCACATATACATAAAATAAGGCCAAAAAATTTCTCTCCAACCCTAAATAAGGTTGGACACTTCACTTAAAGATATAGTAAAAGAAGAATTGCAGAAATTGTTATATGCAAAAGGAATGGGAAATGGAGTGTTTGTGTTGATTATAGGGAAATTAATAAGGCTACCAAGAAAGATCATTTTCCCTTACCTTTTATTGATCAAGTTTTGGATGGTTTTATATGGAAAATGTTCTTTTCATTTCTAGATGGTTTTAGTAGGTACAATCAAATCCAAAACAGTCTTGAAGACCAGGATAAGACTACCTTCACATGTACATGGGGGAATTTTTCCTATAGGGTCCTTCATTTTGGCTTGTGTAATACCCCTGATACCTTCCAGAGAGTAGTATTGTTCATTTTTGTTGATCTTGTTCATATCTCGGTTGAAATTTATATGGATGACTTCACTCCTTATGGGGATGTTTTCCAGGAAGCTCTCTCTAACTTGTGTAAAGTTTTGAAAATATGCATTGAAATGAATCTCTTTTAAGTCCAGAAAATGTGATTTTTTTATGAATGAAAATATTTTTCTAAGCCACTTCCTCTCTAAGGAAGGGATTCAAGTTTATCCTAACAAGATTTCCATTATCCGAAGGGTCATTGTTCCAAAAAAACAAAAGGATGTTAGGAGCTTCTTAGGAGTACCTGGATTTTATATGATAGTAAAATCGTATAAAATGGCCTCACCTTTTCTTGGTTTTCTAACAAAAGATTCATATTTTTGTTGGATGGACCAGTGTCAAGAAGCATTTGAAGAGGTCAAGGAGAAGTTGATAACTGCACCAATTCTCAGGGGGGCAAATTGGGCCTCACCTTTTCATATTCACACAGTTTTATCTGAAAATTTTGTAGGGGAAACCTTGGGATAGTTGGAAGGTAAGTTTTTTTATACTATGTATTTCATCAATAAGAACTTATGCAAGGCTGAACTCAACTATATAGTCTCTGAAAAGGAAATATTTTATGTTGTACATTCTTTGAATAAATTTGGACATTACATTATAGGGTACCAATATTTTTTGTAAATTTATCATGAATCCATTAAGTATTTGATGAACAAACATAATGTTAATGCTAGGATTATTAGATGGTTATTTCTATTACAACAGTTTGATCTAACCATTGTTGACAAGCTAGGGAAGGAGAATGTGGTTGGAAATTTATTTTCTAGACTAACCCTACCTGTAGAGAATGAAGAGATGATAGAGAATCAAATCCTAGATGAGAAACTCTTCGCCATATCATTGTTGTCATATTGGTTTACTTAAATAACAAACTTCTTGGTTGATGGACAATTTCCTCCCAATTTGTCGTCCAAGGAAAAGAGAAAAATTGTCAGGAAGAGCACCCCTTACGCATAGATTGGGGGAAACCTTTTTAGATTAGGACCATATTATATTTTGAGGATATGTGTAAAGGAATATAAATTATTTGATATCCTCTCAAAATTCCATGATGGACCTTGTGGGGCTCATTTTTCTGCCAAGAGGAAAACCTTCAACATTCTCCAAGCAAGATACTATTGGGCTACCCTACATCAAGATGCAAGGAGGTACATTGATCGATGTGATGAGTGCCAAAGGATGGGGAGGCCCACACAAAGGGATGAAATTCCAATACAACCACAAGTGGCTCTTGAGCCATTTGATAAGTGGGTCGTGGATTTCATTGGACCTATTGACCCTCCATCTAGACAGAAGAGGTATCTTATTATATGCAGAGATTATCTAACAAAGTGGACTGAAGTGAAGATAGTCAAAGAAAAAACATAACAAAAAGTGGCAGAATTATTAAGGGAGAACATCTACTACAAAAAAAATTTCCCAAGGGAACTAGTCACTGACCAGGTAACTCAATTCGCTTCTAATTTGATAGAGGGGATAACGAAGCATCATCATATCAGGCATAATAAATCTACCCCATATCACCCTCAAGTAAATGGGAAAGTGGAAGTGACCAGGAGAGCATTAGAAGGAATATTAACTAATATTGTTGGTAGAAACAAGAAGGATTGGGTCGCCACACTTGTGGAGGCAATTTGGGCCTACAATACTACAAGGAAGAAGACCACTAGATGCACCCCTTTCGAGCTAGTTTATGGTAAGAAATAATTGTTATCTATTGAATTTTAATATAACACCTCAAGAATGGAAACACAACTTGATCGATACATCACAAGAGCTCAAGAAGAGAGGTTGCAGTAGTTGAATTCCCTTGATGAACTTAGGTTGCAGGCTCTTATGCATACTGAAGTGGTTCAATTGCAGAGAAATTTTTGGCATGACAAGCACATCAGGGAGAATACCTTCCGGGAAGGTGATTGTGCCCTCTTATATGAATCTATATCCAATGAATTCAAAGGAAAACTTATGAAAAGATGTTTGGGTCCTTACCTGGTGGAAAATTGCCATGAAAATGAATTTTTTCATATCCGAACAATTGATGAGGATAAGATGCCACTTCTGGTCAATGGTTATAGGTTGAAATTATACAAGAATACCTTATGAAAGGAAGAATTTTCCAGTTAAATAAGTAGATAAATAAATGTGATGGGGAACATGAAAGCTCCCAATACATTTAGCCCGCGATGAACATCGAAGGAAAAAACAAAAAAACAAAAAAGTAGAAAAATCCCTAGGTGAAAACCTCCATGAGGAAATTGAGGCAAGATCTTGGGCTGAAAACCTCCATGAGGCAATTGAGGCAAGATCTTGGGCTGAAAACCTCCATGAGGCAGCCAAAGAGTATGGAAAAAACAAAAAAACAAAAATAAAAGGGAATAAAAATATCCCCAGGTGAAAACCTATTTTTAGGCACATGGGGCAATCCTAGTAGGTTGAAATCCTCCTTTGAGGTAGCCTATATGTCTCAAAACTATATATATATATAAAGAGAAAGAGAAAGAGAAAAGGAAAAAAAATAAGAAAAAGGAAAGTGAAAAGGAACCCTTACATTACCCATTATAACATTTCTATAGGCACAATGGGGTTCCAATGATAATTAAAGAAGGTTAGCACAATTAGAGAATCAACATAAAAATTGACCTTCACACACTTTCACCTAGCTCTATGTGTCCACTCATCCATCCCTTGACCTTTTCCAATATTTCTACATCATTACTTAGTCTCTCTCACTCGATTTTGTCAATTTTTTGAAATGTAACATGAAATTTCTTGTATTTCTATAGGAATTTGATCAACAAAAAAAGATGAAGTAGATTGGAAGTTTTTTCTCTTATGAACAAGGGAGAGGACCCATGAGAGGTCTGTCATCCATACAATCCACTAGTTGTCACCTTTTTTACTTTCATTCCAATTACCATCCATCAAAAACCTTCTCTTTTGCACCAATTTCCATCACATAAAAGCTCCCTATCCTCCATAAGCAACCTTCCCATGAATTATCAAAATTTTTGAAAAGAAACATTAATAGAAAATTTTGATCCTAAGGGATCTATGTGACTTCCACAGGAAGACGCACAATCTTATAACAACTTGTATAAACCCTATAGGATCATATTTGAAGCACTAGATCGAGAGTTTTAAATATTATGAAGCTTCAAGAGGCTCCAAAACTAGTCCTTAGCAACTACAGGATCCCGTGTAGGCTGCTTCAAGATCCTTGATCAACAAAACAACATCTAATCAGAGGAGGCACCTGTTTTCTGACCACCTAAATCATGGAAATTTAATAAAAAATGAACACTAAATAATTTCAATCCAATGAGGAGAATGATGGAGTTTACAAATTACACCTTAGAGGGAATTTCAACAATTTTTTTCAATGTTCCAACAACCTCATGTAAACATCAAGTGCTCAAATTCTCAGCTACAACACTACCATCCTGAGCATCATTAGGTAGGCTTTGGTATGCAAAGTCCTAACCCTTTCTTACAAATTCATCTTAGTTTAAAACATGTTATCAATGCATGGGAGAAGAGGATTTATAAGCTACGGTTACTTTAATAGTCTCAGACACCTTCGATAGTGAATTGCAGTCATCTTCTTCATCGATCATATGTGCGGAGAAAAAAAAAAAAAAAAAGAGTGATGACTCCAAAGAGTGGGCCAATGTTCCTATGGTTGGTATGTAAAGGTGATAGGCTAGGGACAACTCACACAACGTGCGCAACCCAACCACTCAACCACCAATAGCATAAGTCAGGCCCCCAAGCCTCATTTGGCATAAAAAATGTATTTTAAAGACAAGGGAGGCTTGTCACTACCGTTGAGAATGAGATACATATGCCATCACTTTCATAGACTGTTATAGAAGAAGATACAATGCGTGTATGTTGCTGCTAGAGGGTATACATAAAGTGCTACATGATAGTTTATGGGTGCTATAGGAAATTCCAAAGAGCTACAAGGAGCTCGATTATGAGAAATTTCGTCCCTCAAAAACTAAAATTAAAGGAGGAGCATCAGAGAGAGGGAAAGTACGAATTTCCATTTCCACCTTTTGAAGAAAAAAGGTTGCAAAACACTTCAATTCTTTCATAAGTACATCCTGTAGAGGTTTTTGATATACAATTTAGGCAAGAAAGAAAAATGAAGTATGGATCATTTTTTGATTGAGCAAGATAAGAGAAGAAGATGAAAAATATGGGAGAGGAAATGGTTGATCTCAGACTCAAGGAAGCCAATTTAAGGCACCAAAAACAAATAAAAAATAGAAGGATAAAATCCCAACTACAAGAGGAGGAACAATTGGCCACCATGGAAAGTTTTTCCATAGAATCCATCCAGTGAAAACATCCATTAAAGACTTATTCATGGTTCCTAAAGGAACAATGTAACCAATTCCATATTAAAACCTTGGCCCAAAATGGCTCTCTCCCCTTCCAAGACTATATAAAATTACTTGAGTTTTGTCATAAGAGAAGTGTTGAGGACAAAACTAAAATTTCCAAAATTATATGCACAATTTATACTAACTTACATGAACATTTGAGAACATAACTCATGAATGAGAGATGTGCAATTGATGGAATTTTCCTCTTGGCTTGGCCATGAAGAGGCCATAGCTGAAGATATAAAAATATTCATGTATAAGGAGGTAAATGAACCCTAATGGATTAGAGCAAGGTTAAGAGGCCCTCATCTTGTCACCAGTAACCATAGGCTCATTGTTGGAGATCCCAGGTTGGAACCAACCTACTCAGAGAAACAATGGCAGACAATCTTATACTTTGAAGATACCTTTATATTATTAACAAATGAAAGCCTGCAGGAATGTCAGATAAGGTGGCACACCCTACCACACAACTTGAGAATAAGGGAGTATCACTCACCATAAAAGCTAAGGAATGCTTTGGATATAACCCATATCTACAAAAGGATAGTCCAAATGTTGGGGATTAAATGGATTAGATTAAATTTCAACCCTTCTCTACTATTAGGCTTGAAATAAAACAAAGAACAAGCAGAAGAATAAAGAGAATTGGCAGATATTGGAAAGAATGCAGGTTTCCATCTTGAATAAGGCATTCCTTTTGACATATCTTTAGATTTTAAGGAGCCTATCAAGGACATGAATGAGATATAGTTGAGTTAATAAGTTTCTCAAAGGATGAGCAACACTTTCAGTAGGGGGGTATGATGGGCCTCCCAAATAGGTACAATTCAAGGCCCATCTGGCCATCCTTCAACACATTTTAACCTCTCTTTTTTCATTTGATGATATCTTTTTGAGCTATAATGTGTTAATTATGAAGGTTAAAGGATATTTTTTATATCATATAGCCTAATGCATTGAAAGTGTGGGAAAAAGAGATTTATTCTGCAAAAAATGTTGCAGGCCAGCAAGAGAAGATTTAGGAGGCTCGTTCCATGCATCATCCCATCAACAAATTGATTGGATTAAGGGAAACTACTACCCCTCAATGATTGCAAGAATCCTAGGAGTCCAAATCCACTTTTGTAGGAGTTTTAGATGGAAGCATCCCTCCCTTAAAGGAGGTTTCCCCTCACTCATTTTTGTATAAATAAAGGAGCTTAGTAGCTCAATAGGATTCAAATTTCAGAGGAATATAATGACTATTAGGGAAAGATAATTCTACTTGTTATTTCCATGATCATGTTATAAATTTGAGCAATTTATGAGATTAATGAAAAGAATAATTTGCCTCCAGTATGAGTTTGCTTTAAGGGATCTGGGTTCCTGTTGACAGGTGTTGGAAATCCATCAACCAAGGTGGTCTCCCTGATATGTGGTCCCAATTAGACCTAACACGATTTGGGATGAGAACCCCATCCGGAATACAACCTGGTTACCATTTTCTCAGAGGTTTTCCTTGGCTCTAACTATCAGCAAGAGAGAGGGATGCATATGTGCCTTCTAAAAGCAAGTAAGTGTGCCTAGTGAGCGTTCGATTGTAGGTGTGTTGAGGTTATTATACTGCATAGAGGGAGAAAAGTGAGCCCTTGAGAGAGAGGTAATAGTATCACCCTAGTAGAGACACACATAAAAAAGAAATATTTTTCTAACATCCAGCGGAATAGTCCACAAAGATGTGATGGTCAGTGAAACCAACACAATTAGTAGAGGCATGTCTGACATCTAGTGGAATATTCCACAAATATGAAACAACTATAGCAACAATTAGACCACATTATCAATATGATAAACACTAAAATAACCGAAATAGTTCAACTACTTTAGCACAGATGAAAGCAAATATGAATTACAAACATTCACATAATAGTCTTACAAATATTCATAATCCATGCATGCATAACGTGCAGGCCATGAGGCTTATGATATTAAGTAAAAATCCCAAGACACATGTATACAATGAACACCACTAGATCCAATATTGGAGCGCTAGAGCAACTCCTTGCTCCCCAAAAGAACTATATTGTCTCTCTAATGCCTTACGAGAGGAGCCAAGGTGAAATTCCTTTGCTCATACAATGAGGGTGCATATATAACCAATAGGGGGGGTGATGCTTCACCTTCCTTATGACTCTTTTACTACCCTCATGACTCTTTGAATTCCCATGAATTTTCGACTTTACATGACTCTTAAAATTTTGTACATTTCCTTAGGACTTCCACTTTACAATACATTTTCGAATAGAAATTTACATAATCAACAAAAAAGGTGTGGCACATGGTGACTCATGACATGGCACAGATGAAATGGTGTTAGGGTCCTATAATTTATAGTATTTCAAGGTGATTGGACATTTTATCTCAGTTATTTGATATTGTAAATAATATTTCAATTTGCAAATGATTTCCAAAAAATATATATATAATAAAATTAAAAGAGGGTATTTAAAAAATAGAACAAAGACAAAAGAAAAAGAAAAGAAAAACAATGAAAGAATAAAAAATAAATATGAGAACCCCACAAAATAAAAATAAAAAATATATAATACTGAAAGTGTTTAAAATTTAAATACCACTACTTGATAGATAGTTTTATTTTTTTAAATAAAATGGAGGGTGTGTGCAGCTTGTTCAAATGCCACAATCCTTACTCATTGTTTAATCATACAGCTTAATCATGGTTAAAAAAGTTTAATTTTTTTGTAATTAGATTAGATAATAAGGTTAGCCAAACTGTTTAATCTTGGCTAATGTTAATTAGGTAGAAAAATGATATTGATTCAATTGTTTAAGATGAATAAATGGTGAAATAAGTGGATAGGATAGAGTAGGTTTTTTTTTTTTCATAATAAGTAGAATAAGGGTTTGGAAACCAAAATGCGCCCTTATAAATGAAGAGAAAGATTAGTTTTAGCACAAGGTGAAAAATTGGAGTTAAAAGAATAGACGGGGTTAATTATATTTCAAAGGACTCATTATTTCATTTTAGCCTAAGTTATGTGTGTGTGTGTGTGTGTGTGTGTAATATGCGCTTAAGAATAATATTTGAATGCATTAATGTTTTATCCAAAGTCCCAAAAGATGATAAAGGGTCGTTGGACGATAAAAAAACTTTGTCACTTTCGATTAAGTCGCGCCCATCTTTTAGTCGTCCAATCAAAAGTCCGCTTGATCTACGGCCAACATTTCTTTTTGGCCCCCCTTGCCATCCTTCCTTTACCATTGGGGGTGGGGGGTCCAAAAAGGCAGTTTTCCTCCCACCAATCCCATGCAACGTGGTGTGCCCTCACCATTTCTCACCCCCTCCTCATCATAACGCTTACCACTCTCACCCCCCTCCGAAAACCACCAACCGTCATTCCTTTTCCATTTTTCCTACACACGCACCTCCCTACATTCACAGCATGTCGCGTGGCTATAACCATTTAAGTTACCAACTGAGGGAGTGTTCAATTATACTTCAATTTTGGTTTATTTTTTTATCTATTATCAGGCAGCCATATTCAAGTTTGCAATGCAGAAGTTAGATGAGGAAGGGAATCAATAGTTTGTGATATTTTGGACTTTCCTAGTAATGAAAGATAAAGAGGAATTCACATTCAAGGATTACATTGAACAGTTTATACAGCCAGCAATGAGCATGCTAACCAGTTCAGCAAAACCAAGGATCAGTGAGGAAATAAAAAGGATTTTACATCTAACAAAACAAGAAAAGACTAGAGACTGGTACTTGTACCAAAACTACATTGAAATCAGAGTGTATGGGTGTGAGTTGGCACCATACAAATTTCAAAAATACCTCCCCATGAGATTATTTGCACTAGAATATATAAGACAGATGATCTGTTATGAAACCAACTCACAAAATAAAATAAAAGAGAGATCAGCGACTTAGAAATCAGCCTCTTCGAGGGGGAAACCTCCTTTACATTACATAAATGAACAATTTTTGTATGATAAAAATGACAAAACCTTATTTCGATATATAGGAGTCCAATGTCTCACAATATAATCCTAGTCGACATAACAATAACAATGTAAGGGCACAACAATAACAATAGTGGGCTTCTATGGAACACAATAATAACAATATAGGGACTACATGGGCACAACAATAACAAAAAAAATAAGGGGATACACTAGTATTATAGGAACCTAAAATTCCCCTCTCCTTCAAACAATTGTTGTCCTCAACGTTTGAATTTTTCTAGATGCTTCTGTATAAAATTCTCATCCTCCCATGTGGAATCTTCAGCGGGTAAGTTCTTCCACTTGATGATATACTCTGAAATTGATCGATTTTTTAGTTGTCGAGTTCTTATTTCTGTGACTACTTCAAGTTATAATATTATTTTTCATTCCTCGTCAATTTTTGGCAATATATTTTGAATTGGGACTTGCTCCATCTTTTTTCCATTAGGAATCATTTCTTGTAACAACTTTTTTAAACCTTCCATGTCTGATTTTATATCATTCTTCATGTCTTCCATGTTGCCTTTCAATTTTTCTTCTATACCATCAATATTAGCTTCCATTCCATTCTTCAAACCATCCATCTTAGCCTCCATGTATGCTTTTAAACCATCTATGTCATATTTGGTTTCTCTTTGTGAGATCGAAATGTGTTGCACTTGGTATCGTAATTTTGATATATCATACTGAGATTCTTCATCTTGATGCGTTACAGTAGAATTTTTTGAGGGCTTAATGGGTGTAAAATTATTTTTTAGAGGCATTAAAGTACCCAATATTGATAACAATGCTTCAATATGCCCTTGGAATCACTTCAACTCCTTTTCCAAAAAAAAATTATGCAATTTTTAAAAATAAATACACGCATTTTTCTTTATTTTAGGAGCTCGATATTGAAATGGTTGTAACTGTGTAATATAGGATCTCCAAGATCTCAAATTCGATCATGTGGTATCCCTCTGAGTCTTCTTTCCAATGTCACAGGTTTGACCTGATTTGGATTCTTCAAGGAAAAGTTATGCCCAATCTCCCACAATGACCTAATTATGGATTGGTTCAGTAGAGTGAAATTGTACGGTGTTCCACGTGTCACTGTTTCCTCCTTCGGCTCTAAAATCGATACACAAGAAACTACAGTTTGTGTACTATTGGTCGCTTTTCACAGAATTCTAATCCAATCCTCGAAGAGAGATTTATGATGATTTTCCCAAGGTCACCTCTTTGAGATGAAATTCAGGAGCCTGCAAAAACCATAAATTCCATAGATCATATCTCTGAAACTATTGCGAACCAAGATTTGAAATTTTTGCATGAAGTTCCTCAGGATTTCTTTGAAAAAAAATTTTTAGCTTCTGAACCTTCATAAAAAAAAATGTTATAGATAAAATTCCACGATGACCTGTTTGAAGCAATGAAACCCTAGAATCCAAAGCTCAGATACCAAATATTATGAAACCAACTCACAAAATAGAAGAAAAGAGAGATCAACGACTTAGAAATCAAATTCTTCGAAGAGGCAAACTCCTTTAAATTACATAAATGAACAATTATTGGATGATACAAATGAAAAACCTCCTTTCTATATATAGGAGTCTAATGGGTCATAATATAATCCTAGCTGACATAACAATAACAATAGTGGGCTTCTATGGGGCACAATAATAACAATATGACTACACGGGCACAACAATAAAAATAAGGGGGCTATCCTAACAACAAAAATAAGGGGATAAATTAGTATTATAGGGACCTAACATGATTAATTCAGATCAAATCCACTTTGTTTCAGCTAAGAATAATCACAGTTCAGAATTAAGACACGGGTTGGATCTTTTGTGTGTAACAGCAGGACTGCAGGAGAAGAAGTAGACAAGCTTCTCAAATAGATGAAGCTCAGTTTGAGTTTTACATGGTCCTATGATCATCTGGGTATAATTTCTAAATTGAGGCTGGAAAACAAAACCACTCCATATACCCATACTCAAAGGCCTGAGATTGAAAGATATGTAAACCAACTGACTTGGACAGAAAATACTTTGTAGGAAGCCGAAGAACAACTTGTTTCTACTTTAACTTCACAAACTCCTATTCCTCAGGAGAAAATAGGCAAGAGGCAGAGAGAAGAAGAGTCACCTTCAGTGACATACAATGCAGGAAAGGAGTTCAAGATTATGTACATGAAGAGGACTAAGATGACTCCTAAAGTAGACTTAGAAAAGAATGTAGAAGGAGCTACTATGATTATCGAGGAAATACCATCTTCATCACAAGTAGGCAGTAAATTTCTTACATCTCCTACAGTTTCAACAATATCATAGGGTCAGCAAGATACAATTCAAACTTCAAAGGTTGTTCAAGGAGAAAAGGAAAAGAGCATTTTTTACAGATGCAGAGAAATCAATCTTAAGAATGAAATTCTTAAGAACGACACTTATACACAGTTTTGGAAGCAGACTTCTAGTTCACAAATCAGACTCTTATCAGCTTTTGACTCAAAGAAAATAAGGATGCAGATGGATTTCCTTGAGGCTCAAATTCCACAGCCCAAAACAACAACAGATTATAAAAATATAGCATTTGAGTTTGACACCAAAGACATCCATCCCATTGATCAAATGCATATGCACAAACAAACTAGTGAGATTATTTTCTCTACTCTAACTAATAGCACCATCATTGTATCTAAATTGTAGGTGTCACTTTCTAACATTTAGTCTCTGTTGAAGATGGAGAAGATTTCTTCTCTAGCTAAAGATACCAGGATCAAATCTTTGAAAGATTTGGTTTTGAAAATGGGTTATGATCCAGAAAATATGAAGGTTGCAGAAGAGTTGATTAAGAAAAATAATGATGACATTGCAACATTGAGGAAGCAGCTGAATTTTCCAGCAACTGAAGATCAACTGACTAAAGACAATGAAGAATATAAGACACAGAAAGGAGACATCATGAAATTTATAATGGAACATAATCATCAAATTAGATAGATGGAGATAGATATGGAGAAAATGATTAAGGAGAAAGAGAATATTTCAAAGGTAGCCATGGTTCCTCTGGATGTTGTGCCTCTCACATAAATCCCCACTACAGCAGCTGCAACATTAACTACACCTTCTTCCCAATCTGCAGATGCTGCTGAGCAATTAACAAAGGTTGTTGAGAACTTGTCAATTCAGACTGGGGAGATAAAGAAGTTGCAGGGACAAGTCAAATCTCTGCAAGATCATAAAACTAGGAATGAAGCTTCACATTTGGCTGAAGCACAGAAATCCAAAAGGCTGATAGAAAGGCTACAAAAAATAGAAAGAGAGTCATCTATTGGTCAGACCTTGGCCCAAGCCAAGGAAATAATATGGATGGACAATATAAATTCTATGAATGAGAATTGGCCACGTATCCAAGTTATTTTTTAGTAGAAGGATCTGATAAAGAAAGTAACAAAAGCAATTACATAGAACAAAGAGAAGTTGGGTAACAAGCCCACTGAAGCTAGCAACATCATCAAATTCCTAAATTCAAAAAATAAGTATGAGCTAGAAGACTTAGGAATTGATGATAGGACTGAAACCATCTTGGAAGTCAAGAAGGTTTTAACAAAAAGGAATCTCATAACTCAGTTAGAAGAAAAGTGTCATGGGTTGGAGATATCAGTTAACAAGTTTCTCAGCAGAATAGAAGTATTGAATCAGAAATGGTTACCCAGTGTGTTCATGATTAATGATAAATTAATTACTCAAGAATATTACATTAATAAGCTGACGAAGGTAGCTAGAGACAACTCCAAATTTGCAAACATAAAAAATAGTATGACAGGCAGAGCATTCCTGGAAGCAAGGGGGAACAATTTTTATGTTCAACATGAAGTAAATCATATTTTCATGGTAAGACCAACTTTCGCAAAATACACTAATGTAGATGAGATTTACCGGAAGGTAACTAAGTTGGATATTTCAAATGAAGAAAGGTGGGATAAATTATGTGAATTATTAGATTGAATGGTAATTTCAAATACAGTTATAGGATCATCCAACACAGCAGACGACGCAGAAACATCAACAGGCCATATCACCAACATATTCCTCCAAATCAGAGCCACCTCTCCACGCAGTTTTCCACCTAGCCTATTAATTTGCATAATTAGATAAATTGTTTAGATTATTGATAAATATACCATGTCGGTTGAGACAAGAGTTTTGTAATTATTGTATAAATACTTCACACTTTGAAGTATTCATGGTTGATTGTTGAACATTATTTTCTGAAGCTATTGTACTTTTTCCATTCGATGCACTGATCAATAATACAAGGACATTCTTCACATGATTCATGTGGTGGGAAAATTGGTGATGTGTTTCTTTTGTTTATGTGTTATTTCATTATTTATGTTTATTTTTATTTCTTTAAAGCTTAATTACATTACAGAAACGGTGACGATCAGGATTTGTTCAAATATACACCATGTTCTCGTTGTAAGTAATTTCTATGTTTTCTTCTGAATTCAAGCTAAATAATTCTTAATTGCTCTTTAGTTTCTATTAAACCTTATTGTTTCTTTTGTTCCATATCATTTTAATTCTGAAAATATCCAACTATTTCACCTAGCTTTCCCTATGGGACTCCTTTAAAATTTGATGCAAATCCAATTATTTTTATAGACTCCATAGCCCAATGGAAGTATAAATCATTGAATCAATCAAAACAATTATAAACAATTACACAGTCATAACTAGCCTAAAATTTACATAAAACAAACAAGAGATCCCTCTCTAAGTTTAGAAGGGCTAGCTTCTAAGCTTAAAAGTGGTTTTGATGTTATTTTCTATGTTTAATCTCACTATCTCAAAAATTACAGAATAGTAACACATGGATTGCATGATGACGTGGAAATGATAGGATGTCCTTCTTACTGCTTTCTCTTCATTAGAGATGTGATTTTCCCTCCAAAGGGTTGTGAATCAGATGGAGTCTTCATGTGGTCCTGATCTTTGGTCTTCTACTGTAAACCAATGTTCCTTCATCTTCTTTCCTGATGATCATCTTATCTCCTAATATCCTTATATGGCTTCTATCTTAGTCTTCTTCTCCATCTCGCTCATCATGATCCTATCAGGACATAATAGAATACATGTGACTACAATCCACCCATGATAAGACGACATCAATCTAATAAACCCCTAGCCTAAAATGCTTCATGAAATCACTTCTTAGGGTTGAAACTGGTGACTAGTTGAGTAAATGACTCAAGGATTGTGTAGTTCCATAGGCCAAGGTCCGGGATTGAGGTTTGAGACTGCGCAATTTGTATTTTATGATGGCCAGAGTTAAATTCTTTTGCAATTGAAGGATTCAATCAGTCGGACTAGAGGCTTGAGCCTTGAGACTGCGAAATGCGTAGTTCGGGAGGCCTAGGTAGAGGGAATGCACAATTGAGGGTCTCAAGGGCCCATGTTGGAGGCTTGAGGCTTGAGACTACGCAGTGTGAATTTCTAAGGTCTTGGGATAAGTGAATGTCCAGATGGGGAACTCATGAGGTCAAGCTTGAGATTTGAAGTTGCCCAATGCGCAGTTCAGACAGGAGAAAAAGTTGGGAGATTGTGCAGTTGAGGGTCTCAAGGGATAAAGGTTGAGGATTGAGGCTTGAATTTTCCCAATGCAAAGTTCTATAATGAGAACACTCTCAAGTATTTTGCAACTCAAGGTGTCAGGCTGGAAGCGTGAGGCTTGGCATTTCGTAGCGTGCATTTAAGGTTGACTGGGAGGTAGAAATTGCATAGTTCTGGAGCTCAAGGGTCAAAGATGGGAATTGTGACTATGAAATGAATATTTCCAAGAGGTGTGGTCAAAAATTGAGGGTTAAGAATGCACAATGCACATTTCAGGAAGGCTAAGTGAGGTCAAGTTGCTCGGGAATGAAATTTTCCAGATGGGGCTGTGTGTGGAATCAGTGAGCCAAAGTGAACAAGGACAAAACTTGATCATGATCACACACTTCAAAAAATTGAAGATGCAACATTGATCACTCAAAAACATGAACAATGTACTTCCCTCAATGTGACGACATTGCCAAGACTTTCCCCAAGTGCGACACTAAAGGTTGTTAGGTCCCTGTATTACTAGTATAGTCCCTACATAGGTTCCCATTGTTACATTGCACACCAGAATTCCCCTATATTGTTATACATTGTGCCCCAAATTAATATTTTTATCGTTGTGCACTAAGATCATCATAATCACGGGAATCCAATATGGGAAAGGAGGTTTGTGATTCAGATTATCCAGAACTCACCAAGAGGGCGGTCATTGAGTGTTGCCTCTCAAAGTGGGTTTTATTTTAACACATGAGATTCTTTCTTCTATTATCGGCTCACAACATTTGTAATGAGGATGATAAGATGAGTTGTTGAATCACTGTTATCAAAGTCAAGTTGTAAACCAAACAAAAATAGAAGAAAAGTATATATCAACTTTATAAATAAAAAAGAAAGCTTCTCTAAAGGGTTTATTTTCAACGTTGATATCTCTTCATTTTATTATTTAACAACATTTGCAAATGTAGGATGATAAGATGAGCTATGACTCGATACCAAATGTTGTGAAACCAACTCAAAATAGAAGAAAAGAGATACCACCAACAGCTTGTTGAGGGGGCAACCTAGTCACAGAGGCAGAATGAAAAAAATTTTGATGACATAAATTACAAAACTTCCTTCTACATATAGACTCCACAAGCAATAACAACTTAGTGGGCCATGTTGTAATCATAAACTAAATTTAATAATAATTATAAGCAAAATAATAACAATATGGGGGTTACAGGGGTACAATAATAACAATAAGGGGGTTACACTAACAACAATAAGGGACTATACTAGTAATATAGGGACCTAACAAAAGTAGGCTTTGCAACGATAGTGATGACACTTGTGTGAAAGTTCTTGAAACTTTAAAAATGAGTGTGAAATATGTCTACATGATAATAGAAACTCATAATCACAAACATTTCCCCTTGAAACAAGCCAAAACTACACTTTACCCGATAAGCGACGATTCCCACGCCAAAAGACAACCCTTGAAATATGACAAGAAAAGTGCGAACGACACTTGAAAAATGTGAACGAATGTGAAAACAACACATGCTAGGATGAAGATAACATTAAAATGATGAAAATTGAAGTGCACACAAGAAAAAATGACAGCCGTAAGCATGAAAGTGACACACTTCGAAGATAAAAGTGTGCAAAGGGTGACAATTGGAGAAACTAACCGAAATAGAAGTAAGATCACAAACAAAGTGACAGACTGACAATGACAGTTCACACTGATTGCAAAAATGGGTTGAGATTTACACAATCATTGTCTTAGTGGAATGTGCCACACATATTCAAGCTTGCATGTAGGAATGATTTATTGAATTCATTACAGATTAAGCGTGTATGAGCAGGTTATTTCGGCACTTATGATGAAAAAACAAGTTCAAAGACTTATCAAAGCACCAATCAACCAAGAAGCAACTATAGAATGATTGGTCGCAAGATCCATAGTAGGCTCCAAAATTCAAGTATTGGTGAAAATTTGGAGGGTGTTTGTCATAGCGACAACACTTAGTGACACACTAGTAGAACTCCCACTTCTCTTCCTTGGTCAATTATTTCATGTAGGGTCTAGTTCTTCAGGGAGTATTGATCCATCATTCTGATTACCATGGCTTACCCACTTACCCCATGTATAAGCATAGTCTCCTTCATTCCTTACTCGGTTAAACAAATTGATAAGGTGAGTGATCATATAATGTTTCGAATCAGGAAAGGGTAATGAAGTTTGTGAGATTTATATTTTCAGAGTGTATTTTTTCATCTCTGGTGTTGATCTGCTGCTAGCAGGCCTGGATAGTGCCCTGACATATTTGCTTTCTTCACCTCTATGCACAGGAAGCCTTTCTATTCTTTCACCTTTATTTATTTATTTTAAATAGTAATATGCATCGACACTTATTTATTTCATAGGCGAAAGTGGGATCCCGACTTATTGAGAGCAGAAGATGTTATCCCTTTAGAGAAGCATATATAAGACCTCTGATATTGGTTTTCTTGTTAATATTTTCCCCTTTTCTTTCTCTACTTGATTGGATCAGTTTTAAAACACCGAAACATAAACACCCAAGTGTAGGGATGAGGTTTCCAAAAATATACATGGAGATCATGGTTTGACACAAGGCTTTCCTTGCATAGGGATCGTATTTACCGTTGAAACATCATCGACCAAAATATGTATCCAGGACAACAAGAAGGGTGGAGAGATAGCCAAATGTTGCAGTGTCACAAAGACCTTTTCTAATTTTCCACATTTCCTTTTGAGCCAACAGAGAATCTTCATGCAAGGTCTTACAAAATAAAACATACAACAAGGAAACAAAACCCAAATACAAAATGGAAAGAGGCTAAACCAAAACATGATGCGAAACCAAAATCAGAAAAAAAAAAAAATAATAAATAAATAAATAAAATAAAATAAAATAAAATAAAATAAAATAAAATAAATAAATAAATAAAAAATATGAATGTAGGATGAATGTGCAAAGGAAACTAGCATGCAACTTCTATACCTGTTCCTAACCTAATCAGTTAGAGGGCCAAGGTTGAAATTTCCAATGTAGCCAATGTAGTTATTCCCGACCTGCAATTACAAAGATATGATCAATTAAAACTGAGATAAAACGATGTGCAATAGAAAAGATAAAGGCTTGAATATTTTGTACAACAAATTGAAGGTTTTTCCTGTCAACATAAATATATGTCATAACCACTACTTCTAACCATTTCACACTCTTATCTTTTTTCTAAAAAATCGTAAGAAGACAAACCTCAAGGAATTCTTGCGAGTGTATCTTCATTTGCATTGTACTCCTTAGAAAGCATGAGAAAAGGTTGAAACATGTTATTTACAATAGATCTTTCCAGGTAATATTTCTCCAACCATTCAACGATTGGACCATGAAACTCAAAACAATCCTCTTGAGAATCCTAAAATATTTGGAAAAATGAATTTGCAATTAAAAGTGCAAGAGCAAGATGAAAATATTGTAATGGAAAATTAATTTGATCATATTCGAAGCACATGACATAACCATCAATGAAGGCTGAAGCGACTCTGCTGCTTAACAAAATCCGAATGGTGAGATAAGCCATATATATTAATCAATTTGAAACAATTGTCATCAAATATACTGGTGGGAAAATGATAAAACAAATGAGATTTAATATTATGATCAGATGTACCATTTGTGGCAAGAGATTATCTGTTATAAAATAACAAATATGGATCAATTTGAACATCTTTACGAATTCCTTGAACATATTAGTCATCTTCCTCACATGATAAATGTAACAAATGATTTCCTTGTGACTGGCTGCATGTCACACTAGCATCGTAATCATCAAAAGAAGTGAAAATGGATGTCAATACAACAAACACATGAAACCAGCCGAGATACCATGAGGGAAGAAGAATTTTATTCACCATATAACTCATGCATTCATTATTACTCAAGAGGATTTCAGGTGCGATGAAGGGAAAGGTTTTCAATATAAAATTCGCAAGAAAAACCAAGAGCTGAATATTCTGAAATGAATATGATAGGAATGATTACTTCGAACAAAGATAGTCTTTGAAATGATCAAATTTACAACTCCATGATCCTATGAGAGATACACATTCAAAGCCCAAGTTTGATACAAGAGATTTGCATGAATATGAATCAACTGAAGAATATTCATGAATCTGATCAGAAATAAAATCTTGAAAGCTTGAAAAATCACATCCAAAATGAAAAACATCTTTCATGAACAAATTTACATCCAGTGAAAACATGCAAAGAGAAGGATTGTGCAAGAGAACCAAATCTGACTTAGTTCGGGGGGCTTACCAGAGTCGTGAGATCTTAACATAACCATCAATAGAACTTGAAGTGCCTCGACTTCTTGACAAGTCCCATAACTTTCAAGGATTGTAAAATCACATTCTAAATATTTAATCAATTCATGCACGATGTAAGGATATTTTCTCCCTATGCCTTCAATTGGACCACTACTAGCCATATGGAAGCCATCTTTTTCACTGATTTGACCGGATTTTACAACTTCAACAACCAGATTGCTTAAATTGAAAGACTCTTCTAATAACAAATCTGAAGATGTATGAATCATAGAAATTTCATAAGCAAATTGATTTGTAGAGTTTTCTTCATGCAAAACAAGAGATGATGAGGGATGGAAAGGATACTCGATGAATTGATTGTTTTCTCTTCCATCATGGATATCCTCACCACCTTCTACCAATTGAGAAGTTAACTTATCGGATGAAGAACTTGAAGACTATGGAGTCTCTCGATCGCAAGTAGATACATCACGAGCAATAGGGCACAAGGGATAGTGAGATGAAGAGTAATTTTTTATAGAAACATCTTCTTGTTCGAGTCATATTCTAGATCTAAATTAAAATCTTCATGAGAAACTGAAAGATAATTTGATGCAACTAGGAATTCATGATCGCATACGTCAATAGAGTCATCATTATTGGAATGATATTTTCCCAAGGTTATGGATTGATTGAAAAATTTGATTGCATTGTATTCCATACCAAGAATAGTAGATTGAAAATCATCCAAAAACAGAAGTGCATCATCTTGACATGGGGGACTTTGAAAAAGGGAAGAGAGATCAAAAGTCTCTTCGCTTTCCTCATCCTCTACCAATGTAATGTGATTTCTTTGTATTTGACCGTAATTTGAACTAACAACTTGAAAATTAGGAATTCATGAAGAGCTAGTTGGTGGAACAGATTGATGAAACATATCATGATACATAGATTCATGACATGTATATGATAGGGGGTGACAGATGTCCCTTGAGGAGTAACACTTTCAATGGAACCAAATTCAAGATTAATGTTAAGAGTGCTAATGTCATCTTTAGGAATGAAAGGATTAGCCTTCACCCTAGGCTCCATGAGCCACTCTGAGGTTTCTTTCATTAGATATGAATCATGAGAAGTGGAAGGAGGATGAAGAGATGGATTAGGATTTTGATTTTTGGATTTCCCAACTTTATTATCATCACAAGGAGGCACCTACATCGAGATTGGAAAAGGAGGACAAGGAAAAAAAGGAGTAGTAGGTTCATCCTTTGAAATTAGAGATGTCTCATGATTTACAAGAGTCGGGGAGGTAAAAGCATCGGGGGGTTTAGATTCACCGTGCAAAGATATATGAACCAAATGCTTAAAATTTTGTTTAAGGAAATAAAAAAACTATTTCTTCTCCCAGAAATTGCTAACAAAGGTGAACGAATCAATCAAAAAATCCTCAACTGATTCATTAGGCTTCATTATTAGTTGATTAATTCTTGAAGAACATTCTGGTAATCATACATGTCAAATGCTTTAGGAATTGTTGGCTTGAGGGGTCCTGACCCAGGTTCGATGTGCAAGGTTTTCCAACAAACCCCTATACTACTGGCCCTTTCGGCAGTGACCTACTTGCGCAGGTCACAGTCTCACTCGAAGTAGTATGGGTGGGTGTTGGAACCAGGTTTCCGCACCCTAAGAAAGGAAGGGTAAGGCAAGCAGGCTGCGTTTATTTAGATTATCGAGTCTCTGCGCAAGGTTAGATATGTATCCAATCGCATCCACGTGCACTAGATCTATTATTATATACTTCTTATAATATCAACACAGCAATACATAACCCGAACAGATTTAGATCTAGATCTACTTCAATACACAGACTTTCGCAGCATAATAGAACCAGAACATAATAGATCCAATCATTCAAGATACAGACCTTCACAGTGTAAAGATAGAAGAGGCATAACACAATAATTATCAACAATCCATTCAATAGTACTCATAGATTCAGATCTAATAATCCAGCATATTCATTCATTCATCACCCTTACAATTCCCTTCCCAACCTGCGCACACAGCAGCAAGGTCTGCACACAGCTGGACTAGGATCTCCGCGCACATAGCCAGCAGGATTTCGTTCCCCAAAAACCCCAACAGATCGCTTAAACAACAGATCGTATCAATATCTCATCAAATCCTTACCTCTTACAATCCAAAATGCCTCTCTATTTATATCAATCTAGCTTTAACATTCCTATGGTCTGAAACCCATGGTTTTCGGACCCCTATTTTACCCTTTAACCCCATTACAATTATTTTCGGGGCTTTGACCCACCCCAAAACCCCAGCGCTATACTAAATATAACAAAAATAACCAAAATGGACCGGTTTCGAAGCTTGCTTAGGAGACCCCGTTCCAACGGGAATCTCCTTCACAAGCTGGTCAAATGGATGGATAGAAGTAGCAGGTAATGTATGACACCATCTATTAACGCGACCTTCAAATGTGAGGGTGAGTAATCTAGCCATTATATCCTTGCAATGTATTCTGTTGGAAAGGAAAAAATGGATAACTTCAAAAAAATGTTCATGAATAGTTAATTCACCCTCACAATCACACTTAAATTGGGATAGGTTATGGAGAACTTCCGCACATATGATAAGATTAATCTCTTTAGAAAAACATCCTAAGATTATGATTTGGGGAAGAGTACCCATTTTGAATAAGAGATTGAAAGAAGACTCAACGGGAACAACCTTTTTCTGGCCCTCCTTCTAGTGCCATTTTTTTATGTGTGATGGAAATACATCAACCAAGGGGGTCTCCTCAATATGTGGTCCCACTTAGACCTCATACCATTTGGGATAGGAGCTCCGTCCAGAATATGACTTTGTTAAATTTTTCTCATAGGTTTTCATTGGATCTAATTGTCAGCAAGAGAGAGGGATTCATATGTGCCTTCGAAAAGAAATTAATTTTGCCTGGTGAGTGTCCGATTGTAGGTGTGTTGAGGTTCTTCTACTACGGAGAGAGAGAAAAGTGAGCCCCTAAGAGAGAGGTAATAGTACCACCCTAGTAGAGACACACACAAACAATAAAGATACGTCTAACATCTAGAGAAATAGTCCAAAAATATATGATGGTCAATGCAACCAACACAAACAAGAAAGGTCTTTTTGAAATCCAGTGGAATAGTCCAAAAATATGTGACATCTATAGCAACCATTACAACACATTATTAATATGATAAGCACTAAAATAAACAAAATATTTCAACTACTTTAGAACAGATGAAAGAAAACATGAATTACAAACATTCACAGAATAGTCTTACAAATATTCATAATCCATTAATGAAGAACGTGCTAGCCCTGATTTTCCTAATATTAAGTAAAATTCCCCAAGGCACGTGTATACAACGAACATCACCAGCTCCGATAGTGGAGCATTGGAGCCACTCCTTTCTCCCCAAAAGAACTAGCTTGTATCTCTTATGCCTTATGGGAGGAGCCAAGGTGAAAATCCCTTTGCTCATATAATGAGGGTGTATATATAACCAATAGGGGGGTGATGCTTCACCTTCCTTATGACTCTTTGACTACCCTCATGACTATTTGACTTCCCATGACTTTTCGAATTTACACTACTCTTCAAATTCTATACATTTCCTTTGGACTTCCACTTTACAATACATCCTCAAATAGAAATTTACATAATCCAAAAAACTTGTGTGGCACATGGTGACTCATGACATGACAGGTCATAACATTGATGACATGGATTGCATGATGATGTGGTAATGCCAAGATGTCCTTCTTTCTTCTGTGTCTTCATTAGAGATATTATTTTCCCTCCAAAGGGCTGTGAGTAAGATGGAGTCTTCAAGTGGTCCTAATATTTGGTATTTTTTTGTAATCTAGTGTTCCTTTGTATTATTTCATGATGATTATCTCATCTCCTCAGCTCCTTAGGTGTCTTCTAGCTTGGTCTCCTTCTCCATCTCACTCATCTGTTAATTTTTCATAGGGCTATAGTGTTATTTTCTTTGATAATTTCACTTCTTCATTAACACATTAAGTTTACCCCGTAGCATCATACAATTATTTATATTTACATCATAATTCATCAATATATGCAACTATATAGAAAGAACAATATCACCATCATGAATTCAGTGGAACATAAAGGAACAATAGAATAAAAGCATGCACACATAGAGACACCAAGATTGGTAGGAGACCAAGGAAAAACCCAATATGGGGAAAACCCTTGCAAATTATTCTTCTTATATTGTCATCAAATGATTCAGCAAAAGAGAGTACAATGATCCACATCTTCGTCTATGAAACTAACTAGAAAAACAACTACAACCTCCATGAAATGAACCCAGCAATGTATATACTCTTAAATGTGGTTTTGAAGTCTGTATTGAACTATCTTTGTCTGAAATAAATTATTGAATCCTTCGTTCATTGAGAAAATCTTCAGAATACTGAAACTTCATCTTTTAGTCCTCGGTCGCATGGAGGAGGATTCATCTGTGTGATTATAGGTTCTCATTCACTCCCTTAAGCCTGGAAAGCATGCAACTGGGGGTTGAAACAGGATTGCAGAAACCCTAATCTCCCAATCACATGGAGGAAGTGTTGTGTGTGCAACTGGGATGCTTAAATCACACTGAGGAAGAGATATGCGTATGACTAGGATGCTTTGGTCGCACTGATGAGCCTGGAAGCATGCGACTGGAGTCTGATCTGACTACAAAAACCCTAACTCCCCAGTCGCATGGATGAAGGGGTGTCCATGTGACTGGAAGGCTCTAGTCGCATGGATGAGCTTACATGCGTGTGAATTTTTTTGAGATCCTCTTATTTTGTGCCTACGACTGGGGCCCAAAACCATAAATCAGAGATGTGAGCCTCAGGCCATGCAATTTCACTTTAGAGCGAACCTATCCCTTCGCGGATGACCCTCAAACCTATGCGAGAAAAAAACCAATAGATAAGAGTGTCTCATAATTGTGTCTAAATCAGATAGAGGTCACTTTTATTTATAGACTTCCAATGGCTCCACTTGCTTTAGTGTCGACCTGATCTAATATGCACGTGTATAGTATCGACCTAATACAATGTATATGAGTGGGTTCATAAATTCAAAAAACAACTTCTGCTTGTCCAAATGAGGTGATATTTAGGTTGATTTTGGTCCTCTCGAAAAGAGGAATTCAATGTTATCATTCTATCCATCATGTGAGCTATCCAAATTGGAATTTGACCATGGTTTCATATTTTTAACACTCCCTCTCAACTAGAGAGAATTCCAGTTGCTAATATATATTTGTTGATCATCACATTATCCTATCATGTTGTCACCATGTCGTAATCATATCAATTATCTCATCATCTCAAATCATCATTGTTCATATTGATCCAGCCCTTGCGTATTCATGCTTATCTCTTGATTGTATCTACTCATATGTTGAACATTCTCAAATTTAGAAGAAGAATTTGTCATTGGAGGGGAGCATAAGGTACCACCATTTATTCATCGGGCTACTACCTGGAACCTATGTCAACGGGCTACTATCCATAATATCATAAGTGGGGAGTCAATTTGCATCATCATCGGAGAGGATATCATTAGGGAGCACATCTTAATTGGGGAGCTACTACTCAACCAAGAATCTACTACTGCGACCCCATATCGAGAAATAGGATATCCAAACACACAGGGGAACATATCTCAACCCTGGTATGACATCGTAGAGCTCATTCTTGTAGAAATTTTGAATCTTAATTATTATACAGAAATTATTTATGTTAATACGGTTAAGCTTCTCCTACTTATACAAGTTATCAACTGAATAAATTCAAGTTAACATCAAAGAAAAACACATAACAGATATCTACCAATTCAGATCTAGAATAAGAAGATGCACACATAAACAAAGTGACATAGTTATTTATGGACAAATTTTCCCCGGAAAAACCCAATGTGGGAAAACCGGTCTCTGGCTGCTAAAGGGCTCTATTATTAAGAATATTTCTGAATACACAACTCTAGGTTCCAGATCTGGAAAACCATACAGAGAAAAATCTAGATCTGCAGCACCTAGCTGATCTAAGACCAACAATACTCTTTGATCCACACTCTCAAACAGGATTTATAAAACTCAACCAGATCTAGGCCTAGAAACCCCAGATCTGCCCCTAAAAGACAATGTTGTTGTTGTTGTTGTTGTTGCTACTGTCTGTTACTGATGTTGTTGTTGTTGTTGTTGTTGTTGCCATCTGCTGTTGTTGCTACTATCGTCTGTTGCTGCTGCTACTTCCATCTTCTGCTGCTGCTGCTACCGTTTGTTGTTGCTGCTGTTGCCATCTGCTATTTTCGTTGTTGCCTTTCTCTGCACTATCCTTGCTGATCTTTTATCTGCTTCTTATATATTCTAGACCTCGGGATCAGATCATCTCCTTGGTCTAAATTACCCTCTATACAATTAAAACACTTCGAGAATTATTAGCAACCCCACCCTAGAATATCAGCTTAGCTTCAGTGCTCTGCCATTGTGTGTCTTACAAATGACTCCAAGCCTTTCCTTTATACTTTTCTCATTGAAAAATCAACGTCCAAGATTAAATCTTTAATCAATGGCTAAGATTAAAAGAAAGCTTGATCCGTGTGACTTAAGACAATTTCATCGCATGTTTAATCAAAATTCACTTTAATTATTTTATTTTCCTAAGTTTTAACTTAGGAAATACATTAAAATAATTAATTAATTTAATATCTCCTAAACCAGGTGAAATTTACCAAATCCATTTCTAGGTCTTGTAGATCAGGTGAACTCTAGTCCTTCCTAAAAATTTGGGACCTAGAGCACAACTGATGCTACCCCAAGTACACAAAATCTCAACACTCCCTCTTAGCATCAAGGGTGTTCTCTAGCAATACATCACACTTATGCATTACATGATTTTGGTCACTAGTTCTGTGTTGTTGAAGCTTGGCCTCCTGCCACTCAACTCTGCATTGTTGATGCCATTCTATACTGTTGTTCATGACTCTGCCACTTCCACTGCAACCACTGTACTACAGCTCCCTCTCAATATGATGCTTATGTGTTGCTCATAGCACTGCAACTTCAGTTGTTGAGATAAATAATTGAATCCCCTGCCCAATCTTTGACAAACAAGTCTGATGGGGTGCATCTGTATCATTGAAGCTCCATAGGATACATATCTGTGATCGCATATAAAGAACGATGCACAGCTACAGCTCTGCTAGCATTATCAAACTCCCTCTTCACTACTAAAGTCACATCATCTCCTTGTGCTGAAATCTATCACGATGCTGCTGCACTGCTTTGTCCCTCTGAAGCTATCTATGTTACTGTAGCTCTGCACTGTGTAAGGAGTATTGCACTGCGCTCCTAAAGTCACATCAACCTCTACGCTGCTACTGCTTCTATGTTGTTGCTGCTATGCTCTGCACTACTCCTCCCAGCCTCCAGATCTGACTCTGCTTATGCCTCATCTCTGATCTATGCACCCACTGCTCCACTTGTTACAATACTGTCTTAAGGCTGTCGTAGCTCACTTGTGATCCAAGAGATGAGTTTCTCAAGGATCTCGCCTTACTTCCATGTAGCTCCTCTACATGTCCATGTCACCCCACCTCCGTGGTTCATAAGCACTCATGGCCACGTCATCTCCGGACCCATCATCTGCCACCGCTGCTTTGGAAGAAGATGCTTCCTTGTCCTTCTTCTTTTCTGGACAATGGATGGAAAAATGTCCCATTTCACCACACTGGAAGCACTTGATCTGGCTGCTTCTTTGATGCCAAGGCTGCATCTTCCTCCTCTTCCTTCTTAATCTTTCTCAACGTAGGGTTGTGTTGCTTCTTGGTGAACCTTCGCAGTTCTTCTTGCCACAGGATGGACCACAAGCTATCCCTATCTGAGAGGTTCGCTCTGCCCAAGATACTTTGGAAAAAGGTTTCCCACTCATCCATGACTGCATTGAGGGCAATCCTGACTATCACTACATCATCTACGGTTGCACCCATTACAATCAGTTGATCCCTGATTGACTACAATCTAAAGAGGAAATGCTTTATGTCTTCTCCCTTGGTCATCATGAATGACCTTATTTGGGCCTCCAAAAGCATCTTTCTTTGGATTGATTTTTCCTCATATAAGGAATTCAAGGCCTTCCACATCTCATTATTTGTCCTCTTCTCAGCTTTGTGTGGCACAATATGATCCTTTATACTATCCATTATCAGCCGCTTGGCATGCCCAGCAGCTTCTCTATGCTTCTGTAGGAGATCCGCATCTGTCAGTGTGGCTAGGGTCTACTCTACATGGTCTCTTAGACTGTATGCCTCAAGGAAAATCAAGATCCTTTCTTTCCACGCTAAAAAGTTTGATATACCTTCTAGCCTATCCTGATCACGCAGTCCATGAGGATACATTTGCTCAGAACGTGTCAGAGCTTCTCTTCTCTATGCTTGGATCTAGGGTCCTTTTCGAATTGGGAACCCTCTGCACCCTCTGACACTTGATTTCCGTCCTTTGAAATCTACCAAATCAACTATGATTCAGCTTCTTCTTTGATCCTCTGACCAAACTGCAAGTTTCCTTTAGCAAGAAACTCTCTGAGAAGCTGATCTCTTCCAAAACTTTGTCACTTGTGCTAAGGTTAAAAAATATGAAAACTTCAGAAGTTTAACCCCACCAACTCTTCTGAATTTCTACAACTTTTACGCAGACTTTTTCTGGATCTGACAAATTTATATCTGAATCACATTGGCTAGCTTCAGACCCAACCAGTGTTGTTTCTAAGCTGCCTCTACGCAGTAATTGCGTGGGCTTGCTAGGACACAGCGCTGGACAGCGTTACCCTTCCCTCTGCGTGAATCTCCTCCTGAAAACTACGTTGTCCCTTCAGATCTTCTTTCCTTCTACGTTTCCAGCTGCTTTCTGCATCTAGATCCTTCAGATGCTTCAGCTAGTGACCCTTCTAGATCTGCAATTACTTTGATACCATGTAGAAATTTCTGAATCTTAATTCTTATGCGGAAATTATTTCTGTTAATCCGGTTAATCTTATCCTACTTATACAAGTTATCAACTAAATGAATTCAAGTTAACATCAAAGCAAAACACATAACAAATCTTTACCAATTTAGATCTAGAATAAGCACATGCACACATAGACAAAGTGACACAGTTATTTATGGAAAAACTGTCCCCGAAAAAACCCAATGTGGGAAAATCGGTCTCTGGTTGCTAGAGGGCTCTATTATTAAGAATATTTCTGAATACACAACTCTAGGTTCTAGATCTGGAAAAACCCTACAGAGAAAACTCTAGATCTGCAGCATCTCGCTAAAATAAGACAAACAATATTGACTGATCCACACCCTCAAACTAGATTTACAAAACTCAGCCAGATCTAGGCTTAGAAACCCTAGATTTGCCCCTAAAATACATTGATGTTGTTGTTGTTGCCATCTATTGTTATTTTTGTTTCCATCTACTGCTGTCGTCTGCTGCTACTACTACTGTTGTTGCTACTGTTGCTACTATTGTTGTTGTTGCTACTACTATTGCTATTGTTGTTGCTGCTGCTACTATTGCTGATGTTGTTACATTGATGTTGTTGTTGCTGCTATTGTTGTTGTTTCTGCTGTTGCTGCTGCTGCCGTCTGTTGCTGCTACTACTACCGTCTGTTACTGATGATGTTGTCGTCTGCTGTTGTCGCTATTGCCTTTCTCTGCGTTGTCCTTACTGATATTTTCTCTGCTTATTTTGTATTCTAGAACCCGGGATCAGATCGCCCCTTGGTCTAAATTCCCCTCTCTGCAACTAAAACACTTCTGAGAATTCTTAGCAACCTCGCCCTACAATCTCATCTTAGCTTCAGTGCTCTGCCACTGTGTGTCTTACAAATGACCCCAAGCCTTTCCTTTATAATTTTCTCGTTGAAAAATCAACGGCCAAGACTAAATCTTTAATAAATGGCTAATATTAAAATAAATCTTGATCCATGTGACTTAAGACAATTTCATCACATGTTTAATTAAATTCACTTTAATTATTTTATTTTCCTAAGTTTTAACTTAGGAAATACATTAAAATAATTAATTAATTTAATATCTCCTAAACCACATGAAATTTCCCAAATCCATTTCTGGGTCTTGTAGATCAGGTGAACTCTAGTCGTTCCTCAAAATTTTGGACCTAGAGCACAATTGATGCTACCCCAAGTACACAAGATCTCAACAATTTTCAACCCGTAATTGCCTAGGGTTATCTCAACCAAATCATATTGCCTATTGATCTTCCCATCGGTGACTCTAAGAATTAATATGGTATAAAATTTGCATCATAATATAGCTTGGACGAGATACCCAACTTACTAAGAGGTAAGGATCACACGCCTCCAAGCCTCCTCAACCTGTTGGCCAAATGGGGAGGGACAATTCCAACAATCCCTACTTGTGGGTATGATGCTAATTGGGGTATACTTTGAATAGACAAGATAAGGGAGCAACATCTATGACCCTATGAAGGTAGGGGAGAAACATCTCAAACCTAGGTAAAAAATATGGGTAATCCCCTATTTTCCAGAGATACCTCAACCCCAGGAGCCCTTTATCTCAATTCCACACCATGGGAGCTCAGACATAAAGGAAAATTTGGCTCAGTGTCCTCAATCAACGCTGCTCTCATCATACTCATATTTGGTAATCATCTTGTATCAATAACAGTTGCCCCATGTTCATACATGACATCAAATAAAATATCATATTAGAACATAAATAATATATGAGAGTATCTTCGTCCCATCTATATATATGGGATTCTTTGCCAATCAGATTCCACTCTTTTTCATCGTAATGTATCCATGTCATATCTATATCATGCTCATATATCTCTCTAAGGATATTTTGCCTCACAACTATACATGCTAGCAGCATCGTACTCAACCTCGATCGTGTTATGGACCTCTCATACATGATATCATGGCATATATCATACTAAATCAACATCCAAATGTGCTCATAAATAATAATATCAAATATCAACATTAAATCCATGCAGTCATATATTATATAAATAATATCTTAGATCAATAATTGATCATCTTATGTAGATATCTCGAAGGATGCTCGGTAGCAACTCAATGCGAATGAAGCAGCTCAATCATGAACTAATTCAGGTTCTATGCACATCAAGTATATATATATATACATACGGATGGATATTCAAAGCGGAACATCAATGCTTCAATCAACCGTCGGATGCCATGTCAAGTTAAACAACATCTTGAACTTCAAATCAGAGTTACCAAGGATTTGTATTTCCACTTTCCAATACTTCCTCAATAGCTTCACAATATATATTATCTTTTCCCAAATTTCAAAAATCGACTAATCATGCCATGATTCATCATTTGGAGCTTTCATAGGTCATGTCCCTCTTACTTAGATCATCATAGGCTCATTATCTGTCAATATTATATCATCAGTATATGAAATTGAAACCCAAATCAAAGCCATTCCTTGGAACACTTCTGAAGTAGAGGTTTGGATCAACACATCATCCTGACTTCATCATATAATAGTAAAATATGGACATATCAGGATTAGGGAGCTTAATGCCCTTTGCAAACATAACACTATACTAAACCATCATGCCCAACCTTTCATAAACTAAATCAGCTCATCAAATTTTAGAAGCCATATCAATACTAATATCAAATTCATCAATATCTAAGTGTCAATTATTTGAACCAGGTGATAGGTTGAGCTTTCATCAAGACATGACATCATCTATTATCATTCCAACAAGTTTCCATCAACCATGTAATATCAATCCAAAACTTCATCAAGTCATTCTTATGATCATAATACAAGTCATTTCTGTCACTTGATGCAAATGCATACACCAAGGATAAGTCATGCACATTCCATCTTCATATTGAATCACAACTATCAATACTTCAACCATTGTGCTAGGAACAAGGAGGCCAATACAAAACCATTTCCCGAATACTCATATAATTCATTGAAGTTCACCATGCCCACATAGCATTGACATCAAGGAAAATCAACAATCATAAAATCAAATCATTAGTCATCAAGTCAAATCCAAATTTGTTATCGCAGAGAGATCCATAGTTGAAAACCATATCTCAATCATCAAGTCAAAGTTATAAGTCATTATCAAGCATCATGTCAAAACTCCAGAGACTTTTCATCTATATCAATCATCCAAATCATGTCCAACTCTTGTAGCACAAACTTTAATCATAATGAAATATTTATATGAATTTCTCAGTCACCTGAAAACACAAGTTTAGTATTCATGTTCATATTATAGCAAACATTCAAAATTTCCAGCTCAAAGATATTATTGTTGACTTCTCCACATCTGTAGGACTGACATATTTCACGTGGACATTTGATTTCATGCACAAAAATTCATTTTTATGTCCTGAAGGCATATTCTGACCCTTTGGCCTTGCTCAGTACGTTTGGGATATTATAGTTACACTCTTCAAGATGTTATGTGAGCGAATGTGGCTTCCAACTTCCAAAACCTAGCCCAAAATTGACTCAGTGCCTTGGTCGCACCCATGAGCTTTCATCTTTCTGAATGAGGCTTAGAGCAGGGGAAAAATTCTCCTCCATCAATCATACCTTTGTTTCACATCATCAATGTGAGATACGTGTCTATTCATGCTCATAAATCATATTACAACAGTGAAAAATATACATATAATGAAAATTACAGTAGGAGAAGGGATCTTATGGAGAGGTTCTCCCTTTGCATGGGGATCCACTTCATTCATCTTCATTCATGTCATCAACCTGTCTATAATAATTTCATGCATCAACATATTTGTTAGATCATAAATTCAAACATATACCCATCATGGTCATAACATGCTAACATCAGTTACTACACCATTATATCATGGCATCACTCTTCCATCAAGGGTTAGGGTCAAAGAGCTATTGGAAGTAGACTCCAAGAATCATGATCGCATGCATTACTTCTTCGTCACATAACTGAATCTATAAAGAGTTAGGATCATATGATAAGGGAATCTAACAGGTGAGACATCATATTTCAAATATCATGAACACAATATCAAGTCTATCAATCCAATCCATCAAGTTAGGGAATTCAAATTTACCATATGCCATAGTTACTAATCAAATCAAAACATAACCACAGATAATGAAGGATCTATAATGTCAATCTCATAGTTATACTTCTATCATCATGGTTACCATGCTTATCATTATCAATAGGATCAATATATGTCATTCAAAATAACAAGAGTGTCAACCCTTTTTCCATAATTTCATCATGCTCATCACAAGCATTATCAATATCATTTTATATAGAAATCAATGAGGTAAACTACTATATGAGATACATAATGTATTATGCATGTCAAGTGTCAATAGTATCATTTACTAGAGTCAAGGAGCTAGCCTTATTTATGGGATCAAGATATCCAAAATGATATATGTTATCCAAACATCAAGTATACCACTATATAAAATATCAACACTAAGTATCATCGTAGGGTCAAGAAGTTCATTATGTAAGATACTTGTTCAACATCAAGTGCACCATTTCATCATAAGAACCATGGATCCAAATTACTTTCATATGCATGCATGAACCGTTTGAGAAGGAAACATTCTCAACATACCTTAGGGCTAACCTTTCCATTCAATATTAAAACTGAAACATAACATTGAAACAATATACCATGCATAATTTGTAGTATTCAAATACATGCCCTTTCATTTGACATAGGCAGCTTGAAGCACCTTTTCATCAGGTACCTCTTTTATGATGTTAGATCTTATCTTCCTGCATTAACTATGATCCTCCACATATCTCATCAAGAAGTTAGGAGCATTCAAATACTCATATATTTATACAGGAAGCATGATTAATAGTCAAAACAATAATTAGATCTATAATTCTAAACAAAATTAAAGACATAGAGAAGCATCATAAGTTTAGAAATAATTGTCTTCAATGAGAACTGATCCTCTCCTTCTTGAACCGGCCTTCAAGGACCATCATTGTCCATAGTCCATATAAAAATGTTGCCTTCAATCAAATTTATTAACAACCAAGACTAGAAGATACTATCCCATCTAGGGCTTCATCAAATCTATCATAAGTGCTTGAACATCTTGACTTTGACCATGCTAGGGTTTCTAGAATTCATATTTCAAATCTTTGCCATAAACCAAGGTTTCTCTCAAACCCTTACCATCAAACCCTTATGCACAAGTTTCCTAAGGTTTCTTCAAACCCTAGAATTATTTTAGGTCTCCTCTATCCTCACTTGCTTCCAACAAATGTGTCTCCATGGAGGTGATCTCAGTGAATTTTTCTTCATCCCGTCTATTGAACCCCAAAATTGCTTCTTTTTGACAATCCTATTACACTGCATCCTCCTTCTTTTTTACCCTAATAGCTCTAATTGGGCATCAATTTACAAGATTTATGGCATAGCACGTACATAATCATATTTTGTTTCACAAATTTCATTGTTCTTTATTATCTAACTCAATATTTACATGAGCTACTAAATAATAGTGATTTTGCAGTGAAGTTGAAGGTTCGATGGGTTAAAAGCTCCAGCCGAAGAAAAATGCATATGGGAAGGTGGAAAATAGTTGTCACAATGATTTTTACCTATCCTCATAACCTGGATTGATAAGGAAAGCACCATAGAAACTTAGTCAAAGAAAAATTCAACCACCGTGGAAGGAAAACCAGGCCAGCGAGGAATTAATGGATGTTGGTATTCAACCTCATGATTTGCTTCGCTAATAGAAAATCATGAGAAAATCATATGTTATCATTTTATGTTAATTTTATTCGTTGTTGAGTAACGTAGGGTCGTAATACTATGACACAATTATGCGTAAGGGATTATAAATCTGCCTCTTGGCATGTAGTCACACGGGGGCTTCACTCAACGAACCTCTAACTTATCACGTGCATCATGGAATATTAAATAATATCCTTAATTTGACTATATATTGGAAAATACCTCTAAAAATCACATTATTTAACCCCCTATGAATACAAACCCAATACACCTTCCCAATTTTAAAACCCCTATTTTCACTAGATATTGTAGGTATCCAATTTACCCCTTTATATTTTTTCATTAACTTTGAGCTCCATTTTTTATACCTGCCAATAAAAAAACCCTTTACCCCCTATATATCCCCAAATTTAATATACCATTTTTTCCTCAATATCTATCCCCCAACATACCCACATGGTATGGTATTTCTCCCCCAATGAAGCCCCTGTGGAAAGTCACAGACATGAATATTGTTTTGAAAAATCTATTTTTGCAAATACATTACTTTGTTTTCGTTCCATTCCTTTGTTGTGTGATTTAGCATTGTGTATTTAATCTTGTGAAGGCGTTGTGCTGACACCTATTTCTTGCAGGAGGGCCCCCTCAAGTTGCAAGGTTTTTATTATTTGTCGATAGCATTTCAATTTTGTGTCTTCTATAGCATTTCATTAGTTTATCTAATTGATTAAGTTTTGGTTTTTGAATGAATGCTTAGGATTGTTTTTAGAGCATAATTGTTTAATGATTTTGTTGTAGAGTGAAGCCGAGATCTCTTGTGCACATGGATAGAGTATAAATTGATATAGAATTATAGTATATTTTTTATATTATAGTTGTGTGAATAGGATTTTAATGTGTTGTAAAAATTTTCGGTGAAAATCACATAAAAGAAATTTTTGTCGACACGTTTCGAACCAGCCAGTGTGGTTCATCATCAGGACAAGATGAGAAATCTGATCAGGAAACCAGTTTAAGTAGATCAGGACAGCTCCAACTAGCCGTTGGAAAAACGGCCAGTTTGACTAGAATAGGAAAATTATTATTATTATTATTATTATTTTTAATCTATTGAATTTTAAATATAATTATATTTTTATTATACATTCTATATAGATAAAAATATAAAATTAAATCAAATCAAACAAATAATAAAAATAATAATACTTAATTAATCAATTAATTTAATATTACTAAGGAGATAAGTTTAAAAAAATAAATAAATAATAATTAAATTAAATTAAATAAATAAATAAATAATAAAATTATATATATATATATATATATATATATATATAAACAAAACAAAAATACTAATCAAAACCAAATTAATAAAATCAAAGGAGCACATAGGGAGAGAGGAATCAAGAACGAGAGAAGAAAGAACGACCCGAGGGAGCAAAAGGAGAAGGGAATTAAAACTAAGAGTGAAGGGCAGGAATCCAGCATCTGCTGACATTCCACCCATCATCTCTATTAAGGATTTTAATTTGAATGTAGAGTTAATCTTTATTTTTTTCAAAAGCAATTTAAATCTACTTTCATTATCAAGTTTTCATTTCAAGAAAGTGTGATTTATTTCAATCAAGAGTGAAGAAAGTGTTTGATTTTATTTTGAGCAAGAGTGATATTTATTTATGCAAGTGTGATATTTATTTTAAGCAAGTGTGATAGTTCTAGTGCAATCTTCCTTAGTCAAGTCTGATGACTTTATGGTGATTTTAGTTTGCAAATAATTATTTTAAGCAAGTGCGATCATTTTCATTTTTAAGAGTCACATATTTACTTGCATATTTAACATGTGCATCTCGATATCTCAATTTAACTTAGGAATTGTTTGAGCGATAAGGAAAATTTCATCAATATACTAGCCTTAGTTGATAATTCATGTAAGTAATTTAACATCAATTAAATTACCATTTTGGTGTTGTTTCCGCAGAAGTGTATATAGGTGTCTTTTTCTTTATATATATATATATATATATATATATATATATATATATATATATATATATATATATATATATTAAAATTATATGCATAGGGAAGGGAATTCTAGAGGTATATGTGTAGGAGGTAGGAATTCAATTCCAACATCACCACTCACCCCACCAAGACCTCATAGCGCCATACCGTCCACCAAAACTCGCATTCCATAATTACAGTCAGACATAGACTTCCTGAGGTACTCAAGTCTGAAATCCAACCTAGAGATTCACCAAGTTCCTCTATTGAAGTCGTAGTAGAAGAATAAAATCCCACATCCCCAATAGAAGGAGTAATATTTCTATCTTCAACTGGAGAAAAACTTCTAGGACAAGAACTAGAAATCCCTAGTGAAGAGGAAGAAGAAACCTATTTTAACTTTCCATTAAGAGAAGAAATAGAGGAGGAACTGAAAATTCAAATTTTGGAACCTTATATTAGCTTTGAAAAATCTACAATAGCGGGAGAAGGGGAAGGAGAAGTACACAATATGAATGGTGAAAAACCTAGGATTGGAGGTGGAAGAAGAGGTGAAGGAAGAGGAAGAGGAGGTGGTAGAGGAGATCCAAAACCTTTTGGATTTCCCATCTTTGATGAAGATACCACAACCACAATGAAAAATATCTCACCCTCTATCTGTTAAGAAAGGTTGTCATTGACGGCAATAGGATTCTAGATGATGATGAATGACCATGCTTAAGATGATCATTTGACAATGAAGGACTCATAAAGAAGCCTACACTCAGCCCTACCTCCATTTCTGCTCCTATAAAATAACATTCACAATAAAAATATTTTTAGACCATATTAGAGTCATTCTTTCATAATGATCCTTACACCATCTAAAACGGGATTGTTTCCTCTTTCCAACGAGCCCTCACACGCCTCCAAATTCCCAGTGGTTAGGGAGAAATTAAATTTTTAATTCAAGAGGTATATATATATATATATATATATATATATATATATATATATATATATATATATATATTGATCTATTGAGTCAATTCCTCACCTTTAAATACCCCAAGCAAGCGCCCGCTCTCCCACACCTCTCCATTTGACATATCTATATTTATATGGCGTATAGCCCTCAATATCTAGCATCAACTCAGTGGAGGTCAATCCAAAAGCATAACGTAGCAAGGGAAGTTCACAAGTCATGAACTGAGGAGGATGAGGAGGTATTATTTTAAGGGTTAATATTTTATGTCTTGATACCTCACACCTGTGATGAGAAGAAGGGCTTGAAACATTTAAAAGACAAAGATATACCTCCTACAGATCACGTTTACAGCTCAGATCAGGACTTTGCATAATACATAGAACTTCGGATCAGCTGACCTAGCTACAGAACTTGAGATCATGACTGTGGTGACTGTGAAAATTTTGGACTGTGGTGACTGTATAATTTTCAAACTGTGGTGACTGTATAATTATCAGATTTTGGTGACTGTGTATAACTCATATTACTTCGCAGACCTATGCAATCTTACCCTTTGATACATGTTGTGGCTCGAAACAGTGGTGCAATCTCACTGTATTTGCTTCAGACCTACGGTAGCTCACTGTGATCTTGCTCGGACTCACTGTAATATATTTCAATGGCTCGGATCTGTGACAGGCCAGCCTAGAGTGAAGTTTGGACCAGTTTTGGGAGATTAGTCTTGTAGCTCGAACCTATTGTGAAAATTTGAACAGTAAAACAGTCATCTCTTGGAGGCTCGAAAATCATAGTATTACAACTAGACAGTCACCTTTTGAAATATGTGATTTGTGGACGACAACTCAGACAGAGGTCGTATTTTTTTAAGGAACCAGACCATTGAACAATCACTTGTGAACAGTTTGGAACTCAAACCTGAGACACTCGGTGAAGATTTTTGATCTGTGGAGTGTTTACACTCTTAGGACACTACTTGTTGCAGCCTCAGCCTGTGTGATGAATAAGAAGATTTGGATGCTGGGACAGTGATGAACTAGATGGCATAACTCTGAACCATGAAGTAAGAATCAGTGAGCAATGAGGCATTAAGTGTCATGAAGCTATAGTACATGTGAAGCATTGAACAGTGTAGAATGTTGTAAAGATATTCAAGTAACTAAGTAAGTACATTACTCATTTTATCAAGACTAAGGGATTGGTATCCCAAACTTTGGAGCCTCTAAAAGTCAAGGTTGGTGCCTTGAGAACATAGGGTCGAAGCCCTAGAGGTCGAAGCCTCATCAAAGTCCAAGTTGGTGGTTGGAAACAAGTTTGTGCCTGATTCATTGAAGGGTTGGTGCCCTCACGCATCTATTGTACTCAATTATTTGAAAAAGGATTGAAGTTCTTATTGATCCTTAATAATAATATTATTATACACCTCTCTATTTTTAATTGTGAAGAATATAATTGGAAAAAATTAACATTTGAAAAGAAATACTGATTCACCCCCCTCTCAGTATTTCCAACATTATCCTCCCTAATTTCCATGGATTAAGAAATGAGGATCCTGAAACATTTGTATTTGAGTTTGAAGTTTTGTGTAGATCTTATGATTACTTGCTTGATACTCAAAAATTGAAATTGTTTCTATCCACTCTTAAATATGCAACAATAAAATGGTTTATGGGATTAGGAACACATACCATAAGAACATGGGAGGAAATGAAAGATGTGTTCTTAGCCTTATAAAGTATATTATCTATGGGTTGACAAAAATGAAAAATTCTTTTACAAGTTGATTTCATATTTATATGTGTTAAAATAATTTGCACATTTTCCTTTTATCCTTTATCGTGCAAGAATCACTATTTGGGAAGAATCTTCTAATTATAGTGATGTATGAATTTCCAACTTTTTCATGCCAGATTTAAGTATATCTTTGTAATTTACTTCCATCATTGTGCCACAAAACTTTTACTAGTAAAAGTATCAAGTTTCCCTCAAAAGCATATATATATATATATATATTAAACAAAAACATATAGAATGCTAGATTAGCTGAAAATATATATGAAAACGTGCATATTTGTACATTTATGACAATAGAAGTGGAATCCATACTACATTAATGATTAACCATTTGAGCACCAACCACCTAAAGCAAGATTCTATCATTTATAAACAAACATACACATTTTTGAGCCATATAATAGAAAGTAGACCAATAACATATGGAATGAGATAGGTTATCTAGCAACTGTCAATAATAACATGGCCAGAGAGTTATGTTTACAACATATACCATCTACATACCGAAATATGAATACTAAAAGGTCCAAAACAAAAAACTGACTAGTTGCACCTCCATGCATGTTCCGCCACTCTAGGGACATCAAGTGACGCCATCTAATTTTTATCACATTTGCCTAATCCAAGCCTTAAAATATGGTATAAAATGCTTAACATGCCTGAGCATTGATTTTGGTTTGAGTGAAAGGCACATTTTTTCTAAGGCCATGATAAAGGAGTTCAAAAATCAACACCACCAACATTGGGATACATATAGGTTTTGGTGTTCTTGATTAAATGTCAACCACATTCCCTCATATGTGATAGAGTCCAATGAAATGTTACAATCCTGCGAATCTTTAAATCTTGAAAACTGCTAATAATGCTAAATTTTGAATGGGATAAGAAAATTTATATTTTATCCATAAGAAGTCCAATGAGGTTGGTACCACTCTCAAACATCCTAAAACAAATAATGGTAATGTTAAAAAATTTAGGATAAACTATCATTTTACTTTAAGAATTTATCATTACCATTAGGGAATGTCTAGGGAGATATCATTCAACCATGTGCCACCTTTTTACTCTTAGGATAATTGCAAAAATAATAAAACTAATATCTTATGTTGTTTTGTTGAATTTAGAAAATATTTTAATAGTGTTCCTAGAGCAAAGTTATGGAAGCAACTAGAAGAGATAATGGCTCCTCTTGATTTGATGGTTGTTGTGATAAGGTTGTATGAGAATGTTATTTCCAAGCTTAATATTGTTGATGGTTTGGTAAAAGAAATTAAATGCAATATTGGATTCAATAAAGAGTTTCCCTTGTCCCATACCCTTTTTGGAAAATGCATTGATAAGTTAGAAGAGGTTTTGGAAGATATAGGTTGTGTTTTCCCCGCGCTCACTAGGATGTTCATAACTCTTATCCTTTATGCTGACAATATTTTTCTTTTAAAAGGATCCATTACAATTTGAGCAAGAAACTTAGAATCCTCCAATATTTATTCTCTAATATGGATATGACTATTAATATCGAAAAAATTAAAGTCATGATAATTAAATCCAAAATAATCTCTTATGATACTTTAATTTATGACAATAGCTCCTCAAGAAGAAGTTCCTTCATACAAAAATTTGGGAATCAACTTCCGTCATAAGCTCAATTGGTATTATAGCATTGATAAAATAATAAATGGAGGTTATAAAGTCTACTATGGGCTTGAAAACAATTTTAAGTTGGCATATCTTTGGATTTGGGATTAAAAAAAATTCCTCTTTGAGACTCTCATTACTCCTATTATTTTATATGGATGTGAGGTTTGGGGTTGAAATATATCTAGATATTCATGGAATTATGTTGAATATATCCACAAGTATTTTATGACTCACAACCTAAAATTTAAAGGAAATACTCCCTACCATGTCCTCATGATTGAAGCAAGCATTTCCCCTATTGAAAGTATGGCTATGACTAGGTATGTTATATATAAGAAAAATTTATACATGATTAGCCACATTTTAGCTAAGTTGTGCCTATTGGTAAGAGTGGGGATAAAATCATTACCTATAATTATAGAATCATTATAATTAGTCACATTTAACATGATTTTTGCAACTCCAAGAAACTCTTGATGGACCCAAATTCATTAGATAACCTAATGTTGATATTTCATCAATATCACCAACAAATTGTGCATTTGAATATGAAACAAGTGTAAATTTAATGTTCTTCTTGTAGAGAATCCCAAAATATTGTGTTCCTTGTATGTATTTGAGGACCCTTTTTCCTGCATTCCAATTACTTTCTTTAGGTGCCTGCAAAAATCTGGAAAGAATATTTACTACATATGACAAATATGGATGAATGGTAGTCAAGTAAATGAGGGTGACAATCAATTTTCGAGAGGTTGTACTATTTACCAATTCCCCCCTTCAAATTTTTAAAGTTAGAGGTTTTGATCCATTAGAATAAGAGAGGCTCTACAGTCTAACATGCCAAACTTCTTCAACAAGTCTATAGCATACTGATTTTGACTAAGGAATATTTGATGATGTTGTTTTGAAAATTCCACTGCAATATAGTATCGAAGTGGTCGCAAGTATATCATTTTGAATCCATTTTTAAGCTCATGTTTCACCTAATTTACATGATGTTCATGATTGTTTGTAATGGTTAATTCATCAACATAAATAAAATTGATCGCCATGTTTGACCTTTCATTTTAAAGTATTTCAGATGAAAATCAACATGTTTGAGGTATTCATCCAATTTAGAAATACCATTCTCTATGTGCCTATTTCAATCCATATAAAGCTTTGATAAGTTTACAAACTTTATGCTTCTTTCTTTCAACTTTAATTCTTACGAGTTGTCTCATGTAGAATTCTTCTTTCAAATCACAATTAAGGAAATTTTCACATCTATTTGATGAAGTGTCTAATAATATTGTGCAGCTATATTTATCGCCATTCTTAATGTGGTCCACTTTGTTGTTGGGGAAAATATTTCTTCATAGTCAATTCCCTCTTTTTGAGAAAATCCTTTAGCCACAAGTCTTGCTTTATACTTATCTACTTCACGATTTTCTTTATACTTAATGCAATACAATAAACCCATTTGCAGATCATGGGTTTAACATATGTTGGACAATCTACACGTTTCGTGTTCCATTTACAATTATCAAGTAATATTCATTCACCATGGCTCATTGTCATTCCTTATGCTTCATTGATTCTGCAAAATTTATTGATTCAATGGAGTCATGAGTGACTAAGGAAAAATGTTATTGAGTGGAAATTCTAGTCCCTGTCTTATTTTTTTCATATTCATGAACATCTTTTAGTAATTGAGTGAGCCATTTTGGTTTACTATATTGTCCTTGTAGTGAAGTTATTGCAGTATATATGTCATGTGTTAAATAATCTTCACCTGAATAAGACTGATCTGACTCATGAATATTCATATTGGGGGATAAGTCTTTCTCAATATATTTTTCTTTTCTTTGAGTTATTTTTTTGTATAGTTTTTTTCCAAGTGACTGAGGTGATTATCAAACTCTTTCATTGTTTAAATTTATGTTTCAAAAAATACAATATCTCAACTAATAATAAAATTCCCATTATATAATAACATGTATCTTTTATTTTCATCTAAATAACCTATAAGAATGCATTTCACGACGTTATTTTCTAGATTAGTCGTTTTTTCCTTAGGAACTAAGACATATCAAGTGCAATAAAAATCTCAAAGATGAATCATTGAATTCCTAGTACCATACCAAGCTTCATATGTATTAATTACATCTAATTCTGATGTGTGGGATTGATTCTTTAGATAAACTCTTGTATGAACTACTTCTACGCAATACTAGTGTTTCACTCCTTTAAATGCATCATAGATATGGCCATTCCCATGAGTGTTTAATTCATTCTTTTTGTAACTCTATTTTTCTATGAAGTATAATAATTGGTCAACTTTCTTTTTATTACATTTCTTCAGCAATGATCATTGAATTCATTTGAAGCCAATTCACCCCTAGTATCTATTCTCTAAGTAGTAACCTTTTTCTTGGTGGCATTTTCAACAAATCGTTGAAAGTGTATGAATTTGTGAAACACTTCCAATTTCTCCTTAATAAAATACACTCAAGTCATCCTTGTTGTAACAACCCCTAATTGTTTTTCCATGTAAATAAAAACAAGAACAAGGTCATGTTGGGTGTGGAGCGTGATTATCATCCTGATTTAGAGGTCTTTGTTTTAGCTGGATGTATACCCCAGGAATACTGTACACCCCTCCACGTGGGGGGGTGCAGGGGGGCTGACCCCCCCCCCCCCCCCTCGTCTAAGGTGTCCAGGGGCCAGTGGTCCCCTAGTGGGAGTTCAAGGTAAGCGCCCCGAAGCTAAAAATGGATGTAAAATTGCCTTGTAAAATATTGTAATTTCATAGTCAATTTGGGTCGTTCATTAGGGTTTTCTGCCCTAGAAGGGAAACCCTCGATTCATATGATGGAATTTTATTGCAGTTGTGTGTGGTGTGTGTATTCTGAGTGAGAAAGAGAAAGGGGGATTGTGTGAGAGAGCAGAGGATATTACAACGAATCTGATGTTGGTTGTGTCTCTTTATTTTGCTAGATAATATAAAGGAAGGACTGGTTGTTTCTCCATGGACGTAGCCCAAGTTGGATGAACCACATATGTTTGTGTCTCTCTTGTTTTATATGTTTTCTATGTTTGTATTTCCGCATATTTTTATGTGTTCCATTGCTCTGTAATATATAATTTTCTAACAAGTCATGGGACACGTATTCCAAGTTAAATGGTAGGCAAACATTATAGTGGGCATCACTTTTTTTAATAATGTCTAGGGAAATTGACAAAGGAAAAGAAGAAATAAATGGAATTTAACTATGAAAATAAAGAAAAATGGGATAAAAGGAACATGAAGAGACACATTTTCATGCAAAGTAAATTAGAGGAAAAATGAATAAAAAGGGAGATCAATTATAAAGGCATCAGAGAATCAATTCACAAATTTTTTCAATTTAGCATTTGGCTCTCTAACACTCTTGCACACTTAGAAAATTCTTGGAGGATCCTTGGAGCATTCTAGAAATCACTTGGATTAGAGAAAGCAAGAAAAGGAAAGCAAGGAAGTACAAGGATACAATAGAATCAACAACTACAACATGCTCACTTAGCAAGTAAAAGATTGCATGTGTGATCTCCTTGTTGGTTTTGGATGCATGGTATATGCATGTGGTTCCTTGGTTATGAGTTGTCATTGGCTTGGGGATTTGTATGGATTGAAAATGGTTTCAACCTTTCCTTTCCATTTCTTGGATAGCCATGGTGTAGTGGGTTCCCCATTTGGTTTTTGTATTAATTCTTTGGTTTCCAATGGTTGTGGGTTGGAACAAATGATCTAGAGCCCTAAAAAAACTTGGGTTCCCTAGAGGTTGTTGGTTGATTTACTTGTCCCTAGAGCCTACGGGTTGGGACAACTGCTCTAGAGCCCTAAAACTGTATAAGTTCCCTGGAGGTTGTGGGTTGAGTTACTAGTTCCTAGAGCCCTGGACAGCTTGGATAGAGACCAATTTGGTTGATGTTAGTGATTTTTGGACCGTATAGGTTAGATCATTTTGCTTGAGGGTTGAAGTGATTTTTCCTCTTGAAGCCCCGGTTGGTTCTATGTTGGTTTAACCATTATGATCAAACATTCATAATTGGAATATGGTGTGGCGGTGATTGGCTAAAAGAGAGATTTTGTTCAACCCAATATATGGTCTGGTGGTACGTGGAAGTCCCTAACTCGATTGGCATTTTCATATGTTAATACGAGTTATTTTCCTATTATGATCTATGAACACTTGTGCTAGTTATTATGGTGATCTTATGGTTTATATTTGGGTTATATTCATGGTTTATGATGTGTTCTAGCTATGGATCTTGTTCATGATTTAATAAGTTACTGGATGGTTGATGAATGCATGGGATAACAAGTGTTACTGCAACTAGCTGAGAGGGAATTGAGCCTTCTTGGTGATTCTCGGATGAAGTTCAAAATTTTATGATCAGATATGCATTCATGACCTGTAGCTTATATGTTTACTATATTTTTTACATAATATCTATCTTGCATTAGCATGTATTGGTCAAAATCTAGCTCAAGTTATATTTTTTTAGCATTGTTATCCTTATTTCCATTATTCTGGAAATTTATAGGTAGTTTTGGGCAATGGTTTGGAGGATTTCCTGAAGAAAGTGGCATAGATCTCATAATTTCATGCACTGAATTGAGGGATTTCAATCATAACTATTGGTAGTCATGCCTATGTGTGTGGTTATAGCCTCCCAACATCATGCATGTAGCGTTATGGGTGTGTTTGGGGATTTTTTCTTGTGAAAAAGAGTTCCAACTCAGGGATTGATCACCCAGGGTGGTTTGTAGGCTCCCGAGTGGTCTGAAGTCCCTAAGGGATGGTTGTAAGTTGTTGGTTAGTCAAAACCACTACCATAACTGGAACTTGGAGGTTGGTTCATATCATAGTGACACTTAGCTCATGTTTACCCTGGAGATCTTATCAAAGTGGGCAAATGTGGGAGGAGGCATTTATAGGTTGGTGTCAGGGCTTCCAGGTTCAAACACTTGGACTAGATAGGCTTAATGCATATGGTTATGAATGCATGTCATTTTTTTATGTGTTCATTATGCATGAATGTAATTTACTTCTTGTTACAATCATGATATTTATGTTTGACTTGATATGCTTTTCAAGATTATATTGTGCTAATCTTGACTAATTTGTGCAGATGTGATAGCTCCCCTGAACTTCATTAAGGTATGATTTTGATTATGTCTATATTTGGTTTATCTAACATGACATGTTCGCAAGAAAGAGAATATTATAGATTAAGAGAAAAATGGTGAACTATAGTTCACATGAATCCCCTTACAGGCCTAATGTAAATTCAATGGAATGGGAAATATCAGTTGAGCATCAAGGAGAAGAATATTCTCCTGATATAGAAAATACATTGAGAAGTTTGAAGGAAAAAATTAAAAATTGTAAGGTAGATAATAGCGGATCGATTGAGGCACAAGAAAGACTTGCTAGATCTCAGGAAAAGAAAGCAAAATTTAATTCATTCATCCTTCAAAGCCTTTCATATTTGCACAAATAGGGATAGCTAAAGATCAGTCATTGACAAGAGGAAAATACTAATGGGGCATATTGTAGCAAGTCTCTATCGGGATACAGGTTGGACAGATATTATAACATCAAAGGTGGAAAAAATTTGGATACACATAACAGGAGGGCTAGCAATCATGGATTTTATTCTAGTTCTGATTCTGAGAAACATCATCATCACTACCTCCAGCATCCTTATAGGAGAAGTGAAAATTAATATTTTCTAGAGGAGTTCAAGAAATCCAAGCCTCCTACTTTTGATTGCGATGTGAAGAAATCAGAATATGGAGAAACATGGCTACTTGGGATGAAAAATTTCTTCAAATTTCAATATTGTTCATAGAATATGAAATCCAGGATAGTGATATTCAGTCTCAAGGGAAAAGCATATATTTGGTGGGAATATGTGGAGTGTATCAAAGGCATAAGTGTAGAGGAGATTAGTTGGCATGATTTTAAAAGACTCTTCAGGAAGAAGAACTTGTCTGAGATATATTATCACAAAAATTCCAAGGAGTTATATGAGTTGAAGATGGGTTCGATGATAGATGAAGAGTACACGACTAATTTTCGAGATTTGTTGAGGTATGTGTCATACCTCAAGGATGAGAAGACAAAGGCCCAAATATTCATGAGTGAGTTGCCTTTAGAATTTAAATATTGGATTTAGTATGATGAGTCTCAGTTATTGGAGAGAGTCATTGGGAAGATAAAGTATTGTTATGAGTAGTCTAAGTACAAGTCTGATCCTAAGCAGGATTGGAAAGGTAATGAGAATATTAAAATAAAGTGGGCTAAGAAGCGAGGAATACCTTAGGATATAGGTGACAAGGAGAACGTAGAATTGTATAATAAATTCAATGTAGTTGAAAAAGGACATGGATTTCATCCTGAGGAGAAAAATAAGGGCAATAGTAGGAACCCTTTGAGGTATTGGACTTATGGTGGAGAGCATCGTTAGAGTGAGTACCCATCACATCAGGGTGGCAGGCATCAAATTGCAGTTCTCGTGAGGCATAGATAGTTGGAGATGTTGGGCAGATTATTACTCGGACTTATGCAAACAGTGGATAATAGGAAGGCTCATCATAAGGCATCCATTATCGAGATGGAAGGTAAGCTTCATGATCATGTTGTTTCCATTTTGATTGATCCTAGATATAATTATAGTTATATCAGTCCTAACCTGGTGGACAAGTGGTGCTTCAATAAATAACTGCATGCATAATCTTGGTTGGTGCAATTAGCTACAAGGACCAAGTTAAGAATTAATTATTGGGTGAGATATTTTGTATTTGAGCTGAATGGTATGCCTACATCGGCACATCTAAATGTTCTTATGTTGGGATCATACAATATGTTTTTTGGCATGGATTAGTTGTACATTCACAAGACTAAAGTGGACTGCTATGATAAGGCTATTTAGTATCTAGATAATGATGGAGAAAGAAAATTATTGCAGGGAAAGATGAATCCTACGTCAATGAGAATGGTAACAGCGATGCAGGCAAAGCACAATTGCTAGAAAGGATGTGTATTGTTTGTTGTGAATATTTCCAGTGAAAAGGGGAAGGATTTTGAGGATGATGAATTCTTAAAGAAGTACCTTGTTTTTCAGTAGTTTTAGGGATTTGTTTCCTACAAATATATCATATTTTCCTCCCCATAGAGAGGTGGAATTTTCTATTGAGTTGATGCCAAGAGAAGTAATAGCATCTAAAACACTATACGGAATGAACACTCCAGAGTTGGTGGAATTTAAGTTGCAACTTAAGGAGATGTTTGATAAGGGATACATAAGGCCAAGTGTGTTTCCTTAGGGTGAACCAGTATTATTTATGAAGAATAATTATGGTACTCTCATGTTGTGCATTGATGATTTTTGAATAAAGTAACTATTAAGAATAGGTATGCATTATCACATATTGATGATTTGTTTGATTAGTTGAAGGGAGTTGTATTGTTTTCAAAGATTAATATGAGATCAAGATATCATTAGGTGTGCATCAAAGAAGAGGAAATTGACAAGACTACATTTCGTATGAGGTATGGAAATTGTGAGTTTATGGAGTTTCTTTTTGGTCTTACCAATGCTCCAGCCACTTTCATGTGTTTGATCAATAGTGTGTTGTGTCCTTACCTAGACGATTTTGTGATAGTGTCTATTGGAGATATATTGATATTTCCAAGAATGAGGAAGAGCATGTAGAGCACCTGGTATCAGTGTTGAGATTGTTGAGATAGCATCAGTTGTATGCCAAGCTCAGCAAGTGTAATTTCTTTCAGTCTCAAATTCATTACTTGGGACATGTTATTTCCAAGGAGGGGATACCAGTGGACCCATAAAAGATTAAAGCTATCTTGGATTGGACAACTCTTAGGAATGTGGATGAGGTTAGATCATTCATGGGACTAATAGGTTATTATAGGCAGTTCATCAGAAAATTCTCACAGATTGGCTATCCTATTACATCTTTGCAGAAAAAAGGGGAGAAGTTTTAATAAACTGAGGAGTGTGCAGCTAGTTTTGAGCAGTTGAAAAATTTTCTTATAAATGCTCCAATATTGAAGATTACAAATCTTGATAAGGAGTTTGTGGTTTGTAAATATTTTTGCAAGGAAGGACTTGGTAGGGTCTTAATGCAGGAAGGGCAAGTGGTTTTTTATGAGTCAAGGAAGCTGAATGAGAACGAGCGCAACTATGTGACTCATGGTCTTGAGTTGGAAGCTATCATTCATGCATTGAAGATGTGGACAAATTATCTTCTTGGTAGGATTTTTGTCTTGATGAGTGATCATAGTGGGTTGAGGTAATTGTCTTACCAAAATAATCTAAATGTCATGCAAGCTAGATCGTTGGAAACCCTCAGTGAGTTTTAATTTGAGATCAGATACATCAAAGGCAAGGAGAATAAGGTTGTGGATGCTCTTAGTAGGAGAGTGAGTGTGAATCACATTTCAGTTGTGAGCTCTTATGGTACAAATTTTCAGAAGTAGATATTTCATGCATGGAATCATGATGAGAGGTACCAGAAGCTGAAGCACAGGTTACATAGCAGGGTGAAGGTGATAGGGATGAGGAGTATCACCTCACAACAAATGGCTTGGTCAAATTCAAGAATAGGATTTATGTGCTAAATAATAGTGAGCTCAAGAATATTGTCTTGAGGGAGTTTCATTTTAAGTCGTATTCAGGCCACCTAGGATATAATAAGACTTTGAAAATAGTCAAGAATTTCTATCATTGGTCGAAATTGAAGTATGAGGTGGTTGATTTTGTTGCGAGATGTTTGGACTGTCAATATGTGAAAGCAGAGTATAAGCGTCCAGCTAGTTTGTTACAGCCTATTCTAATTCCAGAATGTAAATGGGAGGTCATTTCCATGGACTTCATTACAGGTTTTTCAAGGACATCGAGACAACATGATTCCATCATGGTTGTGGTTGAAAGGTTGAGCAAGGTAGCTCTCTTCATTACAGTGAAGTCTACTAATTCAGCTAGTGACGTAGCTCGAATCTCTGTCAAGGAGATAGTGATATTGCATGTTGTTCCCAAGAAGATAATATCAGACAAAGATTCCAAGTTCACTTCCAAGTTTTGGAAGGAGTTGTTTGTAGGCTTGGGGACACAGTTAGCCTTAAGTACAACTTCTCATCCACAGATAGATGGATAGACAGAGATGATGAACAACATACTTGATGATATAAAGAGGATGTATGTCATCCATTGAAGTGGGATGAGTATCTTCTACTCGTAGAGTTCACATATAATAATGGGTATCAGGAATCCTTGTGGAGGAGTCTATTTGATTCTCTTTATGGGAATATTTGTAATACTCCCATCAGCTAGAGTATTCCATTGAATAGGGTGTTGATTGGACCAAATATGTTGGTTGAGATGGAGTAGGAGATGCATGTTATTAAGAGGAATTTAAAGGCAGCATACGACAGGAAAAAGAGTTATGCATATCAGCATAGAGAATTCAAGGGGTTTCAAGTTGGAGAGAAAGTGTCCCTACACATCAATCCCAAGAGTAGCTCCTTGAGGATTGGGTCATGTGCCAAGATGGCACCTCGGTATTGTGGGCCTTTTCAGATCCTTGAGAAGATTGGAACAATGGCCTACAGACTTGCACTGCTACCAACAGTGAAATCCATGATGTTTTACATGTTTCATTTCTTAAAAATTATGTCCAGGATGTTGATCATGTGATTGATTGGTCTATATTGCAGATGGAACCAAATTCTATTCAAAACATCAGTGCATTTTGTAGCGGAAACAATTTATGCTCCAGGACCGAGAAATAGAGCAAGTTAAAGTGCAGTAGAAACATTTTGGGCCCTGGTTGATCAGATGAGGGATTTGTATCCCTCTTTATTTTTTGGTTTACTAGATGTGTTTGGTTTATGTGTTTTGGTTTATATTTATATATGCATATGTGTATTGTAAATATTGCAATGAATTATGTTGCAAAGCTCCAATAAGAAATACTTCTATCTTCTCCCACAATTTAGTATGAAATGCACTCAAAAATATTGTGTCATTTTCTAAAACAATGCTCATTGGTATACCAAAGTGCATCCAGACCTATCTAGAGAAAAATTTCATTGCTTCTTGCCCACCAATGTTCTTTTTGTGTGACATTAGAACACACATCTTGTTTAACCTGTCAACTACCACGTGTGAAAATTTGTAGATCTAACAATCTCAGGAATCCTACTACAACTAGCTGAATCTACTTCATCTACTTGTAAATTACAATACACAGTTATTTGCAGATTACTTCTGGAAATATTGAAGTAAATTACTGAAGCATCCTACACTTAATTAAATATGATCCTGAAACAAGGAAACTAAGCAATGAAAAAATAAACACATAGGACACCTTTATTTTGGACGAAATTCCCCGGAAAAACCCAATGCGGGAAAACTTGTGCAGCAGATCTCAGGGTTTGTATTATTAATCAGTAGAAATTGTTGAATAAATCGTTGAATACCTCGAGGGTTATTTAGTTACAGAGAGAGAAATACTGGCAGAAATATTTTTTATATTACCTCATACAATCACTGAAAAATCACAGTCGTTCGGTCACTGGATGAGGTGCCCCTGGAAGGCTCTGCACTGCCACTCCATAGTCCCTATGCAATCCCTGCATCACCCTCTCTAGGCACTGCGTCACCCAGCTAGAAGATCTTTCTGCAGCCCATAATCATTCTTCTCAGCCTCCCGATCTCACACCCCGGCTCTCGGCTTCTGAAACTTATTCTTCTGCAAAATCTCGGATTCTCTCTACGTGGCTCTATGTCAGCCTCAACGTGAGAGTTGTTGGAACGCTCCCTGCCTCTCTCTATTAATTATTATCTGGCTGAGATAATCACTCTCTCTATGGAAGCTATCTCTTCCCCTCACTGCGCTGGAATCACTTAGATCGGTTTCTCATCTTGAGCACTGCTCACTTCAAATATTTTGATCTCTAGATTCACTCAGTGTGTCTTTCCAAATGACCCTCAAGTCTTCCTTTATAGTCTTCTCATTGAGACATCTACAGTCGAGATTAGATCTCTAATCAACGGCTAAGATTATACCTTGACTTGATCTGCGTTTTTTCTAGATCATTCTCACTTTTTTTTATTACCCTTTAATTATTTAATTTCCCTAAGTTTAGACTTAGGGTCCCCATCAAAATAATTAATGTTTACAATAAAACATATTCTGAGTGGAATTTTCATAAACGGTTTCTAGGTTCTTTGGAATACCAGTGCCTAAGCCTCTCTACAAATTTTGAGACTTAGAGCACTTCCGATGCTACCAAAAATAAACACCGCGAACAAGTATTCATGTCCTTTCCTAGTTGTTGGTAATGCTTTCCCAAGGTGGAGTTGGTACAAGAAATGGATGGTATAGACCCGGTTTCCTATTACTAGGATTAATTGTACAATAAAGCATGCATCCGCTTATGAACCTTGGTACCTCTTCTTGCTTCTTGGGCCAATACACATACCTCTGCAAGTTAACCATTGTCTTCCCTAAACCAAAATTTCATGCAACCTTCGAGGTATGAGCATCTCCAAATAGTTGAACTCATTCATCTTTAGGAATAGATAACTTATCTAACCTCTAGAGTAATCCATTCTAGAGATGGTAATCAACTGTGTTTTCACCACGTGCACATGACTCTAGCTTTGGAAATTTTGAAACTCCTCCTTGAAGTCCTCACCCTCTATATATGCCTCTCTATATGCATCATGGGTGAAAGGATCCATGCACATAGGAGTTCCCAAAGCTATGCTATTTAATTCTGGTGGTCTTGAAATCATGTTAGCTAACTTCTTTGTGCTACCCTTCTTATACTTGATCACTACATGAAACTATTGTAGAAACCCCTTACACTTATAATGTATGGTTCATTGTAACTTACTTTGGGCTTACAAGTATTGTGGTGGCAGGTGATATGTGTGGAGTATTGTCTCCTTTTCCCATTAGATAGTGTTTTAATTTCTTAACATATCTTACTAGGGTATAGAGCTACTTCTCGTAGGTAGAGTATTTAAGAATTGCTCAATACTTCATAGTCATAGCATACATGCCTTCCTCCCTGCATTAATACCGCTCTTATAACATACACGCTCACATCTACCTCCACTTCGAATGATTGCAAGTTTGGTCATTCCATAATTTTTGCTTGATTCGTCTTCTTCTCTAACTCCTCAAATGCCCTCTTACTCCAATTGATGAGTCAGTTTGTTGTTTCTAGTTCCTTTCCTTGGCTTGGGTAATTGAGCAAGTGGATATAGTCTACTTTATCTATCTATACATAAGTATATACATATATATTATAGTTTTCTATGTTATACCCACTTGAAACTCTTTTCGTTCGTTTTTATGGCATGGAGTGATGTTGCTACTACTAAAAACAAGACTATGAATTTCCTCAAGTATTGTGATGCCCCAATGAAACTCCTGACCTAAAAAATTATTAGGAACTAGCCACTTCATGATAGCCTCCATCTTGGTAGGATCTATCTTCAGCTCTCCCTTATTGATCACAAATATTTCTATGCAAATTCACGTTTTTTTAGATTTTCCAACCGTTGGTGCTTCTTTAATGGCTCTAGCACCTACATCAAATGTGAGATGTGATCCTCCAAAGTAGAAATGTATATCAATCTATCATCCAAATAAACAATAAAAAATAAATCTATAAAATGGTGTAGAATATCATTCATTAACATCACAATCATAGCTAGTGCATTTTGTAGGCCAAACGGAATGACTAACCACTCATACAAACCTTGTCTAGTTTTGAAGGCGGTCTTCTAAGTGCTTCTTCTTTGACCCAACCCATGTGATGCATTGACTTTAAGTCCAACTTGATGAATTATTTCGCTTGTTGCAACTGATCAAATAGATTGTCTATCCAAGGTAAGGAGTACCAATTCTTTAGAATAAATTTTTTAACACCCTATAATCAATATACATTTTCCAAGTCCCTTTTTTATTTGGCATAGCAATGATGGGTGACCCACATGGTGAGGTACTTGTTCAAATGAAACCTTATTCTAGTAGCTGATACAACTCCTTATTCACCTCATTTACTGTTGATTTTGGGGTAGAATTGGATGTGCTCTAGCTCCGAAATTTTTTGGAGGGGCTAAAACACATGATATCTCCAAGACCCAGAAATCGTTTTGAGAAATTCCACCTGAAGTGAAATTTATTCAAATAATTAATTATTTTTAATGGAGCCAAAGTTAAAACTTAGGAAATTATAATAATTAAAGTGAATTAATTTAAATGTGGGTGAGAATATTCTAAGTGACCAGGATCAAGTCTGGTTTAATCTTAGTCGTTAATTAAGGTTTATATCACCGTCGTTGATTTTTCAACATGAAAAGTATAAAGGAAGGCTTGAGGGTCAGTTGGAGAACACACACAGTGAGTGAATCTCGAGATCAAATTCTTCTGACGGAGTAGTGCTTGGGTGAAGATAAGATCTGAGTGATTCAGCAGCAGTGAGGGGCAGAAGCAGTTATTGGTTGGAGGACCAAGAGTACATAGTAGAGAGGCAACAGAGGAAGCAGCGCAGCCACTAAGAGAGGTAACGCAATCCCCTAAAGGGGTGACGCAGGGCTCATGCAGAGACTGCGTAGAGCTTCCAAGGGACAGTCTGAATTTTTCTGGAGATCGAGGTTTCTAAGACAGGAGGACTGAAACTTGATTTTCTAAGAGGCAGATCAGCACAGAGAAGAGTTGACGCAGTCATCAGCCACCCCCACGCAGGCCTACACATATACTATGTAGAGGCAGCGCAGAGGGAGCTGGGGTTTCTCCAATTCAAATCTTGGATCAACTAGGACTTGTAGTGTGAGGTAAAGCTCACTATTTTATCTATCTACCGAGGATTTTCTCTATTGGGTGAGCTAGATTTGGCACCCTAGTTGTACTCGGAATACTGTTGATTAATAATACAAACCCTTAGATATGTTGCACTAGTTTTCCCGCATTGGGTTTTTACGGGGACATTAGTCCAAAAATAAGTGTGTCCTTTGTGTGTTTGTCTCATTTATTTTTTAGTACCTGATTTGTTTATTGGTGTAGGCTGCTTAGTATTTTCATTAATATTTACTGAATAAATCTATAAATAACTTGTTAAAGGAAAATACAATTAGGTAATGCAAATCAGTTAATTGCAGTAGGATTTATGTATGTTTAGATTCACAAATTTTCACATGCTATCAGATTGATTGTAGATCAAGGAGGATTGAAACCATCAACGAAAGGAAAGAAGAAAATTATGATGCAGGAAAGCAGCTATCCTGAGAGATAGCACAAAGAAGCAAAGGAAGAGTGACACAGTCACCTGGGAAGGCTCACGCAAAGCGTGCTAGGGTGATGTTGTAGCTGCAAAAGGCACCGCAGTGTTTGTTGGGCCAGCGCAGTGGTTGTTGGGCCAATGCAAAGGCTATTGAGTCTCATTTTTCTGGTTTCCGTGGCTAGAGGTGAGGTGCACATTTTCATCTGAATTTGTTGGTGGGTGTTGATTCTATTGGTGCAGAACATTGTCTAGTGGGGCAAAAGAAAAGTAGATGGAATAAATTCCTAAATATATTTCTTGCCAAGAAATCTAGATCCTGTGTTGAGCAGCAGCAAAGAGAGATCAGAGAGGAGTTCTTCGACATTTGTTGGCAGAGGGATTTTCGTGAAGGAAATATAATTTTAGAGGGAGATTGTTCCTTGGAGGATTTCTAGCACCAAATAAATCCAAATCTGAATTTTGTTGCGGCATAGCGGAAGAGGGAGAAAGGAACTTGTTCAACACTTAGTTGAGAAGAGATGGATACAAGTGGACTACGGGATCAGGAGAGGTTGGATGGAGCATCCAAATTTGTCATATGAAAGGAAAAGATCCTAGCAATTTTAGATGAACATCACATCAAGGATCATGCCTTGAACATGATTGTTGTTCTGGTAGATGTTGATCCTCTCAAAAATTATGAGGAGGCTCAAGAAAAAGAAAAGCACACGATCATGGACGAATTCGAGGATCATTTGATCCCACACATTGCCGAGAAGAAAACACCAAGGGAAATGTCGGTGGCCTTGACTACTTTGTATGAGGGATATTTTGTCCAGCGGAAGATGTTGCTTGAGAACCAGTTGAGATTGTTTCATATGCAGAAGGGATAAAACATCGACACCTTCCTTATTAGATTGCAAGGAATCTGAGATCAGCTAGCTTTCATAGGGGCTACACCAGATTTTGGATTTATGGTCAGGACTGCCCTGAATACAGTCACTAAAGACTGGGAAACATTTGTCCAAGATATTTTGGGCAGGGTTGCTCTTCCAAGTTGTGAGGAAATGTGGGCAGCGCTTCGACAGGAAGAGACCAGATGGAAGCAGCAGTAAAGGGATCAAATTCAAGAAGGAGGAAGATGAATATGCAGCTCTCACATATAAGGGAAATCAAGGGTAGCAGTGAAGGAAGAAGAAGGACCTCTTGACGGTCATATGCTTCTGATGTGGGGAAATGGGACATTTCACCACGCAGTGCCCTCTAAAGAAGAAGGGAAAAGATGAATATGACACTAAGGCTGCACCAACTCAGGATGATGAGGACGATGATGATGGATGCGCCATAAGTTCCCATGCACCTAATAAATGGGGTGATATGGAGTTGTAGATTGAAGCTACGGTGCAGGGCAGGATCCTTGAGGTGCCCAAACTCTTAGATCACATACGGCTATGGGAGCACTTAATGACAATAGCAGAATGACGGGAATTAGTTGGCGTGAGGGATGATGGAGCGATAGTGGCAGAGCTAGAGCACCAAAGTCTAAAGCATCGTAGAGCAGAGGCAACATCATCATAGCAGCAGAAATGCAATGCAAAGTGGTGAAGCGCAGTGCATAGCAGTGCAAAGTAGTAGCAGCGTAGTAGCATTAGAGGGTCAGCACAGATTAGCAGCAAAGGAAGCTTCAGCATCAAGGTGCATCTATACTGACCAATATTTCAGTATTTGGGGTGTATTTCAATTTCCTAACTCTCAGGAACTGATTTTCAGTGCAGCAGTTAGCAGTGGCAGTGCTATGGGAAACATGATGCAGCATATTGAGAGGGATTTTCACTACATATGCAACAGTGACAGTGGCAGAGTCATGGGTAGCAGTACATATTACAGCAACACATTAGATGAGGCGCAGTAAGCTGAGAATCAACAACGCAGAGGTTCGATGTCGTGGATCAGGGTGATGCTTCTTGTGAGAAGTATTGCTAGAGCACATTCCTCGCTAAGAGGGAGTGTTGATTTTTGGATAGCATCGAATGTGCTCTAGCTCTTAAATTTTGTGGAGGGGCTAGAACACATGATATCTCCAAGACCAATAAATCGTTTGGATAAATTCCACCTAGAGGGAAAGTTATTCAAATACTTAATTGTTTTTAATGGAGCCTAAGTTAAAACATAGGAAATTAAAATAAATAAAGTGAAGTAATTTAAATGTGGGTTAGAAGCTTCTAAGTGACGAGGATCAAGTTTGTTTTAATATTAGCCGTTGATTAAGGTTCAAATCACGGCTATTGATTTCTCAACAAGAAAAGTATAAAGGAATTTTTGTGGGTCAGTTGGAGAACACACACAATGAGTGAATCTGGAAATCAAATTCTTCTAACGGAGCAGTGCTCGAACGAAGATAAGAACTGAGTGTTTCAGCAGCAATGAGGGGCAGAAGAAGTTATTGGTTAGAGGACCAAGAGTACATAGAAGAGAGGCAGCAGAGGAAGTAGCACAGACATCAGGAGAGATATACATTCCCCTGAAGGGGTGACGTAGGCCCACACAGACCTCACGCAGGGACTGCGCAGAGCTTCCAAGGGAGAGTCTGAATTTTGCTGGAGATCAGGGTTTCTAAGCTGGGAGGGCTGAAACTCAATTTTCTGAGAGGAAGATCGGCACAGAGAAGATATGATGCAATCAGTAGCCATCCCCACGCAAACCTACACATATACTGCACAGAGGTAGCACAAAGGGAGTTTGGGTTTCTCCATTTCGGATCTTGAATCAGCCAGGACTTGCAGTGTGAGGTAAAACTCACTATTTCATTTGTCTGCAGAGGATTTTCTCTGTTTTTTGTCCCGGATTTGTCACCGTAGTTGTACTCATAATACTGTTGCTTAATAATACAAACCCTCATATCTGCTACACCGGTTTTCTCGCATTGGGTTTTTCCGGGGACGTTAGTCCAAAAATAAGTGTGTCCTTTGTGTGATTGTCTCATTTATTTTTTAGTACTTGATCTGTATATTGGTGTAGGTTTCTTGGTATAAGCATTAATATTTACTGAATAAATCTGTAAATAACTTGTAAAAGTAAAATACAAGTAGGTAATTCAAATCAGTTAATTGCAGTAGGATTTATGTTTAGATTCAGGAATTTTCACATTTACCTCTATAACTAACTACATGTATATCCCAATGTTTGGAAACTGAGAGTGCAGCAACAGTTGGATCTTGTGCTCCACTTACCTCTTGGGTGGTAATTTTTGGCTCAAGGGGTCCTGACCCAGGTTAGGAGGTTAAGGTTTGCCAAAAAACCCCTATACTACTGGCCCTTTCAGTAGTGACCTACTTGTGTGGGCCACAGTCTCACCCGAAGAAGTACGGGAGGGTGCTAGAACCAAGTTTTTGCACCCTGAGAGAGAGTAGATAAGGCAAGAAGATTTGTGTCTGCAACTTGTTAGGTTCGCACAGAATAGGTCTATTCACATGTTTTCTAACAGTATAATCCGTAGTTAATTATAACAGAGTTATTACCATGCACAAATCTATTCAGTACCTTCGCATCCACGTGCGTATCAAAAATTTACCAGCACTTACTATCATAAACGCATATATAACAGATCACAGATATACTTTATTCCATAACACAAATATATTTGCAACATAAATAGATAGCACAAATGTATTCACATCTCTGAATAGATTCCAAAGGTTCGCATCAACAATAACACAATAGATCCAGATAACACAGAGATACTTCAACTATATCCACATATATTAGCACCCAAAACCCAATTACAATCCAAAACACAGCCTGCGCACACAACCAGCAGGGTTTGCACATAGCAGGACTGAGGATCTATGCACATACATCCAGCAAGAGTCCTTACCCAAAACAACCTAGAACAGATCTAACAATTCGCACGTAGCATCAGACTTAATTCTTGCCTACCTCTAGACTCAAAATTGTCATCTATTTATAACGAATTATCCTACGCTTTCCTGTGTTCTGCAAACCGTGGTTTGCGAACTCTAGGTATACCCTTGATCCATTACAATGCGTTTGGGGCTTTAACCCACCCCAAAACCCCTCCGTTAGACTAATTAATACCAAAAATATACAAAATTCGTAGCTTTAGGGTACCCTATTCCAATAGTCCCCGAACACAATCTTGTGACTCGTCCCAAGTCACTACGGTCGTGGGTTCTCCATCTTTGCCTGCAGCTTCTTGATTTCATCCACCAGCGAGGGAAGCACTCCTTCACTTTGCACAGCAGCATTCTGGGCTATCTCCACCAACTTCTACGAAGTTGGGCCTTCCGTAGCAGCAGTGACGCTCTCCAGAGTTTGGTTCAAATGCTTTACTGCGATATCAACATCATGGGACAGCTTGAGGGCCTCATCCACCCATGGCTTGAGGTGATATATTAATGTCTTCTTCCTTTGTCGTAGAGCCTCCATGTCATCTCTGATCACGTGGCTGGTGCGTAGTCGGGCCAATCGCTGAGCAGGGACCAGAGTGGTCAATGTAGCTTCCATTTGGTAGAACTCTTCTTCCTTCTGTTGCAGCGCCTGGTTGATTTCGCGCAAGAGAGGGTCATGATGCACCTTGGTCCACAGCTGCATCGTTTTTTCCAACAATTCGGCACCCTAAGCGATTTGACCTATAATAACATTTGTGGCCTTTATGACTAGCGTAGCTCGCTGGGCCCTTACTTCTGGTGGGGTCTTTGGCTGCAACTTGGCTCGTAAGTCCACAATTTATTGTTCCATTTGTGTTTTGACCACCTGTATCTCGGTCCTTGAGGCCTTTAATGCTGCGACCAACCCCTCAATATTGGCATGGGGGGTGGCAGTAGTCGGGATATCTTCAGTAACATCTGCGCAGAGCTTACTAATTAAGTGCTCCAGCTCTGTTTTCTACACGGTGATGAGGATAGAGGCATCCTGTGCCTGGGATGCCTCAGCGGTTTTTTCCTCAATTATTTTCTCAGTTGTACTGAGATGCTTGTGCACTTGACGATCGTGTTGAATTTCTTCAAATAGGGACACGTGAATAAGCTGCAATGGTTCATGTGGCAGGTAGGTGAGATCTAACTGTACCTCCACGCAGGCTTGGACTTGCACTCCTAAGTCGTGTGGACTCAGTATGAGGGCTGCGCCAAGTAGAGGGCAGAGGCGGCTTTCCGGTGTACTGATCACTGCGCTACTTGTGGCTAGGGCTGATCTAACCTGGATCATACTCATCTGCAAAGTTCCAGTATTTAACTGTAGAGCATGGAGCTCAGCCTGACGGGTGTTGACCGTGCCTTTTTGTTGCTCTTCCAAAGCTATCCATTTGTCTTCTGCAGCCAAAGTGATTACATCTGCGATCTGCTTGAGGTCCCCTTCTGTCAGCGTAACACCTTCCTCGCGTTCTGGTCATTGAGAGTGTTGCTTCTTTCATGGCGCTTTAGCAGGGTCACCAATTCGCTTTGTTCCTTGAGGGGAGTCAGCACCTCCCGCCTCCTAACCTTCTACACCCAGATCCTACTGTGAATCCTTCTGCGATGCTGCTTCCGTGCCCTTCCCCATAATTTTTTCCTATCCTCTAGTTTATTTGGTGATGACAAGCGGGGTGACCTTCGTGGTGCTCGTCCCTTCTAAGTCCTTTGTACCTGATTTTAAGCCCAGCTTCCAGTGCGGAGGCCAAGTTGCAATTACGCGGTCAATGTCTTCATCATCAACCATGTAGGGGAGTGAAACCCACACTAGATCCTTGTGGCCTCGGATTTGTACATTATGCATAGTTACCTAGAATGTGGTGGTGCTTTTATACTTATCATAAATGGTTGGCAATAAACGTGTGTGGGAGTTGATAGCTACTGCGAGCCCACTCTAAAATATGACCCAGAAGACTTGATTTTCCTCAATGCGCTACGCGTCCTTTGAGTCCCACAAGTTTTCATATCTTTCCCCCTCGCACATATCTAGGGTGAGCTCAGGGAGGACCGAGTCCTTAGGTGCTTCCCATGCTACCAACGTGATAAGAAACATCAGCCAAGAGTAGCAAAATGTGCGGTCCTGATCCTAGGATTCGCAGACATTTTCCAGAAATTCGTTGCACAAGTATTGGGACCGACTGAAGCAGACCCCCTTTTTGCACTAGCCTGCCAGCTAAATCACATATGTAGGGACGGTGGAAGCCTGGAATTTGTGCATCATCTTGCACGCCAACAACAAGGTACCCATCTGCGTACCAGGGTCGCTGATGGTGCTGATCATAAAACCCCGAGTATTCTGCTCCACATGGTAATCCTCGCACACCTTTTTGGCGATATTTTTCTTATAATTTTTTCCCACACGCAGCATAGGGTCTATTCCTTCCATGGGTATACTAGTAACTTAGTGAATAAGCGTGGCATCAATGGGGATGCGATCCTAGATCCACAAGCTACCATCATAGACCAGGGTAAGCAACTGGCGTACAAGTCGGTCTGTGATATTGTAATGGCCAAAATGCGGCATTCATAGTAGGTTTAAGAGCCCAAAACCATCCAATCTATGCACCCAGCGCTTCGGGACCATCTTTATCCCATCATCTTCCAATACCCTTTTGAGGTATAGCTCCGGTGCCAATTCAGGGAAGGCCTCCAAACTACCCAGGTCGTGGTCATCAAATTTTACTTCGTGGAGTTTTCCAAAGGGTTTTCCAATGATGGGGACCTCACCGGAGTCAGCGGCATCTGTAGATATGTGCGCAGGACATTGATATTCTTCAGTGTTCATGTCAAGGGCATGCGAGGTCGAAAAAAGGGCGATAGCCAATTTATGGGTTCAGCTATCTGGGCCTTTTCTTGAGCAAAGAGAGGTCTCCTTACAGGGTTAGTTGGGCTTGCCTGGGCCGCTGCCCACGGGGAATCCACATTTCAAGGGGACATGCTGGGATTTACCCCAGCCCATTTTGCAGGTTTTCCCAATCCTTGCGCCTTTTCTCCTCCCTTCTTCTTTGCTTGACTCAGCGTGGATATAACCTCTTCAGCTTTTGGTTCAACTTTCACTACTTCCTTGGATTCTTGCTCCATAGAGGTCATGGGCTGGGAAGATTCAGTGGGATTGGTTGCAGTAATTTTGGCACGAAAAACGAACTCGGGGTGGCTACTATCTGAGGGGAAAGCATGCTCAGACATCAACAAGGCGCAATAGGCACAGAATCGTGCAAAACACAAATGGCTCAAGATACACGGAACCATCTTCTGAGCTATATGTCTAATTTTATAGCCTTGATCAACCAACGGGTGGGTGAACCTTATTTAGAACTTACCATCAAGTAAACGGTAAAAAATCTTCAGAAATCACCCCATTAATTGTCGGCTGCCTGCTCCTTTCAACGGTAAAATTTTATTTTTCACCCATTTTTACTGTTCCAATGGCTAGTTTCACACCTCCTATGCGCCCAGCGCACCCCTGCACTCCCAACGTACATCCTGCACTCCTAGTGCACCTCTGCACGTCCAACGCACCTTCTACGCTCTGAACATGCTCCTGCGCCCCCTGTGCACCCCTTCAGGTTTCCAAATCTACAGTCGCTCCCTGCGTGTACCATGGTCCCTTCCACACTTACCTTCCTTGGTGGGCATACTCCGCCCCATATAGCTACTCCGGCAATATATTAATTTGATCCGATATGGTTTGAGCCAGCTGCCATTGACATATCCTGGTACCATATCACCATGCAGCGTAGCTAACCGGACATCTCCTCCATCATTAATGTCCTTTACCATATATGGATCGAGCCAGTGCTAGCGAAACTTCCTTAGGTGTTTCGCAAATTGGCTATCGTACAATAGGACCAATTCGCCCTGCGCAAATTCCTTTTGGCGGATATGTCGATCATGCCATGCCTTATCCCGATCCTTCTGGACCTGCTGATGGAAATTAGCAATGAAACGATCTTCCTCTAAAGCCACAATTTGCGCTAAACGCTCCTCCATGATATCAGGCTCCGCCATATTCGTAAAGGTTGCGATGCACAGGCTAGGAACAATATACTCCATGGGCATAATGGTATCCTTGCCATAGACCATTCTAAATGGTGTCTTCCCAGTCAAATTCTTGCAAGTGGTTCGATAGGCCCAAAGAACAGATGAGATGCGCACATCCCAGTCACTGTGATTGGCGTTACAGATCTTAGCCAGTGCTTGTTCCAGGATTTTATTAAAATATTCTACCATTCCATTTTCTTGTGCATGATATGGAGTGCTTCTCGCATGGTGGATCCGAAATTCTTCCGTCGAGGCCTATATCTTTTCATTAACAAAGTGCGTGCCTCTATTGATCATTAAGATCTTCGAACAGCCAAATCTGGTCATAATATTCTCAAAAATGAAGTGTGCGGTGGTATCTGCAGTGCAATCCTTCACAGCTTGTGCTTCGGCCCATCTAGTGACATAATCGGTTGCAGTGATAATGTAGCGTGCACTTGTATTCTTCCCTGGCGGGTTGATGGGCCCAACAAAGTCAATGGCCCATTTGTCAAACGCTTGCAGATCCATTTGCGGTTGCAAGGGAATTTCATCTCTGCGTGATGGCCTTCCTGTTCGTTGGCACGTATCGCAGGCTTTGCAATAGTCGTGAGAGTCACTATGCAAGGTAGGCCACCATAGTCCAACCCTCAAGACCTTTTGTGTCATTTCCTTCCTTGCGTAGTGACCTCCTGCTATGCCCTCGTGAGCTTCTGCTAAGATAGCCTGCCTTTCATGCTCCAAAACATATCTTCTGCTATGCCCTCGTGAGCTTCTGCTAAGATAGCCTGCCTTTCATGCTCCTGCTATGCCCTCGTGAGCTTCTGCTAAGATAGCCTGCCTTTCATGCTCCAAAACATATCTTCGCAGCACTTTGTCAGCTCCCAACTTATTCAGATGACCTGCGATGATGGTAAAATCTGCGGCGCAAGTTACCAACTTTCTCTTTTGTTGTACCGAATACTCCGTAGGTGCCATCCCTATAGTGAGGAACTGAATGATATCGGCGAGGTGTGCATCAACTACCTTAATAGAAAATAGTTGCGCATCAGGAAATCCCTCTTCTAGGTTGGTTGGTTATTCGCCACTTTCGATTCGAGACAAGTGGTCCGGCCCAGCATTCAACTTCCCCAACTTGACAATGATCTCAAAATCATATTCCTGAAACGGTAGTAGCCATCGGCAGATTTTTCCCCCCCAACACGGGCTTATTCACCAGGTACTTCAAAGCCAAGTGATCTGTAAACAATTTGAAGTGTTCTCCTAACAGATAATGCCAATATTTCTGCAATGCATAGACCATCGCCAATCCCTCTTGTTTTATAGTGGAGTAGTTGTGCTCCGCACCAAAGAGTTTCCTACTAGCAAATGCAATAGGGTGATCAATCTCTCCGTCTCCAAGCTGCGTGACGACAGCTCCCAGGGAAATCCCCAACGCATCTACGTGAACATGGAATACCTTCGCCCAGTCAGGAAAGATGAGAATAGGCGCAGAGACCATATTCTCCTTGAGTAGCTTGAAGCTCTTTTGACACTCGTCATCCCAAAAAAACAAAACATCCTTATTAAGAAATTTTTCCATAGGCGTTGTGATCAGCGCGTACCCTTGAATGAACTTCCTGTAGTAGTCTATGTCCGAGGATCGAGCGCAGATATTTCTCAATTGTATGTACAGCCAGGTTTATGATAACTGCGACTTTGGCAAGATAAACCATCAGTCCTTGTCGAAAAAATATGTGCCCGAGCAATATTCCAAAGGGAATGCAGAATATACACTTCTTGATACTCAGGGAAATATGGTGCTTTCTAAAGGCATCCAATGTCATGCGCAGGTTTGAGACGTGCTTCTTCACTAACCTGAAGACGGTCCAGTCATCAAAATATACCTACAAAAACTTGTGGATGAATTCTTTGAATACTGCGACCACCACCCGTGAAAATATGGTAGGGGCATTCTTGAGCCCAAATGGCATGACATTATATTGAAAGGGTCCCCATTCAGTAGCGAACATAGTTTTTCTACGATATTCAGGTGCGATCCCAATCTGATGGTAGCCCGAGAACCCCTCTGTAAATGAGTATGCTTCCTACCCTCCCACGTTGTCTAGGATTTCATCTAAGAATTGTGTAGGGAAGGGATCATGTACGCAGGCATCATTCAATTTGCGCAAGTCAACACAAATTCATATCTTCCCCTTAGTCTTTTTCTCCTGAACCACCATCGAACTTACCCAATTTGATTGTTCAATCGGTTCGATGATACCTGCGGTGAGCATTTTTTCGATTTCTTCCTTAAGCTTTTGCTTATATTTAGGGTTCAGCTGATAAGGACGTTGCTTCACATGGCACGCATCTAGTTTTAAAGCGATGCACATGACCCCTAGGTCCCCTGTAATCTCTTTGATTTCCGAGAACTTCGTCGGGAATAAGTCCTAGTATTCCGTTAGTAGTTTTTCAACTTTTCCTACTGTATCATCACCCTAATAGTCCCCAATTTTAGCCAACTTGACTTCTCGCAGCTTCATAGGCTTAGTAACATCGACAGCTTTCAGTGGGGGTCCAGCAATTGCGCGCTCTCCTCCGACTCTGGGATAGAGAGATTTCGTGGATCTTCATCGCATCCTTCTATTGCTAAATTACGGTAGTTGACAATATCCTACATCTTTTTTTCCCATGTTGGTGCCCCAAGTGTTGCGTAAGGGCGTGATTCATCAAATAATAAGGCATCTATATCCTGGAGAGCTTCGTCGAGCGTGTATGTTCCACCTACCAACCTAAATTTCCCTACAAACTCATCCTGCAGTGTTTCTCAGTGGCGGATGCGTTGGTGTAGCTCTGCATCTAAATACCATGCAATGGGGATTGGCCCCAAGGCATGAATAAACAGGTGAACCCATTCTTTTATAGTTCGTTCGAACCATTTCTCCATCCAAACGAACAAGTGCTTGTGCGGGTACCCTGGGCCAAGGAAAGTCTTTACGCGCGGGTGAATTGGAGGTTCAAATCACAGGACCATCATATCTCGACATTATTTCCAATCCTGGAACGCCCCTTTATGCGTGTCCCACCACCTCGCAGGTGTTGCACGCATGGCTAGATTAAGAGCCCATAATCTTCACTCTCTTGGGACCTCAGCTTCGTAAAAATTCTCTAATACTACCAAAACCATCAAAGTAGGGAAGTTCTCTTACCTATGAGGAGATGCATCGGAAGTTCTTTGTGATTCTAAGACATCGCAGCACAGATACATCATGTAGCCAATTTTGCCAATTTTCCATCTCCCCGTCGGAGTCAAAGAAACATTCATTGTCCTTTTCCCAGCAAAGAATACCATCATTCATAGGATTGATCCAATATTCATCCCGAGCAGCCAAATTGTATATGTGATCCACATCCTCTTCTTTGTGCATTGGTTCTATCTACCGTTCTCCTTTCGCAGGGTCTAGCGGGACTATCACCCTCGTACCTTCATTCTCAAACACCATGCTTCGTTTCTTTAGGTTGATGATGCCTCTCATATCTATGGCCCAATCCAACCCTAGGAGCGCAGGATGGGGGTCCACATTTTCCACAATATGAATTACCTCAAATTTGGTCGGACCTTAACTCCTGCGATATCTACCATAATCTTTGACAGCCTCCCCAATGGTATGATATTCTGTTGGTTGACCATGTGTAGCTAGATAATGGACCCTTCCAACTTAGGTTCTCCCATTCGCTACCAATTTTTCTTGGTCAATACGTTCGCATCTGATACCAGGTCCAAAATAACCTGATCCATTTCATAATCACCAATTTGCACTGTTAGCCGCATTTCCCTACCAGTGTGTTTCTTATGCTTGTACATTTTGTGCACATCATTAACTTCCAGAGGTGGATTAGTTCTTTCTGCGCAGCTATCTATTAATGCCTGCAGATTCTCTGTTGCCTTCTGGTTGCGCAGCAACTTCATACATGCCTATAGAAATGGTTTAACTTCATCATCATTTTTAGACTTGCTGGAGCTTTTGAAATAGGTGCCTCATCCTTAGTGAAGTCTTTGCAGGCTGTGACGAAGGTTTCCTTTTCCTTCTGTAGGCCCAAACCTTCTTATTTGGCATTTGCTCTTTAGATAAGAGGTTCAGCCGCAGCTTTCTCCTCAGCTCCCCTAGTAGCTATCCCACTACGCGTGATGACATTGATACTTGGGCCTTTGTCACGTGGTTCAACCTTAACCCTCTGCACATTCTGCGTAGGTGTCTGCTGCTTTTCCTGCATTTTCGCTATCAGAATTGGGAAATATTCAATCACATGGTCCAGCTTTCTACAATACCTGCAATATTGCCTCGCAGGTTTCGGGTAGTCCCTCGCAAAGTGCCCTACCTCTCCACAGTTATAATAGACCAGTTGTCCTCTTCCCCGACCTATGCCTCCTCCCCTCCCCCCTCCTCTGCCCCTGTATGGGGAGCCTCCTCTGCTTGAGGGAGATAGAGGTGACAATGGGTTAGCCTGCATCCTATATAGGTTTCCTCGATCCATCATTAGGTCGTATGTCTGACAATTTTGTTCGTCATGTCCCACAGATGAGCAAAATCGGCACCATTGTTGTTTTAACTCTGGAACATAAGAAGCTAGACGGAGGCAGTGGTTGGTATCATGCAGTCCTGCTACGCGAAATTTAGCGCACCATAAGGTTAGAGTACTTGGTCCCACACCTTCCCTAGGACGTAGCGGGTTGGGTCCCCCAACCTGCATGTAATCTGCTAATAGAGGGCACTGATCCTTGGTGTGCCCAGACACCCTACACCTTATACACCACATGTCTGGGCGGGATTCTTTCCCGCGCTCCTTGCGAAGGTTATGGATTTCGAGATGCATTTCCTGCAGCTTTCCTTAGATCTGTTGTACCCCCAATTGAGCATCATCCCTTGGCGCGGCTTCTAACTTCATAGAAATCTCCAGGGCTTTTTCCTGCGAGTCAATGGCTTGCTGACCCATAGGTCCGCGCAGGTCAGGTAGTAACATCACGATGAACCATTCCTTGTGTTGTTTGTCATCATACAAAAATTCCCCCTCTCTGATCACTTTCTTTAGTCGTTGGTTAGCCTCCCATACAGACTGAGAGGGCCCTTGTTTGAAATATTTTAGGTCATTCACTATCTGAGAGTAGGAATTCGGTTTCCGAAACTACTATTTTAGGGCATCCTTAAACTCTTGAATGGTCGCATTCACATGATGAGCTACGTATCCCATATACCATTCCAAGGCTCTTCCTTCAAAGGCGAGGGATAGATGTGCCTTTTTTACGGCATCGCTAACCACATTTTGCGCAATCCATACTAACTCTGCGAAAAACCAGAATCGGTCCATATCTTCATCCCCTACACCTTCGAAGGCAAGCAGCTTCATGTGCGAGGCCATTTCATCTTCTGGTAGAGGTGGAGGTATGGGTGAGTTCTTACCCCTATGCAGATTCGAAGGTGGTGTTGTAGGATGGCTATTTCCTGTGTGCGCATCCAGTTCTTTCAAAGGACTGTAGATGGATCTGTCCCCTTCCTGATTGACTCTATATTACTTACCACTTTGATTTGTACCCTCACTCTGATCAGAGCTCATTCACTTGGTGTGGCTGCACAGAATGCCCTTTTCGCACAATAATATTTTAATTAGCAATGGCAATTTTCTCAAGAACTTACCCCATAAACCTTTGAAGAACCTTCGTTCTGCTTCAGAATAGGATATGAACTGATCAATTGCAAACTCTGTCACAAATCCTCCCAGCACGATTTTCACTCAGTGATCTACCGTACGAGTGATGGTATTGTCAGTTTTTTCCAACTGCTGGATCAATTTTGGATTCCACTGTGTGACCTGCTCGTCCTTCCAACACGTCTGGAAATCTACGAGCCTTTCCAACCACTCCTTAAGTTCGTGCGCAAAGGTTACAAAGAAAATTTCATAGACTTCAGTGAAGATTTACTTGTTCTTCCACTTCTCAATCGTCAGTTTCATGCTGCGATTCTCCTTTACAACAAATTCCTGAATCTGTCTTTCGAACCACTTCTCAACTTCTATATTTTCAGGTCTCCAATGTTTTCTTGGCATTACCTGATCTCTCTTTCAAAATGCTCCCAGTCCCGGCAATGGAACCAATTTTTGGCTCGAGGGGTCTTGACCCAGGTTCAGAGGTTAAGGTTTTCCAACAAACCCCTATACTACTAGCCCTTTCGGCAGTGACCTACTTGCGTAGGCCACAATCTCACCCGAAGCAGTATGGTAGGGTGTTGGCACCAAGTTTTCGCACCCTGAGAGAGAGTATGTAAGTCAAGCATATCTGTGTCTGCAACTTGTCAGGTTCGCACAGAATAGGTATATTCGCAGGTTTGCTAACAGTATAATCCATAGTTAATTATAACAGAGTTATTACCATGCATAGATCTAGTCAGTACCTTCTCATCCACGTGCATATCAGCAATTTACCAGCACTTACTATCATAAACACATCTATAACAGATCACAGATATACTTTATACCATAACACAAATATATTTGCAACATAAACAGATAGAACAAATGTATTCGCAGCTCCAAACAGATTCCAAAGTTTCGCATCAACAATAACACAATAGATCTGGATAACACATAGATACTTCAACTATATTCGCATATATTAGCACCCAAAACCTAGTTACAATCCAAAACACAGCCTGCACACAGCAGGACTGAAGATCTCCGCGCACACAGCTAGCAGGAGTCCTTACCCAAAACAACCTAGAAAATATCTAACAATTTGCATATAGCATCAGACTTAATTCTTTCCTACCTCTAGACTCACAATGTTCATCTCTTTATAACGACTTAGCCTGCGCTTTCCTGTGGTTTGCAAACTGTGTTTTACAGACTCTAGGTCTACCCTTGGCCCATTACAATGCGTTTGGGGCTTTGACCCACCCCAAAACCCCTGCGTTAGACTAATTAATACCAAAAATATACAAATTGTACAAAATTCGCAGCTTTAGGGGACCCTGTTCCAACAATAACCCTTAAGGATATTGGAACACACCCTTGTGAATTTGTAGCAACATTTCTAGTTTTTTTTTTTGTTCCATGATGCACCCCTCCATGGATGACTTAGCTCTCATGGACTCTTCTTGATAGAACGTTGATGATGAAGGATTTATCATCATTTATGAGGTGGTACCATTTGGCTTTCCACATGAATACTACATCATACATGTACATATAGGGACTCCCAAACATACCACCACATACATGTAGTGGGACTACATCCAATTCTAATTCATCAATAAATTTGGCATTGGTAGAAAAAATTATTCTACACAATTTGGCTACCTTCATATTTTCCTCCTTATTGAACCATCCTAATGGATATGAGCCAGGATGATGAGTCTCTAGTCCCAATTTCTTAACTATATCAGTTGCTTTGAGATTCGCCTATGACCCTGAGTCAAATAGAGCATCAACTTTCATCTTCTTGACTTATATTTTTATATGGAAGAGTATATTCATTTTTTTATCTTCCTATTGTTGAAGGATCCTTGGATTCATCCCCTTCTAGGGCATCCTTTTCCCTTTAAGAGGGGTACTTTAAGCTATAACAATTAGCCTGTAAGATTTAAGCAAGGACCAACTTAACTAACCCCAAGTACCCAGATAGCGTCACCACCTGTCACACTATTGCTTTAGACACAATGTACTATATGTTTTCTTACCCGCAGTATGAGTTACACAATCTCTTACTCGCACCAGAAAACATGTATGCTTCCTTTCCCCTAACCCCAACAGCAATTGAAAGTTATGTTTCCTTCAAGAATAATGGCATGATGTAAAAATGACCATCTCATCCATATCCAAGATATTTTCCACACGTTTACTCCAATTTGTGGCCAAAAAAAAAAAATATTAGTTTCTTTCTTTCAATTCTTTGGGTTGAGCTCCAGGTGTAACTTCCAACACTTCTCCTTTATATGACCATCAATGTTACAGTGGTTGTAGTGGTTGCTAAGATATTTACACTAGTGCGTTTCAGTTTCCATATTTTTTGTCTTTTCCCCCTTTCCACTTCTTCCCCTCCTTGGAATCTTCCTAGTGCTCCTTTTGCTTTGACCTGGTACTTGGGTACCCTTTCTTCTAGCCTATCTTCTCTAGGTACTTTTCTTGTACACAAGCCTCATCCAATATTCAGAGTTTGAACAACATCGCTTGTTTCCACAAATAGTTGTGTAGAGCCCCAAGATACTTAAGGAGTACGTCTAGGTTATTTAGGGAGATACCCAACATTATGGCCATCTTTCTAAATTTAGTGGTGTACCCTTATACACTCTACCCCTGCTTGTGCCTAAAATAATGCCATCATATCCACTGGTCCTTTACATATCTAATAGGGTAAATTTGTGACTTTATGACAATTTTAAAATTCTCCCACTTAGTCATTAAAGGATCTCCCTCCAACCTTAAGTTATTATGGTGGCTTTCCCACCAGATCAATGCATGGCCCTCTAATTTCAGTTGAGAAAACAATTTTTTTGTTCTTCTTCTATATGATGAGCATTAAAATAAAATTTTAATGACTACAACCAGTGATCTAACTTCAAAGTGTCAATCTCAACTTGATATGACATTTTCTTCCATTTTAAATTAGTATTATGAATGGTTCACGACACTCAAACTGGGTTGTTCCTTTTTGGATTTTTTCTTAGATTATCTCTTTGGTTCTTCATGATCTCTTGATTTCCCCTCTGATCTTACCTATGTATTAGAGTCTCCATATTCTCTGAATAGGTCGATCTTATTATTCATAGCCAATATGAGGAGGCTCATATTATGTTATATATATATATATGTGTGTGTGTGTGTGTGACTTGTGCTTCTAGCCACACAAAAATATCCTTTGTGGTATCTTGAGGGTTATTCGCATATTTGTTGGCCATGGCTGGGATTTTATGAATTTCGTCTTAACCAATATGGTTCCCCTTTAACTCCGCATAATATACCCATATAAACCTAGTCTGATACTAATATAATTCGTAAAATTCCATGGATATTCCATTGGACAGTTTATAAAGTTAGATAACCATGGTTTTCTATGCATGAAGAACTTTTATTTCAATCTTTCCTAGGCCCAATACAAAATAGCAATCGCATAAAGTTGAAATTAAAATGAAATAGAACACAATAATAGATCAATAGAAAACAAGCCAAATATAGATCAGATTTACAATTCCTTTTGTCCAGCAAATATATTGTGGCGTTACGGCGGTCAGTAGGATGCTTCAACCAGCAAAGTCTTTCTTGGTCAACCAGCACTTTCATGTGTCATACCCACAGCCCTCAAAGACGGCTCATCACAAGTCAACGCAACAAACTAGGGCTTCGGTCAAACAGCCTGGAATTCCTCGATTTTAGTGCCCAACTATACGGCCTCCTAAAATCAGAATTTATGTAGAATATTGAGGTCAAACGACTAAGGGTTGACCATGGTCAACGTTGGTCAATGCTGCAGCAGAAAAGCCCTAAATAGATCAGCACATAAAACAGAAAGCCCTAAACATATCAGCGCAGAAAATAGTAGCTTCGCTCCACATGTGTGATGGAAAAAGGCCTCAAAGTGTATCGAACCAATCATATCACAATGAGAGAATGTGTGATGATATGATGAGAAAATGACCTCCAAGTCTCTCCAATTTATATTCATCAACGAGGGTGTGTGACACATATGTTAGGCATGTAGGATAAATCCAGCCGACCTTGCACATGTGGAAAATAAATTCAAAATCAACATTCTGCTCATCCGATCAAGAAGATATTTAGATCAATATTGCACCTCTCCGAAAGAGGAATCCAAAAAAAATATGGCCATCGTCATATGAGTAGTGCAACATGGAGTTTGGACCTAGTTGCCCAAAATTAACACTCCCTCTCAACTAGGGAGAACTCCATCTATCCACAAGTGCCATCCATCATGTACCAAACCAAACATCATGCGTCATCCCACTGTAACTCTCTTTGTTGGCTCTTTATTTCAAAACAAAAAGTGAGTCACAAATACATCACACATAGTTGACCCGAAGTCAGCTTAGTGGTAAAAACCTCTCTCGGACATAAAAGAGTCTCATACTAACCTGAAGTTAGTTTATTGACCTGAAGTCAGTTTAGAGGATAAAACCTCATCATACTTGATCCCAGACCAAGGTTTTGGACACGTGCCATCCAGACATAGAGAGTACGGAAATCTCTGATGTCTCCATCAATCTTGCTATGTTCTCTATCCACATTTCCCACCTCACTGGCCAAATGAGAGGTACTTCCCATAGGTCCGAAACTCCATGGGTAGGATGCATGCGGGGCACAGATTAGAGAGAGGCGAACCAACTCAATATCATAATGGTGGGGTAGAAGCACCACAAGTTTCGGCAAGCCTAGCCTCGTGAGTGCTTATAGCTCCAAGAAGTTATCCCCAATCCCCCTGGAGGTCCCAAAGCTCATAGTCAAACTCAAGCAGGACCCTCAAAATAGGGTCTTTCCAGGATTCCAAGCTTCTCATAGAAGGTTAGGAAATTGACCTTCCCCAAGGGCTTCGTGATAATATCTGCGACCTTATCATCAATTTTTATATGATCGAGCCTTACGGCGCCTCGTTGTACCATATCCCGGATAAAGTGGTACCTGATATCAATATGCTTGGATCGATCGTGGAACACAAGATTCTCAGAAAGGAAAATCCCACTATGGTTATCACAAAAGGATAACGGTGGTATCTAGCACATGCCCGAATAGCTCACTGAAGAGATTTTGCAACCAAACAGCTTCACAACAGGCCATAATCATTGTAATGTATTCGGCCTTAGCGGTGCTCAAAGCCATCGACTTCTGCTTCCTGCTCATCCAAGATATTGAAGGAGAACTCAAGGTGAAGCAACATCTAGATGTGCTCTTGCGATCCACCACATTGCCAGCCCAATCGGCATCAGTATATCCATGGAGTCTCAAACTCCTATCAGTGTATCTCAGCCCATGGTTGATTGTGCCGCGAATATATATCAACATATTCTGGGCACCAATCCAATGAATGTGATGAGGTTCAACCATATGTTGACTCAAAGTGTTCACTGCAAAACATACGTCTGGACGGGAGTTCACTAAGAACATCAGGGCCCCTACGAGTTGTCGATACTCAGTAAGATTTGCGAGCACGAGCCAGCAACATTTCCACTCAACTTCTTAAAGTTTAGTTCCATCGATGTCGACACAAACTTACATTCCACCTTACCAAATATCTCTAGCAACTTCACAACATATTTTCCTTGAGAAAGGAAAATCTCGCTTGCCCTCTACGAGACCTCCAAACCTAGGAAGTAGTGCATCAGTCCTAGGTCTTTCATCTCAAACTCGGAAGCTAGCTCCCTCTTAAACTGATTAATGAGATGGTCAGTACCTGTCAGGAAGAGATAGTCCACATAGAGAACCAAAATGAGAGGCCTTTCTCTAACAACCTTAAAATAAAGGTTCGGATCAACATTACTTCCACTGAAGCCGAGCTTCATCAAGTAGTTATCTATAATTTCGTACCAAGCCCTAGGGGCTTTCTTCAACCCATAGAGGGATTTCTTCAACCTGCATATATGAGTGTCTATCTCGGACTTCGAACCCCAAAGGTTGCTCCACACACACCTCTTCCTTTATAGATCCATCCAGAAAAGCAGTCTTCACATCCATCTGATGTAGACTCCATCCTTGCATAGCAGCAAGGGCAATAATAGATATAATGGTGGTATAGAGGGCCACAGGTGAAAATATATCATCATAATCTATGCCTTATTTTTGAGAGAAGCCTTGAGAAATGAATCTTTCCTTGTACTTTTCAGCACTTCCATCAGATCCATGCTTGATCTTATAGATCCATTTCTAGGTGACAACAGATTTGTCCTCTGGTCTTGGCACCACTTCCAAGAAATCATTCTTCATAATGGACTCGTATTCTTCGTGCATAGCATCCTTCCAAACTTGATGCTTTACGGCTTCTTCAAATGTTCCAGGCTCAGATTTTATTATCGTACTCATGGCTCCTAGATACCCTTGGTACCTCTTCAACTTCTTGATTTCATAGAATGTCCCCCTTAGGGCAATATGTCTCTCGGAATCTTCTAGAGTATCCCTAAGCCATGAGGGTCTTCTCTTATTTGAAGGAGGTGGATCAATGGGATCCATAGGTCCTCCAACATCAGGCATCAAGGCATCCTTCGGCTCTTCCAAATTCCCTACTTCTTCATCTTCTTTGTCTTCATTGGAGCTAAGAAGATTTCTTACTTTCTTGAGGGCAGCATATACATCGAAGGTGACATCGTGAAATATCTCCACTTCTCTTTTACCAGGAACATAGATTTTATATGCCTTCGAAGTTTCATTGTAGCCCACAAACATTCCCTTCTTTCCAAAAGCATCCAGCTTGCTTCTCTTTTCTTTCGGCACATGAAATTAAACAAGACAACCAAAAACTCTAAAATGAGAAACATCAGGTTTCTTACCATAGAAGACTTCTTTGGTAGTTTTGGAGTCCAGAGCAGAATGCGAGCATCTGTTTTGAACATACACAGCAATTTTCACAGCTTCTCCCCATAGAAACTTCGGAAGACCTTGGTCACATAGCATGGTGCGGGCAGCTTCCACAATGGTCTTGTTCTTTCTTTCAGCAACACCATTTTGTTCAGGAGTGTACGCAGTTGTGGTCTCCCTCTTAATGCCAGCTTCTCTAAAAATGTCATTAAACTCATTTGACACATACTCAGTCCCATTGTCGGTCCTCAAAAATTTGATTTTCTTCTTGGTTTTATTTTCCACCAAGGCCTTGAGGGTACGGAACCATTTGAATGCTTCATCCTTATTCTTCAAAAAATATATCCAGGTCTTGCGGGAGAAGTCATGTAATAGGAACACCCTCCCAAGGATGTCACAAGCAACATACCAGATAAGTCAAAATGTATCAACTGCAAGATATCAGTTGTCTTTGTGACACTTGAGGGGAATGGTCCCTTGTATGCTTCCCTTCGGCACAACCTTGACATATACCTTCATGATCATCTCTCAATTTTGGCATCCCTGTCACCACCTTCCTTGCATCGGAAAGGGCTTTGTTACGAAGGTGTGCAAACCTCTGGTGCCATAACTCTATTTGAAGATTTGTATCACATGTCATAGCCCCCTGTTAGCCACCTATAATATTTTGTTATACCAAAAGGTGGCTAAGATCTTTTTGAGCCTCCAAGGAACAAATTTTATCGCTAAAAATTGTTGGCTCTTGAAGACTCCTTGTAGGCCTCATGCCTTTGTCCAAAATCCTCATTTGCTGTCCCATTTTTATACTCAGGAATTTCTGCTGATTCCGACTGAAAGACTGCTGAAAGATCTTCATTTCTCCTCTTCTCAAAACCTTTCATCTACTTCCCTTTTCTCTACATCAAAACTACCTTGTTTTCATAAGTCCTCTTCTTTCCATTTATGAAAATTTCCCCTTTCATAGTTAAAAACTCACTTTTTAACTATTTCGGAACCCCCAAATCCATTAAAATCCTTGAAAATTCTCATAAAAAATCAAAGTTTCATTGCTATAGACCTAAGCCCCTTGAGCTAAGCCCTAAACCACTTCCCCCCACATGCCCATACGTTGAAACCAAACGCCAAAGCTTTTCGGCGCTAATCGCAATCGGAAACAACACAAATGGGTTGATCGGAAAGACCAGGCTCAATGGCCCGATTGCGATTGGCCCTTGTCTTTATACTCCCGGGCATATTACATTCCGTGAAAACCACCGGCCCCGCAATCGGGCGCCTTTTTCCTTTACTTATATATTTTCCGCCCGATCCATTATAACTTGTTTTTATTGCAAAAACTTTGGTTTTCATATGTTTAAAGGTTTTTCCGCCGGTGCGTAAGTCGAAGCAATCCTGACCATTGATATAGTCCTTCGATCCAACGGTCCGCGCCTGGCATCGCATCGCGTTTTCCTGATGCTGTGTCGCATGCCCATCTGCGACCTCAAGATTGTGATCCTCGATTCATTCCCATGGACCCGTCTGGTCCTCGGATCAACGGCCCCGGCCTCAATCGCAAGTTTCTAATCGCATGCGTTTTGTTTCATCCCCGATGCGATGGCTCCGATTTAATCTAGCCGTCCATCCTCCAGAAGATCCAACGGTCCTTATTCCCTCCCGTCCACAAGTCTTGCCCCAGTTTCGAAAACCCTCCGATTCATCTTCGTAGTCGATCGATCTGCGGATCAACGGGCCGGCGCTTAATCGCATTGGAAATTTAAATCGCATGCACTTGCCCCCCCCCCTTGTTGAGATCCTACGATTAGATCTGGACCGTCCACGTGTCCGGATCGGACGGTCCAAAACCACCCCGCCTTATTTCTTCTCCCCGCTCTCATTTTCCTGTTTTGCGCCGATCTCCACCGTTAGATATTTTTATCCGACGGCTACGCTCCTCCCCCGCCATCTGAAGCAGTTTAAACCTATTTTTCGCAGGATTTCTTAATTGTTTTGTGTTTGATGCAGGTGTTCTAAATGGTTTTACATTGTATAAAAGAAGAAATGCCAAGAGCTGGGAATGACGATTCTCATGCCCTCATTTCATTAAAGAGAAGCCATCCGCGGGGCTCCATTCCAAGTTTCTTCAGTACTCTATGAGTATTGATGCCGTAAAGCCCAGTGCGGGTCTGCACATCGACAAGACACTGTTTTAATTCAAACACAGTTAAAGAGTATAAGTTTGAAGATAGAAGCACAGCAGATGAAGATTAAAGATAGTTTTTTGGGGATTACGGCTAAGACAGTTATCAAAAGCCTAATCCCCAATCTAAAACACAGTTTAAAGGAAAACCTAAAGTGTTTTATCAGACGGAAAGCCTCCACCGCCACATCTGAGGAAAATTGATTCCTCAGCTACCACCGAGCCACCTGTTGCCTCAAACCTTTCAAACAGAGGCCGAAGTTATTGAAGAAGATCAGATTTCGCCTCAGAGCAGCCAGGGAGTTACTTCTACAGGGTAATCAATGCAGAAATATCTGCAGAGTTACTCCCGACATTACATAGAGCCTCAAAGTCAAAATAAAGCTCCCACCGAGCTTTGATATTTATTGTAAAAGGTTAATACAGTGATCCACCTGTAAATTTCTCTCTCGAGCCCCTCGAAAGGCCGAGAAGTCTTGAACCTGTATTAATTATCCTGAGAGATATTTTATCAGATCACCTCCTCATTCTTCTATAAATACCTCAGGAGAAGATGAGGAGTTGTTGGTTGCAGAACTTTGAAATACACTTGAGCCCGAGACTTCTATTTGTACATAGTGTTCACTAGCCCTTGAAGCTCTGTTTGTGCTAGAGTAGTTAGGTTGAATAGTGAAGATGATTGCTGAACTGAAACATTGGACTTGAAGTTTGTAGCTGGTTTGACATCAATATAAAAGTTGTTTCATGGGATCCTGATCTATATTGACGGTGATGTTATTCTCATTTGTAACTTGTTATTTTACTACTGTTTTCATGTTGTTTCATTTTCCACTGTAAAGAACAGTTTAAACAGGGTTAGGACCTGCTGTATATCAGTAACCTTCTCTGGCTGAGAAATCTTTATTTGAATGTTTTCTTCCAATCTGTGTTATTTAGGAATGACTTAATTCAGTTTTAGGCATGAGAATGCTGGTGTTCCCTCATTTTATCGTCCTAGCAGAATATTATTTCTGAATGTTACTTTCAGTATGTGTTATGTGATGATGAACTGAAGGAAGATATGGTTAGCCCTGGTCCCAGACTTGTCTGCATAACTAATAGATTGTTTCCCTTGGAATGTGTTAAAAGCTGGCTAGTTTAGAAGCACTTGCTAGATCTTAGACCATTCTGTGTTATCTTTGTGTCTCCCCTTGTTTTGTATGTTTTCTATTGGAAGTGTGTCAAAGGCTGGTTGGTTTAAAAGCACTTACCAGATCCTAGTCCGCTTTCGTGTCCTCCTTAAGTGTTTGCCAAAGGCTGACTGGTTTAAAAGTACTTATCAGATCCTAGGCTGCTCTTCGTTCTGCATCTGTTTAATTCCCCTTCTTAGTGTATCACTCCATTCCATAAATCAAAATTTAAAGAAACCCTTAGACATAGATGACTTGCCCCTTGGATCACACTTGATGTTGTTGTTCAATTAAAGCCCAGATATGACTCCATAGCCCAATGGACTAAAAACCAGCGTTATATCTATCTGTCTGCCAAAACTGTTCTATTTGCTTGCAACTTCTCACTTTTGAAACTTTTTTCATTTAGGATTTTCCCCTCAAGTAACATTTCATACTCAACCATCCAAAACAAAACAAAACCCGTGGCCTTCATAACTAGCCTAATATCATTACCCTAAACTTCAAAGACAGTATCCATCTTTGTACATATTGGAGAGATCCCTCTCCGGATTCAGGAGGGCTAGATCCTAGAATCCCAAAGTTGGTTGAAATGATGTTAACTCTGTGATTGGACTCTCCCAATCTTGCTAATAAATTACAGAGACCTAACATTTCTGGCGACTCCACTGGGGAAACTTTAACTCAAAATCTCTGGTTCCATGACAATTGTTCTATTTTGCAGCTGAGCCACCAGAACCTAACATTTCTGGCGACTCCACTGGGGAAATCGAACCCAGAATCATTTTCATTTAAAGATAATCATACGACGTCAGAGATTTGGTTCATAGAGAATTTGCTTTATTAACCAGAGTAAAAAGCATCCTTTTCAAGCACTGCCTATTATAGGTAATCATGATGGAACTTGTTTGAATCACTGACAAACTAGGTAAACCCTAGGTTTCTCTTAAGACTTCATCTAAACCTTGAAAAATCAGCTGGCTTAGCCATAAGAGTAGACTGCCTTTGTCTCGCAACCTTAGCTAAGTTTTGAAACAAAGTTAGGATATTCTTAACAACCACAAAACTAAAAAATGACTTAGAAAAACCTAAAAATATTTCATATTGGAATTAAATAAACATGGTGGTGGACCATAAGACCTTTTACCTCTGAAAGGAGCTAAAAATTTCCACTTGGCGACTCCACAATCCTAGCAGACCTTAAGACTCCACTGAGAAGAACCCTTATCATTATAAAATCAGTCAAACTCAGTTGGAGGACTGTAGGATTAAGATTTTTGTAAACAGTTTAGTTGACCCTTCAAAGATTGTCATATCTGGTTGAACTTTTCTTGTTTACTTGGGTCTTAAAACTTAGCATAGTGGCTCCTAAAAAGATTCACACTAGAGCCCATCCCGACCCTGATCCACCTGAGATAGTTGACAACCTGGAAAGAATCCTTAGGAAGTCTCCTAAGATACAATCTTCAACTGTTTTCAGATCACCCTTGAGAGCTAATTCAGTTCCTGAGAATCTTACAGCTCTACAAGAATCATATGGTGGTGGAACCATAAAACGTTTTACCTCCTTAGGAGCGAAAAATTTTCCAACTCGCGACTCCACACTCTAAAACTCCCAGAAGACCAAATGACTCCATTGGTAGAAGACCCTGAACTGATTGACCGGACACAGTGACCTCTTTTCTGATTTACAAACATGATTCCGAGAATACAACGAAGATACGCCCCAATGAGTAGAGATCATATCCCTGGGTTTCCACATAAGATGCCCTGGATGAATTGGGATGACAACCTGCCTGTTTTCCAAGGTGAAAAGTTTGATGACCCTCTATTACATCTCATCAGATTTCATATACATGTATGGAGGTTGAAAGTTGAATGGCATGAATACTGCCTAATAAAAATGTTCATGTTAACATTAGAAGGAAAAGCTAGGGATTGGTATGAATGCTTAAGATCTAGTAGTTTGTTTTCTTTAAGAGACCTTGAATATGTGTTCTATGAGAACTATGAAGAAAACGCTACGTCATTATCATGGGGTGCAATATATTATGATCCATCACAAAACATCACCCAACACATTATAGATAATGAGGAAGCTTTAGAAGAGATACATCCTAAAGATCTTTTAACAGCCATTCATGAGTTTAATATCCTATTGACAAATTTTAAAAACATAGATGAATCAGTTGAGGAAAAGATGATCCAAGCAGTGAAAAACATTCCTCAAGATATCCCTGGAAACTCAAATATTGATTCATCATCCCTTATAGCCGAGGCTCAAAAAGACATCCAGCCTCAAAATCAGTCTTCACAAGAGACAGAGAACTGCTGTACTCCTGTTCAAAGGAACATAAAAACATCCTTCCCTTTGATAGAAAAAGAGATAGATCAGACTATTTATAAACAGTCAGTCTCTGAAATTTTTTGCGAAACAAACACTCTTGCCCATTCACATAAAGAGATTTGTTGTATAGATTTAGAAAGTTATCTTGTAGATCGGTTAAAAGAAAAGCAAACTAACGACTCAATATGTTCGACTGACAAAATTGTTTATTCAGATGATTTTCCGAATTTCGATCAGTCTGATGATGATGATGATGAGTTCCAAGAAAAAACTAATCATGCAGGGCAACCAACGTTTGATTGGTGTTATCATTTTCACCATCACCAGCTTGAAAGCCAAAAACATCCGTTTCAATCCATCACTAATGGCTTTCACATAATTGAAAATCAGCAGCCTTTCAACTCAGAAGGTGAAGAGAAGAGCAATAAAGAAATTTTTGAGCAAAAGGAGCTTTCTCTTGAAAAAGAGGAAACCTTTAAATACTCCCCTGCTCAACAATATAATAACCTCTTCATACAAATTAATCCACTGAATACAAGCATACCAGGGTTACCAGAGGACAACACTGTTAAATATGATGAGTCCTCCAGTTCAGAGGATGATGAAGATGAAGGAGAAAAACAAATAGAAGACTATCTTGCTGTGGATATATCATCTTCTCAAGAAGAAACTTCTCCCTTCACTGATATTAGTCTGTCATTTAAAGAGCCTGAATTTATATCAGAAGAAAGCATAGATTCAAAGAAAGAAGATATTTCACTATTTGCTATTTTGCAGGTTAAGAATGATGATACTTCCAAGCTACATACTGAAGAGATAGTCTTCAAAGCTGATGTCTTAGAAATAGATGATCTACCAATTGTGGAGAATCAAAAGGAAGAGAATCTTCATCTTTTCTTTGTTGATCCTATGGAAGAGTATGTGGAAATCCCGACTGGCTCAAATTATCAAGCATTGACCCTTTGCAAGAGCCAGTGACATGAAAAGCTGTCACCTTCTGTGATAGCCTTGACATTGAAGGTTAACCTTCAATATGTTCTATGGATACCTCTGACAAGCAGCCAGAGTTACTACTTCTTCTTGACATTACTCAGCTGGCTGCATTGGCACTTTTGTATCATATGAATATGTAAATACTCCATTTTTAGAATAGGTTAGATAGGAATGTCAATAAAGCTCAGTTCCGAGCATGTAGTTAGTTGTTGTTTTCTGCTTTGGAGAAAAATCAAGAATTCAAAAATACAAAAACAAAGAAAGAAAGAAAAGAGGGCAGAAATGAAAAACAAGAAAGGCACGGCCCCATGCCAAAAAGAGAAATAAATCTGAAAGTGTGCAAGCTTAAATGCCACTCCTGCAAAACACACTTCTAGTTAGTCAAACTGTTTAATCTTGACTAATTAGCTTTCAATTTTTTGCTGATAGGGTAGTGAATTTGATTTTCCAAACCGTTTAATCTTGGCTTATCAGTAGATAGATTAGGATAGAAATTAAGGTTCAAACAAACTCAAAATCTAAACCAAAGTTTCCAAAGAGAGATGACTCAAAACTGTTTTATTTTCTGAGTCATAAAAGAGAAAAACTGGTTCTAATTTGTCCAAAATCTGAATCAGATATCAAGGAAGAGATAGCTCACAGAAAAAATAAAAATCAGAGCTATGAAAAGAAGAGAGAAGGCCATAATAAGAAGCTTTCAGATCTTAAGCCTTCAATTTTTTATGTTAAAATTCTGCAAATAATAATCTGTGTGCAGTTTGTTTTTATGCCATAGATCACAGCAAGTCAAACAGTTTAATCTTGACTTAACTGTTTTTAAATTTTTGCTTTAGAATTTAGAGAATCAAAGTTTGTTGGACTGTTTAACCCCAACAGACAGTAGATTAGGTAGAGAAATATCTGAGCTCAACTGTTTAATCTGAGTTCAGGGAGAAATAAGGAGTAGAAATAGATTAGATTTCCTGTTTTTAAAAGAATAAAATGTTGTGAATAGAGTTTGCCAATCCAAGTGCACTCTAAGAAGAAAAAATGTTAGATCTGTAGGATTGGGTAGGTAGCAAGCTTGTCGATAAAGGTCCATTGTTTTCATGGCTGCCAATATGTTTTTAGATAATATCATTCAATCACAGGAGGACAGCCCAATGGATGAGGCAACTAATCAGCCTCCCAGAAATCAAGTCTGACTTCTTGATGCCTTCAACAAGGCACCATCCCCAAGTGGAGCCACTGTTAGCCACCTATAATATTTTGTTATACCAAAAGGTGGCTAAGATCTTTTTGAGCCTCCAAGGAACAAATTTTATCAATAAAAATTTTTGGCTCTTGAAGACTCCTTGTAGGCCTCATGCCTTTGTCCAAAATCCTCATTTGCTGTCCCATTTTTATACTCAGGAATTTCTGTTGATTCCGACTGAAAGACTGCTGAAAGATCGTCATTTCTCCTCTTCTCAAAACCTTTCATCTACTTCCCTTTTTTCTACATCAAAACTACCTTGTTTTCATAAGTCCTCTTCTTTCCATTTATGAAAATTTCCCCTTTCATAGTTAAAAACTCACTTTTTAACTATTTCGGAACCCCCAAATCCATTAAAATCCTTGAAAATTCTCATAAAAAATCAAAGTTTCATTGCTATAGACCTAAGCCCCTTGAGCTAAGCCCTAAACCACTTCCCCCCACATGCCCATACGTTGAAACCAAACGCCAAAGCTTTTCGGCGCTAATCGCAATCGAGCAACCACAAATGGGTTGATCGGAAAGACCAGGCTCAATGGCCCGATTGCGATTGGCCCTTGTCTTTATACTCCCGGGCATATTACATTCCGTGAAAACCACCGGCCCCGCAATCGGGCACCTTTTTCCCTTTAACTTATATATTTTCTGCCCGAGCCATTATAACTTGTTTTTATTGCAAAACTTTGGTTTTCATATGTTTAAAGGTTTTTCCGCCGGTGCGTAGGTCGAAGCAATCCTGACCGTTGATCTAGTCCTTCGATCCAACGGTCCGCGCACAATCGCATCGCAACTTTTTCCTATTTGCGCAATCGCATGCCCATCTCTGCGACCTCCGATTGTGATCCCTCCGATTCATTCCCTGCCGTTGATCTGGTCCTCAGATCAACGGCCAGCGCTCAATTGCAAGTTTCTAATCGCAAAGTTTCAATCGCATGTTGTTGTGTGACCTCCCCGATTGCGATCCTCCGATTAAATCTGAGCCGTCCATCCTCCCGAAGATCCAACGTTCCTTATTCCCTCCGATCACAAGTCTTGCCCCGTTTCAAAAACCCTCTGATTCACCTTCCGCCGTCGATCTGATCTGCAGATCAACGGCCAGCGCTTAATCGCATTGGAAATTTACATCGCATGCACTTGCCTGCCACCCCCGATTGAGATCCTCCGATTAGATCAGGACCGTCCACGTGTCCAGATCGGACGGTCCAAAACCACCCCGCCTTATTTCTTCTCCCCGCTCTCATTTTCCTGTTTTTCGCCGATCTCTACCGTTAGATATTTTTATCCGACGGCTACGCTCCTCCCCCGCCATCTGAAGCAGTTTAAACCTATTTTTTCGCAGGATTTCTTAATTGTTTAGTGTTTGGTGCAGGTGTTCTAAATGGTTTTCCATTGTATAACGAAGAAATGCCAAGGGCTGGGAATGACGATTCTCATGCCCTCGTTTCATTACAGAGAGGCCATCCACGGGGCTCTATTCCATGTTTCGTCAGTACTCTATGAGTATTGATGCCGTAAAGCCCAGTGCGGGTCTGCACATCGACAAGACACTGTTTTAATTCAAACACAGTTAAAGAGTATCAGTTTTGAAGACAGAGCACATCAGATGAAGATTGAAGACAGTTTTTATGGGGATTACGGCTAAGACAGTTATCAAAAGCCTAATCCCCAATCTAAAACACGGTTTAAAGGAAAACCTAAAGTGTTTTATCAGACGGAAAGCCTCCACCGCCACATCTGAGGCAAATTGATTCCTCAGCTACCACCGAGCCACCTGTTGCCTCAAACCTTTCAAACAGAGGCCGAAGTTATTAAAGAAGATCAGATTTCGCCTCAGAGCATCCAAGGAGTTACTTCTACAAGGTAATCAATGCAGAAATATCTGCAGAGTTACTTCCCACATTACACAGAGCCTCAAAGTCAAAATAAAGCTCCCACCGAGCTTTGATATTTATTGTGAAAAGTTAATACGGTGATCCACCTGTAAATTTCTCTCTCGAGCCCCTCGAAAGGCCGAGAAGTCTTGAACCTGTATTAATTATCCTGAGCGATATTTTATCAGATCACCTCCTCATTCTTCTATAAATACCTCAGGAGAAGATGAGGAGTTGTTGGTTGCAGAACTTTGAAATACACTTGAGCTTGAGACTTCTTTTTGTACATAGTATTCACTGGCCCTTGAAGCTCTGTTTGTTGTAGAGTAGTTAGGTTGAATAGTGAAGATGATTGTTGAACTGAAACATTGGACTTGAATTTTGTAGCTGGTTTGACATCAATATAAAAGTTGTTTCATGGGATCCTGATCTATATTGACGGTGATGTTATTCTCATTTGTAACTTGTTATTTTACTACTGTTTTCATGTTGTTTCATTTTCCACTGTAAAGAACAGTTTAAACAGGGTTAGGACCTGCTGTATATCAGTAACCTTCTCTGGCTGAGAAATCTTTATTTGAATGTTTTCTTCCAACCTGTGTTATTTAGGAATGACTTAATTCAGTTTTAGGCATGAGAATGCTGGTGTTCCCTCATTTTATCGTCCTAGCTGAATATTATTTCTGAATGTTACTTTCGGTATGTGTTATGTGATGATGAACTGAAGGAAGATATGGTTAGCCCTGGTCCCAAACTTGTCTGCATAACTAACAGATTGTTTCCCTTGGAATGTGTTAAAAGCTGGCTAGTTTAGAAGCACTTGCTAGATCTTAGACCATTCTGTGTTATCTTTGTGTTTGCCCTTGTTTTGTATGTTTTCTATTGGAAGTGTGTCAAAGGCTGGTTGGTTTAAAAGCACTTACCAGATCCTAGTCTGCTTTCGTGTCCTCCTTAAGTGTTTGCCAAAGGCTGACTGGTTTAAAAGTACTTATCAGATCCTAGGCTGCTCTTCATTCTGCATCCGTCTAATTCCCCTTCTTAGTGTATCACTCCATTCCATAAATCAAAATTTAAATAAATCCTTAGACATAGATGACTTGCCCCTTGGATCACACTTGATGTTGTTGTTCAATTAAAGCCCAGATATGACTCCATAGCCCAATGGACTAAAAACCAGCGTTATATCTATCTGTCTGCCAAATCTGTTCTATTTGCTTGCAACTTCTCACTTTTGAAACTTTTTGCATTTAGGATTTTCCCCTCAAGTAACGTTTCATGCTCAACCATCCAAAACAAAACAAAACCCGTGGCCTTCATAACTAGCCTAATATCATTACCCTAAACTTCAAAGACAATATCCATCTTTGTACATATTGGAGAGATCCCTCTCCAGATTCAGGAGGGCTAGATCCTAGAATCCCAAAGTTGGTTGAAATGATGTTAACTCTGTGATTGGACTCTCCCAATCTTGCTAATAAATTACAGAGACCTAACACCCCCAATGGACTTCCTCCAACCTGGTAGAGTGTACCAACTCTAAAACCAATAGAAAGAGCTTCCTTGAAGTTCTTCTTCCATATAAGTACCTTTCCATCAATGAATTCCATCTTGAACCCTTTGTCTTCCATTGCCGAAATGGACACAACGTTCTTCTTCAAATTAGGTACATACAACACATCTTGTAATCGAATGACTGACCTTGAGATAAATGGAGGGTCACAATCCCTGTCCCTTTCACGAGATAGGTGGAATTATCTCCAAGGATAATTTCCATATTAGTATCCTTCTCAACCAAATCAGAAAGGGCTTATTTATAACCAGTGAGGTGCCTTGAAGCACCACTATCAATTAACTAGACATCCAGGGTGTCGAGTGGAGATACAGCAGAGAGGGAAGATATAAGAATAAAATCATTTCTCTTATTATCAACAACATTAGACTCATCGTACCTGTAATTTATTGACCTCTTGAAAGGTTGCCCATTTCCATTACGATCAGATGGAGCCTTACTTTTTCCTTGGAACGTATTGTTCTTGCCATTCCTTCTCGATTTGTTGTTGTCATCATCCCTAGGAGAGTCCCTTATATTAGGGAACTCTCTTGCATAGTGACCAGTCTTGTTACAAGTGTAACATCTTCCCTTCCTTCCTTTGGGCCCCACTCTACCATCCTTTCGATTTCTCAGGCCACCATGGTTCTTCTTCTTTGCATAAGCGGCAAAGGAATAGGGTCACTTCCATTACCATTAGAGGCATACTCTATCATTCTTGTTTCCTCTTGAGTTCATCTCGTCAATATTTCATCAAAATTAGGAATCACATTATTATTAAGAATAGTGGTATTGAATACATGCCAATCACGGGGGAGACCTCCAAGTGCAATAAGAACCATCTCTCGATCAGATATTTCTTCCCCAATAGCTAGGAGGTTATTCTTGATTTCAATGAGCCTCATAAAATAGGATTGAATAGATTCATCCTTGCCCTTCTTGATATTATTCAATTTATTCTTGAAGAAGAGGATTTGATTAGCATTGCTAGCCCTGAACATGCTCACCATAGTATCATACATCTCCTTAGACGTCTTCAGCTCAAAAATGTAAGCAACCAAGTACTTGTGAATATAATCTCGGATAATCATATTTGCTTTGATCTCCTCTTTTCTATACTTCATCTTTGTGGCAGCAGTTTCATTTGATGGAGGCTCTTGAATATTCCCATGTACATAGTCCATGACATCTTGATATTCTAGCGCCAAATCCAAAGACATATTCCATGCATGATAATCAGACTTATCAACCAATTTATCATCAGCCTTGAAACCCTTGTAGGTTGAGGAGGCCATTTGTCCTTGATAGGATTTCTTCCTTCAGAGATAGTTTCTAACACTAGCTTGGACAATTATACTATGTCTTCAACTTAGCTCTGATACCATGTTAAATTTAGATAACCATGGTTTTCTATACTTGATGCACTTTTACTTCAATCTTTCTTAGGCCCAATACAAAATATTAATCACATAAAATTGAAAGTAAAATGCTAATAGAACACAATAATAGATCAATAGAAGACAAGCCAAATATAGATCAGATTTACAATTCCTTTTGTCCAGCAAAGATATGAGATATTGTGGCGTTAGGGCGATCAGCAGGATGCTTCAACCAGCAAATTATTTCTCAGTCAACCATCACTTTCATGTGCCACACCCACAACCCTCAAAGGCAACTCATTACAAGTCAACGCAGCAAACTAGGGCTTCGGTCAAACAGCCCAGAATTCCTCGATTTTAGTGCCTTGCACAGCCTCCTAAAATTGGAATTTCTGCAGAATATTGAGGTCAAACAACCAAGGGTTGACCATGGTCAATGTTGGTCAACGATGCAGCAGAAAATCCCTAAGCAGATCAGCGCAGAAAACAGCAGCTTCGCTCCACACATGTGAGGGAAAAAGGCCTCTAAAGGCTATCGAACCAATCAGATCACAATGAGAAAATTTGTGATGAGATGATGAGAAAATGACCTCCAAGTCTCTCCAATTTATATTCATCAATGAGGGTATGTGACACATCTCTTAGGCATGTGGGATAAATTTGGCCGACCTTACACATGTGGAAAATAAATTCAAAATCAATGTTCTTCTCATCCGATCAAGATGATCTTTAGATCAATCTTGCACCTCTCCGAAAGAGGAATCCAACACAAATATGAAAATTTTCATATGAGTAGTGCAACATGGAGTTTGGACCTAGTTGCCCAAAATTAACAATAGTTTCTAACAACAAATTTGATGAAATTATACTTAAAATCTAAAATCTACACTGTGAGGGTTAATTTCTCCTTAGCTTTCAGGATTTGCCAATTATTGTGATTTTCCTATGCATGTAGTAGATAAAATAAGTATAAAATAGAGAATGGACAAATAACACACACAGACCAAAATGAACACAATAGATGACCTTGAAAACCCTTTCGAGAGAAAACTGAATTGGATGGTGAGGTTGCTCTACTCTCTCTTTCTCTGAATGGAATTGGATGCAGTTACAAAGGAGTGTGACCTATGGCCTATGGGATACTACAATATACAAACGCTCTTTATTTTCTCTTTTTCTATCCAATCTCATCTACTCTACTCATCTATGTAACAATATGCACTCAAACAGAATGGAACCCCTTTTCCTCCTAATGGCTCAGTTATAACACAATCGAATATTTTATTAGTGGTTAAGTTTGACTCATTCAATTCTTAACTAGAGTTAGACTCTTCTATATTTTTCTTCATCATTTTCACATAGCAAGCCTCTTTTCTATGAATAATGGGGGCTAATGTGGCATCCTCTCAAATAATGGTGGTCAAAATAAAAAGGTCAACCTCCATGTGGCATAACTTTTGCATATGGGCTCTGTTTGAGGTGACTCTTTCGTTGTTGGAAAGGTATTTGTGTGTAGAATAGTGTTAGGGGGTGCAACACCTAAGCAATAAATTTTACCCTAAAAAACACCATGTTATGACTCAAATTTCTTCCTAAAGGTTTTAAATCTCAATTCACCAAATTGGGACCTGCCAATAAAAATGGTCATGTGAGCATATTCCTCTAATTTTTCCACTATGAAAGCGTCAATATAGATGAAAAATAGTATAATTATCCAATCTGTATCAGATATAGGATTTACACTTAGTAATATCCTTTTGGAAATAAGGAAATCTTTTAACCATCTAGTCTGCTTTAAGTTTACTACGGTTATCAAAATTCAAGTGGCCAAATCTACAATTTCATAACCTTAGAAAGCTAGGTGATAATTCTATTGATGCTACCAAATCTTATTTGTGAGGAATAATTATTCCTTGTAGCCTTAGAATTTTTCCATCTTCATATTCCTTCACTATTGTTTTGAAATTTTCTTTGATTGAATTGATTGTGATCCATCCATCTTCCATGATGATCTAATGACCTCCTTGTCTAATCAGCACCAAGAAAAAAACAAAATCTTAAATGTTGGAGCATACCATACATTTGAAAGTAACACTTTTCCAATTCCTGGGATAGAAAATTAAATTGATGTTTTTCCTTGAGGTGTATGAGTTGTGTCATCTACTAAATAGATTGCATTTAGTTCCACATATTGATATGTCAAAAAATAATATTTTCTATAGCACATATGTTGAGTACTTCATGTATGAAGTATCCAATAATCTTCAAATTACTTTCTTGACAATTTGTTGGTGGCCTCTAAATGTGTAAATGCATTTTCCTAAGTTGTTGTGAAAACATAATCATCTTCATCATTTTCTACACATTGCGTTGATGTTGAAGGATTAGACTTAGAATGTTGTTGGAAATTTTGTTATTCTTTTTCATATTATCTTTCTTGTCATGTAGTCTTCTGCCACATGGCCAATGTGAAGACATATTTTGCATTCAGGTTTACTCATTTCTTCACCTTGTTGATGTTGAGAATTTGGAGGGTTGGTGATTAATACAAATTATCTTCTTGATAATTACTTGTGAGCTTTCTTTTGTTACTTATGTCTTCTCTTCTTTTAGCTTAGTTAAGCTTTCATCAAGTCAATTATAAAAATGCACAAGACACAAAATTTAGGCTCCTAGATCCAAGGCAAAACCTCTCCCTCTTGGAGAGGAAAACCCGCAAAGAATTCTTCTTATAGATATTCAAATGACAAGTACCATGACCAAGACTCAGACCCTTGACCTAGATATGCTTCCAAGACCTTGATTTAGCTTCTTCAACCTTGATTCTTCTCTTTACTAATTTTCTTAGTTATGCATCAGCACTATATTCCTTCCTTACTTTCTCTCACCTTAAGGTCTACCTTTCTTCTTGTGCTCACTATCTTAGCTTCTTCCTTCAAATAGACTATCCTTAAATTTCTTTTTCAAAACCTTCCTCCTAGTTCTGGAATCACACTTCAATATGTAGAATATCAGTTGTATGTCTACAGCCCTTTCCTTGCTTTATAGTTGCTGAGATAACTTTGATGAGACCGCACTTTATACCTTATACATAGCTCCTATAATCCGCATTGTATACTATCTTTTTATCTGCAATATGTTTCAGTGATATCCGCATTCATGTTTCAGTAAAGTCTGAATTCATGTTTCAGTGATGTCTGCATTCATGTCCTACACCTCTGTTTCAGATCCGCACTTTTTACTATCCCTCATCCGCACTTATATGTTGTCTTTTATATGCACTATCTTCTTGGAGGTGTCCGCATTCTTGTTCAGAGATAGGTCCGTTGTAGGTTCAGTGCAATCCGCACTTTTTGAATCAGACAGATCCGCAATCTTCTTGTCCAAATGGGCGCAGAACATGTGCTATTTATATAGTGCCAAGACTGGATTTTAGGTCAACCATTCAACCAATATTTTGGCCGACTTTCACATAGTTTATTCCAACGTTTAGGAGGTATTTCTTCATTGCTTTTAAAGCTTGAATTCCATCATTATTTGAGGGCTATTGTGAGCTTCTTCCACAAGGTCTTGGAGCACATATTCCTAGACTAGATCCTTCATGTTTGAGACACTTAATTCTATTTAATCCTAGACAACAAAAACCTAATAGACATCAAGAAGAAGTCTATCTACATAATAAAATCTTGCTCATGAAACCCATGAAGCAAGTACACCAAAAATACATTTTATTTTCTTTGTCTTCTTCTTTACATAAATACATAATTACATAGTCAACATGAAGACCGACCTAGTTATACTTTTCAACACTCCCTCTTAACTAGGGAGGTATTCATACAGGTACATGGTCACTTTCAAACTGAAGAATCTCATAAGAAGAATCAGATTGGTAATCCCATCTGTATAGCATCATATCAACCAACATTGTCCTAGTGCAAGGCCTTGACTAACAGCGCCATCTCTCAACGAGACAATGGACTACAATGCTGGCGAGACACATGACTAATAGACACCATAGTCATTGTATCTCCAAGGTACCTACCCCACCTAGGTGTTCCCAGAGTATGACCTTCTTGGACTATTCTTCTCTTGGGTATCCAACCCTCAAAGAATATTGGTCCACGACTACTCTTATCTTGAATGCCCTATCTCATTCTCAAAGAGTAACAAATGCCAGATGATTACCCAATCCTCCATTATGGTCTTCTTCTCTCCATTTTTTCTTCCAGAAGAAGACCAGAATGATGTGTCTATCCATTCTCTTCAAATGGCCTTCACTAAGACTTACGGTTGTTAGTCCTGGTCTAGTGCATGACACATGTAATAGAGAATCACATATGTCACTTCATTTCAACATAGGAAGGACATACTTCAATTTTCTTCTAAGAAAGAAAATTACTGTTGAAAATACTGAGAGGGGGGTGAATCAGTATTTCTTTTCAATTGTTAATTTTACCAGTTAGATCACTTATATTTAGAACACAAAATGAACAATAAGAATAAATGCTTTTATTAATTTCTTCTTTACAATAAATCAAGTAAAATATATGTAGGGCTCCAACCCTAGATGAAGACACCAACCTTCAATCTCCCAAGCTCCAACCTATATTTTCCAAACACCGTCTTGGACTTCCAAGGCTCCAACCTTGTCAATTCTGAGACACCAACCTCAAGGGCTCCAACCCTATATCTGGTACAGGCTCCAACCTACGCTCTTGAGGAATCCTATCCTCTAGGGCTCCAACCCTATATTCCAAGGCACCAACCTTGTCAATCTTGAGGCACCAACCTCAAGGGCTCAAACCCTATCTTCCAAGGCACCAACCTTGTCTCTATGAGGCTCCAACCTCCTGCTTCATTTCGTCAATATATATTTGGTTATATTTACGGCTCCCAATGTCTTCTTCAACGAGCCCTGACAATCTTCAGCTTACTCTTCACTGTAATATACACATCACGTCATCAATGACAACCTTTTCTTCGAAGAAGGTGTCACCGCTGCTCTTCATTGTTCCCAAACAATTTCTCCAAGTTACCTCATGATGGTTGCATCACGGTTTCCAATGATTCTTCCAAGATCAAATTCCAGATGCCTTCAATAATGCCTCAAGGTGTTTTCAATAAGTTGTCCCAAGAAATGTCTTCAATAGCCTTCTCCAAGAGTGTCTTTAATAGGCTTCTCCAAGAGAGTCTTGAATCATAAATTGCTCTAAAAACTGATCCTTCAATGGTTTCTCCTAAAAACCTCTTCAACATGTATATCAAATTTGCTCCAAGAAACTTCAAAGAACTACTCCTATTTCTTGACCAAATTTAGTCTTCACAAGGCTTCAGGGATTCTTCAAAGATCACCCTAAATTTTGATCAAGACCTTCTTCAAATCTGGTCCAAGGTCTACACCAAAGATAAATTCAATTCTACTCCAAAGGTCTGCTACAAGGGAAACTAAAACTGCTCAGATAAGCTTCCTAACTCAAGCCACAAATATCTTCAACTTAACTCCTAAAAATGCTTCAAGAAATTTGTGTTTGTATCAAATTCGAATCTCAACCTCCAACTGCCTAGAATTAGAATCTTGTTCACAATTTGTATTTGTCTCAATAACTACAAATTCAAACCCTCTTACTAAGTCACCGGATACTCCTAAAATGCCATCGAATCCCCGAATCCCCATATCGGACACCTACCCGTACCGGATTCGGCCCCAATTCAAAGGATACGGTGTATCCGTACGGGGTACGGTCGAGATACGGCATGTCTGAAAAGGGATACGCCGTATCCCGACCGTACCCCGTTGGATACGCCGTATCCCGTACAGCCAGGTACGACCGGGCCCGCGTCAAGAAAAATCGCGCTATTTTTTTTATAAAGTGTGGTTTTTCTTCTCTATTTTCTCATCCATTTCATTTGTGAAGTGAGAAGGAGAGCTAGTGTGAGCAAGGATAAAGGGAGTTCTTTCGAAGAGATTCGAGCATCCGGTAAGTGCATTGTCCCTCTATATTTTTCATTTAGTTTGTTGTTAGTGTTTGCATGTGCATATGTTTTATATATTTGGTTGTTTTTGTTTATTTTTTACAGTATTCATGGCTCAATCAAAGGCAGCAAGATAGGGGCAAAGAAAGGGGAAGAATGTCTCCATTAGAGATGCCCCTCCTGTCCCTCTTTCATCAGGGTCTACAAGTATTCCATCCATTGGAAGTGGGGCTGCAACGGTAGCTTCAAATGTGCAGGGAAAACAAATTGTTGACCCCAAATACCCATTGTGGAAATATGTGACAAGAGAGGAAGGGGCAGCAAAAAGGGGAGGAGGAAATTGTTCATGGAAATGCAATTTTTGCAATGGCCATTTCAATGGCACATATTTCCGTGTGAAAGCTCATTTGTTGGGTATTCCAGGTTGTGGCGTTAAATGTTGTACAGCAATTGAATCGCCAGATAGGAATAAAATGGAGAAAGAGCAGAGTATTGGTGAGGAAAATGTGGCAGCAAAATCAAAAAAATCCAAGACTGATGACCCCCTTCCATTCTTGAGGAAAAGCAACAGCAAGTTCCCTTTTGAGACTTCTAGCAGGGGAGAATTAGCAAAGAGAAAGGCAACTGCAGTTGGTCCAATGGACAAGATTTTCCAAAAAGAGAAAAGGGAAGAGCTTGACCTCACCATTACATTTTTTTTCTATCAGAACTTCATATCTTTTAATGTTGCACGGTCACCTCTATTTATTGAGATGTGTCGAGCTCTTTGTCATGGGGCTCCATCAGGGTATGTGCCTCCTGGGTCAGAGAAGCTCGGAACCACATTGTTGACAAAGGCAAAGAAAGAGGTGGACAAAATGCTTGAGCCTATTAAATCAGCATGGCCAACATCTGGGGTTAGCATTGTTTCTGATGGATGGACAGATCCAGCATGCCACCCACTCATTAACTTCATGGTGTCATCCACGAATGGTGCGGTTTTCTTGAAAGAAGTGGATGCACTTGGAGAGTACAAGGATGCACAATATATGGGTGAGTTATTTCTCAAAGTTATTGAAAGTGTAGGTGTGGATTGTTGTGTGCAAATCATTACAGATAATGCACCTATTTGCAAGGCTGCTGGCATGATTGTGGAAGAAAAATATCCACAAGTATTTTGGACACCTTGCATTGTCCATTCATTGAACTTGGCACTGAAATCTATTGCTTTTGATGTGCTTTGGATTGGAGCCACTATTGAGGATGCACGACATATCCGCAACTTTGTAACAAACCATACAAATGCCCTCACTATCTACAAGGAGTACAACAATCTATCATTGTTGAAGATTGCATATACACGGTTTGCCTCTTCATTCATCATGTTGAAGAGGTTCAGGGAGGTCAAGACCGCTCTTGGGTCTATGGTTATTTCAGAGTTTTGGTCTTTTTGGAGAAAGACGAATCAAGCAGCCTCAAAGAAGGTGAAGGACATAGTGTTGGATGATATATGGTGGGAGAAGGTAGATCTAATTATTCAGATCATGGAGCCTATCATTTCCTTGCTCAGATTGGCAGATACAGACCAACCCATCCTAGGAGAGGTTTATGAGGGATGGGATTCCATGATTGAGTCTGTGAGGACCATTATTTTACAGAGTGAGTGCCCAGAGTATGAGACATCACCTGAGGCCTTCTTCACCATCATACAGGATATTCTTGTCAACAGATGGGACAAGAATTGCACACCTTTACATTGTTTGGCTCAGTCCTTGAACCCAAAATACTACAGCCATGAGTGGCTGAATGGTGGACCTTCCCGCAGATTCCCTCCTCACATGGATGCTGAAATCTCACAGGGGAGGAAAGATGCATTGAGGAGGATTTTTCAGGATAGGGCATCCCTTGATGAGGTGGAGGATGCCTTTGCAGATTTTTCCACTGGCAATGGGCGATTTGGAGGCTATGATTTGATTCGAGACAGGGGGGCTAAGAAGCCCCATTCTTGGTGGGCAACTCATGGGGCAGCAAGCCCTCCTCTACAGCAGTTAGCCATGAGGCTCCTCTCTTAGGTGACTTCATCCTCTTGTTGCAAGAGGAATTGGAGCACATATGGGAATTTGTATAGTGTGAAGAGGAGCAGGCTTGAGCAGTCCAGGGCAGAGACAATGGTGTATGTGCACACCAACCTTCGTCTCATCTACAGGCAGAGGGAGGAGTGGTTGAAGGGAAAGAAAAAGATGTGGGATGTCTTTCCTGATGATATGGGTCTGGACAGCAGTGTTGAGTTGGCATTGGCCAACTTGGATCTCAATGCGCCAGTGCTAGAGCCTATCAGATTTGATGATGGATTAGAGGGGTCATCCTCCACACCAGCAGATGCAGAGATGATAGAGGAGGAGGATGCATCAGAGGCAGAGGAGAGCAGTGGTGAGCATGATGATCAGGATTTGGACAGCGATGTTGATTATGAGGATTGATGACTCTGACTCATTGAGGCTTCAGGCTTGTAGTCTTGTAGACTGTAGTTGATTTTGTATTTTCTATTTCTATTTGCTATTTGCCATTGGCAGTGTTGTTATGTAACACATTTTGATTCTGATGACTTAATGAAAAAACTACAGTATCTTACTATCTTCAATCTTGTCTTTCCGAGTAAATTTGACGATTGTATCATGTATGGTGTATCAATGTATCATTGTAATTTGTATTATAGTATCAATGATGATGTATGACTCATGAGTATCTAATATCTATGTTTGAATCAATGAATTTTGTATGAATTTGTGCAAAAAAATATCTAATTTTTAATATATATATATATATATATATATATATATATATATATATATATAACGTAACGTATCCCAGAAGTATCCTATTCCGAGGTCACCGTACCCGTATCTGATACTTCGAATCCCCATATCCCCGTATCCCCAGGTGACTTAGCCCTCTTACTTAGTGAACTTCTGGTTTGGTCCTTTGGATCAGTTTCAGACCTTGAATTTCATCATGAGAATTTTGGGTTACTCCACAGGTCCAGTTTTTTAACGCTGAGTCCAAGCCTTTAACTGAGATTCTCCAACAGGTGGCAATAACTGCCCACACATATGGAGACTGTCCACAGGTATGGAGATTTTCCATAGGTCTTTCTGCACAATTGTTCGAGCTTACTGCACTAGGTAGTCCACCCTTGTTCGGGATATCTATTACCGAGCTGCAAACTAATGTGACTGCCCTTAATAAGCTTCAAAAATGAAACAGGTCCGAGTTATAAACACAGTTTGGTGTACACTGTCTGATACTGCTGCAATAAAGGAGTCACTACAATCTTCCACAGTCTGAACTAAGGAATCCACCACAGTCCGAACAGTTTCCCTTCACACAGCCAAGAACCAAACAAGACAAGACAGAGAATCGGTTTTTTTTTTCTTTTATCTTCAGCAGCTATAATTATGCGCTCAACGTCTGAATTTTTCGAATCGATCTGCACTTTCTACAGGTTTGATATCCCTTTACAAATCCGCTCTATAAATTTCTGCGACCAACCAAAATGTATTTGATAGACCTATGAAAACCAGCACGAATGTATTCGATAGATCAAGTTAGGTTGCCTCAGCTTCAAGATTTCTTTGTTCTATATCGAAATCCAGTGCTTCAATAATTTATTTTTGGAACGAATCTTGTCTTGGGTGTATTTATAGAGTTTTATTGAATGGTCAACAGCACATCAATTGGAGGATCCGATATGAATGAATAAGCCGACTAGTGTCCAACATATAATATTCAACGCAATTTGTAAGATGGAAAGCCCACGTGGATACGTGTTCAACATTACATTATATAACGTTCCCATTTTTAAATTGTAAAGAGTGCATGTCATGGATGCGTTCAATATTATGTTGTATAGTGTGCTAATATTCTAAAGTTTATTTTATGCCATGGAGGAGAAGTAAGAATTTTATAATAACATTGTTATGGCCCCCTTTTTTTTAATAATTTTTTTTTATGAATGTCAAGGTTTTTAGAGTTAGGTCTCTAGGTTATACATCTACTAGATTTTTATTAGGAATTAGGACATCATCAAAAATGAACCTAGGGTTTACATGGACAAGGGTTTCATGCTAGGGTTTGTCACTTTGATTCAATCTTCATGCTTAGGGACTCCCTTAGGGTTTGCATAATGAAGTTAGGGTTAATCATGTAGAGGTTAAGGATATCATCATGATTTTAGTTCAATGACATCTAGGGCACTATGATCAAAGGGCATCTAGGGTAACATCACAGCTCACAAGAATTTTCCATCACGAACAATGCCATATTGACATCAATGAAAACCTTGACTAACAATCTCCCCCTTTGTCATTGATGGCAATATTCTTTCCCTTCTAATTTCTCTCCCCCTTTGACATCAATGGCAAACGGGGTGCCCAAATACTCCCCCTGTCAAGCTGCTTCTTTTCTTCATGATTTGTAGCCCTTCATAGGTATGTTACTCCTCCTGCCATGGTGCTCTTTCTTCTGGAAATATGTTTCATGACAGATGTGTTTGTATTTCTTCGTGTGATGTACCATCTCCCCCTTTCTGCACAAATTCTTTTAGCTCATGAAGGATTTCTCACCTTGTGTGATCAAGTAGAAGGCATCATCATAATATCATGTTTTTCTTTAATGGAGTTACTTTCGAAAGATTATTTATCAAGATTGTCCATGTGTAACTCATCAAGGATTTCATAGGGCCCAATCACGGATCACTTTCTGCAAGAATACTCAAGAATCACAAATTCCCCTAACTGTATGCATGGTCTCTTTTTGCAGGGTTTCATCATCAAATTCTTGGAATATCAAGGATGACTTCATCTAAGTCAACAACATGTGTTGTTCGCTGGAGTGTTCAAGATACTTCCGGATTCAACTTGTTTCCTTCTCCATACTTGTGTAACTTTCTTCTCTGGCATGGTTCTAGCTTGTGCAGGGACCCAAGTCAAGTTACAGTTGCATGCCATATGTCCAATGTTATGGCAATTGAAGCACTCCATTTTGTTCATGAATAAGAAATCATGACTTCTTCTTGCAAAATTGCTTCGAGGAGATTGATGTGGACCATTATATTTGTCTTTGTGATATTCCCTACAATCTTTTTCCATGTTTCCAAAGTTTGTACAAGAATATAAATAACCAAGAGATATACTTTGGTACCTCGGAGATGGAGTTTTCCTTGTACTTCTGAAGTGTTTTTGCCTTGGGATTCTTTGATGATATTCATTTCCTTTTGTATTCTTGACACCATCTACAAGTCTCCTTGGAATAGAATTTCTTCGGTTGTTGTCTTGATTCTTCTCTTTGCCTTTGCTGGAACTGGGAGCATCAACATTTCTTTCTAGGTTCCTCACATCTTTGTTGTTTGAAGCATTATCATTCTTGCTTGAGGATTCACCTGCATAGCCAAGACCTGATTTATCAAGGGGAGACCTTTGATGACTTAGGATGTCATCTAGGGTTTGAGAGCTTTTCAAGTTCTTATTCAACAAGTCAACTTCCTTTTTAAGAAAGACAATTTCTCCTTTCAACTTTTCACAATCTTCATCTTTCATAACTAGTTGCTTCTTCATTTCTTCCATCATTCTTGTTGCTTCATGTGCTTCGATTTTAAGGGAGATGACATTTGATTTCATTATGAAGACTTCTTCATTCTCCTTTGCTAGACTGCTCTCCATTTCTTCTTTTATTCTTGTAGCTTCACATGTTTCAGCTTTGAGAAGATTGATGTCTGATTTTAGTTTCAAGATTTCTTCATCATTTTCATCTAGTTGGCATATCATGGTGTTTCTCTCCTTTTCTGCTTCATTAACTTGTCCTTCTATGAATGCCAAAGTTTCCATCACCTTCTCGGCTCCTTGCGCTTGTTTCCTTGATTCTTCTAGTTGAGATCTAAGAGAAGAGACCTCTTCCTTGTATTGACCAATCTCTGCTTCTAGATTGTTTAAACTCTTAAGTCTTTGTTCAAGGTGGCTTGACAAAGTTTCTTCCCTTTTCTTTGCCTTATCCAATTGATTTTTCATAGATATGACTTCTTCATGATGCTTTCTTTTGTTTTGATGAAATTCCTCTTTAAGTTTGGCGAGCTCCTCATCTCTTTCTTGTACTTGAAGCTTGACAAAGTCAACTTCCTTCCTTGTCTTGTCTTGGTTACCATCTTGCGCTTTCTTCTTAAGTTCCTCATTTTCCTTTTTCAAACCATTAATCTCTTCCATGGAAGCCATAAGTTTATTCAGGAGATCTTCTTCAAAGTCTCTTTGTTCTCTTCATCTTCTAGGTCTTCTTTAGCCTTGTTTCCATCTCTCTTATCTTCAACTTCCTTGATGGGTTTTGGATTTCCCTCTTGCTTTCCATCGTCTTCTTGACTAGAGGTCATGGTCAATGCTCCTTTTGAGTGAAGATCATGAAGTTTGTCCCATATGCCTTTTGTTGACGAACATTTTTCCAAATTGGCCTTCATAGAATCAGGTAGCCCATTGAAGATTTCTTTCATTGCTCTTGCATTATACTCCTTGGATTCTCCTTCCAGCATGCTATCAGTAATCATTGATTTCCAAACTTCAATTCCTTGAGTCTTCAAGAAATTCCTCATTCTTGCCACCCATATATCAAAGTTTCCATTGAACAATGGAGCCTTCACAAATTGATTTACTTCAATTTCAATGGTTGAGGAAAACATGTCTTTAGGAGGGTTGGAGACTTTCTTTCTTGGCTTTTCCATTTTTTTTCTAATGATCAACATTCATGCTGTGAGGCTTTGAGTGAAGGTACTAGCTCTGAAACCAATTGTTGGAAATACTGAGAGGGGGGTAAATCAGTATTTCTTTTCAATTGTTAATTTTACCAGTTAGATCACTTATATTTAGAACACAAAATGAACAATAAGAATAAATTCTTTTATTAATTTCTTCTTTACAATAAATCAAGGACAATATATGTAGGGCTCCAACGCTAGATGAAGACACCAATCTTCAATCTCCCAGGCTCCAACCTGGTCTCCTGAGGACTCCTATCCTCTAGGGATCCAACCCTATCTTCTAAAGCACCAACCTTGTCAATTCTGAGGCACCAACCTCAAGGGCTCCAACCCTATCTTCCAAGGCACCAACCTTGTCTCTATGAGGCTCCAACCTCCTGCTTCATTTCGTCAATATATATTTGGTTATACTTACAGCTCCCAATGTCTTCTTCAACGAGCCCTGACAATCTTCAGCTTACTCTTCACCGTAATCTACACATCACGTCATCAATGACAACTTTTTCTTCGTAGAAGGTGTCACCTCTGCTCTTCATTGTACCCAAACAATTTGTCCAAGTTACCTCATGATGTCTGCATCACGGTTTCCAATGATTCTTCCAATATCAACTTCCAGATGCCTTCAATAATGCCTCAAGGTGTTTTCAGTAAGTTGTCCCAAGAAATGTCTTCAATAGCCTTCTCCAAGAGTGTCTTCAATAGGCTTCTCCAAGAGAGTCTTGAATCATAAATTGCTCTACCAACTACTCCTTCAATGGTTGCTCCTAAAAACCTCTTCAACATGTATATCAAATTTGCTCCAAGAAACTTCAAAGAGCTACTCCTATTTCTTGTCCAAATTTAGTCTTCACAAGGCTTCAGGGATTTTTCAAAGATCACCCTAAATTCTAATCAAGACCACCTTCAAATCTAGTCCAAGGTCTACACCAAAGATAACTTCAATTCTAAGGTCTGATACAAGGGCAACTAAAACTACTCAGATAAGCTTCCTAACTCATGCCACAAATATCTTCAACTTAACTCCTCAAAATGCTTCAAGAAATTTGTGTTCGTATCAAATTTGAATCTCAAACTCCAACTGCCAAGAATTGGAATCTTGTTCACAATTTGTATCTGTCTCATTAACTACAGATTCAAACCCTCTTACTTAGTGAACTTCTAGTTTGGTCCTTTGGATCAGTTTCAGACCTTGAATTTCATCATGAGAATTTTGGGTTACTCCACAGGTCCAGTTTTTTAATGCTGAGTCCAAGCCTTCAACTGAGATTCTCCAACAGGTGGCAATGACTATCCACAGATATGGAGACTGTCCACAGGTATGGAGACTATCCACAGGTCTTGTTGCACAATTGTCCGAGCTTACTACACTAGGTATTCCACCCTTGTTCGAGATATCTATTACGGGGCTGCAAACTAATGTGACTGCCCTTAATAAGCTTCAAAAAATGAAACAAATCTGAGCTATAAACACAGTTTGGTGTACACTGTCTGATACTGCTGCAATAAAGGAGTCACTGCAATCTTCCACAATCCGAACTAATGAATCCACCACAGTCCGAACAGTTTCCCTTCACACAACCAAGAACCAAACAAGACAAGACATAAAATCGTTTTCTTTTTTTTTTCTTTTATCTTCAGTAGCTGTAATTATGTGCTCGAATTGATCTACACTTTATACAAGTTTGATATCCCTTTACAAATCTGCTCTATAAATGTCTGCGACCAACCAAAATGTATTTGATAGACCTACGAAATCCAGCACGAATGTATTCGATAGATCAAGTCAGGTTGCCTCAGCTTCGAGATTTCTTTGTTCTATATCGAACTCCAGTGCTTCAATAATTTCTTTTTGGAACGAATCTTGTCTTGGGTGTATGTATAGAGTTTTATTGAATGTTCAACAGCACATCAATTGGAGGATCCGATATGAATGAATAAGCCAACTAGTGTCCAACATATAATATTCAACGCAATTTGTAAGATGGAAAGCCCACGTGGATACGTGTTCAACATTACATTTTTAAATTGTAAAGTGTGCATGTCATGGATGCGTTCAATATTATGTTGCATAGTGTGCTAATATTCTAAAGTTTATTTTATGCCATGGAGGAGCAATAAGAAATTTATAATAACATTTTTATGGCCCCCTTTTTTTAATAATTTTTTTTTTTTTTTTTTTTATGAATGTCAAGGTTTTTAGAGTTAGGTCTCTAGGTTATACATCATGCTAGATTTTTATTAGAAATTAGGACATCATCAAAAATGAACCTAGGGTTTACATGGACAAGGGTTTCATGCTATGGTTTGTCACTTTGATTCAATCTTCATGCTTAGGGACCCCTTTAGGGTTTGCATAATGAAGTTAGGGTTAATCATGTAGAGGTTAAGGATGTCATCATGATTTTAGTTCAAGGACATTTAGGGCACTGTGATCAAAGGGCATCTAGGGCAACATCACAGCTCACAAGAATTTGCCATCACGAACAATGTTGTATTGACATCAATGACAACCTTGACTAACAATTACCACCAGGCTCCCTATCAACCAGGATATTGCAGCAGCAATCCAATTACTCATAAAGAATTCCTCCCCTCGATGTCATGGTTTTTCAATATTGAGGAATCTTCAACTTATAGCTTCATAGGGCACAGATCATCCATCAGTTTCAGTCACGAGTCATGTCCACTATCAGAAATTGATTCATCACTCTTTCTTATCTAGTCCACCATTATGCCATGCTACTTTCCTTCGAATCATCTCCAAGGATCATACATCATTTCTCATGATTAGCATCCCTGCACAAATTCATCCAAATAAACATATACATATGAACTTTTAAAACAAAGTTACCTCAGTGATGATCTTTCACCATGACATCTTCCTGTAGGCATCGGCATCCTTCATACATATTGACACATCTCCTAATAATATGTTTTGCCGAGGGTCTTATTATTTTCCAGACTTCCGTCAGAGTCTACATATCTTCCCAGGAGATCTCCTAGTCACATCTTCTTGGCCTCCGGATGATAATTTCCTCTTGACATGGTTGCATTTCATGATCTCTTCCTCTCTGCACATTCTCGTACCTATTTCCCTTGATTCATCGTGTAGCGATTTCTCTAGAATGAATAGCTTCATTCCTTTGACCTGCTCTATCAATATGTCATCACATCCCAGAATTTTGTCTTCATGATGACCCTTGATCTGATGACTACTTTACTTTAGTAGAGAGGTTTTCCAGAAGTCGTTTCACCGAGAGCTCCTTTTCATGCTTCTATCATGATGCTTATTAATGTACATTGCTTCCTATCATACTATTTTACAATCAATCAGAAATCACTTAAAGAGAAAGATGATCTTCATCATAATAAAGATCTCTCGCTTCCTCTTTCTTAGATTTCGTAGCATCATGTTCTTCTCTTTCATTAGTGACATGGGCTTCTTCCTTTTTTCTCTTGTCCTTTCCAGATTTAGGGCAATCTCTTTTAGAATGCCCAAGTTCATTACATCCGAAGCATCGTACGTTGTCCATATTTCTTCTTTTATTTTGAGGGCCAAATTTTATGAATCTTCCTTTCTTCCTATATGAGGTTGCAAAGGCATGATTCTCTTCACTTGGTCCTGTATCAACTTTGGCCTTTAGTATTGTTTCCTCTATTTTACATAGATACCATAAATCATGGAATGGGGTGGCTTCTTTCTTCCTATATAGACTAGAAGTGAAGTTTCCCCATTCCTCTAGTAGAGCATTCAGCACCACTGTAGTCATTTGAGTGTCAGACATTACTTCTCCTAGTTCCTGCAGTTGATCTCTTATTTTAGAAATCCTCATGAAGTATGGAGTGATTCCTTCTTCCCTTGATAGTTTCATTTTTTATAGTTCTTGTCTCAAAAAGATTGCTTCTCCTGCAGTACTCACAGAGAATAGCTCCACCAATTTTTCATATATTTGTTTTGCAGTCTTTAGTTTTGATACATAGGGAATGAGAGAGTCTTTAATGGATTCTATGAGAATCCTCTGGGCTCTAATTTCTCCCTTCATGTACTTGGCATGGGCTCGAGCATCTTCTTTTGGGGATTGAATAGTAGATCCTTCGATATAGTCCATTACTTCGTCTTCAATTAAATTCAAGTCTATCATTTTCTTCCATGCACTAGAGTTTGATGACCCAATGAGCTTGTTGCTTTCTTTACAATAAGGCATCTTGACAGATAGGGTCATGGATACTTACTTGAGTGGATTGGCTTGCAGCTTCCTTGATGATGATTGAAAGTGAAGTCAAGGGTTTCCTTTAGGATAGGAGCTTCTTCAATTTGGTGTACTTGAAGCCTTGATTATAAAGAATATCTTCAGAAGTAGAGGTTCTCTTCAAACAATGTCTTGAGTGCAAATCTTTGATGGCAAAGATTATTTTCTTGAATGAGTTGATCTTCTGAATGAGATAGGAGATCTCACTTGAAGTAGCTAGATAGTCTTCCTTGCAAACTGATTTGACTTTCCAACCCAAACTTTGATCTTCGCTTCTTTGAGTGTCTTTGTTGACAAGCAACCTTTGTGTTCAGCACCTTAGCTTTGAAACCATGTTGAGAATTTGGAGGACTGGTGATTAATACAAATTATCTTCTTGAAAATTACTTGTGAGCTTGCTTGTGTTATTTATGTCTTCTCTTATTTTAGCTTAGTTAATTTTTCATCAAGTCATTATAAAAATGCACAAGACACAAAAGTTAGGCTCCTAGAGCCAGGGCAAAACCTCTCCCTCTTGGAGAGGAAAACCTGCAAATAATTCTTCTCATAGATCTTCAAATGACAAGTACCATGACCAAGACTCGGACCCTTGACCTAGATATGCTTCCAAGACCTTGATTTGGCTTCTTCAACCTTGATTCTTCTCTTCACTAATTTGCTTAGTTCTGCATTAGCACTAGAGATCTTCCTCACTTTCTCCCACCTTAAGGTGTACCTTTCTTCTTGCACTCATTGTCTTAGCTTCTTCCTTCAAACAGACTATCCTTAACTTTCTTTTTCAAGACCTTCTTCCTAGTTCTGGAATCACACTTCAATATGTAGAATATCAGTTGTATGTTCACAGCCCTTTCCTTGCTTTATAGTTACTGAGATAACTTTGATGAGACCGCACTTTATACCCTATACATAGCTCCTAAAATATGTACTGTATACTGTCTTTTTATCTACAATATGTTTCAGTGATATCTGCATTCATGTTTCAGTAAAGTCCGCATTCATGTTTCAATGATGTCCGCATTCATGTCCTGCACCTCTATTTTAGATCCACACTTTTCACTGTCCCTTATCCGCACTTATATTCTGTCTTTTATCCACACTATCTTCTTGGAAGTGTCTGCATTCTTGTTCATAGATAGGTGCATTGTAGGTTCAGTGCAATCCGCACTTTTTGACTCAGACAGATCCACAATCTTCTTGTCCAAATGACCGCAGAACATGTGCTATTTATGTAGTGCCAAGACTGGCTTTTAGGCCGACCATTCAACCAATATTTAGGCTGACTTTCACAGAGTCTATTCCAGCGTTTATGAGGTATTTCTTCACTGCTTTTAAAGCTTGACTTCCATCATTATTTTAGGGCTATTGTGAGCTTCTTCCACAAGGTCTTGGAGCACATATTCCTAGACTAGATCCTTCATGTTTGAGACACTTAATTCTACATAATCCTAGACGAAAAAAAACTAATAGACATCAAGAAGAATTCTATCTACATAATAAAATCTTGCTCATGAAACCCATGAAGCAAGTACACCAAAAATACATTTTATTATCTTTGTCTTCTTCTTTACATAAATACATAATTATATAGTCAACATGAAGACCGACCTAGTTACACTTTTCAATGGTTGAAATATCCTAAAGTATTGTTGATTTTGATCATTTCTTCATCCTTCTTAACTTCTTCCATGACCACGGCCATAGTCTTGACTTCTTCCTCTTCCTCTATATTTATCATTGGACCTGCCTCTTCCTCTTGTATTTTCATTATAATGACTTCTACCTCTTGTACTATATAAGCTTCTTCCTATAATACTTTCATTATAAGTACCTCTTCATCTTGTTTTTCATTGGATGAGCTTCTCCCTCTTGAATTTTTTGAGTTCTCCCTTCTTTGAGTTAGTACAAAGAATATTTTTAATTGAGTCAGTTTACCAAATGTCATATCATGTTGAACCAACAAGTCATTAAGGAGATCAAAAGTTTGATTCCCTAATTTATCAGCAACTTGCAATCTTTCTAGAAATTGATTATATAACGGTGGCACACCTTTCATCAAAATATTGGTCATTAAACTAGCATTTTTAAAACCAAATTTCAGAAATTGTTGCCAAATATCTCCCCCTTCAGCCTTGCCTTTTGTCTTTTTATTGAGCAATTTAATATAAAGCTCAAACCTTTTTAAAAATACTCCATAACACGAAATATCAGATTGAAAATGTATCTGATCGTAATGCCCAAATACTGCCTTGAATTAATATACTTTTCGTTGGGCACAAATGAAGTATCATTAGATTGCTAAAACAAATTTTTCAGTGTTCTCCTTCGGAATTTTATCCATGAGAGAAAAAAATATAGGGTACAAAAAATTCTGCAGGCAGCGCCCAAATTCCGTGCTCGTGGAGATCTGGGTGTTCATACGTCGATCCCATTTCCATCAATTATAGTGGCAACCATTGCGCTAGAGAGAACAGGAGTATAAATCTGCGCAGGATTTGCACTTCATTGCTGCTTTTCATTTTCCTCAGCGGCCCTTCAAATAGTTAAAATGTGCCTCCAACAAAATTTCCAGGCGTCCAAGCAAATGATCTGAAGCCAGGGCAGCTCCGACTAAGCCTTGGGCTGGAGCTCGAAGGGCTTCTCGACTCAGACTTGTTGAAGGGCTTACAGAGCACTGAGTTCTTTATCGTCTCTAAATATGTGAAACCTGCAATGTAGGACCCTTCAAAGACAACTTGGAGTTATCCCACTGTAAAACATTCACTTGGGATGCAAATAATGGCATCGATATCAACAGTAGAGGTAAGAAACTAGATCAATTTTATATTTTTCTGTCATGGGAAGACATTGGCAGATGACTGTAGATTGATAGATATGGAGTGGCACGGACAGAAACAGAGATGGTGGAGCCACTGTGCTCTGTCCCCTGGACTCCCGCATGAATTTAAAAACTTTTGAACATCTGCTCAGATTTGTCCCATAGTCAAATCCATCAACAAGCGTACACTAGACCAACAAAAAAATCCGAAGGAATTTGTTCGCAAATCTTACATAATGTCAAAAATTCGACTAGGGGAATAATTACGGTAGAAATTTCAGAAGATGATGCAAAACAGTTAGCGACAATAAGAAGATCAGGAGTTGAAAAAAATGCCATTGAGAAGAAATCTGGAGAGGAACTTAATAATATGCTAACAAAAGACGTTCAGTATAGATTTGTTTCTATAAATAGCATAGAGGCAGAGATTGCTGCTACAGCGGGAGGTTGTTCAGGAGATGAAAGTGAATTGTTGGGAGCCCCAATTCTATAGAGCCAATTCCATATTGGGCAGATAAATTTTAAAGCACTTGGAAAAAATTCTGGCAATTTTACAGAAATTAATCCTTCCTTCAGATCTAGAGAGATTTATTTTAGGAAAAAAAAAATTAATTAAAGTGATTGAATGAATGAATGTAGTGAAATATTTTAAATCTAAATTTAGAACTTCAAAAACAATTTCCTTGAATCAATGAAGTGTCTCCTTAATGAGAATTTCTTTGTTAATGAGAAAATAGGCCAAGGCTTGGGAGTTTCTCACCACAATATTCTCATCCTATCAAACTCACTTTACCATAGTTCTATTACTATGATAATTTTAGCAAAAATATCTTCATACATTTTAATTAATGAGAAAGGAAGTCGAGTGGGATAGACCACAATATTTTTTATCATATCAAATTCACTTTACCATAATTCTAATACTACTATAATTTTAGCAAAAATGTCTTCATACATTTTAATTAATGAGAAAAGAAGTCAATGGGGATAGATCGTGATGGGGTGTTTTGTTAAGGCACTCCTTCATGTAAAGTCACCGGTTCAATTCCCTGCCCCGATCAAGGTGATAAAAATTCATCTCTTCATTAAAAATGCCTTGCACCATATTTATAATTGAGTCCCTCTCAATGTATCTCATCTCAAATTTATAAACATTGTGTCAATCATTTCAGCACATATTATTTCAACAATTATTGTCTACTACATATATATAGTGACTAGGTTGTTTGTTAAGGCACTCCTTAATGTGAAGTCACCGGTTCAATTCTCCGCCCCGATTGGGGTGATATATTGGACATGATGAAGATGTAGTCCTACCAAGCTTACAAAAAAAATGAAGTTAACGGGTCTTGGATAGACTGTGGTTGGGTGTTCACTCCTTGATGTGAAGTGATCGGGTGTTCTATTAAGGCACTCATTGATGTGAAGTCACCAGTTCAATTCCCCGCCCGGGTGATATATTGGACATGATGAAGATGTAGTCCTACCAAGCTTACAAAAAAAATTAATGAAAAAAAACTTATAGAATGGGTGAGAATCAAAGCATATATATATATAATCTCTCTAGCCCCATCTCAACATGCTATGTGTCCTTGATCAACAACTCAATGATGTAAAAAAATCACCATCTTAATAGATTTGGGAAGTACCCACAATTTCGTGAATATTAATTTCCACAAACCATTAAATCTATTTATATACCTTGTAAGGAATCTAGTGGTTAGAATAATCAATGGTTAACAAATCAAAGGCCTAAGATGATGTCAAAAAGTTTCTATCCATACACAAAATCTAGATATTATGCTTTACCCCTTAGTGGAATGGATATGAGCAAAACTTTTGATGTGCCACAAACCTATATGAATAATGTATAGAATTCAAGTGATAATAGAAGAACTACGAAGTATATGGGTCAAAAAGGTTGCATCACACATTAAAAGAATGCATAAGTATTTAAAAACAAATCTAGAATCTAGATTTCTTTCTATGATGGAAGAAAAATCCATCCAAGATTACTTTGAGGACACAACATTCTTCAAAGGAAAGGCAATGTTATATAAATAATAATATATAATATTGATATGGATTTCATCAAATAGGATGAACAAATACCATGGATTACCAAAATTATGGGCTCACAATGATAAAATATCATAAAAATAATTAGTCAAAATATAATAATAAAATAATAATAATAAGCCAAGAATAAAAATTCATCTCTTCTTTAAAAATACCTTACGCCATATTTATAATTGAGGCCCTCTCAATGTATCTCATCTCAAATTTATAAACATTGTGTTAATCATTTCAGCACATATTATTTCAACAATTGTTGTATACCACATATATATATAGTGACTAGGTTGTTAACCATATTTTAGAAGTCTACACATCTCACCCAACGAGTTCTCTAGCCATGCCTTCTCCACTATCCCTCACATGTCTTTGCTACTCTCTATTGATAGAAATTTTAACCCTTGAAACTCATGTTTATAAATCTTACCCTAGATGATGTGAGATAGTGTATTGAGCATAAACCAAATTAGTAATGTTGGTTGAGGCTCATGCGAAGTTGACATAAGTGATCGTCATCCAAGTATTTGAATAATATTTACTAAACATTTTTTTAGAAATGATGAAAGATCAACATTTATGTGTGAAAAAATTGACTGTGAACATGAAAGATCAACAACTCATATAGAATGATCATCCTTAAAACATTCAAGGATCCATGCATTCATTCTAAAATTTTGTGAAAATATTGAAAATTTGAAGGACAAAAACAAAGATTCTTACTCAGTGACTTGTTGTTTATTCGATATAATCCTAAATCATGGTTGAAATTAGATGTCAAAGTTTTAGGTGAATGGTATAGGACTAAGTTTAATCATGTTTTATATGCTTGCATAATATTTAGTAGTTGCGCTAGTAGCATCATCTAACTATTATTTCCAAATAAATTATGCCAAAACCTTATGGCCATTTAATATTAACCATACCAATGGTTGGTGGGATTCGCGTTGAGAATCTATCAAAAGGGAATATAAAACTCCCCTTGCCATTAGATCAGTGGTAAGGACATTTGACATATTATTAATGTTGATACATAATGGACTTATATTAATTAGTTAGTTGTTTTGGTGTTTTTTGGGTGGAAAATTTGGAGTTATATAGGCTTGTAGGGCTTATTTTAGAGATACATCTGGCTTAGGTGATTTGGGTCCAGGTCCTTCTAGAGCTCATTCAATACCTTAAAAATATACTTTTTTGGAGACCAAACTTTGCAAACAAAGTTCCAACCTCTTTACATTATTCTACAAATTAAATCTTTCCAACAGCATGAAGATCGCCTCAATTAGAGTTCATATGCAGAAGTTATGTCTCTTACAAGTTGGCCTATCATGTTGACCACCATGATACCAAGTGGATGTCATGTCAACTCACATTACTCGCACATTTTGAGATAGTCACATGTGGACTTTTAAGAAGATTTTAAAGGGCCCAAAACCTAATGTTGAATAGGGGTTGATGTATGAGAAAACCCTAAACGTAACCCTAAAATGTCATAAGGCCATGTTATACATTAGGTCACTGGAATAAGAAGGGGTTTCATTCTTATTCTATTACTTATTGTGCCATAGTACAACGAAGCATCTAAGAGTGGGATATTAGCAGCGATACTAGCCACAATGTCTGGCAATTGCATAGTGAGTACCTCTTTCTTTGTATTTGCATCTCATAACTAAGAAGAAAAGAGTAGAATATAAAACCAACATTCCAGCTAGATTGACCCTGTATTAGTTGATACATCTAGCGGTCATTGTATAGACAGTGTATTATTTTCTTAACTTATTTCTTTTCAATTTCAATTTATTAAAATGTTTCATGTATTAAATTAATAACATTAAAATTGAATTTAAGTAAAATATTACATGTCAATTGAAGTTATATGCAGTGATTAAATAAAATGATTGTTATCTTTCCCACTATAATACTTTGATAAATATCGCTATAATAGCTTCATTAGCTCCTATAACTATGGTTGTATTAGTTTCGAGCCCAAAAAAAAACAAACTAGCTCCATGATAAAAGTGTACTACCACACGGAGAAAAGGGTATGTCAGTCACAAAGCTTCCCAATTTGACTCGCCATCCATTCTAGGCATGTGGAGAATGAGTAAGGTCCCATCTGATATTAAAATTGACAAATTAACCTTGGATCAAGCACTGAAAGCTCTTGTGAGGGTCTCTGCAGATATTTGAACGAATTCGTATAGATTTCCCAACCATCATTCCTAAATACCCCTGGACAGCGTGGGTTCAATAACAAGTCAAACACAGTTCCGATTATAAAATTTATGAACAATATTAACACTAAATAACGCGACTCAATTTCGAACGAGTCTTTTAGTTTATATGACATCTATCATTCTTGGATTTACAACATCTATTATTCTTGTACTATCACGTAAATAAATATCGATTCGTTTAAATTTTAGAAGGCTGTTTTAAATTTAAGCGTGTGGAGTTATTACTTGAAAATCAATGTGGAGATAAAATTTAAATTCATTAAATTTAATTTAAGTTATTGAGAAAAATGATTGTTATTTTTTCAAATTGAATATCATAAACTTTAAAATAAATAAATTTAATTCATTAGTGATTTAAATCAAATTATGAGATAGAAAATTAAAATTAAATTAATTATAACTTGCATAATTATATAAATTAAATATAAATAAATTTAATTCATTAATGATTTAAATCAAATTATGAGATAGAAAATTAAATTAAATTAATTATAACTTTGCATAGCTATATAAATTAAATATTTAGTAAAAATTAATAGATATTAATCTCTCTCATGATATCTCACATTGTGAAGATTTAATTTAATAAAATAAATAAAAAATAACTAAATCATAATTATTTTAAATTTATTATTATTAACTAAAATAATTAATATATGAATTAAAAGTATAGGATGATGATTATTAACATCTATTAAGACCAATATGGTCTATCAGAGCTCAAGAAAAGAAAAGAAAATTTTAATTGTGATTTTTCAAAATCTTGTTTTTATGATCAAAAAGAAGGGAGAGAAGCGCTCCAAAATCATTATAGTTGAGCTGACTTAATAAGTCAATAAGATTGGAAGTGTGGTAGATGTTAGGGAATTGAGAGCAGATGTGAGTAAGAGTTGGGTAGTCTAAAAGGAAGTGTTTTTCATCTTCCACCCTCTTAGTATCGCAAACCTGACAGATTCTATCGTCCCACGGAGTCTTGGTCCTAGGGAGTCTTGGGACCACCGTCTGGTTTCACTATGAAGTTCATGAGAATTAGTTCTTATCCTAGCGATGTTCATTTTTTTCTTAGTGTTGGTCAACACAGAGAGATCATTTTGGTTATCAAGGATGGAGTTGATCACCTCTTTATAGTATCTTAACTTCATGTTACCCTTCAGCTCATTATCATCCCACAGCTTGTCCTTAAAATTGCAGGCAATAGTATCTTTGACACTATCCTTGCTTCCCATAATGATCTCCTCCTTAATCCCCCAATTGTTGAGCCAAGACTAGGCATCATTATGTCACCCACGCTTGAGGCGAATGTGGGGGTTTTGACTAAAGTTAGAAGCAATTTTTGAGAATCTCTTGGATTCCATGTTGTAAAGCTTCTTCTTATACATCATATATCTAAACATAGTCATACTTTCAATGGGAGGATAGGATAAGGAGTGTTTCCCTTGATCTTGAGGTTGTAGGTTGTGAATTTCTTTTGAATCTTTCTCCACGACTCTCTGGATATACTCCAACCCCAGACTTTACATATGTATAAGACAACAGGGGTGACAACATGAACATAATTACCGATCAAATAGGTAACTAAATTGGTACCTACTTTTTTTAGGTAGCAAAAAAAAACACCCGATTTTGAAAAGCGGTGATGCAAAATCACCCCATTTTTTTTGGCATATTTTTTACACTTGAATTTTTTTATTTATAAAATATGGACATTTGTTTTAAAATGTTAGTGATTTTCATGTTAATTTTGAAAAATGTTGATGCATCATCAACCATTTTTTTTAGAGTGGTGATTTTCATGCTAATTTTGAAAAATGTTGATGCAGCATCAACCAATCTTTTTTAAAGTGGTAATTTTCATGTTGGTAATAAAACATAAAAATAAAATAAGAAAAACATGACAAAAAAACTCAAATATAAAAAAATATATATATAAATAATAATAATAAACCAATAAAAATGTTTAAACAAAAAAAACAAAATAAAATTAACTTGTAAAAATAAAAAATTAAACAAAAATAAATAAATAAAACAAAAAAAAACAAAAAATTTCGAAAATTAAATTAAAAAATGGGGAAAGAATTCAAAACAACACATAATTTAAAGAAAAAAAAAACAAAAATTAAACCAAAAAAAAAACGTCAAAAACATTTTTTTCTAAGTTATTATATATATATATATTTAAAAAAAAAAAAAAAAATTAAATTTAAATTTAAAAAATTCAAAAAAAAAAAAAAAATTTAATAGGAAAATTAAAATTAAAATAATAAAACGTTAAATTAAAAACTAAAAAAACAAAAATTAAAAATTAAAATAGAAATTTTAAAATAAAAATAAAAATTAAGATTTAAAAAAAAAAAAAAAAAAAAAAAACATTTTCAAATAATTAAGAAAAAATCAAAAGCTAATTGTTTTTAAAACTTAAACCATATTAAAAATTTAAAAATGAAAAATAAATAATAAAATAAAAGTAAAAACAAAAACAAAAAAACATTTTTCAAATTAAAATTTAAAAAAATTTAATAAATAAATAAATAAATACCTGATAATGAACTACATTTGATAGTTTGAAATGCGTCTTTCTTATGTGATTTCTCGGAAGATTTATAATTAAAAATAAAAACCTAAAAATGTTAAATTTAATAATAATACAAAAAATTAAAAAATTAGCATAAAATATTAAATTAAATTAAAAACAAATATGAAATATAATAAATAATAATAATAATAATAATAAAACAAAAAAATAAAATTATTTAATTGCGTCGCTCAGTGGTGGCGGGAGATCGATTCCCGGAATCAACCTGCGGAGGTCGATTCCTGAAATAGACTTCGGGAGGTTGATTCCGGGAATCGACCTCAGGAGCTTGATTTTGGGAATCGACCCGGGGAGGGCGATTCCTGGAATCGACCCAGGGATGTCGATTCCCGAAATCGACCCAAGGAGGTCGATTCCAGGAATCGACCTCCTGCCCAAGTAGATTTTTTTCTTCATTTTTTTTTTAAAATTTTTTTTTTAATTTATTAAAATTTAATGTATTCTTTTAAATTAAATTTTTTTATAATTTTTTTTGTTTTTAATTTAATTAATATATATATAATTTAATTTGTATATTTTAATTTTATTTTATTTTTTAAAATTTATTTGTTTTTGAAAATTTGCATTTTTTTTAATATATATATATATATATATAAATTAAATTTAATAATAATAAATATAAATATAAAATATGAAATTAAATTAAAAATAAATAAATATGAAATATAATAAATAAAAAAATAAAAAATTATTAAAATTTCATAAATAAATAAAAAATCGAATTAAAAAATACATATTTAATTGTGCCACCCAGGTGGCGGCGGGAAGTCAATTCCCGGAATCGACCTGGGGAAGTCGATTCCAAGAATCGCCCCAGAGAGGTCGATTCCTGGAATCGACTCGGGGAGGTCGATTCTTGGAATCGACCCGTGGAGGTCGATTTCGGAAATCGACCCAGGGAGGGCGACTACCGGAATCGACCAGAGGATGTCGATTCCCGGAATCGACCTAAGAAAGTCAATTCTGGGAATCGACCTGGAGAAATCAATTCTGGAAATCAACCTCCCGCCCAAGTCGATTTTTTTATTATATAATTTATATTTTTTATTTTATTAAAATTTAATATATTTTTTTAACATTTAATTTTTTATTTTCAAATTTAAATTCTTTTGTTTTTAATTGAGTAAAAATTTATTTTTTATTTTTTATTTTCAAATTTAAATTCTTTTTTTTTTAATTTAATAAAAATTTAATTTTTATTTTTTAAATTTAGTTGGAATATTTTTATTTTATTTTATTTTTTAAAATTTATTCGTTTTTTTTTATTTGTTTTTTAATTTAATTTTTTTTTTAATTTGTTAACTTTTATTTTTAAAATGTTATTTATTTATTTATTTATTCTCTTAATATTTTTATTTTTTCAATTATTTTAAATTGTTTTTTTTGTTTGTTTGTTTGTTTAATTAATAAATTTTTATTATTCTAAAATTTTTGTTTCAACACTTTCCGTTTTTGGGGTGTTTTTTGCATTAAAAAAAAATAGCTTTTACCTCTATTTTTAAAAATGTTGAAAATTTACCAAAAAAAAAAAAAGGGGTTATTCCACAATACAAGTTTTCGTTTTCGGGGTGTTTTTTGCACAAAAAAAAAATGGCTTTTCTTCCATTTTCAAAAAATGTTGAAAATTTATCCCCAAAAAATAAAAGTTATTTCGGAATACAACTTTTCTTTTTCGAGTTGCTTTTTCATGATTTTTTTATGTTTTTTGGGTTAGAGTTCTCGTTTTGAGGTAATAGTTCTCTTTTGATTGGTAAGTATGTTCATGTAACAATGAAAACATAATGAAGCAACAAAAGTAATAAAAAATCAATGGTACATGTGGAAATGACATTTTTTTTAATTAACTTGAAAAGCAAAATGTTCATAACTAATAAATCTCAACCCTTTATCTTAACTATTATGTTGTAGCCCCTACAACACCCTCCAAAAAAGACCACCATTTCAAATTTTGGAGCCCCTTAAGACTAAAAGGAAACTATTAAGTCGCCAAGTCGCAAAGTTAAACTTTTGATGAAAACCGCGACCTTGCGACCTTGCGACCCCGCGACCTCAGGTCGCCAGGTCGCAAGGTCGCAAGTCCCCAAATTTAAAGAAAATGCGACCCAGCGACCTGGCGACCCAGCGACCCCAGGTCGCCAGGTCGCCAGGTCGCAAGGTCGCAAATTATCCATTTTAATGAAAAGTGCGACCCAGCGACCCCAGGTCGCAAGGTCGCAAGGTCGCAAAACTATGAAACTAACCGATTTGCGACCCAGCGACCCGCATTTATTGCCCGCACGTGCGACTTTCTATATAAGGGAGGTCGCAGGTCGCATTTTACACATTCAGCGATTTGTAAGAAACGCCTCTGACAGCTCAACTGGCGCGTTTTTTTTCCGGGTAAGTTGCCTTTTCTTCTGGCTGTTTCCATTATGGTGCATTTCTTACCAAACCCATGTCCCCTTTGCTCTTTAAATTCTCCTTTGACTGAGGTTTTACATTTTTAATTGTTTTGTGACCCTGCTCTGTCCACAAATGCCCAAACCTCACCATTGTTCTGATTCAAACCCTCGTGGCCTTGTCCCTTGCTCTTAAAAACCATCCCTCAGCTCTGCCTGGACCAGCTAACTTTTAAATTCACAAGAGGAGGGAGGGAAGAAGCTTACGGCCGCGCGCGCGTGAAAACCCCCCGACAAGCATCATCGCGACCTGCGACCCAGCGACCTAGTCGCAAGGTCGCAAGGTCGCATCTTCCAAATTTTTCGAAGAGTTGCGACCTAGCGACCCAGCGACCTGGTCGCCAAGTCGCAAGGTCGCGTTTTTCCTCAGTGTCCGTAAGTTGCGACCCAGCGACCTGGTCGCGAGGTCGCAAGGTCGCGCCTGGACTCTTTTCTTGCAATCCGCGACCCAGTAAACCAGTAGCCCAGTTTCACATGTGTCACAGCTAAATTTCATCACTAAACTGTAACTGGTTTTATATCACCGTGTCGTTCTTATCGTGGGATTCCTTTATGAATTTGACAGGTGAACTTCAAGAAGACATAGCGTGCATACCTGTGTTATCAGATTCCAGTGACATGGCGCCCCCGCTATCTCGGAGGAAGGACAAGAAAGTAGTGGAAGAGATTGATGAGCTGGAAGTGGTGTCCCCACCCCCAATACACAGGGATACACTATGTACGTTTACAAAAGACGACAGCATGCGATGGTACCAAATATATCATGAGTTCGCCATACCGGAAGAGGAATTTCCAGAAGATCTCCCAAACCGGGAAATATACTTGGCGGTGAAAAAATCCAAACTACATCTGGCAGGAGCGCATCCAGCCATATTCCCATGCCCAAAGGTTATAGATTGGATTATACAAAAGACGGACCCCAAGAAGTTTGTGATCCGGGACAACGAAGGCAGGGCTTTCGCTACGCTGATAGGCGCGGATGCTCACGTTTATTACTCGCTGCCTCGCCCAGATGAGCATTTCACTCCAGAATGGGCTATTGCTCACGCCGTTCCGATAGTTGATACTATCAGACCATGGTGGGAGGAGCCCGAGAAGTTCAAGGTCAAGAAAGACCAAGAATACCCGGTGGCTAGCCTGAGGAAGGTTTATAAATTGGTTGCTGCCATGCTTTGCAGACTTTACGGGCGCCCAGACTGCTCCACTTTCAGCGGCAGTTGGGCTACCATCATGGAGTATGTGACAACATATGGCACCCGTTTCAACTGGGCGGGCATATTGATGACTTCGATGCAGACCAACTTGAACGCGGCATTGGCCCCAGACGAAGGAATGCCTACCGAATTTTACATGGCCTCTTACCTACTAGATGCGGTCTGCGCAAGAGTACACTTTGATGGATGGGCGCACAACTGGGATTCCGAACAGTCGCGCGCAATTCATCTACAAACCAAGGTATTTTGGGAGTCCAAATACAAACAGGATATAGATCAGATTTCCCAAGTTTTTATCCCCTCTCTGTACAGGCACTTATTTGGCCAAGACGCCCCCTGCATGTCTTGGCGGGCCAAGGAGACCCTAGTCAAAGTGGCACACTGGTTCCCTTTCCCTGGATACACCTTCATCCGAGTCTTTGGAACTTACAAAGCACCGCATGCCATGCCTCGTTTTGTTACAGACAAAATGCTTATTCAGGAGGTATGCTTTCAAATGTCACACGGCTTCTCCAGCATCCTGTCTAAAGGCAAAAAGAAGCCGTGGCCCACGCTACCCCTCACCATTGGTGCGTACACAGTTAAAGACTTCAAGGAAGTAGCAGCAGAGGCAGAAGCAATGAGAAGTTATCAGCTCGGGGCGCTAGAGCACCGAACATATGACCCAGATAGAATAGTTCCTGAACACTGTCTGAGAGCTAAATTCAAATAGACTTATCAGCATATTGAGCGCCCGGCGGAAGATGAGAGAAGGAACTGGTATAATGCTGATAGACAAATTGCTCCAGGAGTAGACGTGGTCCAAGAAGACCCAGATGATCAGAACCTAGAAGACAGAAGTCGTCAGTTAGGAGGTTCCTCTTCCTCTTTACCCAAGAAATCTCGGACCAACACAGGGCTTACTCCATCCATCAAACAAAAGGAAGCAGAAGCAAAAGCCCAGCAAGAAAGAGAGAAGAAGATAAAAGAGGATGAGGAAGCGCGCCAAAAGAGTGCAACAGCAACACAGAAGAAAAAGCAGGCTAAAGAGGCCAGGAAAGAAAAGGAGAGCAAGGAGGCACAGGCCGCAGCAGAACGGGCACTTAAGGCAGAGCTGGACAAAGCAGAGGCTGAACGCCAAAAGAAAGCCGAACAAGCTGCTGCAGCTGAGCAGAAGAAGAAGGCCGAGGAAGAAGCAGCAGCAGAAGTTGAACACCGGCAAAAGGAAGAAGAAGAAAAGAACAAAGAAAGGGAAGATGACATGTTGGACGACATCGAGGTAACTCCCCTCGATATACCTCTGGGCAGTACCAAGCTCTCTGATGTTAGATCGCCCCAGGGACAGGAAGAAGATGTATTTGACCTTACCAGACTCACATTCGATCAATTCTCTTTCAAAATCCGACAAGAGAAAAGAAGGTCACTGGCGCAAAGTCCCTCTGCCACATCCACGGTTGCGACAGGCAAAGACATAGTCCTGGATACCAGGACTAATCCTGTAATGATAGCGTCGGCAGGTACTGCCTTCGCAGCAGCCACAGAAGAGAACGTGACCAGAATGAGCAGAGAAATAATCTCTTTGCAAAATAGACTGCAAGCAGCTGAGCAGCGCAAGAAAAGAGCAGAGCAGGAGAAAGCAGAGTTGCAAGCAGAAGTTCAACAACTTCGAAACCAGACTCCACCGGTAAATGAAGTCCCACTGGCCATTTTCAAGGAGTGTGAAGTGTTGGAAGTAACCATGAGGCAGGTGTATGGTGAAATGTTCACCATCAAACAAACAGTCGCCCCACTAATAAGAGCACGAGCAGAAACCAAGCAAAAGCACGAGCAGCTCAGGGAGGCCTCACAAGCCTTAGACAGGATGACGGGTTGGACGGTACAATACCCTCAGGCACCTGAAAATTTACCCAAGAGAGACTGGATGCACACACAGGATGCTAAGGTTCAGCTCCATATGGCGATACAATCTAAAGACAAACTGTCTAAGGACCTGGACAAAGTGATGTCTTCGTACAACCACCTGATCAGCGGTATTGACTCAATGCACACTTTGCATCACATTCCGTCGCTTGGGGCATTGGATGAAGAGAAAACATGGGAACAAGTGGATCAGGACATCCAGTCATTTTTGCAGCCTATCAAGCAAGCCGCTGCTGATCCGGAGCCCTCAACATCTCAAGAACATCTGAGTCAGTTTATTGCCACTCCAGCGCGGATTTATACCAAGCTTGCCTCGCTTTCAAATCAGATCTCACAGAAAAGGGAAACCTTAGTACCAAATGCTTTGGAATGCATGCATCGATTGAAGGAGGAGGTCCCCCTGGTTTCCCCCATAGCGGCAGAGTACCGGATATGGCAGAATTTTCTCAAGGAGCAGCAAATTGACGCCCCTGACATCAACATTGCACGTCCATCTCCACAGCCCGGTAGCAGCAAGTCGTGAGCAGAGATTAGAGCTAGGTCGCAGGTCGCACCAACAAGACAGGTCGCAGGTCGCACTGCCTACCCAGGTCGCAGGTCGCAACCTCTTCGAGGTCGCAAGGCAACCCAACGGTCAAGAAGGTGAACAGTCAAGGAAGCCCGAAGGGCAGTTTCTGGATTATAAATATTTCCTTCAGGAACTTGTAAAAGGCTTTTTTTTTTTGGAAACTCAGAACTACATGGCATTGTATTGAAAGATTATACACTTGAGCATATGAATATAGATTCTTGTTAAAACACCCTATGGTTATGATGTGTTTTGTTGTGCGAACACTGTGTGTATTCCTTGTACAGTTTCAGAACATCCTATGATTAATGAAGTTGCACTCTTCATGTCATCATTTATGCGTCATGGCTATCTGTGTTGTATTAATAATGTTCATTTCATCATCTGTTCTACTAATGAATGTTAATGAACTATTTTGTTAGCATTTCGTTTTATCTTTCAAGAAGTAAAGGGGTATCTTATCATAAAGAACTATTTCTTTTGTGATCAGACTACCTTATAAGCATTACCCCCCAAAAGATGTGTTGCTAATGACATCTCTTGAGGTGTCTGTGCTTTATCTATAATCTTGCTACGCATAGTGTTTGGTTTATGTTTAATACATCAATCTTGTATTCTGTATCATGTGAATAAGTGTATGTCCGCAGGTTCAAACAGGTTCTTTTGAGACCGAAGTGAAGTCATCTTAAGTGGTAGCCGGACCCACACCCCGGACGGGATCCCTATTCCAAACGGTTCAAGGTCTAATTGGGACTTTCTACCGGGGAGATCCCCTACTGTTGGCCGGACTAATTTGCCCGTCAACATATTACTAAAAATACTTCATAGTTATTCCAAGGCAAAATTCCTATATTGATAATTAAATTAAAATTTGAAAACCCGTATTCTAAAATAAACAAGTTTATCAACATAAAAATCGAAGGAAAAAGAAATTAAAAATAAAAATAAATAAATAAAGGAAAACATATTAAATTTTATAAAGAAAATTTAAAATTGACGAGGAAAATAAGAAATCCAATTTATATATATATATATATATATATATATATATATATATATATATATGAAGATAAATGTCATTTGGATTAATCACATCATTAAGATCTAGTCATTGTTTTGATCCATTTAATGTGGTTCATCGTGAGGATAAGGTGAAAAAACTAATCAATCCCAATGAATAAACAGTATGGATGCATCATTGTCTGGAGGTAGTCGTTGAAAACTAGCCGTTATTAAATTAGTTATTAGTTATTAAGGAAATAATATTAAAAAATGATAAGAAATATTTATTAAATGGGTTAATGAATAATAAAATCAAATAATTTATTAATAAATATTTTAATAAAAGGATTCAAATTTGTTATTATTATAACCCAATAGGATAATATATTTTATATTATAACTATATAAATTAAGGGAAAGAATAAAGATAAGACTTAGAATAAAAAATAAAATCAACTAAGGAAATAGGTTAAAGGAAGGAGAAAGAAAATAAATAATAATCAAAGACAAGGGTTAATATTAAAGAAAGGATGAAAAAAGAAGATAGAAAGGAAATAAAACAAAAAATAACTTACAAAGACCAAATGCAACAAGAATCCCAACGAAAGGGAGAGGAATCACCTAAAGAGAGCCGGAGTCCAACTCTCACTCAATTCTCAACCATCATCCCTGTTGAGATTCTTAGAATGCCTCTCAATATCAATAGCCTCTCTAAGCTTCCTATGGTGGAAGTGATCAACCTTAACAATGACTTTGGAGTCGTCAATGCAAACATGGTGATAAGATTTTTTTGCATGTTCCACAAGAGTTGATGTGCGAAAACGATTGTGCTTAATGTCTGTAGCATGCTCCTGGATTATCTTTTTAATGGACCGACATGTTTCTCTAATATAGGGAATACCACAGGAACAAGGAACTGTGTAAACATATTTCATGTCCTTAGGATTGACAAGGCTCTTGACAAATCCGAGAGAATTTCTAAGAATTTCTAATAGTACAGAGAGGTTCGAACGAAAAGGAGATGTTATTCCTTCTAAGGACATGGGCAATTATGTTTGTGGCCCCTTGGATAAACGGGAGATGAAACTTGGAGATAGGATCCACCCGAGTAGATTTGTCTCTTAACCCTTTATAGGTTTTTTGAAAGGCCTTAAGGCCCTAAGATCTGTTATACCCATTATTTTCAAAGACATCAAAAATATGAGATTTCTCCAACTCTAGGTAGCAAGATTGCAAAGAACGTCAAATTTCTAAACAGGAAAATAATGAGAACTAGCATGAAAATATTGTTCCGTGTGAGTTTTCTTGTGAAAAACTTGGTCAGAAATGGAACCATCATCCATTCTAAAGAGAAGGATATCCAAGAAGGGCAAGCAACCATCCACCTCTACTTCCATCGTGAATTTGATGGAATCTGACTGAGAATTCAAGTGGCAAAGAAACAAATCTAACTTCTCGCGGCCATGGGGCCAAATGATGTAAGTATCATCCATAAACCTCTTCCACTTTTTGGAGCGAAATTGAGTTGAGGCTAAAGCCTTAGTTTCAAAATCTTCCATAAATAAGTTAGCAACTATAGGACCTTAGTTTCACCTTGTCATGAGGATGAACCACATTAGATGGTTTGAAACATCAACCAAATCCTAATGATGTGATTAATCCGAAAGATATTTATCTACATTATGGATCACAAAACTCTTAGATCTAATGAAGTGAGAAGGGTGGAGGTGTTTGGTGCAATTAATAATGGAAGTACAATATGAACAAAATTCCTAGACATATTTGTTTATATAATATAAATTCATTTTAATACTAAATCTATCAAACATTGGTAGGGATCATAGGGATCAAATCTCCAAATGTGCAAATCTCTTTTTTAGTGAAAATTTGAATTGAATATCTAGTTTATATTAAATTGCAAGTGTTATAAGGTTCTTTCTTTTGTTCAAATAGTGGGAAAACCTATCATAACTTAGTTGTCAAACCAATAGAGAGGGAAGTCATCTTTCGTTGTTATCTGTGAATGCAAGTTGACTCATCATCGTTATTCAAGGAAAATCACACCCCCTGGAATGACCCACTGATGGTTCATAAGGAGGTAGGCTTTCACTCTTGCTAGATGCCTCTGGGCTTTGAGTCGTTAAACTATTTCCTTGCATTCGAAGAAGACGAGCTCTTAGCCAAGCAGAAGCAGTTTTAGGGTGTACTCCAAACCCAAAGTTTCTTTCAATGTTGGAAAAATAACATTTGTTTTTTTTCTCTTATTTTTTCTTAAATTGCAATAATGTAATATATTACTTTTAGTTGTAATAAATAGAATTCTCATAGAAAGAAGAGATTTTAGATCTTCATTTTTTATCTACTTAACCTCAAATCCCACCATATGACTACTTAATCTCAAATCCCACCATTAGACTGTTCATGATAGTAGGAATTCAACATTCTCATTCTTCTCTTTTGTGGAAAATTGTGCCCAGGAACGATATTTATCAATATTCTATCATCATTAGTTTTAAAATATTTAAATACTCCCCACCCCAAACTGCATAACCTAAAAAGAAACCCTAAAATAATGAATGTATGTAGAGGTAGGATATGTATTCGTAGTTGCACAAAGATAACAATTCATAACCTAATGTGTAATATAGATGTAAAATAAATACTCGAATTTTGTTGGCATAACACACAAGGATTTGAACCTTGAATCTCATTGTTTACATAGTACTTCATATCATGACAATCACCAATTGAGTTGCCCCTCTTGAGCTTTTATTATTTTTATTTTAACTGAATCTACTTTATTGTTTATTTGTATTTTACTGTATTTATTTAATGCTAACATGACATCTCCCACATACTGGGTTGTCGCATATTTTCATTTTACCATAAAATTTTAATGCTAATATGACAACATATCACATGCACTTCCTATGTACATTTGGTGAGATAAGTGCCATTGCAATATTGGATGAATGTTCTTTTCCTATATTCATGGTTAGTGATTTTTTTAATATTATTAAAAGGATTTAAATCTTGGTCTAGATTTTCATGCCTATAAGGTCAAATAACAAAGGTGTCATCAATAAATCTCTTTCAACATTTGGGTCAAGTGGGGCACTTACTAGAGTTATTTTGTCAACATGTTCCATATTGAATAAAAAATTATCACGATACAAAAAAGATTTTCTTGAGATTGGTAACATCAGTATAAAAGGACTTTTCAAGGCTACTTCGACAAATAGCTGAATAAGGAGACAACATCAAAACTAACAAGTCATGAACATCCATACTAGGCTGAACTACAAGTTCTGTTACCAAACTTCCACGACCTGCTTGGTTTAATTTGTTTAATTATTGAGTCGATATTTAAAATCATATTCGTCTCTTTGAATAAAAGTAAAATTCATTGAAATTGTTTTTAAATAGATTTACATGAAAAAATAAAACTATGGATTGTCAAAATCATTGGAAAAGCCATGGATTGTGAAAACTTGGGAGCTCTATAGTTTAATATATTTAACTTATTGATTATATAGTTAAAGAAGAATACCATCGGAGAAACCATGGATTGTGAAAACTTGAGTTCTATAGTTTAATATATTTAACTTATTGATTACAAAGTTAAAATTATAATTATTAAATATTCTACATTAAAACAAATACTATGGGAAAAACCATGGGTTGTTCAAACAATAGAAAAACAATAAGTTGTCGAAACCTAAGTGGAATAATTTAATCATGGAAAATTTCAGGGGCTAATATTCGTAGTTGGGCTAATTTTCCATGGTTTTTCCAAAAAAAGATTCGTCAATTTCCATTTTTTTTATAAAAACGATTGCCCAAATTTTACAATATAAAATTATTTTACATTCAAAATCACCAACATTATATAGACAATAGTTTTCATATTAGAGACCAGTGGGATTCGTCAATTTTTTAAATTTTAAGATAATTTTCCATCCTTAAAATTTTCCCTGAATTTAATTTATTTTATTTTATTTTTATTTTACCCAAAAACAATAGATTGTCAAAACCTAAATAGGTTAATTTAATTTATTTAACTTTATTTTCTATTTTTTTATTTTAGCTTCAAGACTCATAATTTCACTTAATAAAAATATTTTAATTAATATTTATTATTATTATTACTATTTTTATTATATTTAAAAAATATATATGTTTATTTTTGTGTAATTTGAAGTCAAAATATTTACATAATATAACAGAACAAGAAAACATCATTTACATACAAAGCGGGAGAGGCACCTCTGAACACAATAATATAACAGAACAACAAAACATCTTTTACATACAAGGCTAGACAGCACCTCTGGACACATCCCACCTCTGGACACAATGAAGGTCAGAGATGAAAATTGGAGTCCAATGAATGATCAAGGGAGAAACTTGGGAAACATATAGCATTGCCATAGGATTGTCTACAAAGCTCACACGGATGAATAACTAAAAGGAAAATCATCATGAGATTTTAGCTATTGCAATAAGTTAAACGTCCCATGGTTATTTTATATGCCGTGTATGTAAATGTGGCGAACATTATAATAGAAATCTCCGGTTATTTACCAAATAAAAACATCAGATGTTTATTGCGATAGAGACATTCTCTGCCTTTACAATGGCAAATCAAAATGGCTTCCTAAACGAAATCAAAATATACAAGTAGGAATACTACAAAAGACTTCAGAAGTTTCAAAGATTGCATGTGGAAACCATGAATATATTCAATAAGAGCAGCCCCTTTGTATCTCTTCCCGTTAATGAAAAGACTTGAAAAACAAAGTAAATGCAACTGCAGTTTAAGCAACCTGCAGCGAGGCAGATAGATTTAAATGTGTAAAATATGGCCAGAGGTATTTCTTTTGCTCGGATGCGTATACATCTCTTAATACTGTTCGGATCTTGTAGAATGGTACTTCTGCAGCAGTGGGCTCGTTAGGATTTTCCGGCGCCGGATCATATTTGACCAGCCAAATGGTCAAAAATCTATAAATAGTTAAATACTTGATTAACGATTTAACAAAGCATTTTCAATTTTTAAAATGAAAATCCGAGTTTTTTTGTTCTAGGTGTTCCCACCATTTTTATAGTACTCGAATGCTTTTAATTCATACCGCATGAATTCCGTCGAGAGATAAATATCAGAAAAGGCAACTAAGTAGCTTTAATGATATTAAAATCTTTTTTGTGTATGAAGTGCATTATGACCATTTCATGCAATTAACAAGTCCTGTTTTTTAATGGTAGTTAAGAAGTTAAGACCATTGCTTAGAATGAAATATAATCACAGCGTATCTTTTGCCCCAAGGGGGCATTCTTTACCCATCTCAAAAGCCAAAAGGAGAGAGGATTGCAACATTTCAAATGTTGCCAATCATGCAGAAAGTACATAAAAGAATGAATTTGTATGTTATTGATTGGCAAGATATCAATTGCAGGCAGCCAATCATTGCCTTCTACGTTCAGCTATTCATATATTCATATGCAACTCCCGTGTTTTGAGGAGCATCGAGAGAGTAATTTACAAAGACTGCTACCTAATGTCCATCATACAATCTCAAAGTACGAAAAAATAAATGATGCAAAAGTATTGTCCAGTTCAGAGAATCCTTTTTCTCCCAGCTCATACAATGTTTCTCTGCCTTCGCACTAGCTTTCTCCCTAATAGAGGGTATATCGGCACCTTATTGTCATGTACCTCCAATAATGTAGTATACTCATTTCATGCTTGGATACATTGTGAATAAGTTGGATTTGAATCCAAATATACAGCATATGTCGGAAATAAAAACTGGGTCTCTCTGCATGGTGCCTTTGCTTCCATACAGATTGTTGGATTTTGACAACAAAAATGCTGTTGCCCAAGGGCCAGAGAGACGTGTGATCCACTCAGCTTATATACACTCACCCTAACGGTAGTGCCCTGGATCATATAAACAATGCCAGTGTCTAAAATCAACTGAACAAAAACTGTTTGCAGTTTCATGGAAAACACTGCTCTTTGAAGACATGCACTATATTCTTAACACAAGGAAAGAACAGTACTGAAAATATCAATTACATTTAAGTTCAGTATGACTAGTCCAGCAGCCTGGAAGCCAATTCATCCACCATAACATTTTCAATTTTAATGATTACACAAGCTCCTCCTGCATTTGCAGAAGTGCATTCTTGCCCCTAAATATAAACTTCAACCTCCCATGGCAATCAATAAATTTTTTGCCTAATATAAACCTCTTCCCTGGTCAAAGACCTTCCAGACAGGCATTGTAATAAAAGCAACTCTAAGTATACCCACCAAAAACGATGCAAATGCATTGTTAAAGAAGTCGTAAATAAGAGGAGATTAGCTGCTACTGCCACCCCACCTCCTTTTTCGAGCAGGTCTTTCTTGTTTAACTTCGTCTGTCTCATTTTCTAAAAGAGTTTCATTCTCAGTCTTCTTCTGGGTTTCTTTTTCATTTGGAATTGGCTGTTTAAAACGCTCCCTACGCTTTTCCAATTTTGCTACTGTCTCAAAATGTTGTCTGCTTCCACTCTGATCTGCATCTGACCGAGTACCATCAGCAACATGAACATGTTCATTTGAAACAGCCTCCTTGCCATCCTGATTTGTTGTATAATCATCTTGCTCTCTTGAATGTGGACGCTCCTTTCCAGGTTTCCTTTTCGACTCCGTACCAACACTCCATTCCATCTTTGTTTGCTCCTCTTTTCCAGCTGCAGATTCCTCATGATTGACAGGTGTCTTTTGATGTTTGCTTGTATCATTATCCCATTTACTAGCATCGTCCCTTTCTTTCTGACTGGCCCAACGTTCTAATTTGGAGCGACCTCTTTTGACATGTTCATCTTCAGAAGCACTGTCATCAGCAGCAACTCGTTTCAATTTTGAAGGATGGCGATCTGCCATTTCCTGCTCGTGCATCCTCTTAGAAAGACCCGGGGGCGTTGTACGGTTGTGGGTTCTACGATCAGCATTGCCACCCCAGACACTTCCTGATTCTTGATCTTCAGTGCTTCTCTCCAAAGGCTGTAGAAGTAAAGGAATTGTTAGAGGCTTATAAACACAACAACCCAACGCAAATAATAATTAAGAACCTTAATTCACAACAAAATATCTGAAGCATGGCAAAATAAAAAGAAGCTAGCCTACAAGACCAAAAAGACAGGAGTTCAAAAAGCATCATAGGATAAACTTCATTAAAAAAATGACACAGGCAGACATTTGAGACATGAAAACACGGCACTGCCATTAAAAACTACAAAAAAAAGATAAACTAGTACAAAAATAAAGATTAAACAATAGTTACCAACAACAAAATGAAAAGATGTGGCAAAAAACACCTTACATACAAAATCATACAGTTATAAAATACACGAATTCAACCATCAAATATATGAATTAACCCGTATCTATTTAGCTTCAAATCCCCATTGTAAAAAATATTTACTTTGGTCAAAAACATAAAATAATAATCTTACCTGAACTGCATAACATGAGAGGATTCATATGATTTATAAAATACATTACTGTAAACCCCAAATATCTGAATTAATCCATATAACCATTGAAAACATATATACCGAGGTCAAAGACAAATAATAATCGTACCTGAACTACGTAACATAAGAAGATCCATGAGACTAGAGTCTATAAATCAGATCGTTATTTAAACTGTCTCGTACTTTCCTTTTCATAGCTATAATTTCTAATGTGATTAGTCCAGAGATTTATCTTTGGGATTCCAGTTCTAACCAATTAGAATCAGACAGATTTTTAATTACCAGGAAATGTGAAACGCCAAAAATTAATGTAGAATGGACAGGAAAGGAGGGAAAACCAGAGTGAAACTTTAAAAGTCAGCTTTCATTTGTGAACATAGAACCCAAATGTTTGTTCCAGTTGTGTAGTGCACTCCAGGTAAAAATAGATAAAAATATACATTCATACTTCTGTGGAACGTTATTTTACAACTAACGTCCAAACCTACATAAATTAAAGTTCATGCATTAAAACAACCTGAAAACAAGCAGTGGAAGCACTTCTATTCACTAAAACAGCAGAACATGTGCTAACCTAGCGAAAAAAAAAAATGAGGATATGAAAAAAAAGCATCATAGCAGTTTCAAAATATATGTTTAATAGCCATACAAATTTTATCACCGTAAAATTCGCTCCAGTACCAAAAAAAAGTAGTTGCTGCAAAACATATGTTTAATAACCTTATAAAAGTTTAACACCCTAAAACTCGCTCCAGTACTAAAAAAATTAAACAAGGATCGAGATAATAAAAATAATGCTAAAATTAAATAAATTTACTTTTATCACAACTCGCCATAATGAAAAAAAATAACCTAAAAAGCAAGCAGTCACTGGTACTCCTAATACAATATCTTCAGCTGGGGGAGTTCTGCTTTTGCCACTAATTCTATCTTTTGTTTAGATCCAATTAAAAAACTTCTATGCAGTTCTATCCAGAAGAACAATAACAATATGTCCAACTGTGAAACCAGCATTCCAAAAAATATAGGCATTGCTGTCAAACCAAACAGTGCCAGGCATATGGCACTGAAGCTGAAGGGACCAACCACTAAGAGGGAAGAGAGGCCTTATTATGTTGTGGGATCAACTCACCGGGATTTCCTCCATATCATACGATTTGATGAATAGACATCAATATAGTTCTGGTATTATATAGGAAAGCTTTCCTGAAAAGAAACCATGGTATATGAGACTTGAAATTAAATCAAAAAATTAAGGGTAATTACAAAAACAGCCTGCACTATTCAAAACCACATTTCTGCCAGGAGATGAACTACAAAAGCGTACCAACTCTTTGCTTTACAATCTTCTCCCCATTAAAATGATTAATTGCCAGAGAAACACATAGATAAGCATAAGAGATAATAAAAAAACAAAAAGATAGTCTTAACCCCAGACTGAGAATAGCTAAATAATATGTACATCCTCAATGTTCTTAATATAGAATTTAGAGCCCGGAAAATAGCACAAAATTCCAAGGTGGAGTGACACTATTTTGGCATGAATAGATTGGAATTAAATTTTAATGTGTGAATGACCAAGTTGCAAATTAAGAAAAAATATCAGTCTGTACATCATTGGTGTTATAAAATCTATAAATCCAACCTGAAAACAGCTTTGAGAAAAGTCAAGTGTTATGAAAGCTACAATTTCAAATACAGATCTAGGTCAAATGTTCATGAATGTACACTGTTGGACAGAAGTTCTCCATTTTTTGGAATATCAAGCATCTGTTCTTAATATGTGACTTCAAGCAAATAGAGTGGACAGAAAAAGATAAGATAATTTTATCAATGTCCTTCAAAAGACCACAAAAGTAGTCAAAAGGACTAAAATAGTACATCCAGTGTTGGGACTATGATGAAAGGAAAGGAATAACAAATTAACTCTGGTATCAATCATGAATAAACAAACTATTTTAACAATTTGGGCCAAGAAGATGAGCAAAAGAAAAATCTATTGTGGAATGAAGGGATATGAAGAAGCACACATAAGATGATAACAGATGGAAATGAAAATCGCAAGGGACTTGTGAATGTAAAGGCAACAAATACAACTCTTGAGAAACAAAAGGCTTGAGCTTTTTTTAATTTTCATTGGGAATGATGCAGCCCTTGGCATGCAAATGTTTGAACTTTGTTTCAATGATCCAAAACTGAATCGCATGGATTTTGATACAATTGCACATACCACATGAATTTGGACAACTCTAGGCTTATTCCTGCATCTAAGTGGTGGAACAAAAAAACCTTTGGAATTGATACGTGTCTAGCACTCATGCAAGCTGGAGTTGAGAAGGATTAAAAACAAATTTCAGAGATGCTTCAAACAGGATATACAATTTGGAAGGAGAATCAATATAGTAAATACAACCTTACCAGAAGAATATATCTAGTATTCTTCCTGCCTCTATACCGGGGCAAAAGGACACAATTGAAAATGCTCCTTAGGCAGTTCTTATGGGGGAAAAGGGAGGGAAATCTGAAGAGCTTAGAGACCACTATCATTACAGGACATTTACACATCTAGGGAGTTTGCATCGCTTGGTTTAAGAGGTATATGGACTGAAGGGGCAGTATGGGCAGTGTTACCCACCACTTCGTGGATGATATCCCCCGGAGAAATTTTTCTCCAGGATGGACCTCAGCCAGTAGCCAACAGCCCCTTGCAGCCTCTTACTAGCTCAATGTGCCATTTCTCTGCCACCTAAGCCAGCCATGCGGTCCCTCACCCACTTGTGTTGTGTTTGAAGGTGGGCCTCCCGAATCTAAAGGTATGTCTTGTCATTTGGTAATTGAGTATCAGCTTACTTATCATGGATACTTATGGGCATGGATTGACAGGGGGATTCGGTGGAAAGAGTGGGCTTAGTTTGAGATCTTGTCCCCTTGATCTCTTTTGGGTGTTACCTTTGGACCTTAGTTCTGTGGGATCTCCTTTATCGACCATTTGGTTTTAAGGTGGTACTACTTGGGAAAACCCGACTTTGAGTGCGTGGTCCCACTCCCCTATCTGCATATATTACTCCCTTTCCACTCACTATATCCCCATTCATCGTTTATCCCACCTGAGTCCACATTTCCATTTTGGGTCCACATAGGGTCAGCTTCCCTATCCCCTTGCCCCCACCTTGGGTCAGGCCTGGAACAATGCCCCGAAGGTTGATGCAACTAAAAGAAAAGAAAAAAAGCATTATTGACCACATTTAACAACAAATTGTACCACAAAATGCAAAAGATGATCGGGACAGGAAATTAGCGCGTGGGCAAAAGCCAATACATGAGCTCTACCCCAATCCATAGCCATCACCCTGGATCACCCTGGTTCCATAGGCCCTAGATGAGCCTCTTTTATCATTCAGGAACCCATGATTGTCCCAACCCATGGAGGGCAATAAACCGCCCTACCTAAAAGGGGTTAATCACTGCAACATCTTACACCTCATGCTCTTATTCCTTTGAGCCCCGAGAAATTAATTAAAGAAAATTCATGAAAAGCAAAAGGCATATAAGGAAGGGTGGAAAAATCAAGACCGAGGTACCTCATGTACCACCAATGCTCCCTCCTACACATTATATACTCAAATGTGGGCTTCCCCTTATCTTGCTACCCCTATGCCCCAATATGTGACCCAGGATTGCCCCTCTTGCTCCCTATTCCATTCAACGTATTTATCACTTGCCACCCCCATTAGAGGGATGTACCTTGGACATATTATCCCCTTTAAGGTCTGAAACCACCTAATAAGGAGCTTGGTTAACCCCCTTTGGATCCTGGAGACATTATCACATGCCAAACCCCACTACGGAATGGCATGCCATTATGAAGTGCCCATTTTGTCATCCATGGTTTGTAAACCCTATTACACAATTATTCTAATGACTAGTTGTATTGGAAGCCTAGGGGGCACAATGGATCTTATGCAGGATCACATGTGATTTCCATTTGGGTTTGGTCTCCCTATACGGAATCCTGAACCCCGAGGGCTATATTGGCACACATAGGGTGTGTATCGATAGGTATGGGCCTCCACAGCAGTAGACAGTGCTTCATGGACCCCTTCAAATGTTCAGGGATTACTAGAGATCCACTCTTGGACGAGAAAGATGCACCATGCCAACCATCCCCACAAGTGCACCGCACACTAGGAGGGTGCCCCAGGGCTTGTACGAGGACCTGATGACATTTATTCCAGCATCTGAGCCTTCACAGAGCATCTACGGTCATCTCTGATCCATTTGGAGACCCACGGGATTATTTATGTGCCCCCACACCCACTGGGAGCACCACAAATCTACTACTTGAAGAACAAGGGGCCACCCCATTAAACAACATATTCTGAGGAATTTATTCCTCATTATGGCACTTCAAGATGTTACTAGACCTCGTGGAGGGCCCTATGACGTGTACATCATTATTTGGCCCTTTTGTGGCTTATTTTTACACCTATGAGCTAAATTGGTGGGCTTGTCACCAATAGAAGTGTTATTTACACATTATTTTATTCTTAGAGCCATTGGAGGCCCCTTGGGCTAATTCGAGCTCCTTAGGAGCCTATATATTCATGTTAGCTACATCCATTTGAATCATCACATTTTGGATCGGATATCTCTCTCTCTCAGAGAATTCGTACTTTGTCATTGGAGTAGCTTTTTTGGAGATGGATGAATTTTGATGTATGGATTTGGGCCATTTTTCCTCTCTTGGAGCTTTGTTAGTGCAACAAGTTGCTGGTTGGATATACTCTATGACATTGTAAGTGTTTTTTGATGTTATTATTCTTGTTGTTGCATGCTAATGATTTACGCTAAAGCTAGGGCTGCATGAATGAAATGTGGAATTAAGCATGTTTTAGCAAATTTTAATGTATGGGCCAATGTCATATGAACGAAATGTCCTAGAGATATATTTTCTTGATAAGTTTGCACTCTTTGCTGGAAGTATAAATGCTTTAAAACCTCCTATTCTTCTCTCTACAGCAACATTGGACGAAGTTGATTTTTCAAGCCTCCTTGACCAAGAAACCAAGTTCTTACTTATTAATCATCATTGACTCCATCTCCCCAACTGAACTAAGGCATTGATCGACAGAAGGGTGACCATTTTATCCATAATTTCCCACTTTTTTCACCTTTTCCCAAGTCTACCCCTCGAGGATCACCTAGGGCATCAATTTCTGGGGAATTGACACAAGGAAAAATTTTGATCTTCCCTAAGCTATTGCACTGGTGGGTCCCCTCCCTCTCCACAAATTTTCAAGCCATTCTTGCGGTGGAATCTCCGAAACCCCGAGCCCTAGCTCCTATGTCACACGGTTCGGGTTCGAATTCGAGTTCGGCAACGATTAAGTTCGATTCGAATTCGAATTTTCCGATGAGGTTCGACATCAAGTTCGACTATATATATTTTTCAATATATATATATATATATATATATATATATATATATATATATATGGCATAAAATAAAATAAATCAAAAGAAATTAATAAATTATAAAACTATGAGTACGAATTTTGATTAGTAAAAATTATGAATAAAAAAAATTTATTAGTAAAATGGACTTTGTTAAATATAGAAATGATAATTTATGTTAAAAAAGTCATAAAATTTATTAAAATCGAACTTCATGGAAAAAAAATCATAAAATTCGCCTTTAGGTTCGATTAGGTTCGCCTTTAGGTTCGATTAGGTTCGGCATTAGGTTCGACATCAAGTTCGGCATCAGGTTCGGCATCAGGTTCGGCATTCAGGTTCGGCGAACCTGATCGAATTCGAAATTTTTTTTTAGGTTCGCCGAATTTCGAACCTCAAGCTTCAGGTTCGGCGAACCCTGTGACATAGCCTAGCTCTAGGAACGAAATCTGCCTAGGCATCCCTAAGGGTAGACCTCAATAGGATCAATTTAACCTTTTGAAGTGAATATTCTTTTATGATCCTTTCCCCTCACCTTGTCCAGGATAGGAAAATTGTTGGTTGCTATATTCCATCCTAGAACCTGGACTCGGTCCACTTGGCCCAGTGTGGTCCTGCTTCTCATCAAAGATTATTTGTCAAAGGCCATTTGGCGAATCTGAGTTGCCCAAGGATTTTAGGGATTGGGAACGTCATCCATAAGCATATTCTTTCTACCTCAACCCTCCAATCCTCACTCCTCACCCCTAGTGGACCAAGCCCCTTGCTTAAAGAGCAAGCAAGCTCCATTCTTCAATCCACCTTGGGTAAAGGGTTTTCAGGGTCACTCATCACCTATCCATTGACATATACTTACAAGTGATTCCTATACTATCGGAACTCCTCGCATCGGTGAAAGTTCGTAAAGAGCAGGGAGTCCTAGCCGTGGTGACAGTGGGCTAAGCTTCGACCGATGCCCTTGGACTAGAAATTTCCCTTTTAGGAAACACCTTTAGGTCTCCTGCTAGTTTGAGTGGTAACAGGCAGCAAAATGGATTGCAAGGGCAATGGATGGGAAATCCCCATAACAGGTTCTTCTTTGCAGTCGCATACGGAATGCAGTCTGTATGGGTGGATAAAGGGGCATTTCAGAATATATAATATAGTAAACAAAACTAGTACTTCAAAATATTCAGGGGCGGGCATACACAAGTAATGTGAGTAATACTGGGACTTTTTTGTCAATGGGAGCTTTGTTGAACTTGGGTTCATAAAGTAGAGATGTATTATTTTACCCATAATTCAAATTCCCCAATAGATATGTTCATCCCTCATGGGCTGTCCTGCCTGCCTAAGTGGACCAATTTCATGTGGCCAAGAGAAAGTCCTGGGTAAATTTGGCAGAACAGATATCCCCCAGTCATAGTGTCTTAAAGAAAGGGTAGACTCTGTGGGTTGTGAGATGTATCTGCTTCATTGTAACATAACATATGTTGGAAGCTGCCCCTTGCACATGTTGATTGTAAGTACTAAGAACCCATTTTATTTATTAAAAAAAAATGGTGCTTTGATATCCAAGTGAATGGGAATTGAAGACAAAGTTTGCATGAACTTTAAAGAGGGGTTAACTAAGAAGGATTTTCAAACTTGGGGATATGTGGGAAAAAACTGAGAGAGGATGGTTAAGTTGGAGAATTATAATTTATCACTTGTACACAGGGGAAGAAAAAAAAAAAAATTTATGCTATTGAAATACAAGTTTTTCTAGAACTCCACAAGGTTATTCCAAAATCTAATCTGTGACTCTTCAAAATGAGCTTACAGGCCCAGGAACCAAATTGGAAGAACTGGAAGCCACACCATGACAAACCTTTTATGACTTACAGAACTAAGTATTGGATGAAAAAACTCGTGCCAAAGCCCCAATCACAAAAGGATTTAAGAAAAGATGGGCTCTACAAGATGTTCAAACCAAATTGACTGAGAAGTGCCAAGATATCTGTAAACCCATACCATGTACTTGGATGGTTTCTGATCAATCTACACCTCAAGGTTTCACCACTCTAATCTAAAACATAAATTTACATAAATTTTGTGATTTGTCACAAAGTAGAGACTATCAACCATGTTCAAGTTGTGAATGTTTTGAGAATAGATTTCACTCAAGTACAGTCCTTTTATCAATCCTCTACATTAGAAAGGGGTGATTTTGGGAAACGAGATGATGATCAAACAACATGGCAGACAAAAATAGAATGCATAAAGTCTAACTCACTGGAGACCTCTAGGGAGGAGACTGAAACTCCATTCTGCATTTTGGACACAGAAACGGAGGGGATATGACATGGAAATGTTGCTGAAACATTTCCATATCCAAAATTTGAAAATTCCATACCAGTCAACAGAAACAGTAATCCGGAATTTCCATCCAAATATTGAAACATTTCAAGAGAACAAAAATGTTTCGGCTCCCATAACCCATGTTTCTACCTGAAAACAGTCAAAAAAAGATAACAAAAATAAAATCAAAAAAACAGAAGCCCTAAAAGCAACACCCAGAAAGTATTTAACTTTTAATACTAATTCTTATAGATTAAGTTGGTGAATTTTACCTTACCTTATATTGTATTTTCATGAACTTTGAACATTAAAAACTAAAGCGGAACACTGATTTCAATGGATTTGATGGCAGATTCTGCTCCACTAGCCCTCACACATACAAAGTAGAATTTCACATATTTTTCAGCATTCAACATACCAAACAACTTTTTCAACGTTTCAGCTTCCAGGATCTCTGCAAACAAAACCAAATAGACCATACCTCCCAAAAGCTATGAGCCACACAAATATGCAAACACTGCCGATTTGATTACAGTGTGATGATATTTCCAAATCTAGAAGCCACTTAGAGCCCAAATGTTTATGTCTCATGGCATTTCCAAATTTGAAATTCACGGTAGCAAACATTGAATATAACCTACAGTGGTATTATAAAATTGAACTGACAAAACATGGTCTTATGCAGGTTACTATAGATAGTGAGTTAGTGAGTGAGATAAGTGGTGGAGCATGTGGTTGAATATAACAAAACATACCTTATATTGCCTACTCCACCATCCCCCCCACCCCCCCGCCGTCCGCACTTAGAGCCTCAATGTTTATGTCTCATGGAATTTCAAAATTTGAGATTCATGGTAGCAAACCTTGAATATATCGTACAGTGGTATTATAAAATTGAACTGATAAAACATGCTCATATGCAGGTTTCTATAGATAGTGTGTGTGTGAGATAAGTGGTGAAGGATTTGGTTGAATAAAACAAACCCGACCATATTTTGCTTCCTCACCCGTCCACCCCCCTCCCCTCTATACCTATTCTGATTGGAAGGATAAATATGGTAATCAAATCCATTCCGGAAAATTTACTTTCAATATATCACTTCAGCATTATTACCTTCATTCATTCTCACAAAAACTATTCTACACAGATAAATGTGAAATTTCCATGAATGCAACAACTGGAGTTTAATCTTCCAACTTAATAGCAGTTTATTTGTTTACAGCAAATAGCGATTAATTCATTGATGCATTCTTCACAATAAAAACGCTGCAGAATTATAAACAATACAGAACTGAAAAATAGACGCACACACACAATACCATTATTTTGGACTAAACGTCCCCAGAAAAACCCCCATGGGAAAACCGGTGCAGCAGATGAAGGTTTATTTTATTATGCAATTTAGAATTATTACAACTAGGTACCCATCTGGCTATCCTCCGGCAATACACTGGAAAAATATACTGTAGATCCCAGATCTCCTCTGCAAATCAACTCGGCCTCTAAAGCCTGCCCGCACCCCACACTAGCAACTCGCATTGCTGCCTGAAATGTGCAATGATGCCTCTGAACAATTCATGCAGCCCTCGATCTGACTCCAACTGGGTCGTCTAGACTCCCTCTGCCTCTAGAATGAATTCACTGTACCTTTCGGACACTGATCTAGCCTCCAACAACTGAACAAATCCTCTTTTGGCAACTTGCAATGCTGAGCTGGCTAACTCTCACTACTCAATTCGGCCTCTTCTGCAGATAATTCGACCTCCTCTTTCCTGCCTCCTAGAAACTGGAAAATTGAGGAAGATCTCCTCCGGAGCTCTTCTCCCAAATCTTTGTTGCTCCCTCTCTCTAATGCTCTTTCCCTGGCTCGAATTGCGCCCTCACTAAAAACTGTGAATTGGGTAGCTCAATCTGCCTTGCTCACAATGATCACATTGATGCTATCCCCAAGCCCTTTGACCTGCTCTTATAATCTCTCGTTGGAGTCTCAACAGCCACAATTTAATCGCTATCTACAGCTAATATCAATTAGACTTCATCAATAGAAGCCTCTAGAGCAATCTTGAACATCCATAATTAATTAACTTTAATTTACCACTTTTCTTAAGTTAGACTTGGGAGATATTTTAATTATGGAAAATTGATTTAATTAAGGTGTTTCCCAAGCTTATCTCACAAAACCTTTTATGGGTTTTGGAGATCTAAAGTTCCTTAGCCTCTTAGCATCATCTGAGACTAGAACACCTGTTTGATGCTACCATATCCATCAAAAACTAACACTCCCTCTTAGCAAGGAAGGTGTTCTTCACTACACCTATCTGTTCTCTGAAATAGACGAACTTGGCTCTTCCTAGAGCCTTCGTGAGTATATTTGCAACTTGTTGCTCTATGAGAACATGTTGTAGTTGGATTGCTCCACGCTACACACAATCTTTGATGAAGTGGAATTGTATGTCTATATGTTTCAACGTATAATGAAACACTAGATTTTAAAAGAGCTTGATGCAACTCTAATTATCGCTATATATATTGGTCGTCTCCATACTCTTATGGAACAAGCTCACTAGTAGCTTCCAAAGCCAAATAGCTTTGCATGTGACCATGCTAGCTGCCATGTACTCTGCTTCTGCAGAGCTCAATGCCACAAACTTCTACTTCCTGCTGCACCAAGATACAACCCCCGATCCAACACTAAAGCAACACCCTGAACTGCTTTTCCGATTCACTGAATCTGCCCAATGTGCATCTGTATCCACATAGCCTGACACCATCGCCTCGAATATACCTCAACCCATATTCGATTATGTCGCGCAACTACCTCAAAATATGCTTCGTTGTTGTCCAGTGCACTCTCTTAGGTCCCACCATACAAGGAATGAGAGTGTTGACCACGAAGCAAATACTTGGTCTGGTGTTGAGTGAACCGATGAGTTGTCTATACAAGGTTGGGTCAACGTCCTCGTCCTCTAATGCATCAATCTTCCTCCAATTTGTAATCGTAGGCGTGGACATAGGCCTACAATCCTGCATCCTAAACCTCTTCAGGATTTTTGTAATATATCTCCCTTGAACAAGGAAGATCTCCCCGTCCCTTTGCCATACCTCCAAGCCTGGGAAGTAATGCATCAGTCCAAGATCTTTCATCTCAAACTTTGTTGCCAGGTTCCTCTTGCAGCCCTCTATGAACCCTAATGACCTTGTCAAAAAGTGGTCATTCACATACAATACTAGGATGAGTGGCTCACCCTCTACCATCAGATAGTAAAGTTTGGGAATTGTATCACTCTTGACATCCCATCTATTGCAGGTAGTTGTCAATTTGTTAAATTTGGACAACTAGGTCCAAACTCCATCTTGTGATGCTCAGATGAAGATTCCAATATTTGTATTGGATTCCTCTTTCGGAGAGGTGTAAAATCGATATAAAATTGATTTTAATCTGATGAGCAAAACATTTATTTTGAATTTATTATTTATAATAAATTTAAGTGCAAGTCGGCCTTAAGGTTTTACACCCCAACAGATGTGTCACACACCTCAATGATGGATATAAATACAGTCAACGTTGGAGAGCATTTCACTCACTCAACATCACACATCTTCTCCTCTGATTATCTACGAGCATCTGAGAAGCAGTTTCATCTCCCACGTGAGAAGAAGGACGAAATCTATTGCAGCAAAAGGACGAAATTTACCGCAGCAAATTTTCTGCAGTTAGGGTTTCTGGGGAAGTTTGACCAACGTTGACTTTGGTCAACGCATGGTCCATTTGAGCTGAAATTTTGTGGAGAGTTTGATTTTTGAATGCCGTACTCATTGGCACAAAAATCGAGGTCAAAAGGTTGACCAAAGTTGGAGCTACATTGACTTTATTGTTGCTGCCCTACGTTGACTTTTCCTGGACTGCGTTGACTTTTCTGGGGTTGACTTTGAGTTGACTGGATGATTGATTTGAGGACTGTTGTGACACATTTTGGGTTGGCCGACCAAGAAGACTTTGTTGGTTGAAGCATCCTGCTGACCGCCGTAACGCACCAACACATTCCCCTATTTCTGATTTGTCTTCTATAGATCCACAAGTATGTTCTATCAGCATTTTTACTTAACTGTTTATGTGATTGCTATTATAAAAGTAAAGTTGCATCAAGCATAGAACATCTACAAAAATTTACAAGGTATCAGAGCTGAGGTGAAGACAAGCCCTAACTTATAGCAATCACCAAAAGAGAAAAATGAGTTTCACAAGTTATGGCTTCAAGGAGGATGACAAGCTAACTGGAAGGGATGACTTCCATGCTTGGAAGATGATATTAGATCTCAAATTAGAAGACCATGATCTCATGGACTATGTACTGGGTAAGATATAAGGACCTCCATCCACTGCTACTGTTGCTGCTAAAACCAAGCATAAGAAGGGGGAGATCAACGCAAAGCTAATGATCAGGGAATCCATACATAAAAGTCTGGTTGCCTACATATCTGAGCTAGGCACATCCAAAGAGATGTATGATAAGCTGATACAAATGTTCAAAATAAACAATGCAAACCAGGTGTTATTCTTCAAGAATCAATTGAAGAATCTGAAGAAAGGCAAGGATGAATCTGTCCAAACATACTTTCTGAAACTGACCGAGATCAGGAACAATTTGCTGGCTATTGGGGAGACAATAGTTGATCGTGAGATGGTACTCACCGCACTTGGAGGGCTCCCATATGAATGGCAAGTATTCAACACTACCATTCTCAATAATAATACAATTCCTAACTTTGACGAGCTACTGTCAAGATGCATGCAAGAAGAGACAAGAATGAAGGAATACGAAAATGACAGAAATGCTTCCTACGCTGCTCATTCTAGAAAGAAGAACTCTAGTGGTCCAAAGAACAAAGGAAGAGCAGGGGCCGAAGGAAAGAAAGGCAAGTGTTTCACTTGTCATAGGCCTAGTCACTATGCTAGAGAATGTCCTTTCAAGAAGGATTCCCCCGATAGTGATGACAACAACAACAACCGAAGGAATGGAAATCAAAGAAACAACAGGTCCAAAGGAAAGAGGAAGGCTCCCTTTGGCGGAAACAATCAACCTTTCAAAAGGTCTACAAACTCCAGGTATGAGGAGTCAAATGTTGTTGATAAAAGAAATGAATACATTCTTGTATCTGCCCTCTCTGCTGCATCCCTGCCTGACACTATGGATGTCTGGCTGATAGATAGTGGTGCCTCAAGACACATCATTGGGTTCAAGGAAGCACTCTCTGACATGGTTGAGAAGGATACTAATCTAGAAATTATCCTTGGAGATAATGCCACATATTGCGTGAAAGGGATAGGGACTGTGACCCTCCACTTGTCTCAAGGACAAGTTCTACATTTGCAGGATGTACTCTATGTACCAAAATTGAAGAAGAACCTTGTGTCTATATCAGCCATGGAAGACAAAGGTTTCAACGTGGCATTCATTGATGGAAAGGTGCGCATGTGGAAAAAGAAACTCAAGGAAGCTATCGTGATTGGTTTTAGAGTTGGAATACTCTACCAGGTTGAAGGAAGTCCACTGGGAGCTATGACATGTGATACTATCCGACAAACTGAACTATGGCACCGGAGGTTTGGACACCTTCATTACAAGGCCCTTCCCGAAGCAAGGAAGGTGGTGACAGGGATGCCTGATTTTGGAAATAATCATGAAGGTGTATGTAAGGGTTGTGCCGAAGGTAAGCATACAAGGGGACCTTTCCCCTCAAGTGTCACAAAGAAATCTAATATTTTGCAACTGGTCCATTCTGATCTATCTGGTATGCTACCCATGACATCCCTGGGAGGATGTTCTTACTATATGACATTCACTGATGACTTCTCCCGCAAAACCTGGATATACTTCTTGAAGAAGAAGGATGAGGCTTTCATGTGGTTCCGTACCTTCAAAGCCTTGGTGGAAAATATGACCGGAAAGAAGATCAAGATTTTGAGGACTGACAATGGCACCGAATATGAGTCAAATGAGTTCAAAGACTTTTGCAGAGAAGCTGGCATTAAGAGGGAGACTACCACTGCATATACTCCTGAGCAGAATGGTGTTGCTGAACGCAAGAATAGGACTATTGTGGAAGCTGCCCGTGCCATGCTATGTGACTAGGGTCTACCGAAGTTTCTGTGGGGAGAAGCTGCAAATACTGCTGTGTATATTCAAAACCGATGCCCTCATTCCGCTCTGGACTCCAAAACTCCCGAAGAGGTTTTCACTGGTAAGAAACCTGATGTCTCACATTTTAGAATTTTTGGATGTCCCGTTTATTTTCATGTGCCGAAAGAAAAGAGAAGTAAGCTGGATGCTTCTGGGAAGAAAGGAATGTTTGTGGGCTACAGTGAGACTTCTAAGGCCTATAGAGTCTATGTACCTGGTCAAAGGGAAGTAGAGATATGCCATGATGTCACTTTTGACGAAGATGCTTCCCTGAAGAAAGTAGTAGATCTTCTGAGATCTGAGGAAAATCATGAAGCAAGGCCTGGAAATCAAGAAGAATCGCAGGATGAGACAATGCCTGATGTTGAAGGACCAATGGACCCAATCGATCCATCTCCTTCACTGAGAAAGAGACCATCATGGCTCAGGGACACTCTCGAAAATGCCGAGGGACATGCTGCCCCGAGGGGGACATTCCGAGAAAGCAAGAAGCCGTGTAGAAACCAAGGGTATATGGCTGCCATGAGTACTATTGTACAATCTAAACCTGGATCTTTTGAGGAAGCCGTAAAGCATCAAGTCTAGAAGGATGCTATGCACGAAGAATATGAGTCCATAATGAAGAATGATGTCTGGGATGTGGTTCCAAGACCGAAGGACAAATTAGTTGTCACCGCAAAATGGCTCTACAAGATCAAGCATGGATCTAATGGAAGTGCTGAAAAGTTCAAGGCAAGATTTGTTGCATGTGGCTTCTCTCAAAAGGAAGGAATAGACTATGATGACATATTTGCACCTGTGGCACGATATACCACCATTCGATCAATCATAGCCCTTGCTGCTACGCAAGGATGGAGTCTTCATCAGATGGATGTCAAGACCGCTTTTCTGCATGGTGCAATAAAAGAAGAGGTGTATGTAGAACAACCTCCGGGGTTTGAAGTTCAGGATCGGGACACTCATGTATCTGTGCTGAAGAAAGCCCTCGCGGCTGGGAAGCAAGCATCCGCAGCTCGGTACGAGAGGATAGATAGCTACTTGATGAAGCTAGGCTTCACTCGAAGTAATGCTGATCCAAACCTTTACTTCTAGGTTGTCAAAGGGAAGCCTCTCATTCTGGTGATGTATGTGGATAACCTCTCCCTGACATGTGCTGACCCTCTCATTCATCAGTGCAAGAGGGAGCTTGCTACTAAGTTTGAGATGAAGGACCTAGGACTGATGCACTATTTCCTAGGCCTGGAGGTTTGGCAGAGACCTGGAAAGATTTTCCTTTCTCAAGGAAAAAGACATTGTGAAACTTCCGGAAAGATTTGGTATGGTGGACTGCAAGTCCGTGTCAACACTAATGGAACCCAACTTCAAGGGGGGGTTCAGATGGTAGTATCCTACAGAGTATCGCTTCAAATTGCATGGGCCTGGCGTTCCTAGTGAACACCCGCTCCGTATATATGTTTTGCATTGAACACTTTGGAGGAACAAAAGATGGTTGAACCTCATCACTTTCGTTCGGGTTGGTGCCAGGAATCTTCCGAGATACCTTTCGGGCACGATAAACCATGGGCCGAGATACACTCGGCCGGGAGCGTGACAATCCGTGGATATACTGATGCCGATTGGGCTGGCAGTGTGGTGGATCGTAAAAGCACATCTGGATGCTGCTTCAATCTTGGTTCTGCTTCGATCTCATGGATGAGCAGGAAGCAGAAGTCCGTGGCTTTGAGCACCGCGGAGGCCGAATACATTGCTGCTAGTATGGCCTGTTGTGAAGCAGTTTGGTTGCGGAAGCTCTTTAGTGAGCTGTTTGGACATGTGCTAGATACCACTGTGATACTCTGTGATAATCAGAGTGGGATTCGTATGACTGAGAATCCTGTGTTCCACGACCGATCCAAGCATATTGATATCAGGTACCATTTCATCCAGGATATGGTACAGCGAGGCGCCGTAAGGCTCGATCATATAGGAACTGATGAGCAGGTCGCGGATATTCTCACTAAGCCCCTGGGGAAGGTCAAGTTCCTAACCTTCCGTGAGAGACTTGGTATCATGGAACGACCCTATGATGTGGGTCATGTTGGACGATGAGCTCGAGGAGCTCTGGGGGGCTTTGGGGACAACTTCTCGGAGCTATGAGCAACCACAAGGCTAGGCTTGCCAAACCTTGTTGGTGTGCTTGGACCCCACCGTTGTGATTATTGAGTTGGTTCACCTCTCATTATCTGTGCCCCGTATGCATCCTACCCAATGAGTTCAGGGCTCATGGGAAGTACCTCTCATTTGGCCAATGAGATGGGAAAAGCTAGAGACCAGTAGCAAAGACTGATGGACGCATCAGGGATTGCCGTACTCTCTATCTAGGATGGCACGGTCCAACCACTTGATCTGGGATCAAGTCTAGTGAGGTCTCGGACCTCCGCCTAACCTCGGGTCAAATGAACCAACTTCAGGTTGGTTGGAGACTCTTTGTGAGTCCGATAGAGGTTTCGGACCTCTGGGCTGAATTTGTCAGCCGGGGGATGATGTCTTTGTGACTGACCCACTTCTGTTCTGAAATAAAGAGGCCAGCAAAGCAAGTTACGGCGGGATGACGCACGATGTTTGATTGCACTAGTGGATGGAGTTCTCCCTAGTTGAGAGGGAGTGTTAAATTTGCACAACTAGGTCCAAACTCCATCTTGTGATGCTCAGATGAAGATTCCAATATTTGTATTGGATTCCTCTTTCGGAGAGGTGTAAAATCGATATAAAATTGATTTTAATCTGATGAGCTGAACATTTATTTTGAATTTATTATTTATAATAAATTTAAATGCAGGTCGGCCTTAAGGTTTTACACCCCCAACAGATGTGTCACACACCTCAATGATGGATATAAATACAATCAATGTTGGAGAGCATCTCACTCATTCAACATCACACATCTTCTCCTCTGATTATCTACGAGCATCTGAGAAGCAGTTTCATCTCCCACGTGAGAAGAAGGACGAAATCTACTGCAGCAAAAGGATGAAATTTACCGCAGCAAATTTTCTGCAGTTAGGGTTTCTGGGGAAGTTTGACTAGCATTGACTTTGGTCAACGCATGGTCCGTTTGAGCTGAAATTTTGTGGAGTTCGATTTTTGAAGGCCGTACTCATTGGCACAAAAATTGAGGTCCAAAGGTTGACCGAAGTTGGAGCTATGTTGACTTTATTGTTGATGCCCTGCGTTGACTTTTCTGGGGTTGAGTTTGAGTTGACTAGATGATTGATTTGAGGACTGTTGTGACACATTTTGGGTTGGCCGACCAAGAAGACTTTGTTGGTTGAAGCATCCTGCTGACCGTCGTAACGCACCAACACATTCCCCTGTTTCTGGTTTGTCTTCTATAGATCCACTGGTATGTTCTATCAGCATTTTTACTTAACTGTTTATGTGATTGCTATTATAAAAGTAAAGTTGCATCAAGCATAGAACATCTACAAAAATTTACACAATTCGACCATACCACGCCTTGGGAGCCTGTTTGAGCCCGTATAGTGCTCTTTTCAATCTGCACACGTGTGGTTCCCTCTGATGTATCTTAATAGCCCTCTGGTTGTTCGATGTATACCTCCTATATCACCCCATTCAAGAATGTTCTCTTAACGTCCATCTAGTGAATCTGCCATCCCATATGTGCTGCTAGAGATATAACTGACCAGACAAAAGTATATCTGGCAATTGGGGAGAAAGTCTCCTCATAATCTATGCCTTCCTTCTGCGCATACCCCTTTGCCACAAAACTAGCCTTGTACTTCTCCACGCTACCATCTGTAGCGTACTTGATCTTACAGATCCACCAAGAGCCCACAATTAACCTATCCACAAGTCTCGGCACTACCTCCCAAACAACGTTCATCATGATGGAGCTATACTCCACCATGGCATCCTGCCACACCTAATGATGTGCAGCATCTTGATAGTTGGAAGGTTCAACAACCTGAGCCACCAGTACTTGGTACATGTTTGGTTGTCTGCGTTCTCTCTTTCTCGTCCTAAAAGTTCCCATAAAATCCTCCACATCCCTGATTGTCTGACAAACTTCTCTACTGGTTTTCTCGCTAATGGTGGGTGGGTCGACCAGCTCCTCATCCTGCATCTACTACCCCGTCTGCTACGAACTCACTGGATCTCTTGCACCTGAGGTCGTGCTACTAATGGTAACTGTACTAGATCCTTATGACTATCCCTGCGGTTGTGTGTGCGACTGCCCCTATGGCTGGACTAATGGAGCTCCTACTGGAGCACTCTGATCCCATTTCCGCATCTCGTGAGATATCCTAAAGGCTTTGTCCTCCATGAACTTTACATCTCATCTCATGATAATCTTCCTGCTGCTAGGAATATAGATCATGTATGCCTTTGAGGTTTCGTTATACCCAACAAATATCCCCTTCTCTACAGTTTGATCTAACTTAGAGTGTTTCTCATTTGGCACATAGCAGTGGACTGCACTGCCAAAGATCCTGAAGTGACTAACCTACGGCTTCTTCCTAGAGAAAACCTCTTATAGTGTTATCTTTCCCCAACACCCCATGAAGAACCCTATTTTGTATATAGACTATCGTGTTACATGCCTCTACCCATAGAAACTTGTGCAAGTACTAGTCATACAACATAACTTTGGTTGCCCAACCATATACCTATTTTTCCACTCTACTACTCCATTATGTTATGGATTGTATGGAGCTATCCACTCCCTCTTGATGCCCTCTATCGCACAGAATCCCATGAAGTCACTATAGGTGTACTCTCCTCCGTTATCTGTTGGAAGCACATTGATCCTCTTCTATGTTGCATTTTCCATTAGAGCTTTAAACTCTTGGAAACAAGAGAAGACCTCATCCTTAGTCTTCAAGAAGTAGATCCAAGTTTTCCTGGAATAGTCATCAATGAAGGTAATAAAGTACTCGTACCCTCTACGTGATATGGTGGACATATGGCCACAAATATTTGAGTGTATAAGTTGCAACACATCATCTAATATATTGTCACTTCTTGGGAATGTTGCCTTAGCATATTTCCCAAGTACACACTACTTCACACATCATCGTGTTATGTGCTCAATTGTAGAACACTTGTCACTATCTCTCTAAGCATCTTAAGTGCTCCATGGTGTAAATGTCCCATTCTCCTATGCCATAATTCATTCAAGTCTCTCCCACTGCTACTGCAATCACTATTGTTGTTGCTAACTAGCACCTTTGGAGAGTCAAGCTGCAAATTGTACAATCTATTGCTATGAACTCCAATTTGCTTCACCTTCTTCCAGTCCTAGTGTTTGATGAACACCTTTTTCCCTACAAAGTATACACCATATCCCTTGTTCTGTAGTTTTGATAATGAAATTAGGTTCATGCCTAATCCAGGCACATGCAGCACATCTATAACATTGGTGCTTGCTCCTAACCCCCGCTAAATCTTGATGGCACCTCTCTCGATTGGAGTACATTTACTCTTGATTCCCATCTAGATCTGGAAGTCCGTCACCTCCTCTCTGTAGCTGGAGAAGTAGTCTCTAACTCCTGTCATGTGAGTTGACGTTCCACTGTCTATATACTAGACACCCTGTGAAATTGAGCTATAGAGGCAAATTATCTAAGCAAATTCATAGTCCAATCTGGAAGACAAATCTGTAACCTCCAAAATGTCGAATCTCTCTGTGGCCATAATGGAAAATCTAAGAACTTCAAATACACTGAAAAAAGTCTTGGGTATATTTCTTCGTGTGTTTTTCTCTTCTTGCCCTGCGCAGATCTGCAACTGCAAATCTTTGTGCCTGGATCTACTTTGTGAAATCACTGATCTACTCATTCAAACCTAAGTTGCAATGAAACAGATACAAAGTTTGAAACGAATACGGCAAATTTTCAAAAAAATTGGATACGATATGGCAAGAAACAGCACGCGCACACACACACACACACATAACAAAATAAGAATTCCATATTACCATTCATCTTTTAGAATCTAGATTATATCTAAAAATACATAATCAATTATCATCATCATCAATTCAACATAAGCATTGTCATCATCATTAATGATTATTATAACACTCATGATTCAACATATCATCAAGTTTTTGTTTCAAATTTCAATCATCAACATGACAAGTTACAACTTACAAATACAACATCATCACCATAATTAATAACGCACACTACATAGTATAAAGTACAAAATGAACTATGACTAATATTCTACTATCATTATTCATAATTCATATGGTTGTTGAAGGGGAAGATAGGCGGGCTCTGGTTCTAGGGTTTTTGAAAACCCTCGTCTGAACTCGATTCATGCCGGCGCGTCTATCTCCCTTCTTCTAAGGTTTCTGTATCCTAAGGCCACCCTTCTGATTGCCCTGAATGTCTGCCTCTTTCGGAGGGGTGAGTAATACCCCCCCTCCTCCAAACTCTGCCTCCACGGCGATGTCAGATTCGCCAGGTAACGTCGCGCCAGGGAAGCAGACTGTCCTTGACAGGACCAACACTACAGACAATACTCCTGACGCTAAGACCAGTTCTGATCTCCCTGAAATCGAAAGCACTGAACAGACTACTTCTGAGGCACAACAAAAAGCCTCCTCTGCCACTTGTATTCCTAAAGCTGCAAATCGAGTCAAAATCGACCTCCCCAGTCACCGTATCAATGGACACATTCAATACATGAAGGATCACGCCCTCATCGGGAAGTTCATCGGTCTCTGGCCGACTGAGAAGGCTTTGCAGGGATGGATAATGTCCAAATGGAAGCCCAAGGGACAAGTTACCCTGCAGCTTGGACCCAAAGGATTTTTCACTGCTATCTTCCACTGCCTTGAGGACAAGAATCACATCTTTGAAGGAGGCCCCTATTTCTTCAACTCTGCAGGACTCTACCTACGTGATTGGATTGAAAGATTTCATCCAGACAAGGAAGATTTTAGTTGGGCTCCTGTGTGGATACGAATGTATTCCCTGCCTTTGGAATACTGGGACGAAGAAACTCTGCGGGACATTGGCAATGGTCTAGGAGAATTTATAAAGGTTGCTGAGGAAACAAAACTCCAGCGCGACACTTCCTATGCCAGAATCTGCGTTTACATGCACCTTGCAAAGCCTCTCACAGATTCGGTAAGTTTATTCCACGATGACTTTGAATGGATTCAGACTATTGATTATGAGACGTCCCTTTCCGTTGCAGGAAATGTCATGAGCATGGCCACCTTTTTAGAGATTGCCCTCTGAACCAGAAACCCATTCCCCCCCCCCCAACGCTGGAAAAGATACGGACGGCTTTACCAGAGTCTCCTCCAGGAAGAAGCATTCCAAGAAATCTCCCATCATCTCTACCGCCCCCAACTTCCCTAATACTAGCAACAGTTTTGAGGTTCTTGCTCCTCATGACAATACAGAAGCTCCTCAGGGCCAGCCAGCTATTTCTAGCCCCTTACCGAACGCTCCTGCTTCAAATCCCAAAGCCCCTCTAGCTACTGATTCGACTAAAGTCGCTCACGCCCCCTCTTCGGCTGACAACCAAATCAAATCCTCCATTCCAGTCTCTACGCTCATGGACATGGATTGCACCCAAGCATCCGCCCCCCCTTCTGGGTCGGAAGACTTTGAGTTGAATGTCCCTACTCTCATGGAGGATGAACCTGACAATGTTGACATCGGGGAGCTCAATATTCTGGCTCTGGAGGAAGCTTGCCATCAGAAAGAGTATAGCAACATTAAACCCCATCATATATGTTAAACACCATGTTGAAGGCACACACATGGTGTATGAGGAAGATGAGCACACACACACAAGAGACTCAACACAATGAAGGATAAGCGTGAGGCTTTCTTATTTTCCATTATACAAAGATGTACATTTATAGTACAATGGTGTGACTCTTGGTTTTATATTCCAAGGTCACTTGGACTCCATTGTGACTTTTCGCATTCCACACCTACCCATGTAGGATTAGGTGTTCCAACATCCCCCCTTAATCCGAAGGGGTATGTGTGAGTCCAAGAAAAGAGTTGTAATACAAATCTGCAAAGTATGCATGGTAGCACTTGGGCTAAATCAACTCTGTGAAATGTTGGAAAAAAGAGGTGGTTTTAGGATGACCACCAACATTGGAACGCAAAACTTGTTGCAGTTCCCGGAACTCTTCCAAAACTGGCAAGAAGGTGAAAGCTTCTGCTAGAGGAATTGTCCCTCATAAAAAAGGGAGACCTTCGACCTAAAAGAAGGGAGGTCTACTACCTGTGGTGGTTTTAGGTTGTCCACCAACCAAAGATGATGGTTTTAGGTTATCCACTAACCGAAAATGATGGTTTTAGGTTATCCACCAACCAAAGATGATGGTTTTAGGTTATCCACCAACCGAAAATGATGGTTTTAGGTTATCCACCAACCGAAGGTATGCTCATGGGCATCCGTATCTCTAGCTACATCTCTGAATCCGGAATGACGAATTGTGGCTCAGGCTCGCTTGAACTGCTGGCTACAACTCTGAACATGGAATGAGAGATTGTGGCTCAGGCTCGCTTGATCTGTCGTCGAAGCTTGTACATGACCACCATTTTCCCCCCTGTCAAGGACAAGGTGAGATGATGGCGAAAACTCAACTGCAAGTTTGCTCAATATCCGTGAACAAGTTCTAACATGTGTCGTAAACATCTTCTTGGCTGCTGATGCCCATTGCCAAGAAGCGATCCATCCAAGATGAATCTTGCTTCTTGCAGGAGGCTTGTTTCTGAAGTATCCGTCCGTTGAATGGGTGTGCCACCTGCGTGCTTGCATGGATGAAGATCAAAACAAGATCTTCATATGGCCAACTCGATCACGTTGTTGGCAGACGATTCGATGTTGTTGTGGAACAAAGATTCGGATAACCGTTGGTGTGAACCGGGCTGTACAAGAATCCAAAGACTCGAAATTTGATTTGGAGAAGTCTGGAATATGAAAGGACACATCCTTGTCATATCCAAGACCAGTTCTGTGCTTGTTGTGGACAAGCTCTTCCCAAGGTCTGATGATGGGCTTGAGAAGTGCAGGTTGAACTGCTGCATCTGCATGTACATCTACTCTAGTACAAGGAACTGAATGAGGATCAATTGCGTCTTTATCTTCTTTCTTCTGATGAGCGTCTTTCTCAATCTTCTGAACAGAAACAGGTTCAGAATGGTGACTCTTTTGCTGAAGTTCGTCTTGCTGGCGCTGAGATTCCAACTGCAAAAACTCAATCTTTTCTTGTGCATCTTGTAAACAAATCTGAATATTACAAAGAGCATCCTTGTTCATTTTTATCATATCATCAACATTTGAATGAATGAAGTCATTCAACAACATTAATACCTCATTGATTTTAGCCATTTCAACAACTTAGGCTCAAAAATGAAAAGGGTGTCGGCTTCAACCGAAAATGCACCCGTTTACAATGTGATTCAACAACTACAAATGACTCCAAGGAATTCTCAAAGTACAAGGTGTGCTCCTCAAATGATGGAGGGCAATCAACAATCCAACAACTCAAATACTGATTATGAATGAAGAAGCAATATCAATACAATGTCAATATCTCTGCAAAATATGTGTAAATGTGTAGCTGAAAATACTTGTGCAAGAATCTTTTTATGGCAGCTGAATTTTCCTCTTCAAATAGTTGTTTTCAATGATGGCAAACTTGTCTTCAAATGTGAAATTCTTGAAAAAATCACCCTTCAAATCAATGCCACAAATCACAATGTAAATCTTCAAATTTCTCTATATCTTCACTTCATTTTCTGATATGTCATTTTCTCTTCCTTTCTGCTGTTCATATCCTCTTCTTTCTCCTCTCTCTGCTGTTTTTTTTTTTAATTAATTAAAAAATAATTAAAAAATGGGAATTAGTTACAAAAGGGTGGGATAAAATTTAATTTAAAAAGGAAAGGGGAATAATTTAAAAAAGGGAGAGGGAGTATTATATGGAGGGGTTTATTAATGGGGGAGGGGGGTTATTAAATAAAATATTAAAATGGAAAAGAGATTTTTTTTTTTTTTTTTTTAAAGAAAGGGAATTAATTAAAAAATGGGAATGAAGGAGTGTAGTTAAAAAGGAGGAGGGGGATTAATTGAGATGGGACGGAATTAATTAAAAAATGGGAATGAAGGGGTGTAGTTAAAAAGGAGGAGGGGGTAGTATTATATGGGAAGGGGAAAAAAAATTTTAAAATCGAATTTTAAAAGTGGGAGATTTATAAAAAGGTGGGGTAAGTATATGGTGGGGTGTTTTATTAATGAAGGGGAACAAATTAAAAGAGGGAACTTGAAAAAGTCATATTTAAAATTGGGATTAAGAATTTGGAGGGAGGGAATTGTAAAGTCAAAATTGGTGAGGGGCCGTTTGAGTGAGGGTGTACGCGTGGAGAGATGTGTGGAGCGAGCGGGGGGCAGCCAAAGGCTGTGGGAGGAGAGGCTATGGGAGCCGTAAAGGGTGAAATAAAAATGGATTATTAAAATAAAAATGGATAGGGACGTGGATGGGTAAGAGCGTTGGAGAGGGAGTAAGGTTTGGAGGGCACAGGAGCAAAGAAGGGGGCCGGCCAGAGCTCGAGGTATGGGTATCGTATGGTGTGAGGGGGGGAGCGATAGGAAGCGCGCAGAGCTGGGAGTGTGAGTGCGCAGAGAAATAAGGAGCTGTGCGAAGGTTTTTTTTTTAATTAGTGGGAAGGCATGTAGACTGTAGATTCGTGGGAGAGCGTAGGTTAGGTGGGTAAGGGAGTGTGCTGTGGGATGGGTAGAGCAGATTGGATGGGAGGCTGTAGGTAAAAGCTGCGTGGTGAGAACGGTTTATGCAGGTCGAGAGGGGGGCCGAAAGGACAAAAATTCAGATTTTTTTTTTTTTTTTTTTTTTAATTTACAGCAGAGAGCAGAATAGAGACTTTTAGATTGGTAGCAGAATTTTTTTTTCAATGTATAGCAGATTGGACAAAGTGCAGAAATGAGGGCAACAGTAGAATTTTTCCAGCAGCAGAGAAACCCAGAATTTTTTTCAATAGCCCAGCAGCAGAAGAACCCAGAATTTTTTTCAATAGCCCAGCAGCAGAAGAACCCAGAAATTGCAGAAATTTTCCAATGGTAAAACTCAGAAATTTTACTTGAAAAACTCGGAAATTTTCTTCAGAAGAACCACTTTGAATAATATTCCAGCAGCTCTTCAATGTAGAACTTAAAAATACTCAGAAATCTTTTCCATTAAAAACCAGAAACTTCTTCTTCAGAAACTCAATTTAAAACACTATTCCAGCAGCTCTTTAAAAGAAAAATTTAAATGCAGAGATTTTTCAATGGAAAAATACGCAGTGAGAAAACCTTCAGATGCACACTGCTGCCAATGCCGGAATGCTGCCAATTTCTGAATGCTGGGATTTTGAATGTTGCTCCTTCTCAAAGCAGATTTCTGAATGCTGCAGAATCACTGCTACAAAAACTCTCCAAATGCTGCAAAAATGTCAACAATTTTGCAGATATGCACAGGCCATAAACAGAAATGGCTCACTCAATTTGGAGCAGGGCCAGCAATCGCCCGCTCTGATACCATGTTAAACACCATGTTGAAGGCACACACATGGTGTATGAGGAAGATGAGCACACACACACAAGAGACTCAACACACAATGAAGGATAAGCGTGAGGCTTTCTTATTTTCCATTATACAAAGATGTACATTTATAGTACAATGGTGTGACTCTTGGTTTCATATTCCAAGGTCACTTGGACTCCATTGTGACTTTTCGCATTCCACACCTACCCATGTAGGATTAGGTGTTCCAACAATATAGATAATTTGGAAGTAGTCCTCTCTCGCGCACAGCAAAGGAACTCCCTGGGCATTCAAGCAGGAGGACCATGGGACGGCAGGAAAATCATGAAAGAATCAAAAATACGAGGGAGGAAGACAAATTTGCAAAGAACTATTATTGTAGGAGAAATACTTGTGGAATCCGGCAGATTCCCCAAGTTGACAAAGTTCTACAAGGCTCTCCCGCACAGTTCCTCATGAAGTTCATCTCGTGGAATGTGAGAGGGCTCAATAGCCCCTCACATTAATGGTCTTTCTTCAGGAGACAAAATGCAACAGCAAAACGCTTGAACTCATTGTGGCCAAAGTTTGGGCTAATTGTCGCTCAGTATCAGTGGATGCTTCAGGTGCTTCCGGAGGGTTGGCAATCATCTGGGATCCCCAAGTCCTCTCTTTGCATGACTTCCATGTATCCCACTTTTGTATTCAAATGACTTTCCATCTGCTAGGTACCAATATACATGGTCACTTAACCAATGTATATTTCCCGCAAGAAATTCAAAAGAAATTAGATCTGCTCAATACCTTAACAGACTTAAACTCTCTAAGGTGTTTCCCACTTTGGTTCTGTGGGGGGGATTTCAACATGACCACCACTTTGGAGGAAAGATCAGGAGGAAGGCACAGGCTAGAAGGGGACTGCTTAGGCTTCAAAGAATTCATTTCAAACAATCAGCTTGTGGATCTGCACACCTCCAATGGCACATTCACTTGGACCAACAAACACAGTGGGCCGCAGCACATTGCATCTCGTTTGGATCGATTTCTTATGACAGATAACGCTATTCATCTTGGAGGGGACTTTCACTCTTCCATACTTCCCCTTGCAAGCTCGGACCACTGGCCCATCCTCTTGCAATGGTCTCGACCGAGCTCACATTGTAATAGACCATTTAGATTTGAATCATTTTGGTTCTCCCACGCTGATTTCAAAGACTTTGTCACCAATGCATGGCGCTCCTTTGTTCCAGTGGATGGCTCAAAAACGTTTCAATTCCAACAAAAGCTCAGAAATCTCAAGCATTCACTCAAACATTGGAATAAATCTCAGTTTGGCAACATCTTCGACAACAAGAAGGAGCTAGAGCTACAAATGAACCTTCTCCAGCAGAAAATCATCATTGAGGGCAGAACAGAGAACTATGACAAACAAGAAACCGCTCTCCTCACACAAATTGACAAGAGTAGGCAACAGGAAGAGACTTTCTGGCGACAGAAATCTCGAGTCGAATGGCTTCAAGACGGCGAGAAAAACACAAAGTTCTTCCACAGGTCCACTATACAACGAAGGATGCATAATCATATTGCCTTTCTTAACAGCAATCAGGGAATTCGTCTAGAAACGCACGAGGACATTGAAAAAGAGCTCAGAGGGTATTTCAAAAATATTATGTAGGAACTGGAAGGCACTCGAGAGCAAGCTATTCTTTCTGTCACTCAACATATCCCTAAAATCATAACAGAGGATCATAATGCAATGCTTCTCCAGCCAGTCACACTTCATGAGGTTGAGCAAGCCATTGTTCAACTTAAGGATGGGAAAGCGCCAGGCCCGGATGGATTCACGGCCAATTTTTTTCACGCATTCTAGGAGCTTATTAAACTGGAAGTTTGGGCTTTAGTGGAAGAATCTCGATCCATGCACTCGATCCTTCCTTCACTTAACTCAACCTTCCTTGCTCTCATCCCCAAGGTGGAGAACTCAAGTACCCCAGATAAATACAGGCCCATAGCGCTCTGCAATGTTATTTATAAGTTGATCTCCAAAGTCATTGCGAACAGGCTTAAGCCTCTCCTTCCTCTCCTTATCTCGCCCAAGCAAACAGGATATGTGGAGGGTCGTCAAATTTTGGATGGCATAATCCTATCACATGAGGTAATACACTCCCTCAAAAACCTCAAGAAACCAGGTATGCTCCTCAAACTTGATTTATCAAAAGCTTTTGACAAATTAAGCTGGAATTATATCAAACAAATCCTTCTGGCTTTTGGTTTCAATGCTACTTGGACTAGGTGGGTAATGAGCCTTCCGTCTTCCCCTAGTTACTCTATCCTAGTTAATGGCTCTCCCTCTTTACCGTTCCTGTCTTCTAGGGGTATTCGTCAAGGGGACCCCTTATCCCCCTTCCTTTTTGTGCTCATGGCTGAAGGCCTTAGTCGACTTATTCATCATGCCGCCTCCTCCGGATCAATTAAAGGTATCTCTCTTCATGACAATTCCCCTTTTACGCATCAACAATTCGTGGATGATATCTTGCTCTTTGGCCATCCTTCTGTACAAGAAGCCCGGACCCTCAAATCTCTGCTTAACACCTTCTCGGAGGCTTCTGGTACCACCATCAACGCTGCTAAATCCCACATTTTCTTTTTCAATACCCCTCCCATCTCTCAACATAATATTGCAAGAATCTTGGGTTTCATGATTGATGTTCTTCCTTCCAAATATCTTGGTGCTCCCCTGGTCGACTCAGCTACTAAGCATGCCTCTTGGAGAGCCCTTTTGGATAAGATGGAAGCTCGCCTCTCCTCATGGACCTACCGCTCTCTCAATTTGGCCAGCAGAGTTATCTTAATCAAATCAGTTCTCCAAGCTATGCCACTTTACCTCTTCTCCATTTTGGCTGCTCCTAAATGGGTGTTGAAACAAATTCGCAACTTACAGAGGAATTTCCTCTGGGGTTCCTCGGGCCTCAACAGAAAATGGGCTCTTGCTAAGTGGACTGAAGTCTGTACTCCTAAAAATGCAAGGGGGTTGGGCTTACGAGACCCGCTTCACAGTAATCTTACCATGGGGGTTCGTATCTGGTGGAGCTGGGTCTCTAAACCACACATCCCTTGGGCTCGTCTTTGGCAGGTCAAGTATGCTCCAGGCAGATCCCAGGTTGATCTCATACGTTTCAGTTCTGACGCTCCTGGCTCGTTGATATGGAATGCGGCAAAACATCAAGGAGCCTTCATCCAAACTCACAGTTTCTGGGAAATCCATTCAGGAGACAAAGCTAGATTTTGGGAAGATTCTTGGAAACAGTTGCAGAAACTCTCCTCGCTCTTCCATAAACCTCTGTGGCAAAACAAAATTCAGAATGACATCCCCAACCATGTTAATAAATTCTGGCAACCCAATTCTTCCCATGGTCATCAGGTATGGAAACCAGCACTCAACTGGCAAGAAGACTAGTAGGGGGAGACCTTTGGCGACATTGAGCAGGAGCTAAGCCTAAGAAGGATTAAGGTATCGAATCAAGCTGATAGGTTAAGATGGGGATACACGCCTCGGGGTAACTTTTCTACTCAAGAAGCTTATAGATTACTCTACTGCCCGCAGCAGGAACAGCAAGATCGCATCTGGGCTCAAGTCTGGCAACCTAAAACCTGGCCTAAAATATCCACCTTCCTTTGGCTCCTCAGCAAAGGAAAAATTCTCACTTGGGACAATCTCCTAAAAAGAGGTTTTATTGGACCATCAAGATGCCCCAATTGTCAATCTCAGGTAGAATCAATACAGCACCTCCTTAATTCTTGTTCTCTAGTTACTTATCTCTGGGATCAATTCACCTTATGCTTTGGAAGGACTGGGAGACAGGAAGGGGATATCAATAATACAATCAGAAGGTGGACTTCACATCCGTTCCAATGTCTATTGCTCAATACCATTTGGAACTTGTTCTTGAGATTCATCTACTAGGCCACCTGGAAGGAGCGGAATCACAGAACTTTCAAGGATGTTGTCACACCGAATGCTATCATATGGTCCAATCTCAAGCGCAATCTGCAAGAAACTTTAGCTCTTATTCCCTGGCAAGAATCGGATATGCCTTCCTCGCCAGCGGAAAGTCTCATTTGGAAGAGATGGAACCTCGATCTCAATCACTCTGAACAGCATTCCCAGATCACCTTAAAGCATTCGGATTCGCCCCTTTCCTGGTCGCCTCCTATGTCTCGGGCTTTCAAAATGAATTTTGATGGCGCGGCTAAAGGAAATCCGAGACCTGCTGGTTTTGGAGGCATATTTAGGAATCATGGAGGAACTATAGCTCACATCTATTTCGGCTCTCTTGGTCGTGACTCTAACAATGCTGCTGAACTCGAAGGCTTATGGCAGGGGTTATGCATAGCGGAGAAAGAGAACTTCTTCCCTCTGGAAGTTGAAGGGGACTCTCAGATCCTCATTGAGGCGGCAATTCGTCTCCACTCTGGCTCTACAGCTTCCAACATAGCTTCAAGTTGGAGACTGCAAAGTAGATTGGAACTTATTGAAACATGGCTTAAGATGCCTAAAGCTATCTCCTTCAAGCATATCAGACGCACAACCAACAAAGTTGCTGATCGTTTGGCTAATCAAGGTGCTCTTCAGACAACTCCATTCTACGAAGGCCCGCTTCAGAATTCCAATGATGAACAACTCATTCAGGACTGCACTTCCTTGGTGCAACAGGATCTCCAAGTCCCGAATGCGGGTGGCCAGCATGACTGAAAGGTGGCAAAGGTGCTGGGCTGGCACGTGGGGTTCTACCACCGCCACCCTACTTTGCATCCTCCATGCCATTAATAGCATTAACACTGCTCTGTCCGAGGCATTTACACTGCACATTTGCCCAGACTCGCGCTCGATCCACAGAGATATGGCTTCTCCGGGACGCTACAGACCGGCTTTGTTGCCCTTCCGTTCCTGCTGCTCCTCAACGGTCTCTGAGCCAAGCTCTCGGACCAACACTGGACGCAGGTGCTCGCTTCCCTGTTGTATAAACCTTGCTCCTGGACTGCACTTCTCGCAGAGCTCCTTTTGCACTCAGAGTTTTGGCATTCGCTCTGTTTCTATCCCTGTGGAGATCGATTCTTATCCACCTTTGGTCCTCAGTTCTGGCAAGCCTGTCCTGACCCTATCCTTGGCCTCCTGTTCTTTCAAGTTCAGCACTTCTCACCTGATTACCATGCCTCGTTTGCGCCATAGGATGAGAAGCAGACGAGGCTCGAGCCGTGGTGGTCCTTCTCGTCACCCTCCTCCCTCCTCACCTAGCTCCTCTTCTCCGCCGTCTAATTCCATGCGGGGTCGATATCCTGAGACACACAGCGGTCGGAGCTCTTTGGCGGGGCGAGGGACTGCTCTGCCTGTAAGAAGCCTCTCCAGTCTCCTCCCGGGTCAGCAGCACAGGGCTCAGTTCTGCTTCCCCTGCTTGCTCAACATGCCTACTGTCACTGCCACCATCACCATTGATTTCAAAGAAACGCTCCCTGATTCCACTGTCGAGCTTACCGACTCTCCTCCGGTGCAATTGACGACCGATAGGCCCTGTTCTCCTTCTCATGCAGGTCAGAAGCGGAAGATGGTTGAGGGTTGCTCCTCGCAGAACCCCTTCATGGATTCTGGAGTGGGCGACTTCAAGAGAGGCTATTCTACTGCTCCGGTTGTCAAGGAGAAGGCGGACACTACCAAACAGGATGCTCCGGGTGATAATATTGTTGTGCAGGACGAGGATGACCCTGACGCTTACGCCTGCCGTGTGGTCGAGTCTCCTCCTTCCTCTCAAGGTAATTAATGGCCTTTCTTCTTTCAGGCTTGTTTTTGGCTGCTTGTTGTGCCAGGCTCAGCCCTGGTAATCGTATGCTGACTCAGTTTAGCTGGTTCTACTTCTACTGCTCTTTTGATTGCCGGTTTCCCCTTCGTGGGCGGCAGATTATCCTGTTTAAGACTGTTCATGTTTACTATTCTGAAGCTAAATGTTGTGGGTTGACATGCTGTTTGGATTCTCCGGCCGGTTTCCCCTATGAGGGCGGCTTTTTTGTGCTTAGATGCCTGTCTGTGCTTCATTGTTGTAACTGTCTCTCGGCACTGTATGCTGTTATTTTGACAAAATGTCATGGCTGCACTAGAATGCCCATCTCTCGGGCCAGAATCTCTGAGGCCTCGGCCTCCATGTAATGTATTTTTGTATATTAATAGATTAAGCTTATTCAGAAACAAAAAAAATAAAATAATAAATAAATAAAAAAAATTCATATGGCTGTTGAAAAGTTTAGAAATTAAAACACCATCATAAATTACATTTACATATCATCAAATATGTCTTCAAGTTCATTCCTGTCACTAAGAAATCCCACATCCTCTCCAGAAGTGGCAACATTGCTGCCATGTCCACTTGAATATCCACCTATTGGTGACTCTGCATCAAACAAAGTCATATGAGACTTGGCATTCAACGTCATATCCAAGTCACATAACTCTGGTTCCACATCCCATAATTTGGCGGCCCCAAATTTGTATGTCTCGTGTAACAGAAACCGAAGGTTTGAATTAACATACACTAGTTCATCAACCTTCTTAGAGCCCAATCTGTTTCTCTTCACCGAATGGATGAAGCCATATGTACTCCAATTCCTTTCTGCTGAAGAGGAACTAGCAACCTGTGAAAAGATCCTGATGGCTAATTTTTAGATGTGTGGAAGTTCCCCACCATAGTAGTTTCACCATTCAATTGAACTCATTTCTCTATTGTCCCGCATACAATCAATATTAGAACCCCAACCCTCTTATCCCACAAAATGAGCAAACTTTGAATGAATCCGAAGCCCAATTTCAGAATCTACAAAAAGTTTTCTAAAAGTCTTTTTAAATCCTTGTGAGACTTCTGGGTCTTTGATTGGTTTGGTTCTTTCTGGATCACTTAGCAACTCTGCAGCATAATATTTTGGATTCACTACATAGGCCAAAAGGTACACTGGGTGGTCATCTTGTTCCACCTTTTGGTCAATATTGTTAAATTTTGGGTACCAGAGGACAAGTGGTTCACCATGGCTTTGATCTTTGCCTAGAGAAAAGTGTCCACTTTATTGTACTTCTTCTCCTAAAGTGACTTTATAAGTGGTAAAGTCAGTCTAATATTAAACTAACTTTATAAGTGATAAAGTTACATTCTAATTTTAAAGTGATTTTATTAAAGTCAATGAAGAATTGGAAAGTGCAAAAGTGACTACAGAAATAAAAGGCTAAGTGGATCTTTATTTAAGTGGGTGAGTTAAAAAATAGAAAGTGAGAATTAAATGCACATTTATTCTCATTCCTTGATCTAAATGAATCTGAGCCATTAGATCTTAGGGTTGGCCAAGTCATTTGGGGTAAAAGGAGAGAAGAAGAGAAAAGATCACATTCATTCTTTCATGAGCATTTGAGAGAAAAGGCAAAAAAGAGCAAGGAGAAAATTTCTGAGCAAGGTAGAAGTGAAAGAGAGCAGCAAGGAGGCATTTATAGCAATCCGTACATTAGCATTTATTGGCACGCATCCCAAGACAAAAATCCGTACAACGGTGTTTTGGCATGCTTTCTAAGGTAGTACGACACAAAAATCGAGGAAGAGGGACAGCAGCCGAAGGCATGAATTTCAAGGCACAACTGGGCACAATTTTCAAGGCAATTGGGCATGGATTTCAAGGAGGACTGATGTACATTCCGTACAAGTCTATACGACTGTACACAAATTTTTGGGCATGAATCCTTAGGCAGCCGTACAACATTTGATGCTGTAAATTTTTTGTTGTTTTTCTGTTTTGTTGTTGGCATGATTTTCGAGGTGGAGTTTATGCACGAAAATCAAGATAAGTTGTATTTTGTGAATGCTGGAATTTTCCTATGTATTTAAGTTTCTCTATAAAAGATTTAGAAATAAATAAGAGCTCCAAACTGGTTTTCCCCAAGAGTTGTAGGGGGGTTTTCCAAGGTCACATTGACCAAAAATCACTGTCATTTTCTGTGGTTGTTATATTTTCACTGTGTATTTATTTCTGCATTTTCCAACAGTAGTAAAATCTCCAAATTTGTGTTTTCAGAAAATAAATGTAATTTCCAGATTTAGTGTTTTTATCATGCTTGGACTTGACATTAAATGCATGGAGTGATAAGGGAAAAATGATAATCGGAGTGGGGACTGAAATTTTACAAATATATCTTTTACTTCTTTGTAAAAGAATTCATCTGGTTCATTCTCCTTGACATTTATAACCACCCTTATCTTCTCTATCATGGAATCAATACCCTCATACACCTCTCCCAAATTAGGCATATTTGTATCAAACATACCAAGCAAATCCACAATTGGCTTAGTAAATACTAAGAGATAATTCACTTTATCCACCATTCATTATCAACAACTAACATTCTCACTGCTTGTGCTCTATCATATTGGTATCGTCTCCATTTTTTCCAAAGAGAACTACATACCATTAATTGTAATGCATCTTTCACTTGCATAAGCCTTGTTAAGACTATGATGTGAGAAGCAAATAGAGTCTCGACAACCTGCAGGGGTCAAATTGTCAATGTTTCAATAAATTAAATATCATAATTTAATTGAATAACTATTATGATTCGCAAATCATGACAATTGAGAATCCAATTTACATATTTGACTTTAGAGATATAAAAATTAGAATTTATGAAATAAACTTTAAAGTTTAAGTACCTTAAGGAGCTCCAACTTCGCAAATTCCATGTAGATGTCTTGGGACATGTGGTGGTTTGTGATGAATGAATTCATCTGGGTCATTCTCCTTGACATTTATAACCACCCTTATCTTCTCTATCACAAATCAATGCCCTCATACACCTCTCCCAAATTAGGCATATTTGTGTCAAACATACGAAACAAATCGACAATTGGCTTAGTAAATACCAAGAGGTACTTCACCTTATCCACCATTCATCAACAACCAACTTTTTCACTGCTTGTGCTCTATCATATTGGTATTGTCTCCATTGTTTCCAAAGGGAACTGCATAGATTGTAATGCATCTTTCACCTGCATAAGTCTTGTTAAGACTATGATGTGAGAAGCAAATAGAGTCTCGGTAACCTGTAGGTGTCAAATTGCCAACGTTTCAATAAATTAAATATCATAATTTAATTGAATAACTATTATGATTAGCGAACCATGACATTTGGAAATCCAATTTACATATTTGACTTTAGAGTCATAAAAATTAAAATTTATGAAATAAACTTTAAAGTTTAGGTCCCTTAAGGAGCTCCAACTTCGCAAATTCTCTGTAGATGCCTTCGGACATGTGGTGGTTTGTGATGAATGCTTGAATTTCTTTTGCCTCTTCAAAAATAGCACGAATCCACTCAATTTGTTTCCCCATCTTGCTCAACATGAGGTTCAATAAATGTACAGCACAAGGAGTTCAAAAGATGTGTTGATATTTGCCTTCAATAATTAGGCTTGCTGCTCTACACAACGTTGCATTGTCAGTTATTACCTGGACAACATTTTCTAGCAATTCAATTGCTTCAATCAAGATGTCAGCAATGAATTAAGAATCTTTCATTTGATCTTTCCATCCATCAGAAATGATGGACACCCCTAAAATGCGCCATGAATTACAAATGGAGCTTAATTTAGCCTCCAAATCTAACTTTTCAGCACTCAACATTGTGGTACTGACCTTCTCATATCCAGGGCTCTTGACATTTTGGGGCTTGATTCACTGCTTTTATCATTTTTTCCCAGTAAGGAGATTGCACAAGGTTAAAAGGAAGGCCATTTGCAAAAATGCATCGACCTATATGTGCATTTACCATCTCTCGAGCATCATTATTAAAACTCTTTTCGAGTGGTCTCAATTTAGAGTGCTTTGAACCAAAAATTCCATGAGAATGAAGTGGAGACTTTGATGAAGATGCTCCCAACCTTGTTGGTTGTTTTAATTGAGAGGTGTGATTTGCCTCATTTGCTTTAGCATTCGCCTCGTCTTGTTCATTATGATATTTTGCAAGTTTGGTCTTGCTTAAACCATTTCCATTTGTCCCATTCTCTTTAGGTGGGTCATTGCATATACGAACCCCATTGCATTTTAACCCAAGTAGATGTGCTTTGACCCGTGTGTATGATCCCTTATACTCCTTTTTACACTCACTACAAATCCATGCCAATGATCCCCCTCCTTGGATCTTCCCAACAGTGGTTACATATTTCCAAAGTGGTGACTTTGGATCAACTTTAGGGGCAAATTCAATTTCATGTTCCACTTCCTCTACCTCACGAATGGTTGAACTTGAAGTTATCATGAATGGAGATGATCACGTAAATGAAGCTGCTAAATATAATTGACAAATATGTGCATTTTCTCTTTGTAATATGAAACATTTTTTTCAAAACAAATCAAAATAAAAAATAGTAAATATTGAGCACCAGGAACTGCATATAGATACTACTATGTTTTACTGCAATCTACAGATGGTGGTTATATGTTTTGTCTCCATGCTGCTATGAGTCCCATAGTTTTAAAAACCGGAACCGGTGACCGGACCGGTGGACCTAATGAACCGGGTTTCTAACCGGAACCGGTCTAACCGGGAGCGGTCAGATCTCAATGAACCGGTTTTAAAAAAAATACATTAAATAATTATTTTTTTAATAAAAAAAACTATTTTTAAGACGGCAACCATGATTCCAAGCCAATAGACAAATAAGCAAATTTTGCTCATTTATATACCATGCAAAGGTGAATATATCAAAATATGAATTTAGCACATATATCATCAAAAAATACATAAGCAATGAGGCTCCAAATGGCCCATAAAGTCCAAAAACAATGCTACAAGCTATGAGGCCATTGGCCTAATACAAGACTACATATTAGTGATCAATAACATGATCACTCCTCATCATGATCAAAATCATCACCACTACTAGACAAGGGATCATCAACATGAGCTACATAAATAACATGGCTCGTGAGTTTGAGGACTCCTAAAACTTTCTACAACTTTAGTAGTAGTAATAGTAGTAGTAAAAATAGACATCAAAACTACAAATCACTCAAGAACATGGTCTCTCATGAAACTCACTGTAATGATTCATCGCTACTAGACAAGGGATCATCAACATGAGCTACATAAATAATATGGCTCAGAGTTTGAGGACTCCTAAAACTTCTCTACAACTTTAGTAGTAGTAGTAGTAGTAACAAAAATAGACATCAAAACTCCAAATCACTGAGCAACATGGTCTCTCATGAAACTCATCATTGATTCATCGCTACTAGAAATGGGATCATCAACAAGAGATACATAAACATCATCTAGCTCAAAGTCTTCAAACTTGGATTGCTCAACCTTATAACATGATAGAAATTGAAAAAGTTTAACATGCCTAACCAGTGATTTTGGTTTGAGTGAAGGGTTCATCTCCTCAACCTTTAAATGCGGTAGAAAAAGATTAGCATGCCTAACCAGTTGTTTTCCTTTCAGTGAAGGGTAAATTCTTGTTAAGGCCACGGTAGGGGAGTTCAACAATCAATACCACCAACATCAACAAAGTTCAACAATCAATGCCACCAACATCAAGGTTCTTAAATGACTTCATGCTCTTGATCAAATGCCAATCTCGTACCCTTACACATGATAGAAACAAATGGAAACATTGCAAACCCCCAAACCATGAAACCCTGAAAACCATTAAGTCTGCTGAATTTTGAGTGAAATCTAAAATTCTAGTTTCTCCGTATGAAATCCAATGAGGACGAAACCACTCTTAAACATCCTGAGTCATTTCATGGTAATATTAAAAATTTAAGTAAAAGGATGGGTCAGGAAAAATAAAGGAAATGTCACTTTTACTTTAAGAATTTAACATTACAATTAATTGCCAAGAGGATGGGTCAGGAAAATGAGAGGGTAGGCAAAGTCAAGTGAAGCCCCCCTTGCCCTCCTGAAATGGTAGCACAAACTTGAGCATGGGACACCTAACTGGCCGGTTAGGTACAAAACCGGCCGGTTTATGCATTAACCGGACGGTTCCGTACCTAATCGGCCGGTTAGGTCCGGTTAACCGGTATTTTTTGGTGAGATGCCTCCTTGAACCCGATTGCAGGGCCGGTTCCACCCGGTGACTTAGCTGACCGGCCGATTTGGCCGGTTACCGGTTCAAACCGGCCGATTTTTAAAACTATGGCTATGACATATTAATGTATTTCTATTCACCATCATTAATTTTATGATGATTAAAAATAATTTTGTCGTCTTGTGCTTAAAAAATATTACCAAAGCCATTTGTTTTGTTCTACAGTATGTTGCTGACTTACTCTAGTGCCTTGAAACCTACTAATATAAATTCACACACTGTAAATATTTACCCTTCCATGTGGGTTGTGCTTCATATCTACACGTTGTCAAGATTAAACCACTATGATTTTAGGGTACCCCACTCCAATTGCTTGTGTTGCTGAGATTAAATATCCATGGGATAGTTACCAAAGCCATTTGTTTTGTTCTACAGTATGTTGCTGACTTACTCCAGTGCCTTGAAACCTACTAATATAAATTTACACACTATAAATTTTTACCCTTCCATGTGGGTTGTGCTTCATATCTACACGTTGTCAAGATTAAACCACTATGATTGGAGGGTACCCCACTCCAATTGCTTGTGCTGCTGAGATTAAATATCCATGGGATATTTATGATATTTATGGGTATGCCACCTGTTGTCATGACCAACGCTAAAGACTGGATATTCAAATGCAGATTGCTTTCTCAATATATGCCTTAATGGTTCATGGTAAAATGAAAACACTTGATGTAATCATGGTTTTTGGTTAGCCAAGGCCCAAAACCACTTGAAAATGTTATGCTAAATTCAGGGTTATAGATCAATCATCAAACATATCCCTTTAAAATGTGTTGGTGTGACTCTACTGAAGGGGAACACATACCAAGCAACAAAACTAAGGTCTCTCCAAAAAATGTTGTTCCCCGTGTAGATATTATAGTTGCATGGGTACCTCAATTTCCCCAAGCCATACATATGCCCCCCATACCCATGTCCTAACAACCTCCTTCACAAACAAAAATCACCATACCACTGGCAATCCATATCAATGGCAGCCTCCTTTACAAACAAAAACCATCATAAAGTTTAAATATGGATGGCAACATATCATCAAACATATAGAAACCTGAAAATCTAAAAGTTAACTCTCATCTAGTAGTTAACTCTCGTGATCGTTTGCACTTAAATGAAAGAAGCAAGAGGTGCAACCATCCAAGGAGCGAGAATAACATATGTCATGGTGTCGCCATGGATGCGAAGTGAGGACAGGAGGCTTACTCTACACAGTCAAGACTCGGCAGCGGCTCACTCTGCACAATCAGCGGCTCACAGTTACTCCAGCGAAAACTTATGCAGTCACTCCAGTTGGTGGCTCAGCAAAAAGCACTCACTCCAGCGAAAACTTACGCAGTCACTCCAATCGATGGCTCAAAAAAAAGCACTCACTCACAAAAGGCCAAAAATGCATCAAAAATGTCTTAAATTCACACTCGTCGTTTCCGAAAATACAAAACGTTGCAAATACATTTTTTATCTATTTTTCCTGTGTTTCGTACCAAGATTCGAATCTGAAACGAGATCTGGCATTTCTGGGGTTGAAGGTCCGGCAACTTAGACCGAAACCTCTTTCCGACAATCCTACTACCTGTTGGAACAACTAATGGGGCAAATAGAATATTCCTCCACCTTGGATCTGGAAATCAATTTTCTTTCTCCGGAAATTCGCATTGCCTTGTTGGCCTACACAGACTGGAAATATTGTACTCAAATCTACCTCTAAAACTACACAATTTTGCTTCCTTCACTTATGAGCCTCTGATCTAATCAACAAAGCTCTATACCATGTGAAATTTCCACGAATGCAACAACTGGAGTTTAATCTTCGAACTTATTAGCAGATTATTTGTTTACGGCAAAAAATGATTAAATCATTGATGCATTCTTCACAATAAAAACACTTCAAAATTATAAACAATACAGAACTAAGAAATAGATGCACACACACAATATCATTATTTTGGGATAAATGTCCCTGGAAAAACCTCGAAGGCAAACTTCATGCAGCAAATGACGGTTTATTTTATTATGCAACAATTTGAGAATTATTACAACTAGATATCCTCCAGCACTACACTGGAAAAATATACTAGAGATCGCAGATCTCCTCTGCAAATCAACTGACCTCTTATGGCCTGCTCGCACCCCACACTGGCAACTCGCATTGTTGCCTGAAATGCGCATTGTTGCCTCTGATCAATTCGTACAGCCCTAGATCTGCTCCAACCTAGTCGTCTAGCCTCCCTCTACCTCTAGAATGAATTCGCTCCGCCTTTCGGACACTGATCCAACCTCTGGAAACTGAACAAAGCCTCTTCCGGAACTCGCATTGCTAGACTAGCTAACTCGAACTACTCAATTCGACCTCCTTTACAGATAATTCAGCCTCTTATTTCCTACCTCCTGGATACTTGAAAACTGAGGAAGATCTCCTTTGGATCTCTTCTCCCAAATCTCTGTTGCTCCCTCTCTCTGATGCTCTCTACTTGGCTCAAACTGCACCCTCACTGAAAACTGCTAACTGGGTTAGCTCGATCTACCTTGTTCACAATGATCACATTGACGCTATCCCCAAGCCCTTCGGCTTTCTTATAATCTCTCGTTGAAGTCTCAACGGCCACGATTTAATCTCCATTGACGGCTAAGATAAATCGGACTTCATTAATAGAAGCCTCTAGAGCAATCTTGAACATCCTTGAGTAATTAATTTTAATTTTAAAAAAAAGGATATTAACAGTGAGCCTTGCCTTCAATTGCACCGTAGGCACCAAATATTTCTCAAATTAGGTGAACCACTGAAGAATGATTCTTTGTTTTTCTTGGTCTGGGCATATGTTCTATAGAATAGTATTTCCAAATTTGAAATTCATTAATGTTTTTCTAAATTAGTTATATCTTGTAAATTTTTGCACTATATATATATATATATAGAGAGAGAGAGAGAGGTACCTTTGTATCTAAACCTAGTGTGCAAGAACCTATGTTGAGGATTGAGAAATGTGCTCACATATAGTGTACTAGATCCCTAAGAGGAGAAACAGATGCGACTGGGTCCGAAACACACTCTCTCCTTAGTTTGCCTAGTGTTGATTCTAATACTTTTAAGACGAGATACTCTCCATACTAGGAAACCAATAAGCTTAAAAATTTAGGAGGTATCAACAAGGGTGTTGGTAATTTGAAATTTTCCAAAATATCGGGGAGTAAATCCATGTTTTCACTAGCACAAAAAAAAAATCAAGTAAGAAATACAATCAGGGAAACAAAAACAAAACATACAAGAGACCCTTAGAGCAAGTCATGCCCTACACTAGGTTACTCAACGATCATTTTCTCCTTCAATATTAGGGGTGTGGGCATTGTTACAGTGAAATATAGCACCCACAGAAAAGCCTCACTAAGTAACCTAGACCAAGTGCAACAATGGGAGTGTCACCGTTGTCACCTTAATAACTAACCTCATTTTAGAAGGATGGATATCCAACACAAGGGAGGCTTTCCTAGTCGATCTTAGGGATCAAAAAAGCTAAGTGCTCCCAAAGAGTTCTACAATGATTTTCCACCAAGAATAAGGATAAGATAGTAGGATTTAACGAGGATTTTACGGTTTCCCAAATTTGAGTTTAAAGGTTCCTATGGCTCAATCTACATGCTTAAGTCAACAAATAGAGACTCAAGATAGGTTCCCAAACACACACAATCAAGATATTGCACTTAGCGATCACAAACTAGTTCAAAATTGCAGTAATTGCAGCAATAAAATAGGTTATGACAGCACCAAATTTAGGCTTGTAGACTATGATAATAAAGCGCAAACTAAGGACTAAAATTATGAGCAAACAAGAGAATAAATTACAACAATTTTATATGTTTAAAAATACATATAACAACACTTAAATCCTGGAAGTCAGCCCAAAAAAGGCTAGAAAATGCACATAATATCACTCACTTATCCAATATTTTCCAAACAATTCCTATCCCTAGGACATTAATTCTACCACTTTGAAAACAACAAGATACTCTCCATCCTAGGAAGCCAATACGCTAATAGATTTAGGAGGAGGTATCAACAAGGATGTTGGTGCTTTGAAAGTTTCAAAAATCCCGAGTAAATCCATGTTATCACTGGCACAAAGAAAAATCAAGCGAGAAATACAAATAGGGAAACAAAAAAAAACTATAAAAAGGACCCTTAGAGCAAGCCATGCCCTACACTAGTTACTCAATGATCATTTTCTCCTTCAATATTAGGGGTATGGGCATTGTTACAGCAAAACCTCACTAGGTCACCTAGACCAAGTGCAACAATGGGAATGTCACCATTGTCACTTTAATAACTACTCACCTCATTTTAGAAGGATGGATATCCAACACAAGGGAGGCTTCCCTAGTCGATCTTAAGGATCAAATAAGCTAAGAGTCCCCAAAGAGTTCTATAATGATTTTACACTGACAATAAGGATAAGAAATTAGAATTTAAGGTGGATTGGAGGGTTTCCCAAATTTGAGTTCAAAGGTTCCTATGGCTCAATCTAGAGGCTTAGGTCATCTAATAGAGACTCTAGATAGATCCTCAAATACACACGATCAAGAAATTGCACTTAGCTATCATAAACTAGCTCGAAAAATCAGTAAATGCAGCAATATAATAGTTTATGACAACACCAAATCTAGCCCTGGAAACTATGATAATAAAGAGTAAACTGAGGACTAAAATTATGAGCAAGCAAGAGAATAAATTACTGCAATGTTATATGGCTAAAAATACATATAACAGCACTTAAACCCTAGACATCAGCCCTAATATCGCTTTCACTTATCCAATATTTTTCCAAACAACTCCTAACCATAGGACATCAATTCTACCAATTTTATAACAACACGATACTCTCCATCCTAGGAAGCCAATAAGCTAAAAATAAATTATTTTGTTGTAAAATAAACCCTAATTTACCCTATAACAAAATAAACATGAAATTTTAGAAAAATATATAATTGACAAGTATTAGGACTAGTACCTTCTCAATCTAGGGTTAATTGGAATCTAGCAGTTATAATCCTTGGAAGAAACAAGATCAATGTGGATTCAAAGGAATCAAGGGAGACAAACTATTGTCCCTTAATCCTCTAACCCCAGCATATCCTTTTGTTTTCTTAGCCAAATAAAGGGAGGGAGCTAAACCTAGGTCACCTCGAGAGAACTTAATGAAAAACCTTACTCGAGGAGAATTTAGAGAAAAAAACATCAACAAAAACTAGGTCAATATTTAATAACCTTAATCCATCAACAAGGAACAAGATTGGAAAAAGACAATTTACATAACATAGCACATATCATTAAAGTTTACCAATAATCATCCATTAAAAGAGAACCATCCACACAAAAAAAAATGCCTCAAGAGAAAATTGTTGAAGTAGTGCTCCATAGCACATAAGAGAGAAAAGACTGATATCCAAGAGATGTATGATCTTCAAGTGTGCAATCCATCAATTGAGCTAAGTGCTCCCTTATTTATATTAGGGTCATCAAGCGCCCTAATTTGGTTGAAACCCCTAATGATAACAAATCCATGAGACAAGGTGGATAGGTCATCAAGCTAACCCCTAATATAATGACAATACATTAAAATTTCCCTCAATAAGGCCACGTGTGTGTGTATAGGCCTCAAAGAGTGATGTCATCCTGAAAAGACATGTCTCTTCATCAAAAGGTGCAATAAGTGGCCCAATGGGCATGTATCATCATCTAAAAGTGCTCTCTCAAGCCCAACATCATCCTCCCCAAGCCCACATCATGCACTAGGGTGCCATGTCATCATCAATAATCAAAATCCTACCTCAAATAGGCAACATCCAAGGTGCTAGAAATGGAGTGTCTCAAGATGCATGTTAAGTTATCATCAAGCTCAACATCCATCCACAAGGTAACAATGTCCAAGGTGCAAGGGAAGGGCCTTCGAAAGGGTGTGTCATCAACATCCAAGAAGTATGCATGAAGCATCATCAACATCCACCAACGAGCCACAAATATCTTTGAATCATCATCAAGTGCAAGCTTAAGGAATAAAGTAAGATCAATTAACATGGACATACGAGTCGTTGAAGCATGAAAAATGGACCATATTCAATGTTGAAGTCATGTAAGTATATTACACGAAGTATCATCATCAAACTTTACACTAGCACATGGCCTTCTATAAGTTACAAGATTTAGGTATGGGAGGATCATCAAATGCCCCCTCTCACATGCGTACAACCTAGGGGGCAAACAATTCCAAGGTCGTCTCTTCAATCAACAAGCATAAATGATAAGTGAGATGGTCTCGAGTGTACTTCATGAGAGGTGTCATAGTCTTATAAGTGGGTTAAGCAAGGCCATCACCCATGAACACTTTTGTGGAGGGAGCACTTGCTTTACTAGAGTTACCCTTTCGTTGGCACCACTTTTTCCACCCTTCATTAGCCTTTTTCTTTGTTTTGATTGGCTTGCTTGGTAAGCTTTCATTAATTTTATTCAAAAACCCATTTTAAGATTGGCAGTTCATTGCTCAATGGGATGTTTTCATCAAGTCCCTTTTACTTTGATAGGCATGAAATGCATTGGGCTTGGGTTATGGCCTCACATGTGTGAGTAGAGGTCAGGTTATTCTTGGCTTCTGATTTTCTTTCATCCCTACCACATTTTCTTGCATTTTAATAAATAGCATATGCTCTTTAACATTCTCTCTTTTAGCAAATACATTAACCCTCTAGGCAATTTTGAAGCCCCTCTTCTCATAGTATGAGGCAAACATCGAACCAGTACGAACGACTGACAACAACCATCCCAAAAGAAGGGATAATGAAGTAATGGATAGATGGTGAGTGTTAAGTAGTAAGGGGTGTGGACACATTAACGTTATCAACACTTCCTATTCATACCCCTCCTAGACAATGAAAAAAAGACCCAAACGTGTTTGTACTTTACTAGAAAGAAGACATAACCACCAAGGTGAAATGACACAAGTATAATTTGCTAGCATCATGTTCCATTATCATATTTCAACCCGTGATCCTTATTTAAATGCCCTAAAACATTAAATGTAGGAACTTGATTTGAAACAATGGCTAATGCACTTCACTGTTGTTGACCTACCTTCACTGGGTGAGCATGCTATTTAAGGGGATGAGTTAATGAATGAGTGGGTGAGAGGCATATAATGTTTGATGTATAAGGATCATGTAAGGCTACTATCTGAAATTTGCATCTTAGGAGAAAAACTTTCTCCTAGGGCTACCAATGTATATGGATGCGTAATAAGCAATACCCATAACAACAATTTTATATATATATATATAGACACACACACACACGCACACACAAATAAAATAAATTAAATTTACAAGAACATACAATACCAAAAATAAAAAAACACTTTCCCTTAAAGAATGCATAATATTTATAAACATGATATTATCGTCCTTCAAGAGATCATGGGGAAGTTCAAAAATGAAAGCCATATTGTCATCATTCTTGAAGGATTGGCAATTCAAGTCTTAAAATTTAAAAGGAAAATTTGGAGGTCTTGTGTCAAGATGGAAATCTTCCTTCCAACAAGCATCTTCTTATATGATTGATAGAAGCATTCTAACTATTTTATATTCTCTATAAACAAGAAAGGAATTCCTAGTGGTAAACTTATGGGGAAGTTCAAAAATGAAAGCCATATTGTCATCATTCTTGAAGGATTGGCAATTCAAGTCTTAAAATTTAAAAGGAAGATTTGGAGGTCTTGTGTCAGGATGGAAATCTTCCTTCAAACAACCATCTTCTTATATGATTGATAGAAGCATTCTAACTATTTTATATTCTCTATAAACAAGAAAGGAATTCCTAGTGCTAAACTTATATAGGAAATGTCTTTAAAAAAGGTTTCCTTTCCCGAGATGATAATCATAATAGGCGATCAAAATTTATGAGGACTGAGATTTGGAGAATTGCTTACACCTTTCACATATTTTCTTTCTGCATAAATTCAAGGAGGCCCTTTGTGATGTACAACCAATTAAGTCAAGCAAACATAATGAAACTTCAACACTAGAGAGGGGCATATACAAGAGGTTATATAGATTAGTTTTTTCAAAGAGGATAATATCAAAGACAAACAGAATAAGAACTTGGGTTTGTAATGAGCATCTCTCTAGTCATGCTCCTATTATCCTTGAAATGGAAAGGATAATAATTGTTGGAAACATAATCCTTGGGGTAATGTAAATTTGGCACAATCACTTGATTGGAAGGTGAAAAGCCTCAAGTGAAGGCCAATAGTCATGAGAAGAACAAGAGACTTCTTGGTAGATGAAACCAAGGGTCACACAAAATGTATTTATATGTACATTTTGTGTATAATATGTATCACACTATTCATCTAAATCTTGTCTATTTTTGTGAGTGTGTTCAAAAGTGGTATCAGAGCACGTGCCTTCCCAGCTTGCCCAATCGTGTGAGAGCCACAAGTTGTGGTCATTTCTACATCTCGTTGGGTTTGGCCTTCTCTTAGCCCTTTTTGTGCCATTATTTGCTTCATTGTCCCTCTGCCCATCAATTTTGTTGTTGTTGCAACCCTCAAAAAACGTTCTTTGTCATCCCTATCTGACAAGTCTACAACCTGTCTGCGTTGTTTCATCTGCCTCCTGACTCTGCAAGACCAAAAACGTTACCCACATTGTATCTCTCCATCGCTCTGCCATTTTGGCTTCTCAACTTCCCTTTGCTCTCTTTAGCTCATGTTTCAGAAAACCCTTGAACATGTCTTTGTGTTCTCCTAGAAGTTTAAGCAATCACCTTATTTTGTACACTATGGCGCGCAGGCAACTCAACGTCAAACTAACGCAACATTTGTAAGGACTTCCTCGTCTTGAGCGTAATGAGAATAACTAATGGAAACGTTAACAATAATTTATATTTTGGCTTTAGCAATATTTGAAGTGCTTGAGCTTTATTGTGTAAATTAGTGCAAAAATGTGGTTGGAACTGGTTTGTGAAGGTTCAATTTGAAGTTCACGAGAATTGGAGTTATTATATTCTGTTGGATGTCGTTTCGTGGTTGGGATCTTTTAGCTAATGGTAAATGATGAGGAGCCTTTGCAAAATTTGGGCCATTGATCGGTAGTATCTCTCCATCACTCTGACATTTTGAATTTCTCATGCCCTTTTCTCTCTTTAGCGCCTGTTTCAGAAAACCCTTGCACCTGTCTTTGTTTCTCCTGGAAGTTTAAGCAATAACCTTATTTTGTACACTATGATGCTCATGCAGCTCAACGTCAAACTAACACAACTTTTGTAAGGCCTTCCTCGTCTTGAGTGTAATGAGAATAACTAACGAAAACGTTAACAATAATTTATATTTTGGCTTGAGCAATATTTGAAGTGCTTGAGCTTTATTTTGTGTAAATTAGTGCAAAAATGTGGCTGGAACTGGTTTGTGAAGGTTCGATTTGAAGTTCACAGGAATTGGAGTTATTATATTGTGTTGGATGTCATTTCGTGGTTTGATCTTTTAGCTAATGGTAAATGATGAGGAGCCTTTGCAAAATATGGGCCATCGGTCGATAGTCGCTTCAGCAATGATTGCTCATCAGCAATCGCTCCAATGATGGGAATAGTTGCACGACCCTCCACACGGATGAGAACGCCTCTCTTTTGGTTGCTTAGTACTAATCAAACTCTAGAATAATGAATGATGAATTTTAATCAATGTAAACAATATTTACAATTTCTATTTCATTGAATCATTTATGATACATGAATCAATGTGTTTCATTATTGCATATGAATTTCAATCGTGTTTATAATAAGCATGTATGTATATCCCGACGTCCCGCCACCCCCTAAATCTCCCAAAAAAATGGGGGTGCTTCCACATATCCCCCTTTTGCATCCCACAATAAAGGAAACATGGTGGAAAATGCATATATGCGAAACAAATGCATATATGCGAACTCTATCTTCATTTTTGCAGCAAAAGATATAAATTTCAGATTTCCAATTTTATGAGAGAAAAACAACAGCAAATCCAACATATCTGCAAATGAGATAAATGGGCACAAGAATCCAACCAAGAACTACTACAAGATTGTAGATGGGTTTTAGCCTCCTAGTCTAGATGTCAAAACCACCACAAAGATCTCACAGGAAATGACAAACATGTTCCAAGCTCACTCCAAATCATTTTAATAACAAATAAACCTATGTAACTTAATCTCCAAACGTAAACAGATTTTACAAGGAAATGGTGCAGTTAAATTTTCCCTGTATGTTTTCTTCATGTACAATGGAAATCCTGTGAATACTTTTTACTTCTTTTGTATTAGATTCTTCTTTAGCTTGATTATTATAATGTTATTTTCATCAAACAACTATCAAAAATATGAACAATAAGATAATGGACACAAGATATAGGCGATCATCCAAGGCCAAAACTTCTCCAACTTGAGAGAAACCCAAACGAATTCTTCTTCTTATAGAATCTTCAAGTAGTGAATTCTAAAACCAAGACCATTGACTAAAAAACCTCTCCAAGACCAAGTCACAAGACCTTTTGAACAGTGTCTCATTCTTGTCCAAGTCAACACTAGTTAAACTGAATTCTTGTACCTCTATTCGCAGCTTCTCTGAAATTCTGCCTCTTTCCACAGTCCTGCAATTCTCGTCCTGCCTAAAACTACTGCTATTTCACACGTGTGAGCTAATTGGAGGAGTTTAATGATGCTTTCCTTCTCAACTAGCAAGAATGCTAGTTTGGTGACCTCTTTCTTGGCTTCTTCAAGGACCGATATGACGTTAGTGCAAAAACCCTAAATTTTGTTACATGTGTGAGGAAGATGACCCAAAAACAATGCCAAAAATTCTTCGCTCTTCTTCATTTTCCCTTCGTTGGATGAGAGGCTTCCTTCTAGTGTTTCTCGCACTTCTTGGATTTCAGATGCTTGATTGGATGTTCTTCAAGTGAGGTCGGATCCTCCTTTATATAGTAGTTTGTCCATGAAAATAAGTCGACTTGAGCTAGTGTTTAGACCGACATCACCTTCTAGAACAATCTTTAGCTTCTTTGGAAGGTTGACTTGAATGAGCACTTGTGACAAGGTCTTGGAGGGCTTATGACTCAAACATAATTTCTTTTACAATATGTAACATACCCAACTAGGTCTTCAATACTTGACACTGACTCAATTGACTTTATGAACAATCCTAATAGCTCACAATAGGAGCTTGCTTTCTAAATAAAATTCTTTGAGCATGAAACCCATGCCTCAAGCATAAAATAATTTTAATTTTCTTCTTCACATAAATTACATAGAATCATGATTACATATTTCATTATGAAGACCGAACCTAGTTACATATTTCAACACTCCCTCTTAACTAGGGAGCTATTCATAATTTATACAAGGTACTTGGACATTCTGAATCTGAAGAATTGTCATAATAAGAGTCGGATTGGTAACCCATCTGTTTAGCATCATATCATCCAGAACTGTCACATAGCAAGGCCTTTACTAATTGCTCTATCTCTCCACAGGATAAGAGCACAATGTTGGCGAGACCAATGATTTATCGACACCCTCGTCATTGTCTCTCTCGGAACATACTCTACCCGGGCTCTCTAAGAGTATGTTCCACCAAGACTATTCTTATCTTGGATTCCCAGTCCTCAAAGAATATTGGTCCTCTATGACTACACTTATCTTGGATGCCCTACCACATCCTCAGAGTTGAATGCCAGATGCTTACCCATTCCTCCATTCTATCTTCCCAAGTGAAGACAAGAATGATGTGTCAACCTCTACCTCTTAACTGGGGAGGATATACCCATTCCAATGAAGGAATGTACCCATTCTCATAAAAGGAATTTACCCAAGCTCCCTCTTCGCTTAGGGACTTGCTTCCAAGTTCCAACCAAGTTAGAAACTTGCTTCCAGGCTCCCTCTTAATTAGGGACCTATTTCTAGCAGCAGCTCTTTCTTATTTGGTGGATATTGTGGGACAATCAGCTCCCTGTAGGCTTCCTCTTTCGAGGTCATGAATTTATTGTTTTGTTATGGAGCCTACATCTTGTGGGACTTCTTTGTAGGGCACATTCAATCCATCACTTTCGTTTATCAATCATGTTAGTCATGTCCTTTGTTTCATCAGAAAGTAATCTATTAGTCCATACCTGACCTTCGTTCATGCCTTGCTACCTTTTTCATATCATGATTCCTTTAGAATTTTTCATCCTATCAGTTGTAGATGACATCTACAGCTCTTTCCTTTGGTAGCCCTGCATTAGCCCATCTAGATATTGTTCAAAAATAGAAAAATGATCATTAAATCAAAGTTACCTTTGCGATGGTCTTTCATCATGACATCTTGATTGCATCAACATCCTGGATACGTATTGACACATCTCCAAAAGATATTCAATGTCAACAGTCTCTTTCTTTTTCAGACTCCATTAGGATCTTCATATCTTTCCTATGGAGATATCATAGCCAAATCTTTTAAACATTGGATGTTGATTGCCTTATACATAGTTGCATGTTCATGATCTCTTCCTTTCTTTCTTCACATATTGCATCCCAGGAGTTTCCATCCATAAATCCTTTATTTTTGTCAGCCACCACATATTACATATGGGGATTTATTATGTTGATTTCATCTTAGTCAATATGTGAACAATGCCTTCATGCATCCTTCCAAAGGAGGAGATCCTTTTCTTTTGATCATGTACACGAGTAAGAGCATTTTTCCATGTTATATGGAACGATATGACATGACTCAATCTTATCAAAATATATTCATACATACCTCATTTCTTTCTTTTGATCATCTAGACTTCCTTCAACAACTTTCTTGATTGAATGTACATCAATCATCCTGACCTGATTGACTTTGTCATCATACCATCATCCCTTGAATTCATGAGTCACTTGCAACTTCCAATTGATGAATCTTCTAATTAAGATTCCAACATAGGATCGTGATCATCCTCAAATGCCTCTCTTGAATGATACATAATGAGTTCTTTCCTAGATGACTTTCTTCTTCCCATAAGTACTACATATGCTTCTAATGAGGTTACCAAGAGTTATATCCTTCTATAGGTGACTGCTATAGACTTCTATTCAAACTATCTTTCATGCTTCTCTAATATGATGTCATGATATCTTGCTTTCAATCGTATGCTTCTATGATGCCACGATGCATCCTATCATGCTTCTCAATAATTCCTACCATGATAGCTATATTTTACAACAGGAAACTTGAAAAAAACTATGTGAGGAAGTCTAACTCAATCATAGTAGAGATATTTTACTTCCTCCATGCATTTCTTCTTTTCAGCTTCCTCAACTTCTTCAATGATATGGGCTTCTTCTCTTCCTCTTTTGTTGTTGTCCTTCTTGAGCTTAGGACAATCTCTCTTGTAGTGCCCATATCCTTAACATCCATAGCATTGAACTTTTGCCATATTCTTCTTTCTTTTTTTAGGACCAAATTTCCCAAACTTCCCTTTTCTCTTTGCCATGGCAGCCTATACTTGAGTTTGCTCATTTTATCCTACAGCAGATTTTTCTTTTAACCTGGTTTCTTCAATTTTTCCTAGTGGCCACAGATTATTGAAAGGAGTAGCTTCCTTCTTCCCATAAATGCTTGATGTAAAGTTACCCCATTCCTCTGGTAGTTCATTTCGTACTATAGTAGTCATTTCTTTGTCAGACATTATCTCTCCCAATTCTTGTAGTTGATCTCTTATTTACGATACCTTCATAAAGTATGAAGTTATTCCTTCTTCTTTAACAAGATCACTTCTCATGCAGTGCTAATGGAGAACAATTCTACAAGTTTGTCATATATTCTTTTGATGTTTCTAATTTGGATACATAGGGAAAGAGGGGATCCTTGATGGATTCTATTAGAATCCTTTGAGCCCTTACTTCCCCTTTCATATACCTTGCAAGTGCTTGAGCATCTTGCTTTGGAGATTTAGTGATTGAGCCCTTAACATGTTCCATGACCTCATTTTCTATGAGGTTCAGATATGTCATTTTCTTCCATGCTAGAAAATTTGGTGATGCTTTCCTTCTTCGCTTGACTTGGAGACTTCCCTTTGTGACCTCGGCTAGCAAGAATGTTAGTTTGGTGACCTCTTTCTTGGCTTCTTCAAGGACCGATCTGACTTTACTGCAAAAACCCTAATTCCCGATACATGTGTGAGGAAGATGACCCAAAACCAATGCCAAAGATTCTTCTTCACTTTCCCTTCATTGGATGGCAGACTTCCTTCTAGTGTTTCTCACACTTCTTGGATTTCAAATGCTTGATTGGATGTTCTTCAAGTGAGGTTGAGTCCTCCTTTATATAGTAGTATGTCCATAAAAATAAGACGACTTGAGCTAGCGTTTAGGCCGACATCACCTTCTTGAACAATCTCTAGCTTCTTTGGAAGGCCGACTTGAATGAGTGCTTGTAACGAGGTCTTGGAGGGTTTATGACTCAAATAAATTTCCTTTTACAATATGTAACATGCCCAAATGGGTCTTCAATGCATGACAATGACCCAATTGACTTTATGACCAATCCTAATAGCTCACAATGGGAGCTTGATTTCTAAATAAAACTCCTTGAGCATGAAACCCATGCCTTAAGCATAAAATATTTTTATTTTTCTTCTTTACATTAATTGCATAGAATCATGATTACATATGTCATTATGAAGATCAAACCTAGTTAACATATTTCAACATATTATGCTCAAACCTAAAAAAATTGGAAAGGCCTCGTACCCAGAATTTGGGTATTAAGCCTTAAGTATTGGGCATTTGCCTCATCTCTGCAATGGGCTCCACTAAGTCCATAAGTTATACCTTTGACATGGTTTCTAGGCCATAATTTTTTGCCCATCAACTAGGAATTGCAATGGCCCAGCTAGCCCTATATATGCCTCTAAGATATTGAAGTGACAAACACGCACGCACACACACCAAGGTCTTCATACTTGGATGTCAAAGCGAGAGCCTTTAGGTTGTGATTTAACATAATGCTAATATGTGCAAACTAGTCTATGATTACCCACAAATCAGAGCTCATACACTAGAGCATTGTGTATATAAATGTATAAGCATTGGTTTTACAAACACAGCGATTGTAAGCCTTTGGATCTGCCAAGGCCAAGCCTTGAAGCCTATAGCTCAAGTTTGCACCTGTGCATTAAGGTGTGGAGCGTCAAGAGCACCTAAAGGAACACCAAAGACTCCCTCTCAACACTCCACTACCCTGACTTAAACCTGTGTTATGAAAGAATTTTGGATGAAACCCAAGTCGCAATAACTGCAAGCCCACGTGGATGTATTGTATATAAGTTTGTAGATATATATATATATATAGATAGAGAGAGAGAGAGAGAGAGAGAGAGAGAGAGAGAGAGAACTAAATTAATTTATAATCCCATCTGAATAAATATAAAAGAAATATATGTAGAGTTTAGAGAAAAATAGAACAGGGCCAAGTGGCTCTGGTGCTAACTGAGCAAAACCTTCAAGATCACACATGAATTTGAGTGCCACACATCTACCACTTGCCAATAGTACAATCATGCTGACATGGCACCATTTGTTGAATTTTCAAGGGACCCTTATTTAGTACACCCCAAATAACGAATTCAACAAAATTTATATCAATGGAAAGCACTTGTCAAGAAGAAGACAATGGTAGCCTTGAAAATTGAGTTCAACTTGAGTGAAATAAGCAAAAAAAATTATGGCCCCCATCTCCTTAAAGTCACCTAAGAGCTTAGGTGTGTTACAAGAGGTCTTGCCAACTATACTAATAGGCTCCAATTTTTAAAATATTGGTTGAAAACACTATTTCTTCATGTAATGTACTAGGGAAAAAAAAATTATATGCTAGGGTTTTACCAAATTTTCCCAATAAAAATAATTTATGCCATTAGTAGAATCTACACACAACCTTCTTATTGATGCAACAATCCGAACAATTTCTTAAACAAGCGACAGAATATGGCAAACAATAAATACAGTTCTTTGTTCACAATGCAAAAATCCCACACTAATGTAGCATAGCAACTTCAAAGCAACATACGGACCCACACAAACAAAAGTATCACAAATAATTCGAAACACAAATATAATTCAACGTCCAACAAGAACTTGTGACCACGAGTCGCTCTAAATTGATGCCAACGATATCGTTGTAGAAAATCCTTACAGCTTCGAACTTAATTGCCATGAATTTGCTCGCTTCCATGTGGTACTTCCATGATGAGTTTAACTCTGGAAATGATGAGTTTAACTAGTGTGGTCCTTCGACTTCCACTTTGAGTTTGTCTTTGGAAATGAGGGTTTATGTTGGTGCGGCCCTTCTCGAGTCACAACGAGAATTCCTACCACTTACAAATTGTATCCTATACCTGGATCCAACTCTACTCTCAATCTTAAAGCTGACCTCGTCTTCGTTGATTATAAAATTCAAGATCAACCTGACAACCACAATAGTCCCACTATTAATTATGAGTCGTTATAATCTGTGACCTTTCTTCAAGATAAAATCTTTGTGTTTTTCGAGAAATGACGACGCTACCTTTCTGCATTCGATCTGTTCAAAGAAAACAATCGATGATTTCAAAGTGAACTCAGCTACTTCAGGAGTTAATCGTGGGCCATAAACAGTGATGTTCCAGATAACCTCGTTGCCCCTGTTGTTTTTCGTTTTCAAGCTTACGAGCCACCTTAAAAGAAAGGAGTTCATTGCCTTCGATACTTTGTGCCCAAACCCACAAACCTATCTTAGACCAAGCACTTGTTTTAGAAAATGATCTCGTGCCCAAACAAAACCACCTATAATTTACTATCTCCAGAATGCTCTCTTATGCCCAGAACAAAAGAGAAATGCAAACACTATCAGCTAGGGTGGAATCTTTCAACATTGAAATTGATAAGAAGAAAGGGGTCTTAAAACCCTTAGAGCTAATGCTCAAAATCAAATCAAATGATCCTCACTTGATGATCCAAATTAATTCAATCCTCCTTGAGGGGTTTCATCTCTTACTCAAAACCCAAATTTTGGATATTTTTTCACCCAATTGACCCAAAACTTGTCGAACAATGGGTATTTTGGGTTCTTATCCCCTTTATAAATTACTATAGCCTATAAGGGCGGATAGGCTACTAAGTCCATTCGCCCTCAATTTGTCGAGCACATTACAATCCCCCTTGCCAAAATTGCTTTCCCTCACGCAATTGCAAATTGCTATGATACCACCACTCCTGTGCTTCCCTTTCTAAATGTAATGTGGCAAATCGGGTGCATTTGCTTCGGCCATAGTATTTAGCCTATAGTAGGTGTCCAATTTTTGCACCCAAGCCCTTGTTGTACATTTGGATGATCCATCCAATGAGGGTAAAGGAAGTTTACACATCTTTCAAGCTAATTCTCCATTAAGTTGTCCCTGGTGTCTATTCATGTAACGGAAGTTACTATACTCGTTAAAGGTCATAGTTGCTCAAGTATTTTCTTCCAATCTTACATTTGGCTCAACTGCTTCTTGGTTTGTTGGCACATGATTATCTGTGTATTGTGATAGAACTAGTCGATTGCTCTTTCTGTCGTTTGCTTGGTTGTTTGGTGGACCAAGATTATGGTTTCCATTTCCCTCTATGGTAGTTCTACTGGTGGCAGCGATATTTGGTTGTCCGCTGAGCTAAGCGATCAACAATGTGATTTGTTGCTACCCTTGGGTCAATACCTGTGATATCATTTGTTGCCCTTGATGATGTAGTTATTGATGCATCTGTTGTTGTCCCTGTATCAATTCTCGAGGTAGAATAAAAGATTCATGTTCTCTTTCACCTGTTTTGTCTCCCATAACGGAATGATGGTTATTCCTTTTTTCCTTATATTTGTATCCGCCAGAAGCATACAAAGCTCATGTACTCACAGTTGGCAAGATGTTTTGCACTCTAATACCACTATAATGTACTAAGGCAATTTTGTTTTGCAATATGCTAGGGTTTTACCAAATTTTCCCAATATACAATAATTCTATGCCATTAGTAAAATCTACACTAAACCTTCTTATTGATGCGATAATCTAAACAATTTCTTAAACCAGCATAGATCCTGCACATAATTGTTGAAGAGTGGATTTGGCTCAATTACTTCTTGGGCTACTAGCACATGATTATCTGTGAATTGTGATAGAAGTGGTCGATTGCTCTTTATGTTGTTTTCTTGGTTTTTTCGTGGACCAGGATTATGGTTTACACTTCCCTCTGTGGTGGTTCTACTGGTGGCAGCGATATTTGGCTGTCCGCTGAGGTGAGCAATCAACAATGAGATTTGTTGTTACCCTTGGGCTAATACCTGTGCTATTTGTTGATGCCCTTGAATGATTTGTTGCCCTTGATGATGCAGTTGTTGATGCATTTGTTGTTGTCCTTGTATCAATTCCTGAGGTAGAATAAAGGGTCATGTTCTCTTTCACTTGTTTTGTCTCCCATGGCGGAAGATGGTTATTCCTTTTTTTCCTTATAGTGATGTTGTTTGTATCCGTCGGAAGCATACAAAGCTCATGTACTCACAACTGGCAAGATGTTTTGGACTCTAATACCACTATAATGTACTAGGGCAATTTTTGTTTTGTAATATGCTAGGGTTTTACCAAATTTTCCCAATATACAATAATTCTATGCCATTAGTAGAATCTACACTCAACCTTCTTATTGATACGACAATCTAAACAATTTCTTAAACCAGCATAGATCCTGAACATAATTGTTGAGTTGATTTGGCTCAATTGCTTCTTGGGCTATTGGCACATGATTATTTGTGAATTGTGATAGAAGCGGTCGGCTGCTCTTTCTGTTGTTTGCTTGGTTGTTTCGTGGACCAGGACAATGGTTTACACTTCCCTCTGTGGTAGTTTTACTGGTGGCTATGACATTTGGTCGTCCATTAAGGTGAGCGATCAACAATGAGATTTGTTGTTGTTGCCCTTGAATCATTTGTTGCCCTTAATGATGCAGTTATTGATGCATCTGTTGTTGTCCTTCTATCAATTCATGAAGTAAAATACTAGGGTCATGTTCTCCTTCACCTGTTCTGTCTCCCATGGCGTAACGGTGGTTATTCACTTTTTCCCTTATTCTGATGTTGCTTGTCTCCACAGGAAACATACAAAGCTCATGTACTCACAGTTGGCAAGATGTTTTGCACTCTGATACCATTGTAATGTACTAAGGCAATTTTTGTTTTGTAATATGTTAGGGTTTTACCAAATTTTCCCAATATACAATAATTCTATGTCATTAGTATAATCTACACTCAACCTTCTTATTGATGCGACAATCTAAACAATTTCTTTAACTACATAGATCCATCTTAAGTACGAATATAACATGAGCCGAGAGGGATCAAATTTCTTCACGTGCAAACTTCTTTAGAGTGCAAAATATTGTGTGTTATTTTTCATGGTTTAAATTGTATTTGTGAATGGTAAATAGAGCATATATAAGACCAAATTAAATGTTTTAACCATAAAAACTTAATTTTTTCATGATAGATACATAATTTTTTTTAAATGATACGTAATTGACATTAAAATACTTTACATAGCATGTACATCTAGACATTTTATCAAGCACATTAAAATGATTTTTTATTATTAATAAAAAATTGACAAGAAGAAATGGCTCTCAAAACCCTCGGAGCTAATGTTCAAAATTAGATGAAATGATCCTCACTTGATGATCCTAATCAATTTAATCCTCCTTTCTTTATAGACTTCCTTGAGGGCTTTCATCTTCTTACTTGGTTGAGTGTATCTTACTCAAAACCCCAGTTTTAGGTTTTTTCGCCCATGGGGACAAATAGGCTACTAAGTCCCTTTGCCCTCAATTTGTAGAGGACATTACACTTCACCCATATTATAACTAGGGTGACTTTTACAGGAAGTTGATTTCATATTTGTGTAAAAAGCATTCGCACATTTTCCTTTTATTCTTTATCATGCAAGAACACTATTTGGGAAGAACTTTTTATTGTAGTGATATATGAAATTCCAACTTCATCATGTCACATTTAAGAATATATTTGTGATTTACTTCCATTGTTGTGCCACAAACTTTCACAGGTAAAAGTATACAATATATTCAAAAAAACATATAGAATGCCAAATTAGCTACATCTATGAAGATTGAAGTGGCATCCATACTACATTAATGATTAACCATTTGAGCACCAACCACCTAAAATCAAGATTTTATCTATCAATTACAAGCATACAAATTTTTGAGCCATATAATAGAAAGTAGACCATTAACATATGGAATGAGATAGCTTATCTAGCAACTGTCAACAATAACATGGGCAAAGAGTTATGTTTACAACATAAACCATCTATACACCGAAATATGAAGACCAAAAGGTCCAAAACAATAAACTGAACTAGTTGCACCACCATGCAGGTTCCACCACTCTAGGGACATCAAGCGACGCCACCTAATTTTGATCACATTTGCCTAATCCAAGCCTTAAAATATGGTAGAAAAGGCTTAACATGCCCGATCAATGATTTTGGTTTGAGTGAAAGGTACATTTTTGCTAAGGCCATGACAAAGGATTTCAACGATCAACACCACCAACATTGGGATACATATAGGGCTTGGTGCTCTTGATTAAATGCCAATCACATGCCCTCATATGTAATAGTATCCAATGAAATGTTGCAATCCTGTCAATCCTAAAATCCTGAAAGCTGCTAAGTATGCTAAATTTTGAAAGGGATATAAAATCCTATTTTCTCCATAGCAAGTCCTATGAGATTGGTACCACTCTCGAACATCCTAAAACAAGTAATGGTAAAGTTAAAAAAATTAGGATAAACTATCATTTTACTTTGAGAATTTTAATTTATAATTACCATTAGGGTATGTCCAGGGAGTGTCTACGGTCCAAGGAGCGCCTTGGGAGCATGCTCCTTGGCTCTATGAGCATCCTTGGGAGCACCACGCTCCCAAATGGGCAGCGTTCATGCCCAAAAGGTCCAAAGCACACCCCCAAGGGTGCTATGAGTGCTCCCACTCAGGGATGGGGATGGTTACGACAACTATGGTCAAGCCGCCAGGGACAGACATTACAATCAAGGTCTCTAGTTGGTTATATTTGCCCCATTATCTATGTATCCTTACCCTTCATCCCTGGCTCAATTCTGATGAAATCCAAATACAAGTTTTGATAATTGCATTGACTATGCAAATAGCTTTTTCCTAAATGTCCATAATTATTTCCCATCATGTTGACCCAGTATTCCATTTTTTAATGTGCAAAACCAAAAAATACTGCTGTCTCATGCAAGACAACTATCCTGTTCTCTTATGATATATTTCAAATGCATTATTTGTCACTGGGATAGAAATAATTTTGTGGCTGCATCCTGCTCAACTGTCACCCAATGAGCATAGTATTTGCAAATGTTGAACATGCTCATCCAAGCAATATGTTAATCCTTGGACGGTTCAACCATGATTGCACTTACACCAAGACTGTTAACATTTCATAAAATAGTTAAGCATTCACAGTTTTGTTGTTAACATTTCACAAGTAGTTAAGCATTTGACTTTCAGCCAAAGAAAGGATGTAGATTGTAATTACCAAACCAGGCATGCAAGTACATGTCGTAAATAGTATGCAAAGAAAAAAGAGTGCCAGAAACACAGATAATGAAAAAGAGACAACATTATTTTATATGAAAATATCCAAACATAGCTGTAGAAGCACAGATGGAGCTTAAATATCAAACAGAAACAGATCATAAATAAATTTGACGGGAGCTTGACTCTATCAGTAACTTGACAAGTGCTCTAGACCAACTTATCAAACAATTACTAAAGATACTCATCATAAAACATTTACCAATATATTTATTTTATATTTAACAGGACATTAAAAATGGAAAGTAAAATGATACAAAGAAATTCAACTCTTTCCAGGCATTTATTTCTTTGTAAACGTAGGATGGGTATCAAAAAGAATTTAACTTTCCACGGCATGTTACAAAATAGTTGAGATTAATCTCAACACTGAACATCTTAATATCATCTGCACAAACTTCCCATACTGCTAAAAGAGTGTTGACTAAAGATTAAATTTGACATAGGTAAAAACACTATTCTATATTTCACAGAATAAGAAACAACCTATATAGTGTTTAAGGAGGCATCAATTTTCTGAACTAAAGGCATCAAGATTACCTTCTTTTCATGATGCATAGTGTGATAATCTTCAGTCTTCCTCTTCCTACTGGTTAATGCATGATCATGCCGAATTCTGTCATCGACCAAGCCAGAAGCCGAACCATTACGATGATCATAAGATCGTTTCTCCCAGTGCAATTTCTGGTCTTCTCCACTGTGTGCACTGCCAGAATGATCATATCGAAGATGTGAACGATCCAGCCGTGAACTTCTATCATCATAAATCACACGGTCCATCCGAGAATACATGTCATCTCGTTCATGGTGTCTTGACCTTGATGTGTCATCTACCCTGTCTTTGACCTTGCCACGTTGCTCTTCATGTCTCCTTTTCTCTTTCAGGCGATCTTTGTCAATATTGGAGAGATTAGCTTCTTCTCTGCTGCGACCTCTCTCTCTGTCACTACCATGCCACATTTTTTCTTCAGAATGATGCCTGCTCCTACCTCCAAGCATTGACTTGTCCTCTTCTCTATCTCTCCTAACATGCGCCTCTTCAAAACCTGGCTTTCTCCAATGTTCATCTTCTCTTTCCCTTCGTCTCCAGGAATCATCCCTCTGTTTTCTTGCCCGGGGGTCATCAAACAAAGTTCGCCTTCGGGATTCTTCCTCCCTTCGTCTAAGATGGTGATCATCATCCCTCTCCTGTTTTTCCCTGCTCATATCTTCCCTCTCTCTCATATCCCGCAGCCCTTCATCCTTATCTGCTCTCTCCCTCCTACGTAAGTCTTCTTCCTTTCGCCTAAGGCTCTCATCATCCCTCTCATGTTTTTCTCTATGCATATCTTCTCTATCTCTGAGATCCCGTATGCCTTGATCCTTGTCTGATCTCTCTCTTCTAGACAAGTCTTCGTCCTTTCTTCGCAGGTAGCCATATTCCCTCTCATGCTTTTCTCTAGCCATATCTTCTTTATCTCTGAGATCCCTAATGCTTTGATCTTTATCCAATTTTTCTCTTCTTTACAAGTCTTCTTCCTTCCTCCTCCTGCGATAATCATCAGCCTTCTCATGCTTTTCTCCACCCATATCCTCTCTTTCTCTTATATCTCGTGTTATTTCAACCTTATCTGCTCTCTCTTTCCAAAGTAGGTCCTCCTCCCTCTTTCTTCTAAAGTAAGGATCATCCATTTTTTCTAGCCGCACTGGAATATTCTCCTCTCTCTCTCCACGCTTGCTGTCTTCTTTATCAAGCCGAGGTCTCCAATCATCTTCATCCTTCTTCTTTCTTACATTCAAGAGATCTTGCCTGTCATCTCTTTCAGTGTCATGTCCCCTGTCCCTGTGTTGCAAACCATCCTCTTTTGTAAGGATATCTCTCCTCCGTGAATCTTCATCTTTCTCTCTTAGACTCCGCATATCTTCACTTTTCCCCTGCCAGGCTTTAACATATTCTCCCCTTTCCCTATGCTTATCATTTCTGTCTTCTTTAACTCTCCTACGGTATATTTCTTCACGGTCTCCATGATATAGATACTGGTCATCTCTATGGTGGTTTGGATTTTCTCTGCTTCTCTGACGCCTGCTGTCTCTCTCATTACTGTGTCTACTGTTCCACAAGAACTCCTTCTGATAAAGATAAGGCTCCTCCTCAGACTGGAGCTTGTTTCCTTCCTTTGCCATCCTTTTTGAAGGTCTGTATTGTGATATCTCTTCCTCCCCATTTCCACGACCTCTGGAGCAGTCCCTGCTATTACCTCGGTCCTTAGAATAACCCCTACTATTTCCAGATTCTGCTTTACTGTTTCCACTCTTTGACACCTTGAAATGATGAGAATAGCCTGCTACAGTTGCAGGTGACTCATTTTGTGAACTTAACTTTTGCCTTTTCACAGAATGGTCTGAGCCATGGTCGTCAATAGTATCCTCATCAGCTTTGACTTCTGAATCTGGTTTGCTTTGGCCATCTGATCTTGAATTGATTTGCAGCTCATTCATGGGATGTTGCTCAACATTTGTGCACCTTACATCTGGAGTGGGCTCTCTCTCAGTGTCAACCATTGTGCATCCTATTTCTAGTATCTCTGTTCTTTCCACACTATCCCCAATTATTTCCTTTCGATAGCTGTCAGCTCTACCACCTCTAGCATCTTGATTTGCAATACTCCCATTACTGTACTCATTTCCTATTTGAGGAAAACCTTTGTGGGGTTTCACCAACTGTGGCCGTCTGCTTGAACATCAGATCAAAAAGATACGTTCAGATCTACCAGCATAGTTAATTAATTGTTTTTAACTCGAGGAAGGTGACTTATTTGATAAGGAATGTTACAAATATGGCAGTGAATATATAAAGGTAAGGGAATGATGGAAGATAGATCAAGACAACAGAAACGATAAAAAATTGGCTGATAAAATTACAATGACAAAAACTGATAGTAAAAATTCAAAGGGACACCTTGACATTAGTTGCTCTGGAAGAAGTATGTCTAAAATTCACAGAACAAGAACCAAGTAGGAGCTAGAAATACCACACACAAAATGCAACCAGCATTAATCAATATTTCCATCGATTAAAAGATTACTTTGTTGAAGGAAATTGCACGTTTAAAAAAATAGTTGGGTATCTAAATCTAAGAGAACTGAACTTATTATCAAAGGGCATTCACAACAGTTTAGCCAGCGGAGATTAATTTTAGAATAGTTAGCAGTTTTTAAATTTAGAATAGGCAGCAGTTTCTTCATAAAATGACACCACTAAAGGTTACTGAGGCAACAACCACAAAATTATCCAATGTAACCAAAATGCATTTGCATCACTTAAAGGCCTTGGACTCATTTATAGCCGATTGGTCAACCATGACAAATTTTCCTAAGCATACAGTGAACATACAATAAGCACTGCACTGAGTTTATAGACATATCAGCTAATGAAAAAGGTCCAAGTCTCTGAAATAATTAACTATGGAAGCTTCCATATAAGTATGCCACTTATTACATGAGAATAAACAGTCACCAGTGAAATTGGAATATACACTGCACATCTATCCTATAACCGCATGGTGAATAAATCATGAAAACTAAATGGCAAATGTCGCCAATTATACATTACTGCAAACTTAAGCATCTTATATTATCTGCTTGCATGGATGTTATCTACTTGCATGGACACTATGGCATATGTTCACTGTTATACTGCTTCTGATGTTCCCATCCTAAGTTCTCATAAGACTTTTTATTGTATGCGGTGCTATCTAGTTGTGTGAGGCACCATAGTAGCAGTGCGCAAAGGAGGAGGACAAAAAGTCACTCTTGACTGAGAAGTTTCATAAAGTTGGCCTCAAAAACAAAAATGAATTTATCACCAGACCCAAAAATCAATGTTACAGTGACAGAAGAAAGTATTCAAAAGAAATGAATGTGAATCTTTTTTTGCAGAAAAGTATGGAGCAGTTAGAGGTTTCGGGCAAGATTAAATCTAACTTTGTCGCAAGGACTTCACTGCAAGTGCATACATGTAAAGCATATAGAGACACAGCTGAATAACAATATGAAACCCTAAAAGAGAATGCCCTGTATTAAATTTCACCTGTTAACATGTTGCTGATCAAGTATCCTGGCTGGGAACATTGGTCCTGCACTAGAACCTGGCTGACAATGAATAGGAGGACCAGGTGGCAAAGGTAGAATCCCATCTCCATGATGCAGTGTTCTAGGTATCATTGCACCTCCAGAAATTATTTTCTTACTGACATCATCCCTTTCCCATGACTCCATATGCCGTGCTTGCAAGGAAGACTCTGTGTTTACTTGTTTTGGGCATCCCATTTCAATCTCTCCCCTTTCTGATTCCTCTCTTTCAATAATATAATTTGCACTCTCAGGTGCTTTCAAAGGACCAGTGGTGTCATCCTCTGTTGCATCTTGTAAGACAATCTGATTCCATGACAAAAACAACAAAATTTAGTGGAAATATCATTAGGAAAAAAACAAGAGCATCAACAAAAGTGAATGCCTCTCAAGAAGAAGCTAGAAATACAGCTCAAAATCTGATTTTCCAGAAAAGTGAGACACCATCACAAGAGCAAACTTCATTTACGTGTATTACAGCATCAGCATCAGGATTGCGTGGCCGTCTAAAATCTACTGAAGGACGCCTTTCACCAACGCCACCTTCTACCTGTATAGCTCTACCAGTTGGCTGCCCAAAAATTTGTTGCAACATTCAGTAGATCATAAATATATTGATATATGCTCACAATCTAGATAACATTACAAGTATATTCTAATTAAAGACCACATTGTGAAAGGAGCATGTGTAAGCAATAACATACAAGAGCTGCCCTTCCACGTCCCAAACCCCTTCCACGACCTACTGAAGCTGCAGACCCTGGATCAGAAAGCTTATGCTGTGTACTCTCTCCAAAAGCTTCATTCCGGCCTGTGGCAGTTGCCAGCTCAATTGGTAGGTCTGGATCATACTCCTATTTCACAAGTAGCCCAAAAAATGAGTGTACAAACAGCAAGAAATGACAACACTTCAAAATACAGCCAGCGTATATTTATTGTCTTTTGGAATAACCACCTGCTCAGAACGCCCACTTTCATAGACACGAATTTTGCTTTGCATGGTTGCCTCCAACTTATGTTGTTCCTGCCAAAATGAGCCCCTGAATTCTGAGCTTTGCAGTTAACTAACATCAACTAAAACACAAATAACAATATATGGTGAATAATTAGTATTTAAATATATTTGTCAGAAAAGATCATACCAGTTTTCTGCAATACTCCTTCCAACTGTCTTCATCGAGACTAAAGTTAAAGAAATCTGTTATATCCATTCCAGGGAGCTTCCATGGCTTATCCTCAAAGTTATCAATGTCAATTTCAAATACCGTCCTGCAGAGTGAGCATCGAGGGAAAAATGGATAATCAACACCTTCAACCTGCTACCTCGTTAATATGGCAAAGTTGGCAAGGAATAACCCACAGAAATATCAAACATTTGAAAATTTAGATTATGTATATCAATCTAAATGCAATGTAAATATGTGATCATACAAGCGCCACAAACTCAATAGAAAAATGTCAAAAAACAATATAAAGAAATTTTGATCAGGCAGCAGTATCTCTGCAAGCAATAATTGTAAATTAAAGAAAATCATAAGACCAAACAAGGCACCAAGCAAGTCCAGACTCCAAACTTCCCAAAAGTGGTCTTTAAACAAACTAAAGTGAAATTTCAAAACAACTTCATTTACATAGCTTCATTTGCCAAATCCCATGGCAATACACCTCACCTATAACCCTCAGAAAACACACACTCAAATATCTGATGTTATTCTCCCAGAGGCCAGCATGTGCACAAATGGTGCGCTTCTGTTGATGGATAAACATGAGAGTCACTTAAATGCAAGTGCATGTGTAGCACACATTTCTATCAAATTTACCACCAAAAAACAACCATCTGCAGAGCCCTAATAAAGGCCGAGAATAGGAGCAGCTCACTGATGAACAAACCATGTTATCTTGACAAAGTTACTGACCAGGCTATTTCCATTTAACAAGTATGACCCCCCAAAAAAACCAATAAAGCAATTTTCAGAAAGGGAATGGTGCCAGGATGAAGCAAGGGACATTAGTAGAACGCCTGAAGCTCAATTCCTTTACAATCTGAGAAAGAAAATTCATTAAAAATATGATAATGTCAATGTGGAATTCAATCTAATCGAGAGAAAATGCTTTGAAAAAATCAAACTTGGAGTGGGGTCGTTTCATCAACTTGCTTTCGCCGTCAATTGCAAAACTTCAGCTGCTTGATCAAGATGTCTCGGAACATGGTATTATCCACAGATGTAGCAAGATTTGCAACCAGAGGCCTAGAAAACGAACTACGTTTTGTGATAGATAAGACTGCCCTTTTAAATGAAAGTAAAGCTTCCACCTACTACAGGTAGACTTTGAAGCAAATCGATGTATTAACAGCAGCATAATATATAAGAGAACCCAGTGGGAGATAACAAAATTAGCCATCACCTTCAAAGGAGAGACTACTACATTGATATAACATTGTTATACAGTTACAAGACCTGCTAATAAGCAGTTACATCATTACATACAGCCATAGGGCTTCTTTCCAGAGGACCATTTTGTTGTCCTGTATTACTGATCCACATTTTACAATCCCCCACTCTACAACCATTCCCTCCAATGTTCGATGTCATAATGTATAATATTATTATGGTACAAAACATGAAGTTCACATGTTACTTACTTGTTAGGAGGAAGAGAGAATTCAAAGCCAATCTGAAAACCACGCCCTCCAGGAACATTACTCCAAGGAGGCATGCCAGCACCAGAGAGGAAATTTCTTTGCACAAACCCTCTGCCGCCACTAGAGGACCAATCACCTCTTCCAGTGCTAGGTACACCACCTTTGCCAGATGCCCAGGCACCTCCACTAGGGATAGCATGCCTACTGTGATTTGGAGCACCAGCTGAAGCACTTGAAATCCCCCCTGGAACTGATGCCGCACCTGGCCTCACATACTGCACTCGAATGGACATGTCATCAGAAAGATCCGTGATTAAGAAGTCAACTTTTCCTTAATATCAATAATAAAAATAGACAAATCACATGAAACACAATTTTGAAATGTTAACAATAATAATGAAAAGAGAACCTTCATGTACATACATGCTCAAACTTCCCTCAGACACCAACAAAGTTACATAAGCAACTCTATAACTCAACCTACTTATTCTATGAGATTTCATCATTGACAAGCATTCGTGAAATTGTCAAATTGAACAAAAATAATAATAGCAGAAGACAAGTAACTTCTAATTCGGAAAGATAAATTTTCCTGGTGTTTTGGTGTTTATTCCCTAAAAATGGGACAGGACTGTCTTAAGACAGAGCAATAGAAAACAGAACTTAAAGAGACAAACCTTGTATTGTGAATAGTGAGGATGATAATGCTGACTGCCGTAGCCAGCCCTTGGAACAACTGCATTTCCAATACCAATATTACCTTTTCCTGTCTGCCCCTTATCATCACCAGTTTTGTCTGTTGGTAAAGCCTTGTCGGTAGGAGCAGGTACTGCACCTTCAAAGGGTAAAGTGGCTTCAGCTCCCCATTCTTGCTCCTCAATGGGATTATCACCACCAGCAACAATCACCAAATCATCCCCATCTTCATCCTCGCTTCCTTCCTCAAAATCCCATTCCCTTCTCTCTACATTGGGATAAACCGCTCGATCATCATTGAGGACTATTTGCAAATCATCCTCACTGTCACTATCCCATCCATTGTCTTCCTGTAAACCTTGACTCTCTGCAACAGCCAAATCCGTTGGAGGTGTCAAATCCTGCCTCGCAGAAGATCCTTCAGCAACCCAGTTCTCTCCGTTGCCTTCCCCGTCTTCCTCTATCTCATCATAATCTCTAGAGAGCCCTGGAATTGAAGTTGTCACACCATTCATCACCATGCCAAGACCTGGAATATCGTCGTGCTGAGGAAGACCATTCTCCACTTCAAATTGAGACACATTTTCGCTGACTGGGAGCTCGGTTTGTGCAATTGCCAAATCTCGGTCATTTTTCTCTTCCCGGTCCGTTTCGCACGCCACTAGCCCACTGACTGGGTTTTCGTCGTTCTCTTTATTCAACGCATCCTCGCGCTCTCCCATATTGATCTCTGTCTTCTCAACAAAATCGCCTTGAACAGAAGCTTGTGCATGAACCCCAACTTCGTCATTTTCTGAATAATTCCACTTCGTCACGGACTCTTCTTTGGCCCCATCTTGTTCGATGACGCCACCTGGTTCCGTGTCTTGCTGCGCCTCGTTCACCGATAAGTCAAAACCCTCCGCTACTGACGCCTGCTGGGAGAATGATGACGCCCTGGGCGCCTGCTGGGACGACGAAGGCGCCCTGGGCGCCTGCTGCTGCGACGACGATGGCGAAGCTTTCCCATACAAAAGCTCCTCATCGTCATCGAACTCTTCTTCATAAGTGACCTGAGATCTCACGGGCGCGGGATTTGATGGAAAACTCAAATTTTCCTCTAAAGCATCCTCATACAGATCTCCAAAATCGTCGTCTTCTTCCATCGGTTTTATATTAGCGCTCTTCACAGAGCCGATACGAGAACACTCAAGTCTTTATATCAATTTAGCCAGATACAGGAAAACTATCCTCTGTGTTCTTTGCTTTTGACTGTTTTGTCCGATCAAGCACAAAAGTTCAGAAGATCCTTATTCCTCTTTCCGAGAAGCAGCATCCCTTATTATATATATACGAAAAATACAACTCTGGAAGAACCAAACCCTACCCAGAAAATCGAGATGAAATCAGACAAAACCTAGATTGCAAAAAAACGCTTATACGAGGAAGATGAGATGATTCATACCTTGCCCAGATTTGAACCCTCGACCCTGGCTTTCCGGGGGCAATGGCCATGGAGACTTTCAATTCCAGGGATCCTGAGGGGATCAGACCTCTTCTTGCTCATACGCTTTGCATTTCTGGTCGGCCATGATGTTCCATTGCAAATAGAGAATAGAATAGAATAGAGTAAGGGAGGTCTGGCCGACACAGGCCAGTTGCGAGCCGCCTATTTTTAACCTTTCATTAAAAATCGTATATCTGCAAACAAACCGAGTATTAACGTCCCCACCGAAGGTATCAGTGAAATCCTTCCGCCTTCTTGACTTTTGATCTCTGCCTATTCTTAACTGCTCCGCCAACTTCATCCCCAACTTTTGGGATACGTTTTAGAAGCCGTGCATGTAATGGAGTTTTTGAGTAAACTTATATGCCTGCATTCAAATGCAGTATTTACCAATGGAGCAGCAATCTCAATCTCGGCATGGGTTGAGATGTGCATTTTTTGTAGTAGTATAGAGAAATGGGTTGTGTCATGTGAGATATTTATGTTGCAAATATTTTTTAAATAAGAATAATATTTTTTTATAATTTTTTAGAATATTTTTTTCCCTGGTTTTGGTAAGGGGCTATAGTTTTAGGCCTTGCACTCAAAGACTTTTGATGGTGTATTAGTTTTAATAGGAATAATAATTTTAGAATATTTTTTTTCCTTATTTTGGTAGGGGATTATAGTTTTAACCCCATTTTGTATCGGTTTTACAAATTGTTGTAATTTTAATTAAAATTATTTTCATTTTTTCATAAATTGAAAAATATATTTTAATTTTTGAAAATTTTATTTTTATTTTTTTATATTTTTTTTAATTTAGGATAATCGGTAATTGGTGAGAGTTTTCCTGAACAAAGCCCAGGATCAAATCTTACTGGCTCCCACTATAAACCTAGGTTAGGTGCAATAACTTGCAAGCCACACAATAGCAGCCGACGTCCACTATGGGGTCACCTACTCTTCTAGCCAAGACACAACAGGCCATATACTCAATGAGATTTGAACCTCCGTCTCATGGGTTTCACCCAACGAAACTTACCGTTAAACCACATGTCACTGTATATTTTTACTTTTTCATGTTGATGTGACATAATTTTTTTACTAGAAGACGATTTAATTTTAGTATTTGTTAGATATTGGAAAAATAATTTTAAGATAAGAAAAAAAATACGTGATTAGTTAATGTTGTAGAGGATCTCACACTAACTATCATGATTGATTTGTAGTTGACATTGCAGTCTATGGTAATGCTCTTACGACAAGGATTGATGTTAGAGGTTTCACGACAAGGGTACTTTTGTATACATAAGCAAGGTGGGGGTTAGTACTCCAATAGAATGCATCTTACTTGAAAGGTCTAGCATGTGGCTAGATATCTAATTCAACAGTGGACAATGTATATTGGATGCGAAATAGGGAGGCGATTAATTATGCAGAGCGACCAGATGGGTGGGTTGGTCCCAACAACTATGTTGACTTTGCGTCATCTTATTTGATATTCGGTTCCAATGGAGTTGTGCCAAAACCACCTAGTGGATGGCCCAATGTTCGATTTTGAAAACCATGATGGAAATTTATATCAGATTTATGGAGACAAAGAGATTTGGAACCTGCGAGGACCGGAACCTTACTTATGACAAGAATCTTAATGACAAGTAACGAGAAGCTTTTGCCTTGGGGTTTATTTCATTAATTTAAGACAATTCTGATTTAACTTGTCTTGTAATGGTGTCATAAACTAATAGGTTGTGTACTTTATTTTAAAATGGAAGCAAGTGCTAATGTGGTTGTGGGCCGAAAAGTTATTTTAGGTAAAATCACAGGTTATAGATTAATTGTTTGATTTTATTCATAAGGAGTAGAAAATTGTAATGTTCCAAAATAGGAAAAATAGTGATATGCAAAGCAAACAACAATTTTACACCACAAAAAAATTAAAACAATTAGAACACATCCATGACAATCAAAACTATAGAAGCCACTGAGCCATTTTATTATAAAACTAGTGTAAGAGCACAAATATATGGAAGGGATGCACCTGGGCTTGCCTCAAAGGCAAGTGGAGCAAAGCCTAGGTGAAGCAATGACAATCTAAAAACTGCAATCAACTGCCCAAATATTGCTCTGCGTTTTCCCCAGCAATTCTACATTATATGTTGCAAAGATATGGCTGAAAACCACACCTTCGGTGTTCATAAAATTTTGCAAAATTATTTCTAGGCTCCTTAATCAAAACCCATAAATGGTTGGCCTCCCAAAATCGACCCCCAAAATCCCTATGCCTTCCAATGGTTGTTGAAGTACATTGTCTGATAATACACCAGCAAAATCCACCCAACACACTCCTAAAAGGCAACAATAACTCCACCAACACTTCCCTTATTTCTCCCAGCAATAAATAACTCCAATAGATGAGTTCTCACTCCCACGTGTGCTCAGTATCTCTCTTCTACGTTGGCCCCATGAACTGTGAAATGACCCCTCAAAACTGCTCCAAAAATTCTGAAAAATTAGAGAGAGGTTCCTCACACCCCAACCAATAAAACCCAAAAATATTTCGAGCTAATTCCAACTGACCCAAAATGTTCAAATAGTGTGAAAATCTCAGCTAAACCATCAATTCGTCCTGTTATAAGAATGATGATTTCAGACTCGAATATTGCCTGGAAAATTCTGGAATTTTAAACAAAAACTCCTCTCACAAAACCCATAAAATTCTTGGGCTGAAACACTAGACACTGGAACCCCAAAATCCATATGTAGCTCCTCTTGATCTACTAGTGAGCTACAGAAATCAAAATTCTCTAAGAATGCGCACTTTCCCTGAAGGGGAACTCCTCCAAATCCTTCCGGAATTTCTTCCTCAAACTTCTGGCCAAAATAAGCTTCAATGCTTGGCAAAAGGCTATTACTTAACCCCTGCAAAATAGCTGGAAATCCAACCCACAATTGTTGATCCTTCAATGAGCAATTGGAACTGCCTTTATGCCGAAGGAGCGGCAAATAGAGTGAATACCTGCCAATAAGCTTTGTGGAAATCCTGAATTGGACTCCCCAAATTACCTCACTAGGGAGACACTCGAAGTTCTCCAAAATGAGAATGGAATTTCGCTTGGAGATTCCTTGTGCTAAGTAGCATTGGTTGACTTGGCTAAGCAGCTCAAGCAAACTCTCCAATTCTGAAATGAAATGCCAAAATAGAATAATCAAAATGAGGCTCTAGTCTTCCTTTTATCGTTGTTTTCTCTTCCTCGTACCATAGTTTGATTTCTCTCACACTATGCATTGATACCATGGTTTTATTCTTCCCATGGTGCGATTTCCTTTTTTGGTAGCCTCCACAACTTACATTCACTTTATTTATTTATTTTATTCTTTTCTTAAGTCCCAACCATTTTCTTTTCTCCAAAATTTATTTAATACCTCCACAACTTATTTCTCCTAATTTTATTTATCTAAAAATATTTATTATTTGCCAAAAATGCAAAAGTGAGAATTCCCCTTAGCAAAATTATTAATTGGGGACATTACAAAAATCTAAAAGAATGATGAATGAAAAGGACGAAATTGTGTTTACGAGCTTAGAATTGGTGGAACAATGGGTGGAATTTGATAACAAAGGTGTTAAGATCGGATAGCCTGGAAAATGCAGAAGGGAAAGTATTATGGACAGGAGGATCCATTCAACTAATTATTGTCATTTTACGCAATTGAATTGTCAATAGTTTCTGATGGAATTTTCGTTAGAGGGCAAAGTTCCGAGGAGGGGGCACAATTATGATTGTGAATCCCCCCCCCCCTCCTGGCTCCTCTCGGTGACGTCGCAGGGGTACCCCCACCCCACAATTCACAATAAGTATGAATGTTGGCAAGTAAAATTTATGCCATTAGATTGAGGGGACAGAACTTCGTGGTGTAACCAAGAGTGCATACCCCCCCACCCACTATCTATCTGTTGAAGTCATTGGGGGGGGGGGAATAGCTGTCGAAATTCATTATATATATTATGGATGAGGGTCATTGATTACGATTAACTAGTGGTGTTGGATTGCATCGCGGGCACAAGTTTGTTACAGCATTGACGTTAGTTGGGGGGTGATATGTTGTTGGGTCATCATTTCAAACAGATCCTAGATATTTGATGCCATTAGACTATGACTCCATTTTAAATCCTCGTGGTAGTGGGAGCTCAACATGCATATGAACCGTCTGATCAAAGAGGTTTGGGGTGTTGGATCTAGAACGAATGTTGTTGTAATAAAAGATGGAAAGTGAACGTGGCTCGTAGTCATTCCTACACAGGAAGACGATGACAATAAATAGGTGAGCTTTCCAAGGCTTTATTATCGTACATCAATAATAACTAGCATAGTTTACGGGTTTTAAATGACTATCAAACACCATAACGAGTTTTTCATTAATAGCCCATATTCGTGACACCCACGTACATAACATCGATATGCATGGCCTTAGAGTTGAATGTGAGATGTATGGCTAAATGCACTTGACGAAGAAGTTATTAAATTCTTCTATTTGCATACCATATTAGATTGGATTCTATTAGTTATATCAGTTGAAGAAAGGAAGAAATCCATGGATGAAATAAAATGTTGTAATCTTTAAAGCTAATAGAATTATCACAGAATTCAAAGCATAATGGGGATATATTCAAAGATTCAAATGCCATCCTTCGGTCTGACTCATGTTGGCTTATATCAAATGAATAATTTCAAGTTGTGATAAAAAATGTTGAAGTAGATCAGGTTTGTGCTTTAACGAGTAATGGAGTAGCAATTTTCTGGGCAATTACTGGTAAATTCTCTTTGCATAGATTCCAATGTATTAGCTTTTTTAAATAGGATGATTCAACAATTTTGATTTGGTATGTTATACAGGGTACTAAATTGGTCCAACCTTTGTAGTCACTGATCGAGGAGGTTGTAGAGGTAGAAGAAGAAGAGCCATTCATAGTTTTCCAAAGATTGCACGACTCATACTTGTGTGAGAGGAAAACCCGAAGTTGCTAAACAATAGTCAAAGCATAAAAATATATCTAAGGGATTTGTATTTGAAAAGGCATAATGCACATGCATTGTTACCCTGTTAATGATGACATTGTAATTTTATTATATGCAATTATGATTAATGGTGTTTATTTTTATGTTTCATGTTTTGTTAATTTTGTGTTGCTATATCCCAGTACACATGAGTGATTAATAGCACACCATGCCATGATCAAATTGATAATTCATTTTAGACATGTTACGTAATTTATTTCTTCTCAGACACACATTAGTTGAGGATTTAAGCCAAGATTTTTAAATGGTGTGGAATTATATCGATAAATGATATTGTATGATTTCGTTGCACGTTTCATTTGAAATACAAATACATGCCAGTGTTATATATTTTATTTTGGGCTCAATGACATTTGGAAGATATCTGCATTTTAACACCTGCACCAAAGTCTAATTGTGGAGCCATTCATGAGTAGTTAGTAAAAAGTAATGTGTCAATTGCAGCCGCAAGTTCTATTTATTTTGTCGACAACTGCATTGGCCAAGTGTTTATCATGCACTTTTTAGCACCATGTTGCAAACGCATATTAAATTACTTCTCAAGGAGGCTCGTTGTGAAATATATTTGCAAAGATCTCTCCTAGGTTGTCGTTCTTCTCCACGTTGTGTGGTCATTGTTTTTCTAGTTGCAACACGTTCGTGATTTGCTCTCCAAATTTTGTGATGGTGTTTAACGTACAAGAGCTTATTAGGACAGTGAGCAGTCCTTGCACCCTAGTTGTTAGCATAACGAATACGCAAAGAAACTCTTCTCGAAGGCAAGACCAAAGCCTACAATATTTGTATCAGGTAAGTGGTGGTTCCTTTCTTCACAATTACACAATATATGTCACAACTATTTAATACTCATGTTTACCAAATTTTAATTATGTGAGCACATTTTACTTTTATTTTCCCCTAATTTTGTTTTATTTTTAATTAGACATTAAGTTGAGCGTAGTATTAATATTGATTTTTCTAGCAACAAGATGTCGTTACGGGTTTATTTAATTTTTCATATGTAATTCCCAACCTTAAATAAACATTTTATACAATGCACATGCCATTGAAATTCCAAGTATTATCATGACCATGCAAATTGTAATGGATAGTTTATAGAAATGTTGATCTAATGAGAATATATAACTTTTCTAGTTATTATGTGTGCCTGCAACTCTTGGGCATGGTAAAGGAGCCACGTTGTGGCTCTTTGTCGTCGCCTCTATCCATTGAAGCACAATTGTGATCCGCCATACCAAAACTCTTTTATTCTGTAGATGGTAATTCCTTTTAGTTGTGTTTTCGATTTTGCATCATGGCGCTTATTCCCTGATGTGATTTGACAAGCGAGAGACAAGAATATTCGTGGCATTTAACGGAGAATTTTGGTGTTGGGGTGTGAAGGTTTTGTAGAGGGTGTTGATCCATGTATTCTTGGCGCGATACACAAATATGTGGGATGATAACTCTTATGATAATTGCTGGGAAATTTTTCATTATGTTGCAGGAGTTTGTGAAGAGTGTGTTTTCAAAGTTGAGTGTGATAATTGGGTTTTTACAATGTTTTTGAAGCAGAAAAGCATTATGATAAATGGATTAGACTATTATAAATATAAATTACCTTTTAAATATATTTTTTTAAATAGATTTTTAAATCTGGTTATCGACTATAAAAAAGATGAAGAGCAAAGTTGATTAGGGGCTCAATTTTATGCTCAAAAATCAAATTTCTCAAAATGGCTTGGAACCTGGACGACCACGTAGTGCTCGTCGTTATGAATCCGGTGCACTTTATTTCACGAAAAATGGACTTTGTATGCTCCTGGAAACGAGTTCTGTTCACTTTGCTAAACAGGCAAAAAAAAAATGACAGACAAAAGCCCAATGAGCAGTTTGTACTGTTGACGTGGCATGCTGATTGTGCAGGGTCGTTTTTGGAAATTTCCTCTGGCGAATCGTGAGATGCCAAGTGGCAACATGGTACTCGTCGAATTTTGGGTTATGTGGTGAAATTCTATTGGTTCATTTTGGGCCAATTGGGAGAGGACACGTGGTGCATCTTGGGGCCGCCATGTGCCCCCCCCCCCCCCCAAGGTTGTATGGTGGAATAATTTTTTTGGTTAAGTCTGGGTGGAGGCATCAGGGCTCGACCTCGTGACCTCCCACTAGCTAGTGCCACGCCTTAATGTTCCGCCCGCACAATAGATCTTAACATACAAAGGTATTAACATGTATTTAAACTTTCAAATGGTGTATGACAGGGGAAGGTGGGGACCAGCCCTCGATCCATAAGACCATCGACAGGAGCCAATCCATAATGTGGAGTTAATGCATTAAACCATGCTTAACAAGCCTTAAACCTCCTTCAATCAATGCTAATCCACATTTAATTATGGATTATCTTAAGTGCTTAATTAGCGCTAAACTGTCACTTAACTTAATGACGAATTAAGTTAGCAGACCCCCAAATATGGCAGAGACTGCCAGTTTAGCTCCAGTTAGCTAATTTAGGGCCTGAAATAGTGGGGAAAATGTAAATGTCATAAATTTTGGAATTCGACCAATTCAGGTACAGAAAGAGGCTAGATGAACATTTTTGGGCATTCTGGACTCATTGGTGCAAGTTATAGGAGCAAAAGAGCATTGTAAATAGGTTAATTTGATAGTTTTAGCATAATATAGAGCCTTAAACCATGGAAGCTGGGCCAAGGAAATGTAGCCCAGGAGAGGTGAACTCCTTCATCAAATACCTATGTTGATGTATTGTATGGTTGTGTTATGTACTTTATTTGATGTTGTTCAACCTTTGTTTTTATGTTAAATTGTTTATTAAATTGACATGAAAAACACTCATGGGACTTTATAATTTACAAAAGAACTTGAACCCTTAAACACACATAAGACATTGAATTCATAATCTGAAAGAGTAATTAGCACAAAAACGCTAACGTACATTTTTGGTATTAGAGCTCTTGGTTATTTAGGTTTTGTTGTGCAAGAAAGGATCTAATTGTTTGTAAGTTTTTGTCATGCTTACAAGGTTAAAACTCAAAAGAGGAGAAAGGAAGTCAATTGAGATCCCTGTAGTTGGGTCAAGAGGAAGAAGGGCAAGGTTGCCAAAGTCTTCAACACCAGCACATCCTCAAGTTGAAGTTGAGTCTTTAGTGAGCATGTCTCATAAAGGAGAACCTATCATGACAGAAGATGAGAGAGCATTCAGGAAGGAATTCTTTGATATGACTGAGATGGTTAAACTCATCTATTAGGAGAGAAATTTAAGGATGCAAGAAGAAAGTTCAAGGCCTCCAATAGGAGAGGGTTCTCCAGGAGGAGGAGGCCATAGAGATGGTAAGAAGCCACCATCCACTCGACCATCATCCTCACCACCATCTTCACCTTCCTCATCGTCATCTTCCACTAACACAACTCTTCCATTTGTTCATACACATGCTTCAAAAGGAGCTGGTAAATTACCCTTACTTAAACTTGATGTTAAATTTGAGCTTTCAATGTATAATTGCAAAGTGAATGCAAAGAAGCTAGATAATTGGATTCGTCAATTGGAGGTTTATTGCAGAATTCAGAACCCTCAAGAAGATGACATAAAGATTCAATTGGCTTCCTTGAGAATGGAGGGTTCAACACTTGTATGGTGGGAAGCAAAGACACAAGAGGAGATTAAGAAACATGGTAAGATCTCAATGTCTTGGTCATATTTTATTGTTGCCATTAAAAGGAAATTCTATCCTCTTTCTTACATGCAAAATTCTATTATGAGTTGGCAAAATTTAGACAATTGAAAGGTGAAAGTGTGTAAGAATACACTCATGAATTTAAGAGAAAATCTCTTATGTTAGGAGTTGATTTTCATAGCCAAGAAACTTTGCTGAAGTATACAGGTGGTTTGCGTAGTTACCTGAAACATACCATCCTCATGTTTAATCCCACTGGTTTAGATGAGGTTTGTGTGCAAGCTACACACCTCGAGGCAAGAGGGGAAAATGTACAAGATGAGGGTAAAAATCAAGCATTCAAGGGTGGTGAAAAAGGAAAGGGTTTCAACAGTAAACAAAAGAAGAATGCATACTTTAATAAAGAAGGGGAGAAAACCACATGTACTCATTGTTCCAAAGAGGGTCATGATGAAGCCCACTGTTGGAAACTTCATCCAGAATTGAGGCCTAAGAAATTCAACAATAAGGGGAAAAAAAAGACAATTGCTACCACACAACAAGATCTTGGATCTCATGCAAGAGATGAGACTAAAATTGCAGCCATGGTCACAAAGGGAAAAGAAGCCATAGCAAGTAATAGTTCTTCAAATTGTCACAATAACACTCCAAGTGAAGAAGCAAGAATAGTGTTGTTTCATGTAAGAACGATATCAAAATTGACACATTTTTTTATAGTGTGTCTCAAGGGAACTTAATATTTGAAAACTTAGTTAAAAAGCTAAATCTTGAAACCTTACCTCATCGTAAGCCGTACCCTTTGGGTTTGATAACCAAAGATACAAATTTATAGGTTACAAGAAAATGCCAATTAGAGGAAATTTTAGTCTAAAAGTGGCCTCCTAAGGAAAAATCAAGAAATTAATAAAAAATGCCATGTAGGCATTTTTTAAGTTTTAATTTACTTTTATCTATGTTCCACAATATTTGTTAGCACAAGATTCAATAAACTTTCTTAATATATTATTTCTAATCTTTAATTTTTATCGAATCCCTAAATATATGGCACTTTTATTAAAATAACTCTCTATATATAGGGGAGAGGGGTCAGTGCCCGAACACCTCAGCGCTGACTGGACCCGGGGCCACGTCATGTACGTCACTTGTCCGTTCGCATGGCGGGCACGTGCAGCCGGTCCTTCCAGTCTCTTACCTGTCCTGTCAGTCGTCTCCCGCCATATTGTGGAGGCTTCTCGACGAAGCCTCATTTCCCGCTCTGAGTCTGGTTACTGTGGGTTCTCCGCTCCGTTCATTGCGCATCGTTTCTCCGATGCCCGACGCCTCCGCCACCACTGTCCGCGCGCTCCATCCGTTGTTATGGCGCCCGTGCTCTCCTGGCTCGAGCTTCCCTGGTCCTGGTTCGGCCACGGCGGCATTCAAATTGTGGGTGGTTTATACTCTGTGGCTGTTCACACTAGGTTGTGTGTTCGTTCAACCTCGCCTCTGTGGTGGTTTAACCTCGGCGCTGTGGTGGTTATACCTCGGCGCTGTGTGGTTTAGGGTCGGCTCTTTGCTCTTTATGCTCGGCTTTGTTTTTTCATACCTCGGTCCTGTGGTTGTTTTACCTTCGCCCTTTCATAGTTTTATTCGGCTCTGTAGTTGTTTTACTTGGCTCGGCCCAGTGGTGGTTTTAACTCGGCTCTGTGGTGGTTTTTCTCGGCTCTGTGGTGGTGGTGATCATACCTCGGCTCCATGGTGGACATACCTCGGCTCTGTGGTTCGGCGCTGCGTGTTTTACAGGTCTGTATGCTGCGAATTTTGTTTTCAGGTGCGTTTTTCAGCTCTAGATGTTGTGAATTGTGCTTTCACGTTAGTCTGTTAGTTTTAAGTGTTTTTGCATTCTTTTTAATGTTGGTGCTATTTGAATGATTGTGTTTTTTATTTTTTGCAGGTCAGTGCAGAAGCCAAGGACAATGCAGTTGGCTGGCAAGGCAAGGAGGAAGGCCAGGAGGGAGAGGAATTGGATGAGAGAAGTTTTAAGGTAGGACTCTGTCCTACCAGTGATATCTATGTGTTTGTAAACACATTTAACCTTAAGGAGATGTTCTCTGTTGAGCTTTTTTACTGTTTTACTGTGGTTTTACTGTGTTTGACTGTGGTTTTACAGTGTTTTACTGTGTTTTGCTGTGGTTTTACTGTCTGTAGGGTTTAGGGTTTTAATTGGAAAATCGAGAGGTTTACTGTTGTCTCTCTCGTTGGAAAATCAAAATTAGGTTTACTATGGTTTAGGGTTTTAATTGGAAAATAAGTTTTTGTGGTTCTCTGCTTATGAATTTTAAGTCTTCTCAGTTACATGTGAAATCAATGCAATTCAGTGTTTTATTGATACCCAATGGGGAAATTCTGTGCTGGAAAAATGGGAGTATTGGACTTTACCGTGGATGTTTATTTATTTAGGGATTGCAAAAAAATGAGTTTGATGGGCTGTAAGTTCAGCCTCAGTTTTACGACACCAGGATCCATGCCATAATATATAAGAACGACACCCATTAGGTCTCTTCCTCGGGCTTTATTGTATTTGTATTTTGTTTGACAAGATGATTCTTCTTATCATTGTGCTCCAGGGGTGCCTTGTCCCCAATTTGGGAATCTTACAATGCAATGTAACCAGCTCAAAAGACTCTAGAGAGATCTGTTCGGCTAATAAGCCAGTCGAGAGGTTTACTGTTGTCTCTCTCGTTGGAAAATCAGAATTAGGTTTACTGTGGTTTAGGGTTTTAATTGGAAAATCAGTTTTTGTGGTTCTCTGCTTATGAATTTTAAGTCTTCTCAGTTACATGTGAAAGCAATGCAATTCAGTGTTTTATTGATACCCAATGGGGAAATTTTGTGTTGGAAAAACGGGAGTATTGGACTTTACCATGGATGTTTATTTATTTAGGGATTGCAAAAAAATGAGTTTGATGGGCTGTAAGTTCAACCTCAGTTTTACGGCACCAGGATCCCTGCCGTAATATATAAGAATGACACCCATTAGGTCTCTTCCTCGAGCTTTATTGTATTTGTATTTTGTTTGACAAGATGATTCTTCTTATCATTGTGCTCCAAGGGTGCCTTGTCCCCAATTTGGGAATCTTACAATGCAATGTAACCATATCAAAAGACTCTAGAGAGATCTGTTCGGCTAAGAAGCCAGTCGAGAGGTTTACTGTTTTCTCTCTCGTTGGAAAATCAGAATCCAGCCTTACTGTGGTTTAGGGTTTTAATTGGAAAATCAGTTTTTGTGGTTCTCTGCTTACGAATTTTAAGTCTTCTCAGTTACATGTGAAAGCAATGCAATTCAGTGTTTTATTGATACCCAATCAGGAAATTCTGTGCTGGAAAAACGGGAGTATTGGACTTACCGTGGATGTTTATTTATTTAGGATTGCAAAAAATGAGTTTGATACTGGGAAATTCACCGCCATTTCGCACTGTGATCCATGCCGTAATATATAAGAATGACACCCATTAGGTCTTTCCCAGGCTTTATTGTATTTGTATTTTGTTTGACAAGATGATTCTTCTTATCATTGTGCTCCAAGGGTGCCTTGTCCCCAATTTGGGAATCTTACAATGCAATGTAACCAGCTCAAAAGACTCTAGAGAGATCTGTTCGGCTAAGAAGCCATGGTTGCGAGTATTTACTCTGCTAAAGTTGCCTATGACTTGCACCTGATTCAATGTTTTGGAATGACCCACTTGCATGGGCTAGACTACTGCCCATGAGGAACGAAACATGTTCCTGGGAAATTTCAATCTTTCTGGCGAGTTAAAAATGCCTTCGCTTTACCATCCAACCAAGTTTGACCGATTTAGTTGCTTTTGTTTAGATTTCACTTGAACATTCTAACGTAGGATTTCAAGAGTTGTATAATACTATTAGTCTTTACTCTTGTCATTGTTGCAATTCTATTTTACACAATTGCTCTTTTGGACTGGTTTATTGTATTTAGATGTTTTTTGAATCACTTGACATTTAGAGAGCCATACAATTCATCTCTCATCGTAATTGAATCACTTCAATTCAGTAAAACATGGGCAACGATTTAGTTGCTTTTGTTTAGATTACACTTGAACATTATAACGTAGGATTTCAAGAGTTGTATAATACTATTAGTCTTTACTCTTGTCATTGTTGCAATTCTATTTTACATGATTGCTCTTTTGGACTAGTTTATTGTATTTAGATGTTTTTTGAATCACTTGACATTTAGAGAGCCATACAATTCATCTCTCATCATAATTGAATCACTTCAATTCAGTAAAACATGGGCAACGATTTAGTTGCTTTTGTTTAGATTGCACTTGAACATCATAACGTAGGATTTCAAGAGTTGTATAATACTATTAGTCTTTACTCTTGTCATTGTTGCAATTCTATTTTACACGATTGCTCTTTTGGACTGGTTTATTGTATTTAGATGGTTTTTGAATCACTTGACATTTAGAGAGCCATACAATTCATCTCTCATCGTAATTGAATCACTTCAATTCAGTAAAAGATGGGCAACGATTTAGTTGCTTTTGTTTAGATTGCACTTGAACATTATAACGTAGGATTTCAAGAGTTGTATAATACTATTAGTCTTTACTCTTGTCATTGTTACAATTCTATTTTACACGATTGCTCTTTTGGACTGGTTTATTGTATTTAGATATTTTTTGAATCACTTGAAATTTAGATATATTACAATTCATCTCTCATCTTAATTGAATCACTTCAATTCAGTAAAAGATGGGCAACGATTTAGTTGCTTTTGTTTAGATTGCACTTGAACATTATAACGTAGGATTTCAAGAGTTGTATAATATTATTAGTCTTTACTCTTGTCATTGTTGCAATTCTATTTTACACAATTGCTCTTTTGGACTGGTTTATTGTATTTAGATAATTTTTGAATCACTTGACATTTAGATGTATTACAATTCATCTCTCATCTTAATTGAATCACTTCAATTCAGTAAAAGATGGGCAACAATTTAGTTGCTTTTGTTTAGATTGCACCTGAACATTATAACGTAGGATTTCAAGATTTGTATAATACTATTAGTCTTTACTCTTGTCATTGTTGCAATTCTATTTTACACGATTGCTCTTTTGGACTGGTTTATTGTATTTAGATATTTTTTGAATCATTTGACATTTAGATATATTACAATTCATCTCTCGTCTTAATTGAATCACTTCAATTCAATTATGAATTCAATTTCTTTGTTCAATTATGAATTCAAAAATCTGATATAGGCTTAGGCTATAACTTAAATTGCTCCCTGTGTTGATCTAACTGATATAGGCTAAGGCTATAATGTCTCGATCAGGAATCAATTGCTCCCTGTGTTGATATACTTGCCCGCCACATGAAAGGCATGCGAATGGACAGTTGACGTACATGATGTGGCGATGTTCTACGTGGCACCTGGTCCAGTCATTGCTGAGGTGTTCGAGCACTGACCCCTCTCCCCTATATAATCTCACAATCCTTTAATTATAGTTTTTACTGACAGTCATAAGAAACATTAAATCAATCTTTTTATGTAGTATTGCATATTAAGTATGGTATGTTGAGCTTGATAAAAACATTTTAAAGATTTTGAATTAGGATGTGGGTATTCTGGGTACTGCATAATTTAATTTATTTTAGGACATCTACTTAACAGGATGCAATGCAAGACCTCTTCATCTCTCATCTTAATTGAATCACCTCTGTACAGTGTTCAATTATGAATTCAAAAATCTGATATAGGCTAAGGCTATAACTTCAATTGCTCCCTGTGTTGATCTAATTGATATAGGCTAAGGCTATAATGTCTCGATCAGGAATCAATTGCTCCCCGTGTTGATATACTTGTTATTTAACATGATATTTGGTATCTGTTTCTGTTCATCAAAGAGCATGTAATGTTCAAGGGATAGTTTGTTTAGATGCAATCAGATTGTTTTGTTAATGATGTTCAATTCAATTATGAATTCAATTTCTTTGTATAACCACCACAAAGCCGAGGTATAACCACCACAGAGCTGAGTATGTTAACCTCCTTTTTATTGAGTGATTTTGATTGATGAAGTTTGCAATGAATTTTGATGATACTTGTTATTTAACAGGATTAGATGCAAACAAGGGATAGTTTGTTTAGATGCAATCAGATTGTTTTGTTAATGATGTTCAATTCAATTATGAATTCAATTTCTTTGTTCAATTATGTCATAAAAAATCTGATATAGGCTAAGGCTATAACTTCAACATATTAACAAACTTGTAGGATTTAGAAACTGTTTGATATGTAGGAATTATAAACTGTTTGATATATAACTTCATAAAAAATATGATATAGGCTAAGGCTATAACTTCAACAGATTAACAAACTTGGGGGATTTAGAAACTGTTTGATATGTAGGAATTATAAACTGTTTGATATATAACTTCATAAAAAATATAATATAGGCTAAGGCTATAACTTCAACAGATTAACAAACTTGTAGGATTTAGAAACTGTTTTATATGCAGGAATTATAAACTATTTGATATATAACTTCATAAAAAATCTAATATAGGCTAAGGCTATAACTTCAACAGATTAACAAACTTGTAGGATTTAGAAACTGTTTTATATGTAGGAATTATAAACTGTTTGATATATAACTTCATAAAAAATCTGATATAGGCTAAGGCTATAACTTCAACAAATTAACAAACTTGGGGGATTTAGACACTGTTTTATACATACTAATTTGAAAATGTTTGTAGCTTCCCAAACATCCATGGATGCTATCATTAGCAAACCTATTTGATCCTTACCAAAATCAAAGTGTCTTGTATTTACAAAAATTAAGTCATGGCACCTCTATGCTTGATGGCTTCCATTTCCTGCATTGCCCAAGTATGGTGGACTGCCCAACATTGGATGATTAGGATGTGCCTGAATGTTGGCATATGGTTGACTCCAATTTGCTCCATGTAGCCATGGTGGGATTGAGTAGCCCAAGTGTCCACTTGTGTTACTAACCCCGGCACTGACTGCAGGTGTCATATAAACACAATTAGGATTCAAACCTGCACTGGTAGGGGTATAAGAGGTGGGCCTAACCCCTGCTTGATAGATAGGGACTTGGATGTTAATCAGGTCTTGGAATGATGGTGTCTGCTCTGCAATGTGGTCCAACATGTTAGACATCAACCTATTTGCCTCAAACTGTCTTGAACCATGGTCCTTTTTCCAACTCTTGCTGAACCTTTCTTGCCTCTCTTTGTTGCCTTGCTAATTGCTTTTGATGTTCCTTATCTTCCCTTGCTTTTTGTCTTTCCAACCTTTCCTTTGCTCGACCTTCTGCTGTTGCAATCCTTACAACCCTCTTTTCATTGGGTAACTCCTTCTTTCTCTTTTTAGCTTCCTGAATTTCATTCTTTTTACATTCAGACTCGAACATTAAATTCATATAGTCTTCAGATGTGAGCAATTGTGAACTCCTCCCTAAACAAAGATAATTTGAGGTTGAGTTCCTTGATGAGGCCTTCACTCTCTCTACTGGTAGCTTTAGGAATGCACCAAGTAATCTCTGCTTTTCCGGACCTGCCTGTTGGATTTCATCTTCTGGGACAACTGATTGGCCCCCATTGTTGTCTTCTTCAGGTACTTCATGCTGAATAGGCTCCTCTTCTAGTGATCCATTGTCCACAAAATAATGAACAATTTCGGTGTTCAACCCTGATGGTTGTGAAGGCATGTCCATGCTTTCATCCTCATTGGTGGTAGATACATTATTTCCAGTGATATTCATCACGGCCTCTGCCAGCCATGATGGTGCACTTACTTGGGTTGGCATGTTCAATTGCTCATTGTCAGCTGCATCAATGGGTGTCACAGCCTCATTGATATTGTTAGTTGGTTCATCACTGAACTGTGTCTCACTAACATGCTCAGCATCATCACCACCACAGAACAACCCTTCAGAAAGGGACATTATACCTTCAGCAGCAGCTACATCTTCTTGGGCACCAACATGCTCTTCTAAGTTCTCTACTTCTTGACCTTCCACTTCAAATGCTTGGCTACATGTGGTATCATGCATAAGAGCATCAAAATTGAGTGGCCATATACCAGTCCTCCTAAATCCAGCCTTGACATTAGAAGGTGTGAGAGCCCTTTTAAATGCTTTACTTGCAAGCTCAGCTAGCTCAAACCTCTTTACTTCCACCCCTGGATTCTTTGCCATCCATGAAGCTCGCTCGACCCTGAAATAGTTCTTGAAAGGCCCAAACACGCTCACATCAAGGGGCTGCAATCTGTGAGTAGTATGAGCCGGTAATGTTAACAGGTCAATGCCCAACTTATTGGCCTCCTCGATTGTCTGCACAGCCATGTGGCTTCCATGGCCATCTAAAATCATCAAGTGCTTGTTTTCAGGCGAGACACCACCCGGTATAGAAGCAACAAAGTGGCAAAGCCAATTTAGGAACAGTTCCTTTGTTATCCATGCATGCCCCTGGTTCACAATTCTGTATATAATTTTTTAGTTGAGTTTTACCTTTAAATAGATAAAGTCCTGGTATAGATGAACCAATTGCATTGACACAGGTAAGAATTGTGATCCACTCCCTGCTCTTAGGCAATATCTTAGGCACATTTCTACACCCTCTCTTGGCAATTACCCGCATACCGCAATTTCTTCCTGCCTGTAAGCCTGTTTCATTGCAGTTCCATATATGGTCTAGGGCATATGAGTGTTGGTCATATGTAGCAGAAAGAGTGTTATAGAACTTGGAAACAATTGCAGGGCGTAGATTTAAAGCCCGGTCTCTGTGAAGGCCCTCTGCTGTACATAACACAAGGTCTGGATGCCTCTTTTTAAACCCACTCCACCATGACTTACCAGGAAAACCATCTTTAAAGGGGTTTTGCCTCCCTTGACATATTTGAGCTACAGTGGATTTAAGTTGGATAAGCTCTAACCCATGTCCCAATTGGGCCATCTCCTTACACCACTCCACCACCTCATCTTCCTCCTCTTCAGTCATGACTGTAACAGGCCCTCTACGCTTTGTATTAGTGAACCCATTTATCCAATAATGTATAGAGGCAGCAATACCATGTTTTTTTGCTGATGCATGGATTGAATATCCCTTAAACTCGATGTCATCAATTGCAGCAAGCATGTCTTCCTTCGTCCAACCTCTGATTGCACTGATTTTCTTTGTTGAAATTGCACCTTGTATTGTGGTCGAAGGTGGCTCTGTGGCTGATGGTGGGCTGGGATGATCTGCAACCACAGGGTCCTTTTCAATTACATTACTAGGAGCAATGGGAGCATTGACATCGTCATCTGATGAACTGCTCCGCAGTTGGGCCCCCCTTCTCCCTCGCCTCCTGTTCCTTATCCGATCTGCAACAGAAACTCTTGGCATGGCTACAACTTGCAATTTCCAACATCGTTAAGAAATTTGATAAGTATTACAGCACAACTGTATAGAGTAAACTATAATTATGTATGAATTCCAAAATTTCTGCTAATAACATGAAATCTTCAGTTGTTTGTTGTGAATTAATTGGCATTGAAGTATTACTAGTCAATTATGTATTACTTGTAATATCAACATCAGAAAGGTATGTGATACCTACATGGCTGTTAGGTACATGGACTTGTCTAAAATTAGTAAGTGCCTATTTTAAAATGGACTTATATTTGGACATGGACTGTGTGTTAGAACTATTTTTATTGAAAGATTTTATTCAATATAAAGTCAATATCCAAATCTTCTTAATAAGCACAACAAAAGGAGGAGGAAACTACATTTATTTTGTAGGCAACTAGAAATGTATGTTTGTTGTGAATTAATTGACATTGAAGTATTACTTGTCAATTATGTATTACTTGTAATATCAACAGGAGAAAGATATGTGATACCTACATGGCTATTAGCTACATGGACTTGTGTAAAATCAGTAAGTGCCTGTTTTAAAATGGACTTATCTCTGGACATGGACTGTGTGTAGGCATTCAAGGTTTATGAATCCTTTGTTTTTCTTAGGAAAACTCTCTGCCCGATAGGCATTGTTCCTATGTAGTTAGTAGGTTGTTGTTCTTATAAATTTTGAAGGGCATTGTTCCTATGCAGTTAGTAGGTTGTTGTTCCTATGTAGTTAGTAGTTTGTTGTTCCTATGTAGTTAGCAGGCACTGTTCCTATGTAGTTAGTAGGTTATTGTTCCTATGAAGTTAGCGAGCACTGTTCCTATGTAGTTAGTAGGTCGTTGTTCTTATGTAGTTAGCAGGCAGTGTTCCTATGTAGTTAGTAGGTTGTTGTTCTTATAATTTTTGAAAGATTTTACTCAATATAAAGTCAATATCCAAATCTAGTTAATAAGCACAACAAAAGGAGGAGGCAACTACATTTATATTGTAGGAAACTAGAAATAGCTACATGGACTTGTAATGGCCTAAACGTTGTTAGCTACAGGGACTTGTAATAGCCTGAACGTTGTTAGATGGTGGACTTGTAATAGCCTAAACGCTGACAACTACATTTGTTCCACAGAAATTGATGTACTGTTCTTAGGGGACTGTGTGTTGGAACAATTTCTTGAAAGATTTTACTCAATACTGGACTTAAAGGTTTAGAAAATTTCCAACTTGAAATTTGGAGTAGCTAATTAGTAAGCTAGTTTGAACACTCATAGGTTCTTTAATCTATGTGATTTTTTCAATTAAAATAATGATAAAGTACTCAATATCTTGAATAACATTATTGAAGAACAACGAAATACCTATATGTCTCCAGCAACGCTCCAGCAACTGATGAAGAGAGTGAATGTAACACTGTGCACGCACACTGCCTGGAATGTAACACTGTGCACACACTCTGTCTGGAATGTAACACTGAGCACACTCTGTCCTCTGTCTGTATGTCTGGAACACTGTCTGAAAAGGATTGTATGTCTGCAAAATGGAAACTCACTGTCTGAAAACTGTATGTCTGCAAAATGAATGGAACACTGTCTGAAAACTCTGAATGTATGTAAAGTACTCAATATCTTGAATAACATTATTGAAGAACAACGAAATACCTGTATGTCTCCAGCAACGCTCCAGCAACTGATGAAGAGAGTGAATAGCAACTGATGAAGAGAGTGAATGTAACACTGTGCACACACACTGTCTGGAATGTAACACTGTGCACACACTCTGTCTGGAATGTAACACTGAGCACACTTTGTCCTCTGTCTGTATGTCTGTAACACTATTTGAAAAGGATTGTATGTCTGCAAAATGGAAACTTACTGTCTGAAAACTCACTTTCTGAAAACTATATGTCTGCAAAATGAATGGAACACTGTCTGAAAACTCTGAATGTATGTCAGCAGTAGTTTAAGAGTATAACAAATGCCTCAAATGCAGTAACAGTTGACGTTTTATAGTTTTATGATTTAGAATTTAATTGGTAGGGAAGATTGGCATGGATTGCCATCTCCCAAATTTAATTGTGTGTTGTGGATTGATTTGTACATGATCCAATGGCTAAAAATCTTTCATGGTTGATCTTTGTGCTTTCCTGAATTTAATTCCTAAATTGAAATGCTTTCCTGAATTTAATTCCTGTAATTCCAGGGCTGTTGTGTTTAATTCTTGAAATGAAAGGTTGGGTGAACTATTTCCTGAATTGAATGGTGTCATTTAATGTCTTCAATGGGCTGAATGGGTAAACAAACTTGTACATATTGCTGACAGACATTTCACCTATTTTTGTGCAGGTGGTACTCAGTCCTTGTGCAGGTGTTACCCAGTTTTTGTCCAGGTGTTATTCAGCAATGAGATGTAGTCCCCCAATGCAAAATCAGTGGGGGACTGTTTGATGGGATAACTGTAGTTTTGGATGGGTAGCATTGTAATGTTTTGCTGTGCATTTTGCCTTAAATGGTAATTCAGAACTGGAGGTACTTGAGACAATAGGTCTTGTCAACTTGTGATGTTAGACTTGGTGTATGGCAGTTGTTGGTCTAGTAAAAAACTAGGCCCATTTTGGACATATTTATATAACTTATATAACTTATTATCAAATATTTATGTGCATATTTTAGTGAGTTTGTAATTTATGTTTGATGGTTGTGTGGGACCAGTACTATAACTACTACTGGTCCTTGCACAACAATAAAAGCCTCTCCCCTATTTCATATTTAAATATAACTATCTATATTTATATTTTATATTTAATTATGTACATGTAGTTTATATTTAACAATTTTTTTGATTTTTTTAAACTATATTGTCTACTGAAGCCACAATTTCACCAGAAATATTTTTTTTGTCGGAATTCTGTAAATTTTCTTTTATAGAATATGTTTTTTAACTATTTAATTATATTTATATTTAACTATATTTATATTTAATTATATTTAACTATATATTTTATATTTTTGGCTGGAATTGGTAATTTGTCATTTTTGGAATAAGTTTTTTAACTATTTTATATTTAACTATATATTTTATATTTTTTGCTGGAATCTAGTAAGTTTTCCTTTCTAGTTTCTTTAACTATAATTTATTTTTAAAGATTTAATAAATTTATATTTTACATTTTATATTTAACTAATTTATTTGGTGTTTTTTTTGCCATGATTATTAATGTCAAATGGGCCCATATTTTAATTTATATTTTTTTCACTAATATCAAGAATTACATTGCATTAATAATTTTTTCAATATTCTAATTCATATGGGTAAGGTAGGTAAATAACATTAATATAATATTTCACAAATACTCAAATTAATAATAAAATATTTGATCAATACCTAAATTAATAATAAAATATTTCCAAAATTAAATAATTTAAAATTATTTAGGACATGTACCTCTTTTTAAATTTAAAAGATTTTGATTAGTTTACATATTATGACATGGAAAGTACGTGAAAATTTCATGGGCACTTATAGGCTGAAATTTCCTCTAATCAGTGGCATTTTCCGGTTTGTAATTACCACAAAATTTATTGATGAAGTTGAGTTAGATGTTGTACCGCTTGACATATTTGGAATTGTTTTTGGTAGCCCATATCTCTATGACAGGAAAGTAGTCTTCTATCGCCATGAGAACAAGTACCACTTGTTCAAATATGGAATGGAATATATTGTGAGAGCTCATCGCAAAAAGCTAAACCTCTCTTTGGTTAATGTTGGACAAATGAAGAGACTAGTAAACTCAAGCAAAAATTGTGTGCTTCTTATGATCAAACAAAAGAATGATAAGGATTTTGAATCTTTTGAAGGTTGTGATGATAGATTAAAATCTAATTTGTTTGATGTGGTAAGTCAACATGGCGAGATGTTTCAAGAGCCAAAGGGGTTACCTCCCAAGAGGGGAATCCAATATGAGATATAGTTGCAGCAGGATGTTCCACTCCCTAACATTGGCATGTATCGCATGTCAATAATGGAAAGTGCAGAAATCAAGAAGAAAATCCAAGAGTTGTTGAATAAAGGTATCATTCATCCATCTACCTCGCCACGTGGTTCACCAATTGTATTGGTGCCCAAGAAGGATGGAACATGGCGCATGTGTGTGGATTTTCGTACACTCAACAAAATCACGTTAAAGAATCATTATCCGCTCCCAATGATTGATGATTTTCTTGATCAATTAAGGTATGCAAATTATTTCACTAAGTTAGATTTAATAAGTGGTTATCATCAAGTTAGAATAGCTGAAGAGGACATATGGAAGACCGCATTTAAAACTAAATAAAGATTTTTTGAGTGGCTCGTTATGCCTTTTGGTCTTTGCAATGCTCCAACTACTTCCATGAGAGCTATGAATGATGTATTAAGACCATTTCTAGATGAGTTTGTTATTGTCTACTTAGATGATATTTTGATATTCAACAAATCACGAGAAGAACATGTCATGCATGTGAAAAAGGTGCTTGATGTCTTGAGAAAAGAATAATTGTTTTTGAAGATGTCGAAATGTGAATTTGACAAAACTTCTTTAGTGTATTTGGGACATATTGTTGGAGAAGGTGAGTTGAAGATAGACCCCTCTAAAGTTGAGGTCGTTGTGAATTGTCCTATACCTAAGTGAGTCACAGAGGTAAGAAGTTTTCTAGGAGCAACACAGTATTGGAGGAAGTTCATTGCTCATTTTTCCTCTATTGCAGCTCTGTTACATGCATTGACAAGTATTAAGAAAGCCTTCCAGTGGGGAGACAATCAACAAAAATGATTTGATGCTTTGAATAAGAAGATCAGTTCAGCCCCAATATTAGCATTACCGGACTTGAGACAACCCTTTGAGATTCAAACAAATGCAAGTGACTATGTCGTGGGTGCAATCCTCTTACAACATGGTAAGCCTATTTCATTCCATTCAAAAATGTTTAATGGTGCAGTGATAAATTTTCCTGCATATGACAAAGAGCTATGTGTGTTGGTACAAAGTGTGAAGGAATGGAAACATTATTTGATGGGAAAGGAAACCATCATTCACACCGGTCACCAACCATTACAATACTTGCAATCACAAACTAAATTGCAGCAGTCAAGGCACTTTCGATGGATGGGATTCTTGCAGCAATTCCACTTGGTCATCAGGTATAAGAAAGGTATATACAACAAGTTTGTTGATATGCTTTCGAGGCCTATTATTAATGCAACTACTTTACTCAAGAATACTTCTATTTTACAGGAAATTTACATTGAACAATATGCATTTGACAATGAATTTCAAGATTTTTATGCAAAATTGAGTCATGGTCGCCAAGTTGAGGAATTAGATTATCATGTTCATAATAACTTATTGTATCATTTGGGCAAGCTTTGTATTCCACAGGGTGAGAGAGTGTATGTCATAAGGGAAGCACACACTTCTCTTATTGTGGGACATTTTGGTGTAAGCAAAACAGTGGCAAATCTTCAAAGGTATTTTTATCGGCCTCGTATTCTTGAAAGTGTGTCATGTTTTATTAAAGGTTGTTCTTTATGTGCAGCCAATAATCCTAGTAATAGGAATTTAGGATGGTACACATCACTCCCGGTTCCTTCACATCCATGGGAGAGTATCTCTATGGATTTTGTAGGAGGTCTTCCTTTGTCGAAAAGAGGTCATGATTATTTCTATGTAGTTGTGAATAGGTTCAGCAAAATGTGTATTTTGATGCCATGTAAAAAGCAAGTTACAACTGAACAAACAACTCATATTTTCTTTCAAAATGTTTGGGTTCATTTTGGGTTGCCTATATCTACTGTAAGTGACCAAGATTCTCGATTTGTTGGGAATTTTTGGTTAATTTTGTGGGACTTGATGAACACTAAGTTGAAGAAGAGTACAACCTTTCATCCACAAACAGATGGTCAAACTGAGATGGTTAATAGAACAATCATTTATCTTCTTAGAGGATATTGCAAAAAACATCCTAAGTTGTGGGATAAACAGTTGCATTACATTCAACATGCTTACAACCGTGCAAAACATTCTTCTACTCAAACATTGCCATTTGAGACATGTCTTAGTTACTTGCCAAAATTGCCATTGGATTTCATCTTTGGGAAAGATGTAGCTATCGGTGGACATATCGACATAGATAAAGCAAAGAAATGTATAGAGTAAATTCAATTGATTCATCAAACAATGCAAGATCAACTAGAGAAAAGTCAAGGTAAGTACAAAGCGAGGCATGACAAACATCGGGTGGATCATAAGTTTGAAGTTGGTGATGAAGTTTGGCTTCACATTCGCAAGGAAATGCTTCAAGGAGAAGGTAAAATGCTGAAACCAATCTGTTATGGTCCTTTCAAAATTTTGGAAGATATTGGTAACAATGCCTTCAAGATTGATTTACCTTCATACATGCAAATTTATTTAGTTGTTAGTGTTGAAAATTTGAGATTGTATGAGCCGCCTTTGATTGAAGATCAAGGAGAGAATGTTCAGCTTCCATATATTGAATATTTTTCTCCAGATTTTTTTGTTGAGCTACATCAAGACACACCATACTTGATAGGAGGACAAGGACATCGACAAGAGGAAGTGTCAACTATCTTCAAGTGCGGCTTAAAGGAAAAATCCTTCAAAGGCCAAATGGACTGAAATTGGGAAGGTGAGGGAATTGTACCCTCACCTGTTCAGCAACTGAATATGATCTTTTGGGGTCCAAAAGCTTCTAGTGGAGAGGAATGATCAGGGGGTTAGTTTTATTCTCAAAAATCAAAGTTATCATAATGGCTCAAAACTTGAATGATTGTGTAGTGCTCGTCATTCTGAATCCATCACACTTAGTTTCATGAAAAATGGACTCTGTATGCTCCCGGAAACGAGTTATGTTCGCTTTGCTAAACATGCAAAATTTAAAAAGAAATTTACAGACAAATGCCATGTCAATAGTCTGTACTGGTGATGTGGCATGCTAACTATGCATGGTCGTTTCTGTAAATTTCATCCGGTGAATGGTGAGCTTCCAATTGGCAGCATGGTACTAGTCGAATTTTAGGTTATGTGGTGAAATTCTATTGGTTCATTTTGGGCCAATTGGGTGAGGACACATGGTGCAGCCTGGGGCTGCCACGTGCTCCCTTGCCCCCCCACCAAGGTTGTATGGTGGAATAAATTTTTTGGTTAAGTCTAGGTGGCGGCGCTAGGGTTCAACCCCATGACCTCCCACTAGCCAGTGCCACGCCTTACTATTCCGCCCGCATAATAGATCTTAACATACGAAGGTATTAACATGTATTTAAACTTTCAAATGGTGTATGGCGAGGGAAGGTGGGGGCTAGTCCCCGAACCATAAGACCACAACGCAATACCATTGACGAGAGCCAATCCGCGATGCAGAGTTAACGCATTAAACCATGCTTAACAAACCTTAAACCTCCATTAATCAGTGCTAATCCACATTTTTCTAATTTGATTTCTCTTGCACGATGAGGAAATGGTTTACATCTAATTCATCGAGGGGTCGAATAAATCATACACACGTGTATCTTTCGATAACATGTCCCAACACAACGATTATACGCTAGGGCTTATATATGTGTGTGTGTGGATAAATCGATTGGACCTTGCTTTAGTTGAAAACCAAATGTTGCATCTAATAGAGTCATAACAATTTTGTCCACGGATAACATGCCTATAAGGGAAGGGCTTCCTTTTTTTGTATTTTTTTTATACCTCTCTTGGGAGTATAAATCTTAGTGTTCAAAGGTACGCAATTACTTCCTTTCCTTATTCCATGAATGGGTCTACTAGAATGCCATATTGAACCTACATGTGTAAAAAATTGAATCTACATGTATAGAGAGAAATTTCATGGCCTTTCCAACTTACAGGTGCATATTATATATAATTGATCTCTCTCTCTCTCTCTCTCTCTCTCTTTCTATATATATTGTTATGCAGAATTATGATCTACAGATAAATAAAATTCCCTAAATGTGGTTTTATGCATTTAGAACAACAGATCAAAGACTTTACAGACGCTTTCTCTAAGAATAAATAGACACACAGAAAGATAGAAGGACCTACTTGTGATCCAAGCGCTTCCTATTCTCCTTTTGTTGCTTTTGTTGTAGCTTCCAATCCAAATTAGATCACCATACTAGTTTCCGCAAGTACAAAAACTAAACAACAAAGAGATTGCAATATACAGATGATTATTTGTCTTATTCAGTTAAATTGATTGAACATGAAACATATATATCAGTTAAGAATCCATCAGATGAGAACTAGAAACATAAACAGATACATATATGGGAAAATGAACAAAAATCTTTATCAATGAGTAGAAGGGGGAGGTTACAACCAATGATCAATTTGATGTCACCAGCTCCAGCATCATCCCAGCCTCATCACAATCAAAATCTCACTAGCAACATATCACTTCTATCACTCTCTCAATTGAGAATCCAACAACATTTCTTTACCAAAATTCTTCCTTTTCTAGCATTAGGATTTGTGCTCAATTTATAGGGCAACTGAAGGTAGTTTCTCAATCAATGACTTTCTATTAATATGCAAGACATGTTCCCCAGCTCAGAGGTGTTATATGGACACGTGGATTCGAATTTTGACACATATTGACTCTTCTAGAAGGCACTGGCCATGTGGAGATTCTGGAACAATGAGAATTTCGCTCCCATTTGACCAACACACTCTTGAATGTTGGGAAGTGCATTGCAGTGCACCCTTGAATAAAGGGAGCTGCATATGCAACACAATTAGTTCCTTGAGAGGCATCATTGGTGAGCTCATAAGTGATATAACATATACTTTAAACCTTGGAAATATTGAAATAGAAGCCATGAATGATTTATTCTTCTCTTAGGGCATATAGCAACTGAAATGATAGGGGATGATAGACCCTAACTCATTGGTCCTAGGGATGATGTCTAGTTTGACCAGGTCATGGGTGATGATGCCCAAATTGACCTATAATAGTTGCCCCCTAAAGCATGAAGTCAAAATAATAACAATATATTTTGAATAAGATGCTTTACGATGTGATGGGCTGGAACTGAAGCAGAGTGGCGACCTGCATCAATCTTACAATACATTACATCATGATATTTTCATCTTAATCACTAATTGTTGAGGGAGGCTTTCTCATGCTCAGCACATCAACTATCTAATAACATGTACATAGTGCAGAAATTCGTCTACATTAGAATGTTTCCCAATACAAACATGCCTACAGATATATTCCCATGTTCAGATGACGTTCTATATGTAAGGTCACCGTACAGATGATGTGTACAACAATATTGAAATTGCAGCCCGGATGGCTAAAACTAGATCCGGGGTCTTCTTATCTCACTCACTCGATCGTTCGGGTACAATTATAGCTATGTGAATATATGATTTGTAGTCGAACATGGTAAGACATCATTTGATTACCAGCCAATGATCTGAGCTATTAACAAACGCGAGAGAACCATCATTGATGTTAATGGCTCTCAAGGTACTGCAGTACAGTTCGTAAGGCGTGAATAGATGATTTGATGTCGAATGACAAAAAAAATCTTTGGGTCAAGGTTCCAGAAGCGAGGATCTTGTCGATGCTGTAACAAGCCTCATGGTACTAGAAGATGATGTTTCTAAGTGAACTTCCTAGATGATGATTTGATGTTGACAGAAAGCCACTTTATCGCGAAACAAGAGTTATTGATTTTAGAGACAAAATGTGACTTGATATAGCAATGTTCGAGGATGACTATCATGAGAATGAAGGTTTATGAGTATTACAGGAAACAAAACAAAATCACACATACTATTTTGTGGAGCTTTATATGTACAGATCTATACCGAATTGACAAGTGTATGTACATTTGCCTTAATATCAAACAAAAAGGGATATGTTTCCCTCATTGAGTCAGCCATTTCCTAAGTAGCTTCCTTGGGCCCAAAATGCCTCCACTGCACTTTGACTTTCTCTATTGCTCGATTCAGAAGTGTAAGATTCCTTCAATCTAATATGCATAGTGGCTCTATTTGGAACTCTCCCTTTGGTTCCACCTATGGCATAAATCAATCAATCACATGATTATAATTCTTCACATATATTTTGAGCAAAGAAACATGGAAAACATCATGGACATTAACCGATGGAGGTAAGGATAGCCTATAGGCCATTGGTCCAATCCTTTCAAGGATCTCAAAAGGCCCACAATACCATGGTGCCAACTTGGCACATGACCCAACCTTCGAGGAACTTTTCTTGGGCCTAATTCTCAAGTAAACATGTTCCCCAGCTTGGAACTCTTTATGCACCCTATGATGATCCACTTAGATTTTATGCTTGTCGTATGCAACCTTCAAATTTTACTTGAAGATATAAATTCGTTACTCCAACTCTTTGAGCATATTAGGCCCAATAAGGACCTTTTTCACTAGATCACTACAGCTGATAGGAGTATTGCAATTCCTCCCATATAATGCCTCAAATGGGCTCATCTTTATGGATTATTGGAACCCATTATTTTATGCAAATTCTACAAGTGGAAGATACTCTTCCCACTTATTGGGTTGGTCCGTCAATGTATCCTCAACATATCCTCGTGGATTCTATTTTTCCTCTTTTTTTCCCATGCGTGTATGCATGATACGATGTATTGAATACTAGTTTTGTCCCCAAGCCCGCAATAAATTCCTTCCAAAACCTTGAAGTGAATTTAACCTATCTATTTAAGGTTATCTTCTTGGGAACTCCATGCAACCTCACAATATCCTTTATGAAAATTTCTGCCACCTCGCTAATTGGTGGATTTGACTGCCACAAAATGAGCCACCTTGCTCAACTTGTCAATCACCACCATGATTGCATCATGTTGCCTGAAGGTTCTCGGTAAACTTGTGATGAAATCCATGGAGATCACTTCCCACTTCCATTATAGAATGGGAATGGGCTCCAATAAACCTATTTGATGTTTACATCCAGCTTTCACTTGTTGGCATTCTATACATTTAGCACAAAATCATCCACTTATTTCTTCAAATTTGGCCAATAATAAAAAAATTTAATGGTTATGAGAGTCTTTTGATACCCGGGATGGCTTGAATATGGCTTGACATAGAAATCTCTCACAATGATCCTCTTCAAATCATCGTCATCTGGTACATAGGTTTTATTCTTGAATTTAATTAGGTTGTCATCTGTGAGATGATATTCTTCATCCTCACCATCTTGTTGCAATGTTTACTTCATTTGGTGATATTTCTCATCATGTTCTCCTGCATTTTTTACCCTTTCCACCAAGTCCACTTCATAGCGTTTATGGTTGCCAAATGATTCAGTTGAATCCTTCTGCTAAGTGCATCAACAACCTTGTTCTCTTTGCCCTTGATGTACTTTATCTCGAAGTTGAACTTGTTGAGTATGGCCAACCATCTAGCCTATCTTACGTTCAACTTGGGTTAACCAAACAAGTAATTGAGTCCACTATGATCTATCATAAGTGTAAATTTCATGCCAAGGAGGTAATTCCTCCTCATCTTCAATGCATGAATGATGGTGGCTAACTCTAGATCATGAATCATGTAATTTAACTCATGCTCATTCAATTTCCTCAACTCATATCAAACTACCTGTAATTCCTGCAACAAGACTCCACCAAGCCCTTCCTTGTAGGCATAGGTGCACACCACAAAATCCTTGTTTGGATATGCAATTCTCAACATTGGTGTATTTGTGAGTTATTTTTTCAACTACTCTAAGCTTGTTGCACACTTAGTTGTCCATTCAAATTTATTTCCTTTTCTCTACAAGGATGTGATAAGATGGCCTATCTTGGAGAAGTTCCTGATGAATATCCTATAGTAACTTGTCAATCCCATGAATGATCTGACCTCATTCACATTCTTCGGTGTTCACCACTCCATTATGGCCTTGATCTTCTTTAGGTCAACTAATATCCCCTCCTTGGATACGATGTGCCCCAAATAGTGTACTTGTGATTGGAAGAAATCGCACTTGCTGAGATTTGCATAGAGATTGTGTTCCCTCAATAATTGTAGTACTACAACGAGGTGCTTCTCATGCTCTTCTTCAATCTTTGATTACACCAATATGTCATCAATGAAGACAATAAAAAACTTTTCCAAATAATGATGCAACACATTGTTCGTTAAACACATGAATGTGGTTGGGGTATTAGTGAGATAGAAGGGTATCAATACAAACTTGTAATGTGTGTATCTTACTTGAAAATTAGTTTTTTTGATATCTTATTCTTTGATGCACACCTGAGGATACCCAAATCTTAAATCAATATTTGAGAATACTATTGCTCCACTCACCTATTCAAATAAGTCATCAATCTGTGGTCACTTTATTTAATTGTTTGTGATCAATGTAGAGTTTGAGTGTCATGCCCTTTTTCTTGATAAATAATATTGGAGCCCTCCCCATAAGGTTGTATGGTGGTATAAATTTTTTGGTTAAGTCTAGGTGGAGGGACAAGGGTTCAACCCCGCGACCTCCCACTAGCCAGTGCCACACCTTACTATTCCGCCCGCACAATAGATCTTAACATACAAAGGTATTAACATGTATTTAAACTTTCAAATGGTGTATGGCGAGGGAAGGTGGGGACTAGTGCTTGATCCATAAGACCACAACGCAATACCACTGCCGAGAGCCAATCCGTGATGTGGATTTAATGCATTAAACCATGCTTAACAAACCTTAAAAATCCATTAATCAACGCTAATCCACATTTTGATAATTTGATTTCTCTTGCACGATTAGGATATGTGTGTGTGTGTGTGTGTGTGTATGCATGGAAATATATAGCGCTAGGGTTATATATTAGCGCTATATATATATAATGGTTTACATGCGTGTATTCTCCTTCTGTTGCTTTTGCTGTAGCTTCCAATCCAACTTACATCGCTATACTAGTTCCTACAAGTACAAAAACTAAACAACAAAGATATTGCAGTATACAGATGCGTATTCATCTTAATCAGTTAAATCGATTGAACACGAAACATATATATCAGTTAAGAACCCATCGTATGAGAAATAGAAACATAAACATATACATATATATGAAAATGAACAACAATCTTTATTAATGAGTAGAAGGGGGAGGTTACAACCAATGATCGATTTGATGTCACCAGCTCCAGCATCATCCTAGCCTCATCACAATCAACATCTCACCAGCAGCATATCACTTCTATCACTCTCTCAATTGAGAATCCAACAACATTTCTTTACCAAAATCCTTCCTTTTCTAGCACTAGGATTTGCGCTCAACTTATAGGGCAACTGAAAGTTGTTTCTCAATCAATGAATTTCTAATAATAGGCAAGACATGTTCCCAAGATCAGAGGTGTTAGATGGACACTTGGATTCGAAGTTTGACACATATGGACTCTTTTAGAAGGCACTGGCCATCTGGAGATTTCAGAACAATGAGAATTTCACTCCCATTTGACCAACGCGCTCTTGAATGTCGGGAAGTGCATTGCAGTGCACCCTTGAATAGAGGGAGCGGCATATGCAACGCAGTTAGTCCCTTGAGAGGCAACGTTGGTGAGCTCATAAATGATATAACATATACTTCAAACCTTGGAAATCTTGCAATAGAAGCCATGAATGATTTATTATTCTCTTAGGGCATATAGCAACTAAAATGATAGGGGATGATAGACCCTATTTCATTGATCCTGGGGATGATGTCCAGTTTGACCAGGTCATGGGGGATGATGCCCAAATTGACCTATAACAACTGCCCCCTAAAGCATGAAGTCAGAATAATAACAATATTTTTTGAATGAGATTCTTTATGATGTGATGGGCTGGAACTGAAGCGTAGTGTTGACCTACATCAATCTTACAATACATTACATCATGATATTTTTCATCTTGATCACAAATTGCTAAGGGAGGCATTCACATGCTCAACACATAAAATATCTAATAACATGTACATAGTTCAGAAAGTCGTCTACATTGGAATGTTGCCCAATACAGACATGCTTACAGATATAGGCCCGTGTTCAGATGACGATTTGTATGTAAGGTCAGTGTACATATGATGTGTACAACAATCCTAAAATCGCAGCCCGAATGGATAAAAATAGATTTGGGGTCTTCTTATCTCACTCACTCGATTTTCGGGTACAAGTCTAGCCATGCGAATATATGATTTGTAGTCGAACATGGTAAGACATCGTTTGATTACCAGTTATTGATGTGAGTTGTTAACATGCGAGAGAACCACAATTGATGTTAATGGATCTCAAGGTACTGCAGTACATTTCATATGGCGTGTATAGGTGATTTGATGTCGAACGCAAAACAAAATATTTCGATCAAAGGTTCGGAAGCAAGGATCTTGTCGATGCTATAACAAGCCTCATGGTATTGGAAGATGATGTTTGTAGGTGAACTTCCTAGATGATGATTTGTTGTCGACAAGAAGCCACTTTATCGCGAAACAAGAGTTACTGATTTCAAATACAAAATGTGACTTGATATAGCAATGTTCGAGGATGACTGTTATGAGAATGAAGTTTTATGAGTATTGGGGAAGGATGAATATTCACTGGATGACTTCTCTTGAACATATCAATGACACTGAGATGAGTTCGCAGCATTGACCCAAAACCGAAGTGAAGTTATGATGAACCCTAAGTATGAATGAACCGTCAAGAATATTACCAAACCCAAACAGTCACAATAATGGAGTGAAGTGTCATGTTCAACAACGACTTTCTACCGTAAAAGTTCTGTTCACTTTCCCATATTTTCCCTGGTCATTTGTCGACCTATTTATTTGTTAACAAGCTTGAGGAGGATAACATATGCTTGATCTATAATTCAACCCTTCAGGCGCATATGCATCGCTATTTAATAATTTAACGAGTCTAGCGATAAATGAAACTCGATTCTTGCCATGATCGACAAGCGCATCGCTATTTTATGTTTTAACGAGCCTAACGACAGTGACAACCCGGTCCTTTTTCATATTTAGAGAGTTTGAAAAAGAGGACAAAAGAAAACTCCATAATTAATTTTTCATAAAGTTGTCACTTAGATCCGAAAAAGTGTAAAATGATATATGAGATAACCTCCTATTCATGTTCGACTAAGGTTTTCCTTTTTCGTAAATAATCTATCTCAGTCCGGAAAAGGGTTAAACTTATACTTAGTAGATGTAAATTCATTTACTTTTACGAGCTCGAAAATACAAGTGCTCGGCAATATTTTCACATTATTGGAGTCTGAAAAGAGCTAAAAGAAGACTCCAGGGGTTCCTTTTTCATTGTTATCGAAGCTCAAAAAAGAGATAAAAGTGCGCTTCAAGCCTTTTTCGTTTTTATCAAAGCTCGAAAAATAAGGATAAAAGTATGCTTTGTGGTCAAATCATTCTCGAAATAAATGTGCACGACTAATCTGCTATCAGTTGTAAATTTGTTCAAAACAACATCAAACAGATTAAAGATACCTAAATCATGATAAAAAATGAATAAAACCATAGTCACAACAATAAATATGATTTGAAAATAATCAAATGACTAATTAAAAGAGTTTTACTGTTCATTTTTACCATTTGAAAGTTACCATTTGGATTTTAGAGCTGTGAACATGTTTTTACCCCCAAACTTTAGCATTTGATCGGGTGCAATTGGTAAGAATGTTTTGAATGCCCCCTACGGGAGTAGATGCCCCCCAAGCTTCATTTCATTCAGCTAAGAAGACGAATAACTAGATGGAATGAAGGTTCATCTTACGAGATCAGATGGAAGACTCATCTTAATTATGAGAGGATTTGTTTCATTTTTTAAATAGCTTGACATAGGAAAGGAACTGTGCTCTTTGAACCTTGTTTCATTTTTTAACAAGCTTGACACAAGAAAGGGAACTATGCTCATAGGCACTTGTTTCATTTTTTAACGAGGTTGACACAAGAAAAAGAACCATCCTCAAGACCTGTTTCATTTTTCGGCGAGGTTGACATAGTAAAAGAACCATCCTCATGACCTGTTCCATTTTTTAACAAGGTTGACACAATAAAAGAACTATCCTCATTATGAAGTCAGACCAGTGAGTGCGCCCTGGAAAAGACGTAGTCTAACAGAGTCATCATTTGTGGAGTTTGATGAGCACCACAAATGATAAGTTATAACACGTGTTGATGGGTCTTCTTCAGGGTTTCCATTGAATTTAGGAATGTCAGAGGGTAATTTATGTGGTATCACCAGCCACCAAGGAGGATAAGTGATGGGGTCAGCTTGATATTGCACTGAAGATGTAAATAAAAGATCAAGTTGTTTAATACTCATAAGGGAGGAACCAGATAGGATTCCAGATGATGACATGGGTGAAGCTAATGGACAAACCATCGAAGATGAAACAACAATAGATGTTGTCACAACCATGGTCAAATGATCCAATGTATACCCTATTGGATGTACGGGAACTCTAATAGACACAAGATCAACAAAAGTAGAGGCAGGTGATTGATGAAAAGACTCGTACAAGTAAATCTCTACCCCAAAATGAGTTGGAGTTAAAGGTGTTTCATCTTGTGGTATTTCTTCAATCGAGATTAAACCAGGTGGAAGGATTTCGCTATCAAGTCCAAAGTATATTTCAGGAGGTTGACTGTGTGATATGGGAGACTCAATGGCTACAATAGATTGTGGGGCAATGGATACAGGAAAAAACTTCCGGTCGTTCGACTTCGGGATGCAGATGTTCTGGCAAAAAAGAGACAGGATCTGGATCAACTTCTAGTTGAACAACGTCAGGTTCAGGAGGTATGGTCTCATTGATTGGATAGATCGTGACCACGGGTAGCTGTGAGGACTTCGTCTCAACAACAATAGATGAACCAGGATTTGTAGAAACATCTTGTGCCATCTCTGGTATATGTGAGGATGATGTCGCACCAGAGGTACTGATAGTACTAGTTTCGGTAGAGTGATGTTGCCTTCACCGACCATAAGTGGCTTCCGGTGGTAAAGGTGGTTTCAATGCTATTCTACGTGAACGACAGGGAAAGGGATGTTCTTCTTCCACGATGAATGATTTATTTTATGACTAAAACAAATAAACAAAATAAAAGGGTAATTATAGGCAAAAGGTTTACTAAGAAACTGTGAACTGCATAATACATCCTAACGAACCAAGAAGTATGGGCAAGAAATCTCCTCGAATGTTGTGTTCGGTGTATGAAAATTTACAAGGCAGCCGACTCAATTCACTATGGATGGATAGCAACCTAAAGTTTTTCTCCCAAATATACCCGAAGGTACGTGGAGGCCCAAGTCCGTATTAGCACTGTCTAATGCAAAACCGCACAGTGAGAGCACCCCTTTATACTTATCGTATTAGAACACCGCCCTATATACCCGAAGGTACATGGATGATCTCTGATATACTTACGTATGTGGAGTGAGGTATCACACTCGAAATGTATCGCAGACAATTAACGATAGCTGCTATGTTTAACGATGTTGGAACACGTCTCTAGCCTAGACCTTCTAAATGTTATCGTTATGGTTCCAATGATTTTTTAGGTAAATTGATGTAAATTTTAAGTTGATCTTGTTTATCAATTTTCCTTTCAAGGTTCACCATGATGATGTGATAGAAATTCCTAAAATGCAAACTAAAATGATAAGCAAACTTTTCAATTTAAGCTTTTTTAGTGAAAATCCTAGCTACTAAACGAAAAGAGCAATCAGTTTTGAGAGCAAACAATAAAGAGCACAAACTAATATGCAGCTTTCCTAACTTGTTCCTATGAAAAACACACAATTCACTATATGTAAATGCATGCTTTTCTTTTCAATCCCCTTAATGTGAATGCAATAAAGGAAACTATATGCATCAAATCAACAAAAAACAAATGCTTTCTTCTTTTAGAAACGATGAATTTAACAACAATTTCTCTTTTAGGAAAAACGAAGAATGGAACTACAATTTTTCCTACAGGAAACGAAGAATTTAACGATAATTTCCTTTACGAAAACAAATGGATCTAACGCAGAAATAAAATACTTTGAATTTGATTTGTCAATGATAAAGAAAAACACTTAAAGAGACATTGAACAAACTTACTTTTCAAAGGAGGAAGAATCAGGAAAATTCATTGGTCTCTAAGAGGTATCAGACAATTGAAAACACATCAAAAAGAAGGTTGAGAATGATGGAAATGACAAAGGGAATTTGGTTGGCTAAGGGGGAAACGCAGCCTCTAAGGGTAGACAGTGCGTTGCAATGCACCCCTGAGTGGGAGACAATGCACTGTGTCTTGACCAACAGTGCATTTGGTGCAACAGAGATTCAAAATTTAAGCTACAGAACACAATTATAATGCAATTATTTGATTCAAAAGAGTAATAACTGAAAGTAGATGCCACTGGGTGGATAAGTAAAGGAAATAACACCAGGAATGAAGGGAAACTCCCCAGCAGAGTCGCCAATTCGTTATGCAGAATTATGATCTACGGATAAATCAAATTCCGTAAATGTGGTGCTATGCATTTAGAGCAATAGATCAAATACTTTACAAACACATTCTATACAAATAAATAGACACACAGAAAGATAGAAGGGCCTACTTGTGATCCAAGCATTTCCTATTTTCCTTCTGTCATTTTTGTCGTAGCTTCCAATCCAACTTAGACCGCTAGACTAGTTCCTACAAGTCGTTTGGAAAAATACTGGGGGGGGGGGGTGCCGTGAACTGCATATTTATATTTATGAAATCTTTTCCCTTTTTATTTACTAATTTTCATACATGGCTTTTATGAACCCAACTCGCGTATACACGCGCATATACCAAAAGAAACTAGCGTATACTGATATAATTTTATTGTTTAGAAACACTTTTCAGTAACAATATTTAACTCAGTTTATCAGTCATGCATCTGTTAGATAATTAGCAAATATGTGTGGTAACAGTAGAATAAAACATCACACAAGAGCAACACACATGAACACCAAGATTTAGGTGGAAACCCAATTCGGGAGAAAACCACTGCTGTTGTCGTCTCTGTCTTCAATATTTATTATATGGAAAACTGTTTACAATTTTGTATTGATGCAGACTCATATCAGTATGCAGGCATCTACCTGCAGAAGGCTGCAACCTTCTCTCATTTTCCAGCTACTACTGGAAGGGAGCTACAACCCCCTGAACTTGTTTACCAACCACTACTGGAAGGGAGCTTCAACCCCCTGATCAAAACACCAACTTCTACTGACATGAAGATTCTACTTCCATAATGAAGGCTTCAACCCTTAGAAACACTGCAGACCACGTTTCATCAATTTTCACACTGGATCACACAGCTTCAACACAACCCTTCACAAAGATCAACAATAATAAACTTCACCCAATACATCAAACCGGACAGTGAGATCACTGTAACCAAATCTCATATATAACCCAGACTTCAGAATCATTATGCAAAATCAAACTTAATCATGAACATTCATCATCTTAAAATGCATACGCTACTTTGCTTCATTGGACCCACGTGTATACACACTTTCCTTAACACCAACTTGCGTATAGATTTGAAAATACTGATTTTTAGAATATGATCTGTCTCAGATCCAGATCTGAGGCTTTCAGTCAGACATTTTTTCAGAAATGTAGAACCTTTAAATAGTCAATCATCATTAACCATATTTACTCACTTATTGATAAGATTTGGACATATTCAACTTAGCAGCATGTATAGTATTCAAGCAACCTAGATCTTCATGAAAACTTCATTGACAGACAACATAAATAATAGCAGCAATAACAGAGAACCTCTGCAATAAGCTTCAGAAAAATCGAACTTCCATATGCGCCTTTTCTGAAGCAAACCCACGTATATACGCGCTTTTACTGAAACGAACTAGCGTATAGATCTGTAAATATTAATTCAGCAGGATCTTTTCAGATCTTTAGAACTTACCCAAATTTCTTCACTCCACTTCAGAAAACATGCACCAGGTCTCAAATCTAATCATCTCTTCAATGGATCATGCAAGAATATAGTCATTTCAGGTCTAGAGATCTTGATCCATCAATCTATCCAAGGGTGCATCATAACTTTAGATTTATCAATAAAACATAGTTCATCCTATGCAGATATACTTCAGAGAGAAATATTAGTGATAACCCTTACACATGCACACACTTGCACTACGATATTCTTCTCCTTATATAGATTTAGCCTTTACCAATACCATGAGTCAAAACCACACAACCGCTGATGGTATTCTTGGATAGAATCAAATAGACAATATAACGCTCAATAATATGGGTTAATACCATGGTAATTCCCCTTGGTATCATAATTTTAGAGCGCAAAAGGCATACGCGACTTTGCTTCTTTGTACTCATGTGTATACGCGACTTATCCTCATAAAAATTGCATATATACTAATTCTGGATGTATACGCGGGTTGCCTTCATAAAAGTAGTGTATACATTGCCTCCATAGGCAGGTTGCCTTCATCAAACCTGCGTATACATTGAGAAATATTTCTTGTTTCATTTCTCTTGCACTTATAGGAATTCCTTTCTCTGTCACATCTAAAGTGACCTATAGAAATATCATTTTTACATCTTTAACACATAGGTTGCTTATTAAAAGGAAACTCATCAAGTAGGTTTCCATCAAGAACAACTTCATCAAGTAGGTTGCCATCAAGGACAACATATTGCATCATATTGCCAACAATATCCCCCTTTGGACTTGATGGCAACCATGATGGTGTTTGATCACCAAAACAGATAAATACATTAATCATAACCATTATTCAAACACCAAAATACTCTCCCCCTTTGACATAAAGGGAAAAGGGAGGATCAATACCAAAACAAGGTTTCTCTTTCCTTGTATAAAGAAGAGCTCTGCAGATATGATGTGCATTGTATTGATCATGCTGCCCCTGAGTTCATGCTGAATCTTTAGACATATTTTTCAATGAAGTACATGACTCTATAACTCAACCGAGTATGACCTTTCCTATCACTAAGGACTCATGCCTACATCAATGATCCAACCAAGTGAAATTACATATTTGACTGAACTGCCCAACCAAGTGGGTTTACAAATTTTGACTCAACTACCCAACCAAGTGGGTTTACAATTTGACAAAGTCCTTACATGACTAAATATAACAATTTACATTATGAGTATCAACATTTCCTTTTGCATCAAATTACAGAAATGGCTTTCATAACCAGGACCAAAATATCTCAAGAGAGAAATCATAAATCAGAAACCAAATCAGAATCCCAACAATGCATCCTCTTCAACGAGGCAGGTGCCCCCCCTAAGATTGTGCATCTTGAACACTTTCAACAACCACTTCATCAAAGCATCTATATCAAGGAGATAAACATCAAAGAATGATACAGAAGGATGAATACTGGATCAAAACAGAGATTACCCAATAGTACCACATTTGGTCTAAATGCTGACCTAGAGAATATCTGTCAGCAAAATCCATACGCGGTTTTATGCATAGAAACTCGCGTATATATGCGATTATCCTTTATGAAACCAACATATCGAATTTAATATTCTGAAATTAAGCAGATTTGATCAGAGAGGCAGACACAACTTCGAGCTTTTGTCTGAGATATTCGAATGCTTCCTTGGGAAGAGGTTTAGTAAATATATCAACAACTTGTTCTTTGGAGGGAACATACTCTAATTTAACCTTTTGTTCAAGAACTTGTTCATGTAGCTTGATAGGAATGTGCTTGGTTTTGGAATGCATAACAAGATTCTTTGAGATACTAATGGCACTTGTATTATCACATAAAATGGAGATGGGAGGTGAACATTTAATTTGAATATCTTGTAAAGCTTGCATCATCCAAAGTAGTTGTGTGCAACATGATGCGACAACCACATATTCTGCTTCTGCTATAGATAAGGCAACATAACTTTGTTTTTTGCTGAACCAAGATACTAATCGGGGCCCCATATAGAATGCACCACCACTAGTGTTTTTTCGATCATCAACATTTCCAGCCCAATCTGCATCTGTGTAAGCATGAAGAGTGAGATCAACATTCTTTGGATACCATAGACCAAAGTCTTGAGTACCTTGTAGATATTTGAATATTCTTTTTACAGCCTGAAGGTGTGACTATTTTAGATTAGCTTGGAATCGTCTAACAATCCCAACTGCATGCATAATGTCAGGTCTTGTCCCTGTTAGATAAAGCAGAATTCCAATCATGGAGCTGTATTATGGATGATTCACCGTGGGAGAATCATCATGAAAACTGAGGTTACACCCAGTTACCATTGGTGTACTTACAGGTTTGCAGTCTTCCATCCCATACTTCTTCAAAATTTGCTTAAGATATTTTTCTTGTGATAAAAATATGCCATATGTTGCTTGTTGCACTTGTAAGCCAAGAAAAAATGTTAGTTCCCCAAGTAAAGACATTTCAAATTCTTGCTGCATAACAAAAGAAAATTTCTGACTCATGGACTCTTCATTACTCCAAAAAATGATGTCATCAACATATACAACTACAATCAATAGTTTATCATTTTCATTTTTTGTGTATAAGTTGCTATCAACAGATCCCTTTGAAAAACCTTGTTGATGAAGATGTTTGTCAAGACGATAGTACCATGCTCTTGGAGCTTGTTTGAGACCATATGAAGCTTTTTTAAGTTCGCAAGCAAGTTTTTCATTATTTCCCAAAATGAATCCTTATGGTTGTTCTATATAAACTTCTTCTTCTAGATCACCATTGAGGAAAGTAGATTTAACATCCATTTGATAAACATTAAATTGTTGAAAGCTTGAAAAGGCAAGAAACATTCTTATGGCTTCAAGTCTAGCTACAGGAGCAAATGTTTTTTCAAAGTCTATACCTTCTTGTTGCGCATACCCTTTACAAACAAGTCTAGCTTTGTTTCTAATAACATCTCCATTTTAATTTAACTTGTTTTTGAATATCCATTTTGTTCCAATAACATTTTTATCATGAGGTCTTGGAACTAATTCCCAAGTGTGATTCTTTTCAATCTGATCAAGTTATTCATTCATGGATTGAATCCAACGTTCATCTTTGCTAGCTTGATTAACATCTTGTGGTTCAATAATGGATAGAAATGCCAGGTAGCTAGGAGATTCTACAAGAGTTCTTCTTGTTTGGACACTTCATCCCTTTTATCCCAAAATTTGAGATTCTGGATGATTCTTTTGAACATACCTGGATGGAGCTTTTTCAGATAGATCATCTTATGTTGCTTCATAGGGTTCCCCTTCCATGTTGTTGCTATTTGATGTAGGAGGATATAAATCATCATCATCTTCATTTGTTGTTAGTATTTCCCTTTTAGGCGCTGAGAGAGACTCATCAATTACAACATCAATGCATTCAACAATATTCTGAAACCTTTTATTGTAACATTTATATGCTTTACTTCTAGAAGAATAACCAAGAAATATTCCTTCATCTGCTCTAGGTTCAAACTTACCAAGTTTTTCATCATTGTTCTTGATAAAACATTTGCTTCCAAAAACTATAAAATGCTTTACAGTTGGAAGATTACCATACCAGAGCTCATAAGGAGTTTTATCACTGTTCACACGAATATGAGCCTTTTTAAGAATATTTACTGCGGCATGTGCTGCTTCTCCCCAAAAGGTATTAGGTGTTCCAGAATCATCAAGCATAGCACGAGCCATTTGTTGAACAGTTTTATTCATTCTTTCTACCACGCCATTTTGTTGTGGGGTTCCAACTACATAAAATTGTCTTTTTATGCCATGTTGTTCACAGAACTCAAAGAATTCATCTGATATATATTCCCCTCCTCGGTCAGATCTAAGACATTTGATTTTTAGATCTAATTCATTTTCAACCAGGGCTTTGAAGATCTGGAATTTTTCAAATGCTTCGTCTTTGTGTTTTAGTAACCCAATCCAACACATTCTAGAGAAGTCACCAATAAATAGAATACAATATTGTTCTCCACGAGGTGACTTTTTCCTCATAGGTCCACATAAGTTAGTATGTATGAGTTAAAGAGGCTTACTTGTTGATCCTTCTTTGGCATTGAATTGCACTCTGGTTTGCTTACTGAATTGGCAAGATTTGCATATGGTATTTTCAGGCAGAGTGATACTGGGAAGATCACGAACAACTTTGAGTCTGCTAGATTTGTTGATTTGAGAGAAGCTCAAGTGCCCCAATCTTCTGTTCCATAACCAATTTTCTGAAGATTTACCCAAGTAAAATTGTTCTTTGCAACCTTTCAATACATACATATTGCTTGGTGTTCTAGTTCCTTTTATTACTGTTTTTCCTGTGTTAAGTTCACGTACCACACATTCTTTTGAACTAAAGAAAACTTCATTTCCTTGATCACACATTTGACTCACACTTAACAGATTATGTTTTAATCCATCCACATACATAACATTGTTAGCTTTTGCCTTTTCTTTTAGAAAAACATAACCTTTTCCTTTAATGACATCAGGAGTATCATTTCCAAAGACAACATTCTTTTCTCTTTCCAAGGCATTTTATGCAAGGAGTTTATTTCTATCACCTGTCATGTGTTTTGAGCATCCGCTATCAAAGTACCATTGATTTTATTCCCTTTTTGCAAATAAGGCTATGCCATAGTTCTCAACCTGTAAGTCCTTCTTTCTCCATACCTTGGAATTTGAAGGTATATGCTCTTTTGGTTGAAGTTTGCTCCTGCATTTAGATTCTCCATGACCAAAGTTATTGCAATAAGCACATTAAATTTCATTTTGAAGAGGAGAAAAGTTGTTATAAGTATTCTTCTTTATTCCAGTCTCATTTATTTGCTTTCTTGCTTCTCTGGTCATGATGGTTTTGTATGCAACATATTGAACAACTTTATGACCAAAATCATGACATGAGAAACATTGCCCATTAAAGAATAAATTTACGTGATCATGAAACCTTCTATTTGTGTTTACCTGCTGATTGGTATTTCTCTAATTGATATTTCTGCTATTTTTCTTTGTATTGAAGTGGTCATGCTTTACCTGTGAAGTTTCTTTGTTCTTTTGCTGAGTGACGGAATGTTGTAGGTTGGCTTTAACTGCATTTAGATAGCTTGGTGCTGAAGATTGAGAAGATTCTCCGATATATCCAAGACCTTTATTTACAAAAGGAGAGCATTGAACCTTGATAATTTCATCTAAGGTTTCGGTTCCTTTAGCAAATCTAAGATTTAAAGTTTTCTCTTTCTCGATTTCCTTTCTTAGACTTACTATTTCACATTCTATTTTCTCACTGTGCTTCTCCTTTTCAATAAGCTGATTCTTTAGAGTATCTATGGCAATTTTGTTTTCTTCCAAACATATTTTGAGCTGATTAATTTCTTCAAGAAAATCATTTTCTTCTAGTGCATCCATAAAGGTATCTTTAGCCTCACTAGAGTATTTTTCAAAAGACATGAGTAGTCTAACATCTTGATTAGATTCTCCTTCTTCACTATTTGATAGCCCATCACTATCTTCATGAGTATAATAAATTTTTCTATTGATAAACCGATTCTTATTTTATTTGATTTTTTTAGAAAATGCAGAACCTTTAAATAGTCAGTCATCATTAACCATGTTTACTCACTTATTGATCAAATTTGGACATATTCAACTTAGCAGCATGTATAGTATTCAAGCAACCCAGATCTTCATGAAGAAGTCATTGACAGAAAACATAAATAATAGCAGTAATAACAGATAACCTCTGCAATAAGCTTCAGAAAACCCTAACTTCCATATGTGCCTTTTCTGAAGCAAACCCGTGTATATACGTGTTTTTAATGAGACGAACTAGCGTATAGATCTGTAAATATTAATTCAGCATAATGTTTTCAGATCTATAGAAATTACCCATATTTCTCCACTCAACATGCGCCAAGTCTCAGATCTAATCATCTCTTCAATGGATCATGCAAGAATATAGTCATTTTAGGTCTAGAGATCTTGATCCATCAATCTATCCAAGGGTGCATCATAACGTCTGATTTATCAATAAAACAGAGTTCATCCTATGCAGATATACTTCAGAGAGAAATATTAGTGATAGCCCTTACACATGCACACACTTGCACTATGATATTCTTCTCCTTATATAGATTTAGCCTTTACCAATACCATGAGTCAAAACCACACAACTACTGATGGTATTCTTGGAAGGAATAAAATAGACAATATAACACTCAATACTATGGGCTAATACCATGGTAATGCCCCTTGGTATCATAATTTTAGAGTGCAAAAGGCATACACGACTTTGTTTCTTCGTACTCGCGTGTATACGTGACTTCTCCTCATAAAATTGTGTATATACTAATTCTGGATGTATACACGGGTTGCCTTCATAAAAGTAGTGTATACATTACCTCCATACGCGGGTTGCCTTCATCAAACCTGCGTATACATTGAGAAATATTTCTTGTTTCATTTCTCTTGCACTTACAGGAATTCCTTTCTCTGTCACATCTAAATTGACCTGTAGAAACATCATTTTTACATCTTTAACACATAGGTTGCTTATCAAAAGGCAGATCATCAAGTAGGTTTCCATCAAGGACAACTTCATCAAGTAGGTTGCCATCAAGGACAACATATTGCATCATATTGCCAACACAAGTACAAACACTAAACAAAAAAGAGATTGCAATATACAAATGCCTATTTATCTTAAACAGTTAAATCGATTGAACATGAAACATATATATCAGTTAAGAATCCATCATATGAGAAATAGAAACATAAACATATACATATATGGGAAAATGAACAACAATATTTATTAATGAGTAGAAGGGGGAGGTTACAACCAATGATCAATTTGATGTCACCAGCTCCAACATCATCCCAATCTCATCACAATCAACATCTCACCAGTAGCATATCACTTCTATCACTCTCTCAATTGAGAATCCAACATCATTTCTTTACCAAAATTCTTCCTTTTCTAGCACTAGGATATGTGTTCAATTTATAGGGCAACTGAAGGTAGTTTCTCAATCAATGACTTTCTAATAATAGGCAAGACATGTTCCCAAGCTTAGAGGTGTTAGATGGACACTTGGATTCAAATTTTGACACATATGGAATCTTCTAGAAGGCACTGGCCATGTGGAGATTCTAGAACAATGAGAATTTTGCTCCCATTTGACCAACGCACTCTCGAATGTCGGAAAGTGCATTTCAATGCACTCTTGAATGAAGGGAGCTGCATATGAAACACAGTTAGTCCCTTGAGAGGCAACGTTGGTGAACTCATAAGTGATATAACATATACTTAAAACCTTTGAAATCTTGTAATAGAAGCCATGAATTATTTATTCTTCTCTTAGGGCATATAGCAACTTAAATGAGAGGGGATGATAGACCCTATTTCATTGGTCCTGGGGATGATGTCCTGTTTGACCAGGTCACGGGGGATGATGCCCAAATTTACCTATATATATATATATATATATATATATATATATAAGCATTCATGGTTTACGATATGCATAAATCTATTGTGCATTGGCTTGTGAAAGACTGTGTATATGCACAACCCTCACTCTTAGGCGTGATGATAACTACCACCCATATGCATCAAATATGTAATTTTTAATTCATTTGTTGAAGACTAACCATACCATGCATACCCTAGGCATACATACCGTTAATATGAAATTTTTTGTGATCACTATTGCATATTAATATTTATGGCTTATGCTGGGGCGAGCCCATACGGTCAGAACAATAATAACTTAAGGATTTATTTGACAGAATCCCAACCATGAAACAGAAATAGGAGGCCTATCGCATTGTTCACATTGAGCTCTCTCTTCACATCATTATCAATTGAGGGTGGACAACGAGTCCATCACACCTTGTCTTCATGCCAAACAGTTAGGTCGATCTCATATCCACCTTATGCTTATATGGCAATGGCATTGCCACATGTAGACACAAGCACATCACTCCACAACTTGATGTGCTTATGTCGAAATGTGGCAATTCCGTTGCCATATAAGCATAAGGTGTGTTAGCCACCTATAAAAATTTGTCATATCAAATGGTGGCTAGATCTTTATAGCCTTCAAGAAACAATTTTATTTCCCAATTGTGAGTTCTTGAAGTCTTGATGATAGCTCTTTTTCCGTCAGAAAATCTTCATTGCTGTTTCCTTCATTAAATCCGGAGAAGTCTGTTGTTTGCCAAAAGAAAGACTGCTGAAAGGTTCCATTTTCCCTTCATCTTACTCCTCCTCTCACTCATAATTAACCCCCATTTTTATCCCCTTTTTTCTCACGAAATTCCTCCATTTCACTCAGTTTCCTTCTTTTCCTTTTTAACCTTATCAGAACTCTCAAAACCCTTAAAAAATCCTTCAAAAATCATAAAATACAGTATTTTTGAGCTAAGGCCTTAAGCCCCTTTGGCCTTAGCCCCAGCGCCTTTCTTTCGCATAAGACCAGCTCCAAGACTAGGTGCTAAGGCCTAATCGCAAAATCGTAGTCGGGTTCTCTATTTTTCTTATTTCCTTTACTTACAAAATTTTTCCGATGCGATTGGCCCCTTTCCTTCTAGCTCCCGATCCCTTGCTTCATTCGCAAAACCACAGCCCCGCAATCAAGCGCTAAAACTCAAAAAGACTTGTGAGAAAACCATTTTTCTCCTTTAAAATTCACAAAATTCCGACTTTCCATTGAACCTGACAGTTCGTTGTTTAAATGAATGTCAACCGTTGATTTGATCTACCGCCCCAGATCCAATGGTCCATATTGTTTCTCGTTTCAGAGCCACCATTCTGCCCTTTTCCTTCTTGGTTAAATCTCCACCGTCGATCTAGTTTTTAGATCGACGACTGTCGTTCCATCGACTAATCACTATCGCAAGTTCTTAGCGCAAAATCGAAAGTCCCTTTTTGCTGTTTCAATGCCGATTCCCCGATTGAATCTTAGATGTCGAATCCACAAGAACTGATGGGTGAGATTTCGTCGCAGCTCCGGCCATCATTCTTCATATCTGACCGTCCAATTAACTCTTGACCGTCGATCCATTTCCAGATCTAACGGCTCATATTTCATCGCATCGCAGCATTTACTATGGTGTTTCCCTTTTCACTCCGCCAATTGCAATCTTACGATTCAATCTGGACCGTCAAATCCACAAGAAACGACGGCCCAGATTTAATCGCCCTCCACCATAAGCCCTTCCCATTGCACTCGCCGATTGAAGATCCACCATTGATTTATGTAGATCAACGGTCCACGTTACTCCCGATCTCTGCTCGACCCCTTGCCTTGTATTCTTTTCGTTTGCCAAAATCAAATCATGACCGTCCATTCCCGAGATCTAACGGCTCATATCTAATTCGCCTTCAACCCTCCTATCACTTTCCGCCCACGCAACTTACCTTTCCGCGCTCTCATCTCCACCGTTAGATCTACCCGCCTCTCATCCGATGGCCGAAAATCCTTTTCGCGTTTTTTCTGCACCCGAGAATTAACGTCTAAAAATTACGCGAAATGGGTGGTTTTAGAAATCCACGTGTCAAGCGCATAACTATATCGAGTTCCAAAAGTTAAAACCACTTTGCCCCCCCAAATCAACGCGAAAACCACTGCCGGTTTTCCACTTACCACCTTTCTCCATTACATTGCATCCTCTGATAAAATCTCTGCCCTTCGTTCTATTAATCCAACGGTCCATATTTCAAACCATTGAACCATCTCCCTCCACCATTTCTCCCAGGGACATCATCAATTAACCTCCGTCGTTGATTTCTATTGACAATTCTGATCTAACGGCTCAGAATCTTCCCGCATCCAAAATATCACTTAACCCCATTACACCTAAGCCAAATATTTTTTCCCTTTTTCACTATATTTTCCTCCTTTTTCATTATATCTTTTCCCCTTTGCCTGATAAGATCTTGGATTAATCTCAACCGTTGATCCACATGCATCAACGACTCGGACTTAATTTTTCATTGACCCTTCCGACTGCCTCTCTTTTAACCTCAACAAGCAATCCTCGCTGTTGGATGCTTTCATCCAACGACTGCGATCTAACCTCAGCCTCCAAAGCAGTCTAAACCCAACTATGCAGGATTTTCTTAACTTTTCTTGTTTTTTGCAGGTTTTCAAGGTTTCTCAACTGTTTTAAAAGAAAATCAAAGGCCGGGGATGACGATCCCCCAGGCCTTTATTCATTAAGAATATCATTCTACAGGGTTCAACACCATGTTTCATCCGTGCCTCATGAGCACTGATGCCATTTTAAAACCCTCTGCGTGCCTCCAAAAGCAATGGAAACACAACAAAATCCACATGCAAAGAGTATCAGTCTGACAGCATGAAATCAAAGCAGAGATCCATCTTTGAAGGTTTTAGCACAGTTTTGAGGGATTAAGGCACACTTTCAGCAAATCAAAAGCCTAATCCACAGTTAAAGACATCATAAAGACCGGAAGACACAGATCAAGCCTAATCAGACCTAAAACACAAATCCCAAGTAAAATTAAAGGTGTTTTAGAGAAAGACAAAGAAATTCATTAATTCGAGAAGCCTCCACTGCCACATCAGAGGTTAATTGAATCCTCTCATCTACCAAAAGCCACCTGCAGCCTCAAAGCATTCAAAAGAGGCCATAGTTATTGCCAGAACAGAAGATATTTGCCTCAATGCAGCTGAACAGTTATTTCGAGCCAAAGGAACTTATTACAACTGTCAGCAAAAGTTATTACAAAGATAAGGAAGAGCCTAAAAGTCAACAAATTATCCTAAGTAGCTCAATAACTTAATGAAAATCAATCAATACACAGGAAATATCAGAAATCTTCTCCATTTGTGCCCATCAAAGGCTGAGAAGCATTAATTGTATTAATTAAACCTAAAGATCTTATTTTACATGCCACCTCCTCATTTCTTCTATAAATACCTCTGTTGAAGATGAGGCAAATGTTGGTCTCCGAATATCTGATGCGTGTAAATAGTTTTCTGAAGCTGCTGTAAGCTTTTTTTTGTAACTGAAAGATACCTAAGTTGAGATGAAAAGTTCGAAGTTGTAGAGACCCATTGGAATTGAAGATTGTAACTGGTTTGAAGCATCAATACAAGCTAATTTATGGGATCTTGGTCTATGTCAATGGTGATGTTTTTCTTATTGTAACTTGTCATTTTATTTTTGTTTTCATTTTGTCCATCTTCTCTGATAAAGAACAACAATTACAGAGTTAGGATTTACTGTCAAAAGTACCCTTCTCTTACTGATAAGCTTTATCTGAATGTTTTATTCTAATTGTGTTACTTAAGAATGATTGAATATTGTCCAAGCAATCAAGATGTTGGCATTCCCTTCTCTTACTGCCTAGATTTTAAACATTATTCTTGAATGCTATTTTCAGTGTCTGCTAAGTAAAGTTGAACTAGGGAAGTCCATGGTTAGCCCTATCCTCTAGTTTTATCTCCAAAGGTTGTTTTTCCCTAAGAGTATGTTGAAAGCAGGCTAGGTTCAAAGTCCTTACCTGATCTTAGACTATTCTTTGTTTATCTTAAGTGTTGTCTTGATAAGTTTACTAATTAAAGAATGAATTAGGGAAGTCTATGGTTAGCCCTGTCCTCTATATTTTTTCTCCAACAATTGCTTTGAAATGTTTCTCTTTGTGTTTTAAATGTTTTCTATTGAAAGTGCATCGAAATCAGGCTAGCTTCAAAGTACTTACCTGATCTTAGATAAATTTTATGTCTTTCTTAAGTGTATGCCAAAAGCAGGATAGTTTCAAAGTACTTACTTGATCTTAGGTTGCTCCTTGTTATTCATTTGTCTGATTCCCCTTCTTTTTGTCTCACTCCATTCCATAAAATCAACTTCAAAGAGATCCTTAGACATAGATGACTTGCCCCATGGACCACTCTTGAACCTTATTGTTGCAATTAAATCCTACTATGACTCCATAGCCCAATGGATTGAAGTTGATTCTTGCCTATCTTGTTAGTTGAATCAATCTTTCATTTTCATTCACCTTCACCCTTCATTTGGACTTCCTTCATCTTCATTTATCTTAGACCAACCAAAACCAAATGAAACCTTGTTCCTCATACCTAGCCTAATATCACATTTCAAGCCTCAAAGATACATCAATCTTTGCACTTTATAGAGAGATCCCTCTATGGATTCAGGAGGGCTAGATCCTAGAATCCCAAAGTGGTTCACATGTTGCCTTTGCAGTTTTAGTCTTGCCAATCTGCTGAAATTACAGGGAGATAACATTCTGGCGACTCCACTGGGGACTTTCTGAGTGAAAAATTCATCTTACAAGCTTTCTAAGACCTCAAGGAACCCCCTGATTCAAGAACATTTGAAGTATCAAGCAGCTCTCTTCAAGCACTACCAAAGAAAATGGTAATCATGATAAAACTTATTTGAATCAATGACAAACTAAGTAACCCTTAGGATTCTCATAAGAGCTATCAAACCTTGAAGAAACTAGTTAACTAAGCCATAAGAGTAGACTTCCTTTGTCTCATCACCGTATCTAAGTGTTGAAAAAAAATTAGGACATTCTTAGAACCCATAGGACTGAAAAATCTCAGAAAACCCAAAAACATTTTAGATTAGTATTCAAATAAACATGGTGGTGGACCATAAAACCTTTTACCTCCAAAAGAGCTAAAAACTTCAACCTGGTGACTCCACAATCCAAACAGACCTTAAGACTCCACTGTGAAACCCATTACTCTCATAACATCATACATACTCAGTAAGAAGACTTTGAGGATAAAGTTTTCTTGTTTCAAAGATTAGTTAGCCTCCTAAAGATTGTCATATCTGGTTAAAATTTTCTTGTTGAAGTTGGGTCTGAAAAACATATCATAGTGGCTTCTAAAACAATTCATACTAGGAGCCATCCTGATCCAGACCCTCCTGAAATAGTTGATAACCCCGAAAAAATACTTAGGAAGTCTCCTAAGGCCGAATCTTCAACTCTTTTTAAACCAATTGGTAGAGCTAATTCTGTCCTTGATAACCTTTCAGCTCTACAACAATCGCAAGTTGACTTAAGAAATCTATTTAGAACTAGGTCACTTGATGATATAATTCAGATAGACTCTGAATCTCCACTTTCATCACAAGACAGAAGTGAGCATCCTAGTAGCAGAGAAACTACACCACCTGATTTCCATTTCCTTCATAATTTTGGTTTCTCTCATCCTAGATCTGCTCAACAATCTCTTGTTGGTCCATCCACATCTGTTATCCATATATCCACTATTCAAACTACACCATTCCATCAAACTCCTCCACTTGTAAACCCCCCACTTTTTCCACAACCTCCTATCATGGCAACATGGTATGCTCCTTTAGTCCTTCCTTTACCCTTAGTCAATCTTCCACTGGTCTATCAGTCCAAGATACCTTTGTATGATGCTAGTGGTGCTACTACTGCTTCAAAACATGTGGATAAGATGAATGACTACTTTGACAGAAATGCGATTGATGATGACTCTGCCAAGCTTAGATTATTTGCTCAAAGCTTAGGGGGAGAAGCAAGAAAATGGTTCAAAGGCTTAACCACTCACAGTATAAATTATCTCCAAGCCTTCCATCAGTTATTCCTAAACAAATGGGAAGTAAACAAAAACCCTCTACAAATACTTTCGGACTACAAGAATCTCCAAAGAAACACTGGGGAAAGTGTTCAAGCCTATTGTACTAGGTTTAACAGTGTGTATAATGCACTTCCCCCAAATCTAAAACCTCCACAAGGCTCAGCCCTAAACAAGTTTCCTGAAGTATTTTATCCAGAAATGGCTTATCAACTTAGAGAAAGAGATCCTTTGACTCTAGAAGATATACAAAAAGGAGCCTTAGTTGTGGAAGTTAATCTAATGGAGAAAAGAGAAAGAATGAAGAATGAGAAGAGAGTGTCCTTTAGAGAGGAATCTACACCTTCCACATTTAGCTCTAAGATGGAAATAATGATGGAAGAAATGATGAAGAAGATAAGCATCCTTGAGAGAGCCCAAGCAAGCCAAAATCAAACAGCTCCTCAAAACAGAAACCAATCTCAGAACCAAAATCAGAATTTTAGAAGAAATCAGCCTCAAAACAGACCAAGAGATCCTGATCAGGAGATTATGCCTCATTTTCATCAAAATTATGTAAGTGAGGCTGAAGAGACTGCAAAACAAACAAAGGAAGATGATATCAACATGTTGGGAGTAGACAATGATGACTGTGAAATTCATTACAATAGGAAACAAGATCTATACACTCCCTATGATGACAAAAGAGTTGAGGATGAATATTATTATCAAGAGATGGAGAATGTCATCATAGAGACTTCAAGAGAGTATGACCTTAGGAGTAAGAGCAATCGGGAAACTCCCAAAACCCAAACCTCTGATAAAACTGTAAAAGACAGCCCTGTAAACAAACCCAAAACTGCAAAACAGAAAGACAAAACAGTGGCTGTAAATTCTGATAAAAACAAGGAAAAAGGCACTCCAATCAATGAAAAATAGAGTGCAGACCTTAGTAGCACTAGTACTTCAGCTAGTGTTCCTGTTAAAACAATTTTGACCAATGTAAATAGAGGAAGTCAACAAACTGATCTTGCTGACAGAGTGGTGGCTACTAAGGCTGAAACAAACATTTTTAAGAATCCGATACCTTTTACTTTGGAACAAGAAATTGCCAAAATCAAAATCTTTGTTCCTCTGACTGAATTAGCCACCCAAAATGTATATATATCACAAATTTTGAAGGATTTTAACATAGGAGAGAATAATGACACTTTCAATCTTAGTGATGACCAACCAGAGCTCTTATTTGGTCCAAAGATTGAGGGTAAATACCAAGAAGGGCTAGTACCTCCATTCTATGTTAGTTTGAAGATTCATGACAAGATTTTACATAATGCCATGCATGACTCAGGGGCCTCTCAAAATTTAATGCCCAAAGTTGTAATGGAGAGCCTAGGCCTTGAAATCACTAGGCCATATAAAGATCTTTACTCCTTTGACTCAAGCAGAGTGAAATGTTTAGGTTTGATCAAAGACCTCTGTGTGAACTTAGCCCAAATTCCAACTAAATGTTTAGTAATGGATATTGTGGTAGCTGATGTTCCCCCCAAGTATGGTATGTTGTTATCAAGATCTTGGGGAGCTAAGTTACAAGGAACTATGCAGATGGAGATGACTTATGCAACTATCCCTGTTTTCAATCAGACTAGAAGATTTTATAGGGAAACTCATATGCAGTACATGGTTACCAGCCAAGACAGACCTGAGAACTCTCCTCTTTACTCTGTACATACAGGCCTTGACTCATTTATACTCTTCAATCATGAAACCTTGAATGAGAAAGAAACCTTGAATGAATTAGTGGCCACCCCTCAAGACAACATACTGGCATGCATAGAGAAAGAGGAAGACAAGACAGAAGCTTCAAAATAGTTTGCTGAATCCGAAAATCATAGCAAACCAATCACAGGTCTTCAGTTGCAAATCAATCATCCATTGTTTTCAATTTTGAGAGTCAAGAAAGGAATCCTCAACACAATGAAGACCATGAGGAACTAGATCAAAATCAACACAGTGCTGATCTTCAAGAACAATCCAAAAGCAAACTAGATGAAGAGGATAGTAATCAAACTAGTGAATCGGAAACTAGTCCTCTTTGGAGCATGCATTTTGATGGATCATGTACTAATACTGATGCAGGTGTAGTAGTGTGGCTTCACAACACAGTGAACAATCATGTTGAAGGACATTCATACAAATTGAATTTTCAATGCACTAACAACATAGTGGAGTATGAAGCCCTCCTTTTTGGCCTGCACTTATTGGAGAAATTAGGGGCCAAAAGAATAAAGGTTCATGGTGATTCCGAACTGATAATTAGGCAAGTAAATGGGGAATATTGCGCCAAACATCCCAGACTTAGAGCCTATAGGAATGACACCCTTGATTTATTGAAAACATTTGATGAGTTTCAGCTTCTTTTTGTCCCAAGAAATCAGAATATTTCTGCTAATGGTTTGGCATTTGCTGCTAAAACATGCTTGACACCTTACGAAACCAAACTATGCACTACCCAAATCAAATTTCGACCAGCTGTCCCTGATAATGAAAACTATTGGCAAGTGTTTGATGGATACAAACAAATAGAAGACTTCTTACAGTCTCGAAATGAATTTGAACCACCAAGTTCAGATTCAGATTATGAAACAGACTGTTCAAATGAAGAAAATCTACTTGATGAAGAAGAAACATCTCCAAATATTGCTGAGATAAATATGTTGACTAATAAACTGAAACACACCACAAATATTAGTGCAGATTTAGAGAAAGAAGATTTAGAAACCCTGCAATCTAACACACATGATTTGCCAAAAGGACTGGTCCCTTTGGAAGAGTTATTTGATTTCAATGATGTAACAAAGAAGCCAAAGCTAGAGCTCGTGGAAACTAAAGTAGAAGAGTGTAATATAGGCAGTGAACTAAACCCAAAAATGATCAAACTATCTAAGACTTTACCAGCTCACATCAAACTGAAATACATAGAGTTGTTTAAAGAATTTTCCAATGTTTTTGCTTGGAGTTATGAAGACCTCAAATCCTATGACACAGAAATAATCTAGCACAAGATACCCCTGAAAGAAAACCAAAAACCTTTCAAACAAAAATTGCGCAGAATAAACCCTATTCAGTTGCCTTTGGTTGAAAAGGAAATCAAGAAAATGTATGAAGCTGGTATTATTATTCCTATTAGATATTCAGAGTGGGTGTCTAATTTAGTGTCAGTTAGGAAAAATACAGGTGAAATAAGGATTTGCATCGACTTTAGAAACTTAAAAAAAGCCTCTTTGAAGGACAACTACCCTTTACCCAAGATGGATCATATTCTACAAAGGGTAGTTGGCTCCAAAAAAATTTCTTTGCTAGATGGCTTCTCAGGATACAATCAGATTTTAGTACATCCTGATGATCAAATCAAGACAATGTTTACTACACCTTGGGGCATTTTCACATACTTGGGGCACTTTCATGTATGTGAAAATGCCCTTTGGTCTAATGAATGTTGGTGCTACATTTCAGAGAGCCATGGACATTGCATTTTCAGAAGAACTAGGCTACTTCATCATTATTTACCTTGATGATATCACTGTTTTCTTTAAAATAGATGAAGAACACCTAGAACACTTGAAAATAATCTTTGAGAGATGTAGAAAGTATGGGTTGTCTCTGAATCCTAAGAAAACAATGTTTGGGCTACAAGAAGGTAAGATTCTTGGGCACATCATATCAAAAGAGGGAATAAAGATTGACCCAACAAGGATTGATGGTACTTTGCAAATCAACCATCCAAGGAATATCAAGGAACTTCAATCTTTCATTGGAAAGATTAATTTCTTGAGAAGGTTCATTCCCAACTTGGCTGAACTCCTTAGGAACATAACAAACATGCTGAAGAAGGAGCAAGGAGTCAAATGGACCTTGGAAGCAAAGAATTCCTTTGAGTTGGTGAAGCAAGCCTTAACCAAAGCACCAGTTCTTATAAGTCTTGACTTTTCAAAAGATTCTTTCATTTTTTCCTTTGCATCAGAACATACAGTGGTTGCTGTCCTATTGCAGAAAAATTCAAAGGGACAAGAGCAGCCTACTGCATTCTTTAGAAAGGCACTGAGATATGCTCCTCTGAAGTACAATATTATGTAAATGCAAGCTTTTGCTAGGTCAAAGCTTTAAAAGACTTCAAAGTTTACATTCTTCACTCTCACATCATAACATTTGCGCCCAATTCAGTGGTGAAAGACATTCTAACACAGGACCCAGATGGCAAGAGAGGTAAGTGGATTGCTGTAATTCTTGAATATGATTTATAAATCAAGCCCACTAAGCTCATTAAAGGCCAAGGATTAGCTAGATTAATGGCTAAATCAAATTTTGAAGCTCTTGATATAAATATGATAAATGCCTTAGATGAACAAGAGGAGTTGTCAACTCCTATTATTGAAAATCATTTCTTGAATTCATCATGGTATGATGATATTGTATATGTTTTGCTCAATCTGAATACGCCTCCTGGTTTGACAAAAACAAAGGCAAGGTTTTTAAAGTTAAAGGCTGTGAACTACTGCATTTTAGATAAATGTCTTTACTGGAAAAATGTTAGTGGTTTATTGCTTAAATTTTTGCCTGAGCATGATGCAGATAAGGTTAAGCACGAGTTCCATGAAGGAGAATGCAGAGGCCACCCATATTGGAAGACCACTGCCAACAAAATCCTTAGAGCTGGTTTTTATTGGCCCTCCCTCTTTCAAGATGTCCACAAGATGATAATTTCCTATCATAAATGCCAACTCTTTGAAGGCAAAAGAAAATTGCTGCCCTTACCTTTGCATCCAATCACTGTTGAAGCTCCTTTTCAACAGTGGGGACTTGACTTCATAGGAGAAATCAATCCACCATCATCTGCCCAACACAAATGGATTCTCACTGTAACAGACTACTTCACCAAATGGATAGAAGCCATCCCTTCTAGGTAGGCCAATGACTCTGTTATTATAAAATTTCTTGAGACTAATATCCTATCTAGATTTGGCTTCCCAAGGAAGATCATTACTGACAATGCTGCTGCATTTGTGTCCAAGAAGATGGTTGAATTCTGTCACAAGTATCAAATTACATTGGGGCATTCTACTGCTTATTACCCACAAGGTAATGGGCTGGCAGAATCTTCAAACAAAAGCTTGGTGAATATAATCAAGAAGTTGTTGGAGGACAATAAGAAGTCATGGCACACAAAATTGGTACATGCACTTTGGGCTGACAGATTGACACTCAAAAAATCAATTGGAATGTCACCCTACCAGCTTGTATATGGAGTGGATGCAATTTTTCCAACCAGCCTTGGGGTGCCAGTCATGAAACTGATTCAAGAAGTGCGGTCTGAAGACAATGACATGATCAGAAGAATAAATCAGACCATACACCTTCAACAAACCAGAGAGGATGTCTACAACAGAGCATTACAAAAGCAAGAAGGCATCAAGAAGCTTTTTGATAGAATATCAAAGGCTAGCAATTTCAACATTGGGGACAAAGTGTTAAAGTGGGATTCAAGGAGAGAAGAGAAGGGTAAGGATGGGAAATTTGATAACTTATGTCTTGGCCCTTGTCTCATTCATTCTACTGCTGGAAACAATGCCTACTTTTTACAAGAATTGAGTGGAGCTGAACTGTTTGGGGGTCTTGTCAATGGTAGGATGCTCAAACATTATTTCTCTTGACCATATCAGTTTCGAAACCTTTTTAATTTTTTCTCATTGTGAATATCACAACCTTCATTGCATTCAAAGTTAGAAAAAAAAAATAGAACAGGAAAAAGAGGGCAGATTATAAAAACAAGAAAGGTACAACCCCATACCAAAAAAGAGAAACAAATTTGAAAGTGTGCAAGCTCAAATGCCACTCCTAAGAAACACACTCCTAGTTATTCATACAGCCTAATCTTGACTAATTAGTGTTCAATTTATTGCTGATAGGTTAGTGAAATAGATCTGCCAAACAATTTAATCTTGGCTTATCAGTTAGAAAGATTAGGATAGAAGAAAAAGGGTTCAAACAAGCTCAAAAAATGAACCTATGAATTCCAAAAAGACATAATGGCTCTAACTTGATCAAATCTTGACCAAGGATGGAAGAGCTGGTTCTAATATGCCCAAAACTTGAACCAGTGAACAAAGAGAAAAGCAACTCAAACAAGCCTAAAAATAGACCTGGAGAAGAGTGAAGGATGTTCTTAAGTTTTCAGGTCTTAAGCCTTCACCATTTTGATTTATTTTTCTGCAAATTTTTGTCTATGAGCAGCTGTATTTATGCCATAGATCAGCAACAAGTTAGACTGTTCAATCCTGGCTTGTTTGCTTTTAAATTTCTTGTCTTAGAAAAATAATAATAATAATAATAATAAATTCTGTTAGACTATCTAATCCTGACAGATAGTAGCTAGGTAGAGAAGCTTATGAACTCAACGGCTTAATCTGAGTTCATGGAGAAATAAGGGTAGAAATAGAATAGTTTTATTTTTTCCCAAAAGAATAAAATGATGTAAAAAGAGTTTGCCAATCCAAATGCACTCTGAAAAGAAGAAAAAATGTTAGATCATTAGGATTGGGTAGGTAGAAAGCTTGTTTTGATTGAATTCCATTGGTTTTAATGGTTGCTAACATTGTCAGATCAAAAGAAAATCAGCAAAGAAACAAGTGAAGCCCAATGGATGAGGCATTGATCAGCTTCCAGAGAAGACAAGTATGAAGTTCTTGATATCTTCAAGAAGGCACCATCCCCATGTGGAGCCACTGTTAGCCACCTATAAAAAATTTTCATATCAAATGGTGGCTAGATCTTTATAGCCTTCAAGAAACAATTTTATTTCCCAGTTGTGAGTTCTTGAAGTCTTGATGATAGCTCTTTTTCCTTAAGAAAACCTTCATTGTTGTTTCCTTCATTAAATCTGGAGAAGTCTGTTGTTTGCCAAAAGAAAGATTGCTGAAAGGTTCCATTTTCCCTTCATTTTACTCCTTTCACTCATAATTAACCCCCATTTTTCTCATGAAATTCCTCCATTTCACTCATTTTCCTTCTTTCCCTTAAAAATCTCCCTTTGATAAGGTTTAAAACTCCTTTTTAACCTTATCGAAACTCTCAAAACCCTTAAAAAATCATTCAAAAATCATAAAAAACAGTCTTTTTGAGCTAAGGCCTTAAGCCCCTTTGGCCTTAGCCCCAACCCCTTTCTTCCGCATAAGACCAGCACCAAGACCAGGCGCTGAGGCCTAATCGCGCAATCGCAGTCAGGTTCTCTATTTTTATTATTTCCTTTACTTACAAAAGTTTTCCGATGCAATTGGCCCCTTTCCTTCTAGCTCCCAATCCCTTGGTTCTTTCGCAAAACCACAACCCCGTAATCGGGTGCTAAAACTCAAAAATACTTGTGAAAAAACCGTTTTTCTCCTTTAAAATTCGCAAAATTCCGACTTTCCATTGAACTCGACAGTTCGTTGTTTAAATGAATGTCAACCGTTGATATGCTCTACCGCCCCAGATCCAACGGTCCATATTGTTTCTCGTTTCAGAGCCACGTTCCGCCTTTTGCCTTCTTGGTTAAATCTCCACCGTCGATCTAGTTTTTAGATCGACGGTTCTCGTTCCATCGGCTAATCGCTATCGCAAGTTCTTCTTAGCGCAAAATCGCAAGTCCTTTTTTGCTGTTCCGATGCCAATTCCCCGATTGAATCTTAGCCGTCGAATCCACAAGAATCGACGGCTGAGATTTCGTCGTAGCTCTGCCCATCATTTTTTTTCTTCTTTTGGTGATTAGAAGAATCGGCAACGGCATCGGTATCGTACTCGCGTGATACAGTGTCGAATCCCGCTGGCTACCCCTATACTCCTAGGAGGAAACTGCTGAGCCCGCAACAACAGCCCCTCGGTTAAGACGGGAATTGAACTCGTGACCTGCACCACGGCACGAACGTCTGAGGAGCACGTTCTCTTGCCACTAGACCAAACCCCAACGGGCGCAGCTTTGCCCATCATTCTTCATATCTGACCCTCCGATTAACTCTTGACCGTCAATCTATTTCCAGATCTAACGGCTCATATTTCATCGCATCGCAGCATTTCCTATGGTGTTTCCCTTTTCACTCCGCCGATTGCAATCTTGCGATTCAATATCGACCGTCGAATCCATAAGAACAGACAGCCCAAATTTAATTGCCTCCCGCCATAAGCCCTTGCCATTACACCCGCCGATTGAAGATCCACCGTTGATCTCTACAAATCAATGGTCTACGTTGCTCTCGATCTCCACTCGAAACCCTACCTTGTATTCTTTTCGTTTCCCAAAATCAAATCCTGACTGTCCATTCCTGAGATCTAACGGCTCAGATCTAATCCGCCTTCGACCCTCCAATCACTTTTCGCCCGCTTAACTTACCTTTCTGCGCTCTCATCTCCACCGTTAGATCTACCCGCCTCTCATCCAACGGCCGAGAATCCTTTTCGCGTTTTTTTTTGCACCCGAGATTTAACGTCTAAAAATTACGTGAAATGGGTGGTTTTAGAAATCCACGTGTCAAGCGCGGACCTATATCGCGTTCCAAAATTTAAAACCACTTTTCCGCCCCAACACAACGCGAAAACCGCTGCCGGTTTTCCGCTTACCACCTTTCTCCATTACATTGCATCCTCTGATCGAATCTCCGCCCTTCGTTCTATTAATCCAACGGTCCAGATTTCAAACTATTGAACCATCTCCCTCCACCATTTCTCCTAGGGACATCATCGTTTAAACTCCGCCATTGATCTCTGTTGACAGTTCTGATCTAACGGCTCATAATCCTCCCGCATCCAAAATATCATTTAACCGCATTACACCTACGCCAAAGATTTTTGCCCTTTTTCACTATAATTTCCTCCATTTTCGTTATATGTTTTCCCCTCTGCCTGATAAGATCTTGGATTAATCTCGACCGTTGATCCACATGCATCGATGGCTCGGACATAATTTTTCATTAACCCTTCTGACCTCCTCTCTTTTAACCTCAGCAAGCAATCCTCGCTGTTGGATGCTTTCATCCAACAACTGCGATCTAACCTCAGCCTCCAAAGTAGTCTAAACTCAACTGCGCAGGATTTTCTTAACTTTTCTTGTTTTTTGCAGGTTTTCAAGGTTTCTCAACTGTTTTAAAAGAAAACCAAAGGCCGGGGATGACGATCCCCCACGGCTTTATTCAATAAGAATATCATTCTACAGGGTTCAACACCATGTTTCATCTGTGCCTCATGAGCACTGATGCCATTTTAAAACCCTCTGCGTGCCTGCAAAAGCAATGGAAACACAACAAAATCCACAGGCAAAGAGTATCAGTCTGACAGCATGAAATCAAAGCAGAGATCCATCTTTGAAGGTTTTAACACAGTTTTGAGGAATTAAGGCATACTTTCAGAAAATCAAAAGCCCAATCCATAGTTAAAGACATCATAAAGTCTGGAAGACACAGATCAAGCCTAATAAGACCTAAAACACAGATCCCAAGTAAAATTAAAGGTGTTTTAGAGAAAGACAAAGCAATTCATCAATCCGAGAAGCCTCCTGTTGAGGAGGTAAATCCCCTCTGCGGACAGAGGCGATCCCTACTAGCCTAGCAGGGGTCTAGCAACAATCAAACAATGTTACAGCCTTGAGGTTCTAATTCTGATGAAGAATACGAGATAGAAAGCCTACACAGAGGAATCCAATGCTATGATCTGAAGAAAAGAGCGTCCCCGTTCCTCAGCCTCGGCAGATCACGATCCCTCCACGATCTCCGCGGATGAACACCTGCACATGCAAGAAACAAATAGATACAGGCATAAAATCTGGCATACGTAACTAAATATCAGTCAGAAAAGATATTACTCATATTGACATGATGGAAAACAGAGTGGAACCATAATCGTAATCATCTATTAAATAACAAACGAAGAGAGATTACAACCAAGTTCTGACGTCGCGGTCTCCTTCGGATGGGTCTCCAGCCGTTCACGTCTCGCAAAGCTCGCCAGGGAAAGGGCAAACCTCTCCAGAGTCTCTCGACGATGGTCTCCTTACTCGAGTCGGCCTTAAGGGAAAAAGAGGGCTCTTTACAGCACAAAGGCTCTTGGGATTATGGAGATTCAAAGCTTAGGCACTTCAAGACTAGCTTGCCATGGATTTGAGCAGGCTTTTATAGATGGAGAAGGAGGGATTTGGGATCCCTATTATTGTGGGATTGGCCCTATCAACAAGGAAGGTTCCATGGGAGGTGGCAAAACCACTTCCCTTCCATAGAACTCCCGCAGCCAAACCTCCCAACTCAAGATAGGCAATGGTTTCTGAGTTTGTTGAAACTCAACTTTCGCCATCTTTATTTAAAAAACACTCCTTAAATTGGATGGTGCGACCAATGCTCTGGGACAGAGCGCCAGGTGGCGCGGCCTCTTTGCAGGATTTCCCCCATTGGCGCGAGTGCTGAACTGTCTGCCCGCGCCAATGCAAAAGGAGATGTTTTCCATGATTTTTGCAAGGAGATGTCTTAAGGGCAATTAAAGCTCATGCTTAGAGGAATGCTTTGATGATGGTTTCAAGGCATGACAATGTTCACAGGTCACAAAATGGGTCCTCCATTGTGCGGGACGGGGAATGGTAGGGACGGTGACAAATTACTGTGTAATAGATGCCCCCTAAAGTATGAGGCCCGAGAGAGAGAGAGGGGTGAAATGCTTTACGAGAACATGTTCAACTGAAGGCCCGCCGTCGGAAAACCTGCGCAGAAAGATACAACTGATATCTCAAGTACATGATGTATATGTGGTATGGACGCAGCCATCCGAAACAGAGTATGCTATAATCCGGATCCGGGGTATGGGCGCAGCCATCCAACTAAGATCAAACAAATAGACTCAGGTATGGTCGCAGCCATCCAATCAGTGAGTCATGTACATAATGATAATAATCCACAATCGCAGCCTGGATTACAACAGACACAATCCAGGGTCTTACGCTCCATCTCGACCCAACAAAGTACAAGTTCAAGCATGTGAATATGTGAGCTGAAGTCAAACATGCAAGAACATCGTCTGATTACCAGCCAATGATGAAAGCCGTTAACAGACGCGAGAGAAACCACCAATAATGACAATGGTCCTCAAGGTACTACAGGTACAATCTACGGCATGCGAATAAATGAGTTGACGTCGAACACCCGCAGAATCACTCGATCGGAGGCCAATGATGTAAACCTCTCGTCGAATGCGACGAACCTGCCATTGAGGCATGCAGGCTCCAAGGTACCATAGGGAGTCTCTAGACCAACTTCCTGGATAATGAGTTGATGTCGACAGGAAGTGACCTTGATCGAAGGTGGGCCATAATGATTCCCACATCATCGACACGAGACAGAGGAACATGATGTTTGTGTTGTGAATCGGGATCGTATGAGAAACAGAGGAAGGTTGATATTTGCAGAGGCCAACTTCTCTTGAACACATGAACGACACGACAATGGACTTGGCAGTATTTGACATCAACGGATCAGAGGTCATGGTGACGAGGCAGTGAACAGATGAGAGGTCAAAAGAGATTATCCAAACCCATGGAGGCAAAGTGAAGCAGCGAGATGAGATGTCCCCAGCCCGACACGAATGCAGACAAGTGCCATGTTCAAGAGCGATATACTGCCGACGACAACGAAGATGGTTCCATTTTTTCCCCCACCATTTCTGGCGAGTACCCCAATTATTTTTGATAACAAGCTTGAAGGGGATAGCATATGCTTGTGATATAAGTCCGCCCTTCGGGCGAATCCATCCTAGTGCATTTAACGAGTCCTAGGAAGGAGGAACTCGGAGAACGTCATTTCGACTAGATTCGATGTCATCAGGGTTTAACGAGTCTGACAAAGGAAGAACTCGGCGTCTTTTCATGTTTAGAGAGTTTGAAAAGACAGCGGAAAAGAAAACTCCACAGGTCCCTTTTCGTAAATAGTTCCCCAGATCCGAAAAGGTAGAAAACAATATGCGGGAAAACCTCCTAGTCGCGATAGGCTAGGGTATTCCTTTTTCGTAATCGATCCATCCCAGCCCGAAAAAGGGTTAAACTTATACTGGGTGAATGTCGATTCGTTTCCATTTTAACGAGATCGAAACGACAAGGGCCTCAGCAATCTTTTCATGTTTAGAGAGTCAGAAAAGAGCTGAAAGATGACTCCAAAGTGACTTTTTCGTGTATTTACCGAGTCCGAAAAAGTATAAAATACAACTCGTTTCCATCGTTTAAGTCGCAAAAACCTGCCGCTGCACATACCAAGCAAGCGTAAGATCCATTTTCGACATAAGATATGCAAATATTTGATAAAAATAACTTTTAAAACTCATTTAACGTCGAAAAAGTTATAAATATGTCAAATTGGTAAAAAATAAAATTACTTTTACTATTTACCTTGGTGAAAAACAACAGTGGTCCATTTGGAGCAGAAACTTTTGACGGTGATTGCGACAAATCCAGTTGACCATTCAGCTTCTCGTCTGTCACAGGTAAGAGGCGCTCCTTTGCTCTTCATTTTCATTCATTTTTTTAATAATTTTCCCTTGAAAATCAGTTCTATGTGGCCACTTTTAAAATTTTAGGGCTGCGCCCATTGGCGCGGGTATCGGGCACGAACCCGCGCCAATGAGCTCTTTTATACAAAGGGCTCGCGCCACGTGGCACGACTGTTCACAAAACAGCCGCGCCAGCGGCCGAACCTAAAAATCCGCCCAAAATTTCGACATTTAGACCAAATTGCATGGAATTTGAAGCTCATCAGAGATCTAACTAAGGGTTTTTGACCATATGAATGCATGTAATCACTCAAAATGGAAATTGAATGGAAAGAACGAGAGCACGGAGAAGAGGATGAACAAGCCATGCAAAGCCAAGCTTGCATGAATGCCCTTAGAAACTGCGGGTTGAAAAAGTTCTTCCTCACACCTTGTTTACGAGCTCAGCCCGAGCTCCTCCAGTATTTAATCAGTATCTGGGACGAACACGAACAGGTGTTCAGGTTACGAGACCAGGTATTAGAACTGGAGGTTTCCGATGTTTATTTCATCACTGGATTGTCCCGCAGAGGTCCAATCCCTGTATTGACTGGAAGCAGACCATCTGGGGAGAAGATGGAAGAAGTGATGGCACGGGTGTGCCGAGGGGCACAAACAGGATCAGGAAGCAAGAAGGTGAATATCCACACTATCCCTGATCTGGAATTGAGAGTGGTTCTCCATACCATCACGCGGGCTGCTGGGTCGCAGGCTCCGCACGAGGCCACAAAGGCCCAACTCCTGCTGGCCTCAGAATGCATGGGTCCCTTACTGTTTAACTGGGCAGAAGCAGTAACAATCAACATGAAAAGGCAGCTCACGAAATTCAAATAGGGGAAACTGAAACAATTCGGTTATGGTTCCATCTTGGTATCGTTCATTCTGGAACGCTTACCAATCTTCCAGGGCCAAGGGGCCGCAGTGGCAGATCCGATACCACGAGAGCCAAGAATGGATCGCTGGGCAGCATTGATGCCCAGAGCTGGAGGTGGCCAACAGATGTCCTGGAGGCTGGAGTTCTTTAGGTGGTTACGGCGCCAGCTGATTGTCGTGGAAGACTGGCCCTATGCAGGAACTGATTTTACCGGGGACCCAGATCTCCCACTGCCAGAAGGAGACGACTGGGACGAGGAGTTGGGTAAGACCTCATATTTTTGATTTTATGTTTTATGTTTTTTTTTTTTGTTAATATACATTCGTCCTAACAGGATCATATATGCATGCAGATGTGGGACCTGACAGACCAGCTGGGATGTCTCCAATCTCCCGGAGGACAAAACTCGCCCCTGAGGTTCAGGGAGAGGGCACTGGAGGAGAGGAGCTGATCCAGAACCTCGAGGGGATTGCCCACGGGATCCCAGACTATGCCCGGCTGGCAGACGTTCCGATGGCATACCAGCGCCACACGATGGGAGTTCCGAGTCGGATCCACCGAATCCTGAGACGCTTAGTGCGTGCAGTAGCATGCTATCATGAGCATCATGCGGATTAGTCCTTAGGATTTATACCACACCTATTTTTTGAGAGACATACCGTCTCCGGATGTACTAAGACGATTATGTATATTTTTTGAGTTTTATGTGACACACTCTTATGTAAACATTTCGATATCTATATATATATGCATATCTATTTCTGAATGGGTCTTTCTTTACATGTGATGATGATTTATAAGTTACGCAAATGTTTGTCTAATACCAAATTTGCTACTGCATCTGTTAATGTATTCAAATGCCTGGGTATATGATGATATGTAATGTAGTCAAAATTCCTTTCCAGTAATCGAATACGCAAATACAGACGTAAGATGGACGGGTTTCTTACCGAATAGTGTCCGTTCAGCTGTAACACTACAAGTTGTGAATCTAGATACACGAGCAATTCACGGATACCAAGGTTTACTGCCTCGGTTAATAATTCCAACACGGCACTATATTCCGCGATGTTGTTCGTGGTACGTCCTAGACACACTCCCTGCGGGTCAATCAACTCACCAGCAGGATCGTAGATTACCCAGGCTGCTGAAGACAGATTCCTGGTACTGCGGGAGGCACCATCCGCGAAACCAACAAATGGATGAATAGACATCTGCACAACCAGGAAGACCCGATCAGCAGAAAGATGTTTACAAAGCACACCACACTACACATGCACACAAATGACAATCACACACCTATGTACACACACCACACCAAGAAATAATTTCAGGCATAGTACTTCTTAAGGTACAACCCATTTCTGGGCTGCGCCAGCGGGACTCCTTCATAATCTATAAGCTCGTAGGCCCCGTTTTTCAAAATGCGCTTTACTATATAGGGCCCGTGCCACATAGGTTGGAGCTTACCGACTCCAAGCTTATCATGCGCTTGATCGTACAGGAGGACGAGGTCTCCTTCAATAAAAGAACGGGGAGAAACAGATCGATCAAAATGAGTTTTGACCCTCTTCTTTTGTGCTTCGATGATCAAAGCAGCTAGACGACGGGTTTCATCCAACCGTTCGAGATACAGAAGACGTTCTTCCTCAGCAGAAGTATCCGGTAAGAGCTCCACAGCTAATTTTAGCGAAGGAATCTCGCATTCAACCGACAGAGTAGCTTCCAGACCGTACACCAATTGGAATGGTGTAAATCCGGTTGCACTCTTAGCAGATGTTCGGTATGCCCAGAGAGCTGAGAACAGTTGGAGGTGCCAACTGGATTTATGAATCCCAACTGTTCGCTGAAGCATGGTGACCAAAACTTTGTTCACCGCTTCAACCTGACCATTCGCTTGAGGGTAGTATGGTGTTGAGTTGTCATGACGCAAGCCCAACGTTGAAGTCAGCTCTGCCATCATGTAATCGCGGAAATGAGTACCGTGATTAGTGACGATGGCTTGAGGAACCCCGAACCGTGCGATAACGTGGTTGAATACAAACTGAGCAGCCGTTTTCCTGTCAGCAGCTAGTGTAGGCATCGCCTCGGCCCACTTAGTGAAGTAGTCGATGGCGACAATGATATACGCATGCCCCCCGGCCGAGTGAGGGTTACACGTCATAAAATCCACGCCCCATTTCGCAAACGGGCCGACGGTAATAACGGGATGCAATGGCAACGGCGGCGCGCGCATCTTGCGCTGAAAAATCTGGCACGGATGGCATTTACGGACTGCAGTGATACAATCCTTGAATATGGAAGGCCAGAAATATCCTGCACACAGAATCTTCTGGGCAGTAGCATACCCGGACATATGTCCGCCACAGGCGCCACTACGGCAGTCATTCAGAACCTTTTCAACCTCTTCCAAGGTAAGGCATCGTCGGAGCACCGAATCTACTCCAATACGATATAAGGTATCTTCTACTATACGGTAGGGTTGGGACTGGTGCCGAATCCGACGGCGGGCAGCTTTATCCAACTCAGACCGAAATGTCGCGGTCTAAAGATACACTATGATGTCACCGTACCAAGGATCACGAGTACTGATTAGGAAAAGCGTTTCGTTCGGTATATGATCTTCAGAGTGTGAGGGAACAGAGTCTGTAGGGAGTGAACATATCAAATCCGCGAAGACCAGTGATTTAGTTGACTTGGCAGTGGTGAACTCCAAGTCAAACTCCTGCAGGATCACAATCCATTTGGAGTACTTGCCCCCTAGTAATTGTCTGGAAAGAATATACGTCATAGGGTTGCAGTATGAAACCACTGTTATCGTGCGCAAAAGGATGTAATGGCGAAAGCGTTGTACGGCGTGTACTGCTACTAGGGCCAACTTCTCGACATGTGCATAACGCGTTTCCGGGTCGAGAAGGTTCCATGACAGGTAATAAAATACATGTTCATCACCGTCATCGTCATCCTACACCAAGACCATGGCAATGGTGCTAAATGCGGCGCCTAGATACAAAGTAAAGTCGCGGTGGTAGTCCGGAGGAGGAAGCAACGGAGCATTGACTAGCAATGTCTTCAGCTTCTCAAAGGATGCCTGAGCAATTTCGTCCCAGTGAAAGGGGACGTTCTGCTTTAACAAACGGGTGAATCCTTTGGCCACCTCGGCATAATTCGGGATAAAGCGCCTAAGAAAATTCGCTTTCCCTTGCAGACTTTGTAACTGATACAGGGAAGAGGGTGATGGGAGATTTACGATGGCCTCAACCTTTAGGGGGTCAAGGCGAATTCCGTCTTTCGAGACTATAAAGCCTAAAAGACGGCCAGCATCGACGCAGAAGACGCACTTATGAGGATTGAGCCTGATATTGTGGCGTCTGCAACGAAGAAAGACCTGGCGGAGATGCTCAGGATGGTCCTCTCGCTTACCCGAATGGGCTGGCAAATCGTCCAGATAAGGCTGAACGATATGGCGAATGTCATGAAAAGCGTAGGACATCGCTCGCTGAAACGTGGCTCCAGCGTTCTTTAAGCCAAACGAGAGTTTTTTGTATGCGAAAGTGCCCCATGGACAGATGAATGTGGTCTTATGTTGATCCTCAGGTGCAATATTGATTTGGTTATAACCTGAGAAACCGTCCATTAAGTAATATATCTCACTCCCGGCACATTCGTCGATGATCTGGTCGATAAACGGAGTGGGATAATTGTTTTTTGGACAGGCGTGATTGATGTCGCGATAATCCACACAGACTCAAATTGTACCCTGCTTTTTATCGACAGGGACAATGTTGGACACCCATTCTGTAAGGGGGATAGGATAAATGAAACCCGCGTTCAGAAGTTTTTCAACTTCTGCCTTGATGGCGGCGGCTTTCCGAGGATGCATGGGACGTAAGCGTTGGCGCACGGGTTTCGCACCTGGGTAGGTTGGAATCTCGTGCACAACAATACTAGGATCAATTCCCGGCATTTCCTCGTAGGACCATGCGAAAACATCCCTGAATTCTTTGAAAAGCTCAGTATAGACTTGAATCTCCTCGGGAGAACAAGTCACACCCACATGAATATTCTCAACAATCCCCGGTTTCACGGAGATGTTGATTGGAATAGTTTGAGTAATGTTACTCAGATTACCCTCCGAAAAGACCTCGTGCGTCAAAATCGGTGTTTGAAGATGAGGGGAAGGAAACTGAGTAGCATAACGCTCCAGACAATCAGTCATTGCCCCCAAGCTGGGCATAAACGAGGAGCGATGATGTCCATCGTTCCAGGGCAGCTCCTTAAGAGACAAAGTTTCAATGATAGCCTCATCTGAAGGAAAAGTCTCTCTAAGAGGATCAGGTGAATAAGCCTGACCAAGCCAGGGGGTTTGTGAGTAGACGTCGAGAGCCATGCTCGTCGGAGCATGCTGAGGAGGTGGAGGATCCGATGCAGCAACAATCTCACAGTAGCTGATCTCTACTGGCGTTAAAGGCATGGATTCTCCAAACTCATATACCTGCTCAGGTGTAGGAATAAGCCAGGGGTCATCAGACCTGGACAACATGTTGACTTGAGCGGTATTCGGTGGTGGTGCGGGAAAGATGCCCATGAGGACTGGGTCTTTGAAGAGACCAGGTCCTATACTGTCTGGGGGATTCGGAATTTGATCCACGTATGGCACGTTGTTCTCAGAGCTAGAGGTGAAAAATGACAACTGATCTACCGTGACAATCTTGCCCTCATGGGGGAACTTAATGAATCGAAAGACGGTAGACGGCACGCAGAGCATGGCATGGGTCCAGCTGCGGCCAAGAAGTATATTGTAGTTGAGTTTAGCGTCAACTACTTCTACTTCCACGTTGACAGTTTTCCCCTGTAATGTGATCGCAAGACTCTCGAGAACGCCCAGGGGTTTAGATTCCCGACCATCAAATGCCTCAAGGGCATTGGGAGATGACGACAAAGCTGGAGAGCCGATGGCCTTCCAGCAAGCGGAGGACATAACGCAGGTAGATGCACCCTCATCTACGACGGCCCTATGAATGTTCAGACCGTTAATCCCGACTTGAATGACCAAAGTGATTTGATGTGGAAGCCGGGGAGTAAAATTCTCCAGATCGAAGGTGAGAAGGCTCGAGTCGGCGGGATCGATACCACCGATGGCAGACAGTAAAGCCTTCCGTTGTGAAGGACAACTTTGAAGAACCTCAAGTGCGGATATGGCACATGGCGCCTGTGCCAGATCCTCAACGATACTGTAATGTTGAGCGGCACGAGCATTTGGATTGTAAGAGGATCTTCGAAGAACACCCTTGGGAGGTGGTTTCACAACGGGTTCGGGAGTCGGCTTCTCGATTTCTAATGGACCGGAGGCAGGTGGGGGAGGCGGCCCTTCCGCAACTGCCTTCCCGGGTGCCTGCCGCGGTTCATTGTAATCCTTCGATCGCGTAGCGATAGTGATAGGTGCATTAGTCTTCATCATGAAAACCTGAGACCCAAACGGTGCAGATGGTGACGCCTGTTTGACCATCTGGGTCTGCTGAGATGGAAATGGCTCTTTTAAAACAGCCGGAGTCCCTTTAGGGCCTTTAAGAAGTTGACTAACCTCGGACCGTCGTGGACAATCCTTAGTATAATGGTCCCCTTCACAGATGAGGCAAGGAAACTTCGGTTTACGCTGGGAGCCATCCTCAGTTCGAGATTTATATTCTGGTTTCGGGGCATCAGATTTTGATTTGCTTTTGCCCTTCTTCTTCCCCTTGGAGGATTTGTCCACAGGATTGGCCTGGACGGCATTCACCTCCACGGTTTTACCATAATCGGATGAGGCGGGATTAGTAGATGTATTGTTGGAAGAATTAGCCTTATGCTTCCCATTCGAAGACTTCTTCGAATTTTGAGAGACGGAACCAATGACACCATCCACCGCAGGGGTAGGCGGAGCCTTAGAGGTTCCGGGCCGTGGAGCATCAGTCAAGATGTCATAAAGCGTGCCAGACTGCGAATAGACAAGATCCAGGTACTGGGCACGCGCGATAGCTTGTTCCTCTGTCACACACGCTCCCATCGCGATATCCTGAGCAATTTTATTCACAAAAGAGGTGGTGAACCAGTGAGTCAAAATCTGATCAGGTATATGAAACTTGATCAGTCGACGACGGCGCCGCCACTCATGAATGTGATCTGAGATGTGAGTGGCTTTGTCCTGCTTCAGGGAAGTCAGGAGGTGCGTCCCGGCCTCATACCGGACCGGTAACTGGAAGTGCGTGAGGAAAGCCATGGCTAAAGAGTTGAAATCTTGGAAAATGCCACGGGATAATTCTATGTACCACTTAGTAGTAGCTCTTGTTAAAGTACGCTGGAAGAGACGCAAACGGATTGAATCGTCGACCCAAGAGTTAGACGAACACCAGAGGTGATACGTCATCACATGCGCCTGGGGGTCTTCGCCAGCTTTTCCCTCAAACTTGGGACAATCACCTGGTATCTTGGTGGGAACCGGAGGCCAATATGGATTATGTAAAATCGGATCATTGGTCAAATTTGAAACGTCTGGCAGTTCCAAGGTAGCCAGGAACGGCAATGGAGGGTTAACTGCCATGCCAGGCCCAGGATGGGGTCCGGTACCCATGCTCCACGATGGTTGTGAATATCCCTACCCCCATGGGTTCTGTCCCGCAGGATTCTAACCGTAGGGGGCATAGTTCGTATAACCAGACTGATTTGGATGCTGGTAACCATAGTGCGGGGCTTGATAACCAGGGTACGGGCCCTGATTATTAATGTGCTCCCAGAAATATAACGGGCAATCAGGATTCGAACTGGCGACTTAGGTAAGCAAGATGGGGGAGGATAATACTGAGAACCTCCAGGGTGATTATAGTTCGGTTGAGACTGACCATGAGGATAATAACCACTCTGAGGATGAGTAGGCTGCTGATAAGTGGAACCACACGGAGCCTGGTCGTAGAGGCACTGTGATGATTTGGTGGCATTGAATGAGCAATTTGAGTGAAGCGAGTGAGAGCGAATGAGGAGCGCCTTTGAATGAACGGGTTGGCCCAAGCGAGGTTGACCGGGATCGCAGGGCGGCACGTGATTGCGTAGGTTGACACAGTTGTAAGTGAGCCCCAGGTTGTGCCGAATGAGTCGGTTGGCCTGGAGGCGGAACACCGGGCTGTACCGGATGAGCCGGTTGCCCTGGTGGAGGAACAGGACCAGGTGCTTGCTGGAAACCAGTTTGACCTGAAGCAGAACCATAGGGTGGTCCTGGCTGATATGCAACGTTGGAAACAGCAGGATACTGCGGTTGCATTGGTAAAGACGGCTGAATTTGCCCCCCAGGACCATAGGCCTGTCCCGGTTGATACCCTAGCTGAGGTTGAGCAGGTTGACCAGCAGGGCTATAATATGGTCCTTGCGGATTGTACAATGGCCCTTGCTGGCCCGCAGGGTAGCCTTGGATGGGCTATCCCTGTGGGTCATACAGATAGCCAGGTTGGCCCGCAGGTTGGCCTTGGAAGGGCTGTCCCTGCGGGTTATAAGCCTGGTTGTACGGTAAACCTTGAGCATACAGATAAGCCTCAGGAGCGGGAAGGCGCAAAACCTCCCCATGCTCGTCATACTGACCTGGGAAAGCATACACGGGAGTGCCATCCTGTGCATAGTGCGAAAAGAAAGATCGGTAGGGATCTTGGGGAAACGGTCCAGCTTCGGCGTTCGGCTGTTGCAAAGACAACCGATACTCCTCCGGAGAGATATTCTCCGGTATAGCAGTAGCTAGATACACATCTTCAGGAGTTGGCCCAGCCCTAGCAGCAGGTGCTGAGACAACAGAGGAAGAGGCGGCCACACAAACAGTGGGCCGGACGGGAATAGACGTGACGGGCGTCGAAGGGGACACCCCGGGTGTAGTAGCAGCTGGCCTCGAAGCCGGAGATGATATCCCCATAGAGGCTGCAGCTGAGATGATCTGACCCAGAGATCTGTATCCCTGTGGTAAAGAAGGACTGGCTGTCGACATGGTAGCCAGCTCAGAGTTGTCTCCCTCAAACAATCTACGCGGGAAGAGCTGATAGTCTTCACCAGACGTCGGAATTTCCTCACCAGAATCACTCTTGGTCGATCCTGCCGTTAAATCACGCAAAAGATGGTGAGGACTAGGAGGAAATACAGCAGCAACAAACGGCGAACCCAGTGTAAGAGAAAGGAATATCCAGCTCCTAATCTCAATTCGGACACGGGGTCCAAAAAGGGGCCAATTGAACTCGTGGTCCTCCAAAGGGTTGCTCGACGAAACAGGTCCCAGTCAGAAACTTCGGAAACAACGGCTCTTGTGGTTCAACGAGAAGGCGAGAATCGAAGAATCGTCCGTGTAAGGACTACAATGAAGCAAGCCAGAAGGTTCAAGAGGTTCGCCAGCGTGGCCAAACTATGCAGAGAAAAAGGCAAACACACACACGGGCTGAAAACGAGTTGGTTTCTTACGATCAAACGTTCAATGAAGCAATGTCTAAACGGAGTGTGTAATCGTGGGCGATTAATTTTACCACATTGGAAAAGTACAAAGTAAGAAATTCTCACAGTTTCATAATTTAGAGTGATAAAAAGGTGACTCTATCACTTTTAGATTGGAAACAAGCGTGAAAGGACAAGCGCTTGATGATCCTTTCAAATTTAGGGAGTCGGATAGGATCAAAATGACTACTCAGGAATACTAGGCAAAGGGTGTACCAAATAACTGTGAACTGCAATATACACCTTGGTTTCAAAATGAAAGAGAAATCAACCAAGGACTTAACGTACATGCAGGCAATCTCCCCGAATGCTGTGTTCGATGTATCACGGGTATAGGGCGGCAGACTCAAACTTTTTTGTGGATAAAGGATTGAAAACCTATAGGGGTGTCTTTATATACGCGGCAGTATGGGGAGCACAAGTCCGTGCTAGCGTTGTCTAAAGCCAAAAGGCGAGCGACAACTGCTAGGTTTAACGACGCCAGAACACATCTCTAGCCTAGACCTTCTAAATATGTTTCGTTAAGTTCCAATGTTGCCTTAGGTTAATTGAATAAATTTTACAGTTGATCTTCAATTAAGTTTCAATTTTCAGGCCCTATCGTATGTAGTGTCTCGAAAGACTCCTAAATGCAAAGCTACATGCCACAGTCCAACATTTCGTTCGATGAAAACTAGTTAGAAAAGAGTTGAGAGCTTTTACACAAACGAAATGAACGGAAGACAAGCAATGAGATCTCTAATGCAACTAATGAAATTGAAAATTTTTCATCCAAATCACTAATCACTAGCAAAATTGAAAAGATCACAATTTACACTAATTATCAAAAGCAAAAGAGATTTTTTTTTTTTTGATTTTCAATGTTTAATAGCTAATATGCACTAAACGAACTTGAAAACAAATGGAACAACTTGAGAAACGATATTCGAGAGAGCGAAACAAACAGATTTCACTCACCAACACAAGCAATCAGATCCCCAAATCGACCGAAGTCCCTCAAATCAAAGAAAAGACTCAAAAGCTTCCAATGGACCGTGTGATCTAGGTCCAAGGCAAGACCAAACGAATTTCGAATGAAGGAATGAACGATCACCCAAAAATCGCAACAAAACAATGAACAACTACTTAGAGGATGCGGAGAATCAATCAGACAGTTGACAGGACAATCAAAACACCAAAACTCCCAAGGAGAGCTCGATGCACTAAGCCACTAGATGCCCTAGGGCTTAAAACGTGAAATCGATAGATAAAAGCGAACAACCAAGGGGACAGAGGTGAATTCCAGTCAAACAGGACTCCAACACACTCAGGCAGTCGGAAAATCAAGAAGAAAAACACTGACCAAACCTAGAGAGCTCAGGAATGAGAAAACTCAAAAACCTTACAGGAGTGGCGCGACTGTAAGGATGAAACTGGCGCCAGAAAGCAATTGGCGCGGGCTAAACAAAAGCAACATGCGCCAATTGGCGCAACTGTCGGGTTAAAAACCGTGCCAGTCGAGTTTCTCAGCAAAAATTAAAAAAAACTACTCCAGATACAGCTCAATGTAAACTAAGCAAACCAAGAAGTCAACAACAGCAAAAGAACCCAACCCAGAAGGCTGATCAAGCAAGGAAAAACATAATATAATCAAAGCGAGACAACACAAACGAGACAGTGAAATCTGGACGATCCCCAGCGAAGTCGCCAAATTGTTGAGGAGGTAAATCCCCTCTGCGGACAGAGGCGATCCCTTCTAGCCCAGCAGGGGTCTAGCAACAATCAAACAATGTTACGACGCAAGTTCCTAGTTACGAATGAAAGACTAGAGATAGAAGCCTACCTGGATTCCAATGCTATGATCTGAAGAAGAAGCGTCCCCATTCGTCAGCCTCGGCAGATCACAATCCCTCCACGATCTCCGCGGATGAACACCTGCACATGGAAGAAACAAACAGATACAAGCATAAAACCCGGCATACGTAACTAAACATCAGTCAGAAAGGATGTTACTCATATTAACATGATGGAGAACAGAGTGGAACCATAATCATAATCATATATCAAATAACAAACGAAGAGATATTACAACCAAGTTCTGACGTCGCGGTCTCCTTCGGATGGGTCTCCAGTCGTCCACGTCTCGCAAAGCTCGCCAAGGAAAGGGAAAACCTCTCCAGAGTCTCTCGACGATGGTCTCCCCTTCAGTCGGCCTTAAGGTAAAGAGGGCTCTTTACGGCCACAAAGGCTCTTGGGATTATGTGATTCAAAGCTTAGGCACTTCAAGACACAGCTTGCCATGTTGTTGAGCAGGCTTTTATAGATGGAGAAGGAGGGAGGTTGGGATCCCTATTATTGTGGGATTGGCCCACAAACAAGGAAGGTTCCATGGGAGGTGGCAAAACCACTTCCCTTCCATAGAACTCCCGCAGCCAAACCTCACAACTTCCAAGAGATAGGCAATGGTTCTGAGTTTGTTGAAACTCAACTTCCGCCATCTTTATTTAAAAAACACTCCTTAAATTGGCTGGCGCGACCACTGCTCTGGGACACAGTGCCAGGTGGCGCGGCCTCTTTGCAGGATTTCCCCCATTGGCGCGAGTTCTGAACTGTCTTCCCGCGCCAATGCAAAAAGAGATGTTTTTCATGATTTTTGCAAGGAGATGTCTTAAGGGCAATTAAAGCTCATGCTTAGAGGGATGCTTTGATGATGGTTTCAAGGCATGACAATGTTCACAGGTCACAAAATGGGTCCTCCATTGTGCGGGACGGGGAATGGTAGGGACGGTGACAAATTACTGTGTAACACCTCCACTGCCACATCAGAGGATAATTGAATCCTCTCAGGTACCAAAATCCAACTGCAGCCTCAAAGCATTCAAAAGAGGCCATAGTTATTGCCAGAACAGAAAATATTTGCCTCAATGCAGCTGAACAGTTATTTCGAGCCAAAGGAACTTATTACAACTGTCAGCAAAAGTTATTAAAAAGATAAGGAAGAGCCTAAAAGTCAGCAAATTATCCTAAGTTGCTCAATAAATTAATGAAAATCAATCAATACATAGGAAATATCAGAAATCTTCTCCATTTGAGCCCCTCAAAGGACGAGAAGCATTAATTGTATTAATTAAACCTAAAGATCTTATTTTACATGCCACCTCCTCATTTCTTCTATAAATACCTCTGTTGAAGATGAGGCAAAGGTTGGTCTCCGAATATCTGATGCATGTAAATAGTTTTCTGAAGCTGTTGTAAGCTCTGTTTTGTAACTGAAAGATACCTAAGTTGAGATGAAAAGTTTGAAGCTGTAGAGACCCACTGGACTTGAAGATTGTAACTGGTTTGAAGCATCAATACAAGCTGATTTATGGGATCCTGGTCTATGTCAATGGTGATGTTTTTCTTATTGTAACTTGTCATTTTATTTGTGTTTTCATTCTGTCCATCTTTTCTGATAAAGAACAACAATTACAGAGTTAGGATTTACTGTCAAAAGTACCCTTCTCTTACTGATAAGCTTTATCTGAATGCTTTCTTCTAATTGTGTTATTTAAGAATGATTGAATACTGTCCAAGCAGTCAAGATGTTGGCGTTCCCTTCTCTTACTGTCTAGATTTTAAACATTGTTCTTGAATGTTATTTTCAGTGTCTGCTAAGGAAAGTTGAACTAGGGAAGTCTATGGTTAGCCTTATCCTCTAGTTTTATCTCCAAAGGTTGTCTGAAAGTTTCCCTAAGAGTATGTTGAAAGCAGGCTAGGTTCAAAGTCCTTACCTGATCTTAAAATATTCTTTGTTTATCTGAAGTGTTGTCTTGATAAGTTTACTAATTAAAGAATGAACTAGGGAAGTCTATGGTTAGCCCTGTCCTCTAGCTTTTTTCTCCAACAATTGCTTTGAAAAGTTTCCCTTTGTGTTTTAAATGTTTTCTATTGAAAGTGCATCGAAAGCAGGCTAGTTTCAAATTACTTACCTGATCTTAGATAACTTTTATGTGTTTCTTAAGTGTATGCCAAAAGCAAGATAGTTTCAAAGTACTTACTTGATCTTAGGCTACTCTTTGTTCTTCATTTGTTTGATTCCCCTTCTTTTTGTTTCACTCCATTCCATAAAATCAACTTCAAAGAGATCCTTAGACATAGATGACTTGCCCCATGGACCACTCTTGAACCTTGTTGTTTCAATTAAATCCTACTATGACTCCATAGCCCAATGGATTGAAGCTGTTTCTTGCCTATCTTGTTAGCTGAATCAATCTTTCATTTTCATTCACCTTCACCCTTCATTTGGACTTCCTTCATCTTCATTTATCTTAGACCAACCAAAACCAAATGAAAACTTGTTCCTCATACCTAGCCTAATATCACATTTCAAGCCTTAAAGATACATCAATCTTTGCACTTTATAGAGAGATCCCTCTCTGGATTCAGGACGGTTAGATCCTAGAATCCTAAAGTGGTTCACAGGTTGCCTCTGCAGTTTTAATCTTGCCAATCTGCTGAAATTACAGGGAGATAACAACGTGGATATGAGATCGACCTAATTGTTTAGCATGAAGACTAGGTGTGACGAAATCGTTGTCTACTCTCCATAGATCATGATTTGGAGTGCGAGCGATAGGCCTCCTTTGTGTGTTTCATGGTTATGATTCTATTAGATAAACTCGTAAGTAATTATTGTTCCGACCGCATGGGCACTGAACCTAACCTATATACATAGTATATAGTTTAGGTTCGGCCCTGATGCCAATGAGAGAGGTCATTCATCTGGGTTTAACCCAACCACTCCACCCACGACCATATTGCATGGTCCCTTGTAGTCCTGGCCCGATGGCTTATGCAATGGACATGACACATCGACTCCTGTTTGTTTGATGGTATGGACAAGATCAAACCTACCTGCCATTCGATGGTTACTGGTGAGCGACGAGATGATGAAATTCCACAATTCAAGTCCAATTTTCATTCCACTCCACAATTGATGACTGTCGTGCTGACTAACTATCTTGCATATATAAATATGTGCATAGTTGTAATGTATACCTGACCATCAAATTGTCTCGAATATCACCTGTCGGTGGCCAATTAACACCTTGTTGTTGATGCCTTGACTGGTATATACCATTAGGTTATAAGCTCTACCCTTGATCATATAGCATGGTGCCATAGTATTAGAGCATGTAGGCTTATACCGATTACCATTGGGCCACTTGAATCTTAATTCCAATTAATAAATTAGGGTGCAAGAATAGACAAATATTTTTCTTATATATACCCACGCTCAATGCCACAAGTTATTTACCAACAAATTACACGTATATAGCTCAATCCATCCCCACCTATAAATGACGTACCTATTAGTTATAATAGTGATCCTACATGCAATGGAAATCAGCCGTCAACAAACTCTTGCTTGAATAACATTTTGGAGTTATAAACAATAAATAAATAATTGCATTGTTAGGTGCTTTATTAATTACATATATATTTATATGTGAATAACATATGGTCGAGGTGCAAATAATCACCAACGACCCTCCATATTTCAAGTCACAAAGAAGACTCCAATGATTTAATTTAAGCGAAGCTTCTCTATATACCTATATGTAAAATACTATCATTTTTGTAGGTTGTATTCACATGTAGCAAGGTCATTTTATGACGAACTAGATTGCACAGTTTTCTCTTTAGTGTATTAATTTGAACAGCCTACGGGCATGTAGGTTAAGCATATATGCACCAGAGACGATATTTAAAATACGTACACACAATCATTGGATTTATAACAATATCACTAAAATTATACTAATTTTGCAATCACGATTTAACACCTCTGTCAATGAAAATTGATTTGAGTTTGTAGGGGATCATATCTTGGTCTATCAGTCATAGGATGTACATATACATATAAGACCCAAAAATGACATGGGGCAGTCATCAAATGACACAGGATTGTCAACTCTTCCATTATAATTTAACAATATGGGTAGCAGAAAATAAACTGCCGAAACATGAATAACTAGAAAACTAGGCCGTAATACTCGACATATATTACTAAAGAACTGGGAATGTCATCTTAGTGGAATAGATAAGTCTATAAACCCGAAAAAATAATTTATTATGTTGTTACACAGAAACATGGTTTGTACTAGTAAAACCAACAACCTTCACAAAATTCATACCAATGTGGTTCCCTAGAATTTCCCATACTAAATTATTGTGAAATATGAAAAAAAACGAATACCTGTTCAGTTCTAGCACCCTTGTCACAGTGACATCACATTAGTCATGCATATAAACAGTAAACCACAAGCATTTTCCACACATTAACACCATAATTTCAGACCATAAATGGAACATACATGCATCAACATTACAAATCTATGAAGAACACTTATCTTTAAGGTCTTGGGGCAACTAAGTCTGGGACAATGACTCTCCACCTAACTATAGATAGTTGTAGCCAATCCTCACTTAAAACTATCACCGCCTAGATATATTCCAGAGTTTGAGGGGTCTATTTCTTGAGGATTCAAGCAAAACTAGTAGGTGAACTAGGAACCAGAGATTCAACCACCTCCTCCCTTCAACTGAGCTGCAATTCCACTAGTGCACAGAGACACTGTCGTTCCACCCAGATTTAGGAATTCAGAACCAAAAACCAAATCAATCATATAGTAGTGAGGCACCATAAACATTCTAAGACTTTCCCAAGAGTATTTCCTCCACCTCATCCCTTAGGAATTTCTTCGAAATTCTATCACCACCCTCTGGGACATGGGAATTTGAGTGGAAAATTCCTCCTCACCTAGTATATTTTTCTTGCAGACTTTGGCCAACCAAAAAAAATGACTCCAACCCCCCCCCCCCCAATACAAAACCTTCTCCCTCTAGCTCCTACATTGTACCAACTGAAACTGATTTATCATTTCCTTGGGAGACATTCAGACAACCTCCCTGAAAGATAGTCTTTTCAGCCCATAGGAATCTGTTATAAGGTTTTTAATTGGTTGTTGTGAGTGACAAGCTCACTACCCTAGTTGGGAACTTCTCCTTTCATTTCTTGTTTGAATTTTTGTCCCTGATTCTTGCCCAATGCTATAAAAGTATAGTTGATGGGAAAATTCACATGCTCCCCTTTTGCCCAACCACTAGTGGAGATGTATTAGCTCTCATATTTTTCATGGCAAGAAACAATTTAACACTCTCCCTAGTAGGTAACCTCCCCAACTTTGGAATTTGTGTCCCATTACTCATCCCCCCTCCCCCTCAAGGGAACACCATCCTCGGTGTTCTCTATCCACATGAAACACACGCGCAATACAAGAAACAAAACAAAATCACACATACTATTTTGTGGAGCTTTATATGTACAACTCTATACCGAATTTACAAGTGTATGTACATTTGCCTCAACTATCAAACAAAAAGGGATATGCTTCCCTCATTGAGTTAGCCATTTCATAAGTGGCTTCCTCGGGCCCAAAGTGCCTCCACTGCACTTTGACTTGCTCTATTGCTCGATTCTGAAGTGTGAGATTCCTTCAATCTAATATGCATAGTGGCTCTGGTTGGAACTCTCCCTTTGGTTCCACTTGTGGCATAAATCAATCAATCACATGATTATAATACTTCACATTATATATTTTAAGCAAAGAAACATGGAAAACATCATGGAATTTAACCGATGGAGGTAAGGATAGCCTATAGGCCATTGGTCCAATCCTTTCAAGGATCTCAAAAGGCCCACAATTCCATGGTGCCAACTTGGCACATGACCCAACCTTCAAGGAACTTTTCTTGGGACTAATTCTAAAGTAAACATGTTCCCCATCTTGGAACTCTTTATGCACCCTATGATGATCCACATAGCTTTTATGCTTGTCATATGCCACCTTCAAATTTTACTTGAAGATATAAATTCATTACTCCATCTTTTTAAGCATATCAGGCCCAATAAGGACCTTGTTCACTAGATCACTGTAGCTAATAGGAGTATTGCAATTCCTCCCATATAGTGCCTCAAATGGGCTCATCTTGATGGATTATCGGAACCCATTGTTGTATGAAAATTATATAAGTGGAATATACTCTTCCCACTTATTGGGTTGGTCCATCAATGTATCCTCAACATATCCTTGTGGATTCTATCTGTCCTCTTTTTTTTTTCCCATCTGTGTATGCATGATACGATGTACTGAATACCAGTTTTGTCCCCAAGCCCGCAATCAATTCCTTCCAAAACCTTGAAGTGAATTTAGCATATCTATTTGAGATTATCTTCTTGGGAACTCCATGCAACCTCACAATCTCCTTTATGAAAATTTTTGCCAGCTTGCTAGCTGAATTGGTGGATTTGACTACCACAAAAAGAGCCACCTTGCTTAACTTTTCAATCACCACCATGATTGCATCATGTTGCCTGAAGGTTCTCGGTAATCTTGTGATGAAATCCATGGAGATCACTTACCACTTCCATTCTAGAATGGGAATGGGCTCTAATAAACCTATTTGATGTTTACATCCATCTTTCACTTGTTGGCATTATATACATTTAGCACAAAATCATCCACTTATTTCTTCAAATTTGGCCAATAATAAAAAAATTTAATGGTTGTGAGAGTCTTTTGATACCCGGGATGGCTTGAATATGGATTGACATATAAATCACTCAAATGATCCTCTTCAAATCATCGTCATTTGGTACATAGGTTTTATTCTTGAATTTAATTAGGTTATCATCTGTGAGATGATATTCTTCATCCTCACCATCTTGTTGCAATGTTTACTTCATTTGGTGATATTTCTCATCATGTTGTCCTGCATTTTTTACCCTTTCCACCAGGTCCACTTCATAAGAGTTTATGGTTGCCAAATGATTAAGTTGAATCCTTCTACTAAGTGCATCAACAACCTTATTCTCTTTGCCCTTGATGTACTTTATCTCAAAGTCGAACTTGTTGAGTATGGCCAACCATCTAGCCTATCTTATGTTCAACTTGGGTTGACCAAACAATTAATTGAGTCCACTTTGATCTATCATAGGTGTAAATTTCCTGCCAAGGAGGTAATTCCTCCACATATTCAATGCATGAATGATGGTGGCTAACTCTAGATCATGAGTCATGTAATTTACCTCATGCTCATTCAATTTCCTTAACTCATAGCAAACTACCTGTACTTCCTTCATCAAGACTCCACCAAGCCCTTCCTTGTAGGAATATGTGCACACCACAAGATCCTCGTATGGATATGCAATTCTCAACATTAGTGTATTCGTGAGTTACTATTTCAACTACTCGAAGCTTGTTGCACACTTAGTAGTCCATTCAAATTTATTTCCTTTTCTTTGCAAGGATGTGATAAGATGGCCTATCTTGGAGAAGTTCCCGATGAATATCCTATAGTAACTTTCCAATCCCATGAATGATCTGACCTCATTCACATTCTTCGGTGTTCGCCACTCCATTATGGCCTTGATCTTCTTTAGGTCAACTAATATCCCCTCCTTGGATATGATGTGCCCCAAATAGTGTATATGTGACTGGAAGAAATCACACTTGCCGAGCTTTGCATAGAGGTTGTGTTCCCTCAATAATTGTAGTACTACAATGAGGAGCTTCTCATGCTCTTATTCAGTCTTTGATTACACAAATATGTCATCAATGAAGACAATCACAAACTTGTCCAAATAATGATGCAACACATTGTTCGTTAAACACGTGAATATGGTTGGGGCATTAGTGAACTCGAAGGGTACCAGTATAATCTTGTAATGTGCTTATCTTGTTCGAAAAGAAATTTTTTGGATATCTTCTTCTTTTATGCGTACCTGATGATACCCAAATCTTAAATCAATATTTGAGAATACTATTGCTCCCCTCACTTGTTCAAATAAGTCATCAATTTGTGGCAATGGATGTTGTTTTTTGATGGTCACTTTATTTAATTGTTTGTGATCAATATAGAGTTTAAGTGTTATGTCCTTTTTCTTCACAAATAGTATTGGAGCTCCCCACATTGACACACTTGTCCAAATGTAACCTTTAGGAAGCATTTCCTTCAATTTTAGCTTTAGCTCAACCAACTCAAGCGTACTCATCCAATATGGTGCCTTGGACATTGGTGTTGCTCCAAGCACCAGTTCAATAAATCAACTTCCCTATGGGGAGGTAAGCCCGTAATGTCTACTGTAAACACGTCCTCATACTATTGCAACACGAGATACTTCCTCAACATCTCGTTTTCTTCTTGCTCCGCAATGTCATTAGCTTTTTCACTGTTGAAAATTTGCACGATAAACAACCTGCAACCTTTCCAGCAACCACTTTTAGCTGCATTGTCGTAATCAACCTTACTGAAATTTGCTTTTACTTGCCCTGTAATATTATTCTTTCTCCAACATCGTCCAGGAATTCAATTTATTTTTCATAGAAATCCACTTTGTTCATGTGCAAGTACAACCAATCCATGCCCAATAATACGTTGTACGCACCTAACGACAATAAGTTCAAATGTGTTGTTGTAGGTATGTTGTGGAGTTCAAATGCACATGATTTCACCCAATGGTCAATTTTTCTCTTTGTTCATGTTGCCAATTGAACCAACCATTGCTATTGTTGGAAATACTGAGAGGGGGGGGGTGAATCAGTATTTCTTTCAATTAGAGCATTATTTAATCTTCAATTATTATCAGTGTTTGTACAATTATAGCAGTAAACAAAAGGAACACAAATGCACACAGTTTTTAAGGTGGAAACCCACTCTGGGACAAAAACCACCTAATGCTTTTCTAATAATTATTTTCAACTCCAATTGAAAATAAAGCTCCAACTTCCTAGAATCTAGAAAATCATTCTTCTCCAGCTCCCACTAGATGGACGCTCCAACGCCCGAGATTCTTCAATAGTCAAATTAACGGATTCCCCAACACCCAATGAGCTACAACTCACCCTAGCACCACCCTACCACCCTATAGAAGAATAAAAGAAGAATGGACTCCCATACTAGGGAAAATGATCCACTTTACAATGATATAGAATGATGTAGAAGAAGAAGATATACTAGACCATAGCCCCAACTTTGACACAACCACCTAATGATGATCCTAGACCTCCCAACACTACCTCTTCAACCCTTGGCAAATAGATACTAGTACAATTTGTACAATAATGTATTTACAATGACTAAGTACAATGATACCTTTACAATGATTTTATGCAGTGCTGCTCACTTGAAGACTTCATATGATGAACTTGTTGCTGCTGTTATGCACCTTGGATGCTGCTCTTGTCATGCTACCCTCTGCTGCACCTTGATTTTCTTTTCTGCTATAGAAATTCTGGTCCTTTGCAACCCTTGACAACACATGATCTAGTTTTTTTTTTTGCCTTCTAGGAGCTCAATATTGAATCTGGTGTATCTCTATTATTTCAGATCTTCAATATCTGATTTTCGGTCCTGTAGCATTCCTATGAGTTTTCTTTCCAATGCCACAGATCTGACCCAATTTGGATTCTTCAAGAGAGAGTTATACCCAATTTCTCACACTGCCCTAATTATGGACTGTTTCAGCAAAGTGCACTTGTACGGCATGCCACGTGTCACCATTTCTTCATTTGCCTCTAAAATTGATAGAGAAAAAACTAAAGACTTTGCACTATCTGCCACTTTTTACAGAATTCGAATCCGATACTCATATAGAAAGTTATGACGATTTTACCAAGGTCACTTCTTTGAGATGAATTTCAGGAGCCTGTAAAAACCCTTACTTCCACATATCCTATCTCCAAAAATCTTGCGCAAATTGATCTGAAATTTTTAATGCAGATTCCTCAGGATTTCGGCTTCACCTCATAAAATTTTTAGCTTCTGAGCCTTCGTAGAAAAAAATTTAGAGTGAAAATTCCACGATAACCTGTTTCAGATGGCCGAATCCCTTGCCTAAGGAGGAAATGAAGATCACAATATATATGAATGCTTAAGTTGAGTGGGGCTTCAACAAGTGAATGTGGGAGGGATTTTAGGAGCTTAAAAAATATTAATTATGATTTTTCAATGACCCATGCCCCAACCCCATGGGGTTTTAGCCCACTAACTGGGGTACAAACTTCAAACATGAATATCTCTCAAACCGTGAAGAATTACATGGCGTGCCATATATCAACGGAAACATATCGATAAGTAGAAACCATCAAAAGCATTATTGACCTAGAATATATTAATTTTGTAGGTCAAACTTCCCATTCAATATTGGGTTAGCCCTTGGTGCTGCTTGGGTTGACATCAATGACAACCGCTGATCAACAATCTCCCCCTTTGGCATTGATGGCAACATAAGTACTCCCCCTGCGATCATGACACCTCTTCCTACAACATTCTCTCCCCCTTTGACATCAATGGCAAAGGGTAAATCCCCCTGAAACACAACCATCCTGCAGACCTGTACACACTTCCACTCACGCTGACACACAACCATCCTGCAGACCTGTACACACTTCCACTCCCCCTTTATATTCTGAAAAAGGAAAATCTAATGAGAACTTGGGAGAATCCCAAGCTTTTGGCGAAGATATTCCAATGTTGGTGAATATTTAATATGTGATTCTTTTGGTGCTGCTTGGAATCTTGGTACTTGTACAAATACTTGCATAACATCTAGTCGGGAGGTTGTTACATATATAAGACTACTAATCATAGATCCGTACAACCTTTGATCCACCCTCACCCGATGAGTCGCTCATGCTCAACCACCAAACCAAGTAAAGACATCTCAAAATCACTTTGCACCTTTGTAGAAAACTTCTTACTTAGTCGATCATCATTGCTACCAATTATTGTATCATCCTCTTTAGCTATTAGACATGATTTAGTTGCTTCATCCAGAACATTAATGTCGTTTGGAGTTCGACTTGCTGTAGCCACAATTTCACCATACACGCCTTTCCTAATTTCACATTTTGTGGAGTTGAATAGTAATGTGTGTCCTTGAATCACACATTTGTCCAACACTGAGCAGATTGTGAGTCATGTTTTCAACCAATAGAACATTCTTGGCTAGAGCATCTTTGCTTCCGAGAGTGACAACACCTGATCCTATAACATTTGAAGATCCACTACTTCAGCAAGGACACCTGCCTCTGCATCTGAGTCTTCGCAGATACAAATTTATATCTATCTCCTTACTATATGCGTTGAGAAACCACTATCAACATACCACACATCTTTATTCTTTTGAGCCTTGAGAGCGAGAGCACAATTATCATTCTTCTTCTTCTTCCATGTTAATTCATTCTATGGCTTCGAAGATTATTCTGGAGGATTTTCAAGTCTGCAGTCTTTGGCTATGTGTCCAAATTTTCGACATTTGTAACATTCAATATTATATCTTAAATGTTCAAATCTATTGATATTTCGCTGAGCCCTAGGAGATTCATATTTGATAAATCTCCTGGAATTGTATTCGTTCCTAGGGTACGTGCGAAATTCTATAGCTTTATGACCAAATTTTTCACATGAATAACAGTAGCCATAAAAAATATGTTGGTACCTGGATAGAAATTTTCGTCGAGGAATTGTCTTCCAAGGTTGTTCTTGAGAATCTTGTCCAATGAAGTCTACATGGATGTCAGATCTCATAGGTTCATTGTATTTTGTTGTAGAAGGTCCTGCTTATTCTTCTTTGTAACCAATGCCATTTTTTTCGTTGTAAGATCGTTGATTGTTGATGAGTTCTTCCAATGCCCTTGAGCTATTGGCATAGTTTTGGATAGTGTTTCCTTTCTTCACTTCCTCACGCAATGAGACTACTTCGGCTTCTAATTCTTCCCTTTCTTGGTTGCTTTCTTCCAACTTGTTTTGAAGTGACTCTTCAATGCATTTGTGTTCTTCAACTTCAATTTTGAGACCTTGAACTTGTTCTTCAAGAGTATTGGAATGGATCTTCTTCTCCGCCTTGAGATCTTTTATAAGCTTGATTGCTTCCTCATAAAATTCGTCTATGGTCCATCCTTCTTCAATGTTTGATACCCTTTGCCATTGTGCTTGGGTTTATTATGCTTGGCCATAAACAATACTCTCTCATTGGCTTCTTCTTCTCCGTCATTGTCTTCATCGAATGATGAGCTATCTTCTTTAGAGAGAAAGTTCCTTTTGGATCATTGCTTGTTGAATTTCTTAAATTCTTTCTTTCCTTTTGAGTTTCCATCACTTCTATTCGGAAATTTTGATGCGAAATGCCTAACCTCATCACAGCCGAAACATATCAATGGAAGTTTACCTTTGAATTTTCCCTTAAAAATTTTTAGTTTTCTCGTGAAGTAAGCATATTCTTCATCTTAAAGACCTTCTTCATCATCTCCCTTTTCTTCACACTTGCAAGTGCATGTCTTTTCAATTTAAGGTTGTTTATCCTTATTGGTTTTCTTAGATGCAAAGAACATAGTTTCTAGATGCGAAGTACCCTCTTCTTCATCAAGTCTCATTTCATATGCTATGAGAACTCCATGCAATTCCTCTTTGCTGAGTTTTTCCATATTTGCACTATATTCTAAGACTGATACCTTTGGGTTGAATCTTCCTGGTAACATTCTAAGAATATTTCGTATAATATTCTTCTCATCAATTGGGTCTCCCAATCCTTCCAGAGTATTGGTTATTTCATCAACGTATTGGAAGTATGTAGCAATGTTGCAATCTTCTTTCATTATGAGTTGCTCAAATTTTTCTCTATAGATTTGAAGCTTTACTTCTTTGACATTTGAGTCACCTGCATATATATTCTCAAGCTTGCCCCATACATTTTTTCAATTTTACAACCCAACACCTTATGATAAGAATATTGAATAAGTCCACTGATAATAAGATTCTTTGCTTTTGCATCATTTACCAAATTCTTCTTACCTTGTTCATCTGTGGTTGATGTAAATCCATTTTGAATAGTGTCCCATACTTCGTAACCTTGCGCCAAGAGATAGACCTCCATTCTTCCTTTCCAAAGTGCATAATTATTTTCATTGAATAGAGGTACACCATTCTTGGTATGCTCCATGACTTCCTTCCAGCTATTAAACTGCTACTGAAGGAACCAAGCTCTGATTCCAATTGTTGGAAATACTGAGAGGGGGGCTGAATCAATATTTCTTACAATTAGAGCATTAGTTAATCTTCAATTATTATCAGTGTTTGAAAAATTATAGCATAAAACAAGAGGAACACAAATGCACACAATTTTTAAGGTGGAAACCCACTCCGGGACAAAAACCACCTAATGCTTTTCTAATAATTCTTTTCAACTCCAATTGAAAATGAAGCTCCAACTTCCTAGAATCTAGCATTCTTCTCCACACCTCCCACCGGATGGACGCTTCAAACGCCCCGAGATTTTTCGAAGAAGTCAACTGAACGGATGTCCCAACACCCAATGAGCTACAACTCACCCTAACACCACCCTACCACCCTATAGAAGAATAAAAGAAGAATGGACTCCCGTACTAGGGAAAATGGTCCACTTTACAATGATATAGAATGATGTAGAAGAAGAAGATATACTATACCATAACCCCAACTTTTACACAACCACCTAATGATGATCCTAGACCTCCCAACACTGCCTCTTCAACCCTTGGCAGATAGATACTAGTACAATTTGTACAATAATGTATTTACAATGACTAAGTACAATGATACCTTTACAATGATTGTATGTAGTGCTGCCCACTTGAAGACTTCATACGATGAACTTCTTGCTGCTGTTATGCACCTTGGATGCTGATCTTGTCATGCTACCCTCTGTTGCACCTTGCTTTTCTTTTCTGCCGTAGAAAGTCTGGTCCTTTGCAACCCTTGACAACACATGATCTAGCTTTTTTTTTTGCCTTCTAGGAGCTCAATATTGAATGTGGTGTATCTCTATTATTTTAGATCTTCAATATCTAATTTTCGGTCCTGTAGTATTCCTCTGAGTTGTCTTTCCAATGCCACAGGTCTGACCAAATTTGGATTCTTCAAGAGAGAGTTATACCCAATTTCTCACACTGCCCTAATTATGGACTGTTTCAGAAAAGCGCACTTGTACGGCATGCCACGTGTCACTGTTTCTTCATTTGCCTCTAAAATTGATAGAGAAAAAACTACAGACTGTGCACTATCTACCAGTTTTTATGGAATTCCAATCCGATACTCATAGAGAGAGTTATGACAATTTTACCAAGGTCACTTCTTTGAGATGAATTTCAGGAGCCTACAAAAACCCTTACTTCCACAGATCCTATATCCAAAAATATTACGCAACTTGATCTAAAATTTCTAGTGCAACTTCCTTAGGATTTTGGCTTCGCCTCATAAAAATTTCAGCTTCTGAGCCTTCATAGAAAAAAAGTTAGAGCGAAAATTCCACGATGACCTGTTTCAGATGGCCGAATCCCTTGCCTAAGGAGGAAATGAAGATCACAATATATATGAATGCTTAAGTTGAGAGGGGCTTCAACAAGTGAACGTGGGAGGGATTTTAGGATCTTAAAAAATATTAATTATGACTTTTCAATGACCCATGCCCCAACCCCATGGGGTTTTAGCCCACTAACTGGGGTACAAACTTCAAACTTGAATATCTCTCAAACCGTGAAGAATTACATGACGTGCCATATATCAAAGGAAACATCTCGACAAGTAGAAACCATCAAAATAATTATTGACCCAGAATATATTAATTTGGTAGGTTAAACTTCCCATTCAACATTGGGTTAGCCCCTGGTGCTGCTTGGGTTGACATCAATGACAATTGCTGATCAACAACTACATGTGTAATTCCTTGGCCAAATTTCATTTTTCCATGATCTCTGGGCTGACATAGTTGTATTTAGAGCCAAGATTAATTAAAATGGAAACGAATTGATTACACAACTTACCTTCCATTTCAATGATGGATGCTTGGTGGTCTTCCTGGTGGTTGTCTATAGTTGTGTAAATTCTGAGCAAACTTTGAGCTACATCACCCACTATGTGAGATTATTGGGTGCTGTAAATATTTGGCCTAGTGTTTTTTTGATGTGGTAAATCTCTTTTCTAGTGATTTTCACTACATGTCCAACACTTTAATTGTTCATTTGTTTCAACTCTTCGTTGCTCTATTGCTGGTTGTTGCATAATTCCTTTAGCAACAATGCTAATTATGTTGACTTTGATTTGTGTTGGCTAGATGTTTACTCTCCTTCTTTTTTGAATTTTCTTGGCCCATTTCTTCTTATTTCCAACATTATCCTTTACCTTCCAATCACTTTAATTTATGGTCTACATTTTGCTTAATAATAACAATGTTTTAGTTTTTAGATAACATCTTCGAATGTTCGAGGTTCTAAAAATTCAATACGATCTCTGAATTTCATAGGCATCCCATTCATGAACCTTTGAATTTTGGATTTCTCATCCTTGAGACATGGAACATACCTCAAAAGTTCCAGGAACTTGGTAACATTTTCATCATCCATCATTTGTCCCATCTTGAGTTCGTAGAACTCTTTTCTTTGCTGTCATAATATCGCTCGGACAAATATCGATTCGTGAAGAGTTTTTCAAATTCATTCCAAGTCAATTATTCTTCTACAATGCCTTTGTAATTTTTCACATCTTCCCATCATATGTTTTCATTTACCTTCAAGACATATGTGGAAATCTTGGCCTTCATGTTTTCAAAGTAGTCATGTATTCTGAAAATTTTCTTCATGCCAAGTAGCTAAGCTTCTGCCTCTTCATATTTCTTCATGTCCCCATCAAATGTGGGTGACCTTGCCTTCTAAAATCCTTAGCCATATAATAATTTTCCTTTATTTTATGATGATGATGGTGAGAGTAATGATAATTCCTCCTAGTGGTAAAGCTATATGATATACTATAATGATGCACATAAGTGTTGGTTCATCCTTATGGGGTGCTTAATGGTGCATTTCCCTTCACAGTGTCTTCCTTTCTGCCCTATGCCTCTTCCTGGACTTGCTACCATATGCCCCATTTGTTTTCCCTTCTGATTCTCGAAGGTTCCTCCTGTTTCTATGACTTTCCCTCGACCCAAGTTGCCTCTATCTCAATAAATCTAAGAGGTTTTGCAAAATAACTGCATTTATCTCGAATTTATTCTCTTGAGCTCTCACGAACCTTTCATTATCTGCTTTGAAGCTTCTGACTTCAACCCTTAGGATCCTTTAGGTATCCATCTAATCTGGGGAGTTAGCCCCTCCTCGTTGGCCAACTGATATTTCTTCTTCATTTGTTCTAACCTCTTCATTTCCATGCTCCGAGTGTTAAGAATTATAATGCACTATTCGAGTCCTCATTCCTGTGTCTTTCACTATGTTATGCTGCTTGTAATGTGTTGTCAATCACACAAAAGTGTTAGGCACATAACACTAAATATATAGAAAAAATCATACCGATAGTCCTGCTCCTACAAAGTTGTTGTAATGGTCAATCTGCAATAAACAATCCATATTAGCACATTGTTGTTGATAAAGAAATACATTATTAACAATAATGTACATGCCTACATAATCATGAAATATTTAATTGTCAGCACCATTATTAAATTATCAATGTTAGTGAAAAAAATCAGCTTTTAGTTCCTGTTAATTAGACAAATCACAGAGCCATCATAACAATCATACATTTGATAATTTAAACCGACTTTTAAAACCTAATATTCATTTTACTAGTTTTTTGGAAATCATCCTGAGATTCTATTGCAAGAATTTATTGTTACTTTTCCCTAACAGTACCCATCCAGTCCAAGTGCTAAACCTGGATGCTTTGATACCACTTGTAAACACCCCACTTATCCTAGTGAAGTCTCCACTTGCTAATTTGATTTCTCTTGCATGGTTATGAAATGGGATCATTTTTTTTTTGGTCAATTCTCCTTTTTATTTATTGCAACTTTCCATAGATATTATTTTTGCATTGATCATGTCTGAAATGGAATCCTTCAATTCCGTCGCTTGTAATTCCTATTCATTAAAATTCATTAGTTAACGTTATAATTCATTAATAAGTTTTTCCCTTGCCTGGTCTTGCATTCCTTAGTGTGTGTGTGTGTGTGTGTGTCTAATCAATCCACAACTTGATGTGCTTGTACCAACATGCAACAATTCCATTCCCATATAAGTATAAGCTAGATATGAGATCAACCTAACTCTTTTCCATGAAGACTAGGTGTGACAGACCCATTTTCTACTCTTCATCGATCCTTCAGTCATGATATGGAGAGCGAGCTCTACGTAAATGGGGTGGTAGGCCTCCTCTGTGTGTTTCATGGTCGAGATTTTGTCAAATTAACCCATAAGTGATTACTGTTATAACTGCATGGCCACCAACCCCGACCCATATACATAGTATATAGTCGAGGGTCAGCCCTAATGCTAGTGAGAGAGGTCGTTCATCTGGGTTTATCCCTACCACTTTTCCCACGACCATATTTCATGGTCACTTGTCGTCCTTTCCCAATGGCTTATGCAACAAACATGACACATTGACTCTTGGTCGTTTGATGGTATGAATGAGGTTGGCCCCACTCGCTCTAACTATATGACGATTACCAATGAGGGGTGAGATCGATTACCTTCTGCACTTGAATTCCTAGTTGATCTTCCGCTCCACAATTGACGAGTCGTGTGCCAACCAACAATCTTTCATATATAAATATGTGCATCAGTATAATGTATATCCGACCATCAAATTGTCTCAAATCTCACCGGTCAGTGGCATATTAACCCCTCACTGTTGATGCCTTGACTTGGTAGATTCCATTCGACTATAAGCTCTACCCTTGATCATATAACATGGTTCCATAATATTAGATCCCATACGCTTATAGGAATGACCACCGAGCTGCCTGAATCTTAATATTGGCTGCTAAATCAGGGTGCAAGAATAGACAAAGGTTTTTCATCTCTCTCTCTCTCTCTCTCTCTCTCTCTATATATATATATATATATATAACCCACAATCTTGGTCGTGCTAGATGCCACAAGATATTTACCAATGAACTACACTTATATAGCTCAAGCCAACTCAAGCCATCCTCACCTGTAGACAACATACCTATTAGTTATAACAATGATCTGACATGCAGTGGCAATCAATCATCAACAAACTCTCGCTTGAATAACGTTTTGGATTTATAGACAATAAAAAAATCATCACACCATTTGGTTCTTTATTAATTACATATATATTTATATTTGAACAACATATGGTCACGATGCAAATAATCACCAATGACCCTCCATAATTCAACTTACAAAATAAGACTCCAATGATTTAATTTAAGTGATGCTTCTCTATATACCTATATATAAAATACTACTATTTCCCTAGTTTGGATTTACCTGCAGCAAGGTCATTTTATTATGAACTAGATTGCACGGTTTTATCTTTAGTGTATTAATTTGAACTGCCTTTGGGCCCCTAGGCTAAGCATATATACACCAAAGCCGATAGTTAAAATAAATATATACACAATCACCAGATTTATAACAATATCACTAAAACGATACTTAATTTTGCAATCACAATTTAACACCTCCATTAATGCAAATTGATTTGTTTGTAGGGGCTCATATATCGGTCTATCAGTCAGAGGAGGTACATATACATATAAGACCCCAATATGACATGGGGTAGTCATCAAATGACACAACATTTTTGGCTCCGCCATATAATTTAACAATTTGGGTAGCAAAAACACACAACCGCTTGAACTTGAATAAATAGAAAATGAGCATAGAAGAATGGAGAACCAGGACTGTCATCCTGGTGGAATAAATAGGCCTATAAACTCGAGAAAAGTCTTTATTATGTCATTACACAGAAACATGGTTTGTACTAGTTAAACAAACAACCTTCACAAAATTCATACCATTGTGGATCCCTAGAATTTACCATACTAAATTACTGTGAAATATGACCAAAACCAATACATAATCAGTTCCAACACCCTTGTCAAAATGACATCACATTAGTCACACATATAGACGGTAAACCACATGCATTTTACACACATTAACACCATCATTTCATACCATAAATGGAACATACTTTCATTGAGATTACATATATATATGAAGAACACTTATCTTTAAGATTTTGGGGCAACCAAGTCTAGGACAATGACTCTTCGCCCAACCGTAGATATTTTTAGCCAATCCTCACTTAAAACTATCACCCCAAGCCAGATTCCAAAGTCTGGGGGGTCTATTGCTCATGGATTCAAGCACAACTACTAGATGAACTAGGAACTAGAGATTCTGCCACCTCCTCCCTTCAACTGGGTTGCAATTCCACTAGTGCATAAAGACACCGTGGTTCCACCTAGATTTAGGAATTTATAACCAAAAACCAAATAAATCATACAATAGTGAGCCTCCGGAAACCTTCCAGGACTTTCCCAAGAGTATTTCCTCCACCCCAACCCTCGGGAATTTATGAGAAATTCCACCTCCACCCTCTGGGACATGGGGATTCAAGAGGAAAATTCCTCCTCACATGGAATATTTTTCTTTTAGACTCTTTCAACCTAGAAAAAAATGACTCTCCCTCCTCCCCCCAACTCCTGCCAATACAAACCCTTCTTCCTTTGACTCCTAAATGTACTAGTCGAAATTGATTTGTATTTTCCTTGGGAGACATTCATGCAACCTCCTTGCTAACTAATATGTTAGCTAATATGATTTGTGCCACCTATCTGTCTGTTATCAGGTTGTTAATTATTGTTTTTAATTAGTTGTTGTGAGTGACCAACTCACTACACTAGTTGGAAACTTCTTGTTTCATTTCTTGTTTGAATTTTTGTCCTTGTTTCTTGCCCAATGCTATAAAAGTACAATTGATGGGAAAATTCACATTCTGTCCTTTTTATCCAGCGACCATTGGATATGTACCAACTTAAATTTTCTATGGTAAGGATCAATTTAACACTTTCCCTAACAAGTAACCTCCCCAACTCTAGAATATGTGTCCCAATACTCATCCCACATTACTTATATATCCATGAGAGAAACATGGTCGAGTTTGTCACACCACAACACAGATTAAAATCAATTAGTGTATTGTAGATAATAAACATGATTTAAAGCCCGATAATATGATTAAAAAAATCACCTCTATGGGTAAATATTAGTCTTTTCATCATTTAGTTCAGCTAATTCACGTTTGATCAATTCATCTCCTTACATGTCATTCACATTGTGTGAGTGTTAAATTCCATTTACTTTGAAATGTTATGAAATGATGACTGGGTTTTGAAATTATCAATAAGCCTTGTAGTTGTAAACTCGTTTCAGAATTTTTTGATATTCCTTTATGCATAATCAGGCTTCAGGCTCTACAAGCTTTTCAAGGCTCAGTTCATGGGTAAATAGGTCAATAAAGTGCATAAACCTCAGTGAGTGGTAGTTGAGGACCTGGATGATAAAAATCCCAATGCCAACTTGTTCTCTATTATTGTTATTCCAAGGACAATTATAGGCATATGCTTATGGTATTGCATGTATAAGTTGCTCGAGGAAGAAGCAAAGGGACGTTTAGAAGAAATAGATCTAGGTCATTCCATCCCCGAGACCCCCTTGAACGATGTAGCAAGGTTAAGTTAGCATAATAACATGCTACTCCCCATACCCTTCCATATATATATATATATATATATATATATATATATATATATATATATATATATATATATATATATATATATATATATATATATATATTTTACTAGGTTGTAGATCATGTGGACGTGCTTGAGTATTCCATATGCACTAAAGAAGGTGTCATTGTTGATTCCTTTTGACTAAATAACCTTCAAATTATGTATAAACTTCTCAAACCCCAATTGTAGTATGACGTTGAATTCATTGAGGATTTTACTAAAAAGGAACATGTTAAATTTGGGAAAAGGATACAATAATTAATTAAACTATGGAGGACCAATGACTAGAAATTTAAAGAAGAAGGTTCCAAAGAATATGCTATCGTTCCTCTAATATATAGTTAATCTTTTGTCATTGCCATAGGGATAAGTGGTGTTGAGTAGGCTGGTAATACATTGTGTATTTCTACGTACATGAAATATGATTGACAGAGGAGGGAGAGAAGAAATCTGCAATGTTTGGGGAACAATGTATGCATCTATAATGTTTTTGATTTAAAGGAAATTGTCATGTTCGTTTCTCTATGCATCGACACCTCTGCACACAATTCCTTCGTCGGTGCTCCATCACACACGACACCCCTTCTGCACAACATTACCTCCATACACACGCTACTCTTTGCAATATTTTCCCACACTTGTCCTCGTACACTTTTCGACTTAGTGTTGTTATTAAGCACTTGTACTCCAACTGTCATGATCACAAATATTTCATATTTATTTCATTTCATAAATTTCTGTCACTAAAGGTACATATATCAATGATATTAAAACTAGAGAAAGTTGCGAAGTAAATGGACGAGATGGTTTTGAAATTTCGAGATTTATTTCCAATATCTTTCGTAAGCGTCGGGATTTAGTATCTTAAATTGCCCATTATTAACGGTGTCATGTATAATATATTTCACACGTGAAATAGTAACAATTGGTGATTATATAGGGGAACGAGAAATCTATGGTTAAACGACGTTAAGAATGTTGTTGATTAAGCATGTATTTTTAAGTACAAAGCAGAAATGGCTAATAGGGGAAGGAAAGAAGTTATTTGTACTGATATAATTAACTTGTTTGCTTGTATCAATAGGAACTTTCACTAGTCAACTATGTATTAGTGGTATGTGAACCTATTGACGAAAAAAAAGAACAACAACAAAATTTGGATGAGCAGAATGGAAAATGCTACATGTGTCCTAGAGGTCTTTTATTTTAGAGAAATTATTTATTTGTGTGCAAATAATTTTGATTCGACAACAACAACAATCAGGCTAGGAGCAAAGAAGAGGTAGGCAGGGTTAACATAATTCAAGGATTCATTTCGCTAACCTCCGAGGCTCCTTATGATATTTCATTTCTATAGATTTATTTGTTTAGGCAGTCATTCAAAGACTTCTTATGGCTTTTTTCTCGAGTGATCAAGTGAGAAACTACAACAAATGTCCCAAAATCCATAATTTATGTCCTTTATTACTCTTACAAAAGAGATTGTTTATTCAACTGAGTTGACCACATTTCCAATGAATTAGTTTTCTAGTTAGTTAATTTGTCCAAGAGAGATATATTATTTATGATGACGTATTTGATAATAACCTTCGTGTCGAACCATGTCTTCCAAGTAGTAATGGTTCATCATACCAGTCTTCCAATATCTTTAGCCTTGATTTGAAAATACCATCAACATCATGGACAACATAGGAACTTTGCCAACCGTCATTTGGAATCCAAATTTTTAACATCATGCTCTCATGAGGCTTCCATTTTGAAGCTTGTAGATATTTATACATCCTTGTCATCGCATTAAAATATGTATGCATTTGAATACGATGATCAACAATTATGTCACATCCTTTTCCAAACTCAGTGACCACTCCCACCTTTTTAAGAGTGTCCTTGAATTTATATATATATATATATATATATTTTTCCATAATGCACTTGAAGGGAAGGTTATATTCTTGAAGGGGAGAATATTTTCCCTTGGAATCAAACAAGAAATACCTAGTTGGAGATTCAAAACCTTTATATGTTGCTAGCCATTTTCCTTACGATATACCATTTATAAAACCATCGTTTAACTTTCGTTTTTTTTAAAACATGGATCCACTACAATAAAAGAAATGCATTTTCCCTTGTTAAAGCGCGGGGGACAAAAAGTAGATTGGAATTTGGAGGAAATAACTATGAAATATCTTATACGTCAATGACTCTTCTAAAGAATGAAACTAAATCATTATGTGAATGCATTGAACCTCCTGCACAAGGTGGCAACATAAGGCAATCTTCTGAAACCAAATCAATACTTGAATACATCAAACCTTCTACACAAGGTGTTAGTATAAGGTAATCTTTAAAAAGTGTATAAAGTCCATATTCCAAGGATTATTTCCCATTAAATTGGCCCAATTACTTGTTGGATGCAAGCACAAGAAACTTTTGAGAGTGTTGTTCCTTGATTATATGCCCAACTTCAATTACTAGGGGAATATTCTTACAATGACCTGTAAGGTATTTAGGCGAGATATAATTATTTGCATGTGAATAGTGCAAAAAATATGTAATAGTGATATGAAGACGACTGCATTTCTATTATGTTACAATATCTAGGATCTTATCAACAAATTTTAGGATAATGATTCAACCATTCACGCAATTTCTCACCTTCCTAGTATCTAGATTTATAACTTCCTTCTGAGTAGATTCAGGCATGCAATAAAATTTGATGACACATTCAATATCTCCAGACCATTTGCAAGCCACATTATGTGTGACTCTAACGAAATATAAATCTTGGTGTGGAATACAACATTTGACTCACTTTCCAAATCTGTATTATTGGAGGAACTTACATACTTCAACAAAGGTATGTCTTGGAGGAAACTTAAAAGTCCCTTCCAATTTTCAGTAATAAAGAAAATCAATTCAACATACAAATCTTTAGGAAGGCTTTTAAACCAATGAGACAACCAAATACATGGATAATACCAATTATAAGATAGGTGTAGTATGCCCAAGAACTTCAAGTTATTGTAGAATTTTTGTATATCAAGGACAAGATGGACAATGTGTACATTATGATAAACGAATGGGCTTGTTCACTTTCTTTACCATGTTCACCTAGTCTCTATAGAATGTGTTTAAAAGTTGGGGGTATTGTCCAAGATTCCGCTTTCTTACATAAACTTTTACCCCAAATCTCACGTCACATAAAATCACATCCTCGACTTTCACTTGGGCTTGAATGTCATCTCTAACTATCACATAGAAGGTACACAAAAACCTAATTTTTTGAAGATACAGGTGAATTAACACTTATTAGAGTATGATGAAAATAAAGCTACCATGATACACTATTAATGGCAATCCATGATGAATGTGCAAGGATGTAGGGACAAATTAGGTTTCAAGAGGTGGTAAGTAGGTAAGACTATCTCATGGACACGTAATACCCAAATGGCTATCTCACAACAATGTAATACTAAGCAATGAAATACTTTGTATTTACGTGAAAATTTCCAAAAAAGGATGTTATGAAATTAGTGATAGAGAAGACCACATCATTCCCTATAGGCGAATAGGCTGAAGGCTACATGGGATGTTGTATTTGATTTTCATCAAGGGAGAGCTTCATTTTCAATAAAAAATAGAATCAAGAAATCCTTCAGTGTATTGCGGTAGCTTTTATTTAACAATTTGTACTCTAATGAGTGGTAATTCACCTCTATCTCAAAAAGTTTATGTTTTTGGGTACGTTCCATGTGATATTCCTTGTTATACACAACTAACATAAGTTAGAGATGCCATTCATGCCCAATTGAAATTTGAGGATATACCTTCCAATAAATCATGAATCCGAAAGATATCTAACACTTCAGTGATCACAGTTCATGCTTTCACATGCTATGAGTATCATTAATTCTTGAAGCATTTCTTTTCTTTTCTTTTCTTTCCAGTGTTTGACAATTCAAGTTTTTTTTATTGTGTTATCATGACTTATGTTTATTGTTGGATGTAATTTCTTATTTTTTCTTGCAGGTACCTTCTTCACTTTAAGGTTCATAGGTGCCCAATCCCAGTTCCCGTTGGGATGAATGCATTTAATTTTATTATTATTAATTATCGAGATTTTGATGAGTGCTCTAAGCACTAAACATTATTGTCAATATAAAAAACAATGGAACATTTAATATCTAAATGAAAGTTCAGTTACATTATGACTTCCATTCACACATGCCTTTCCTCAAGAGATAAACAATAATTTATTGGCTCTGCATAATTTATTGACCACAACTTTATTATTTATCATTTACATGCAAGGTTATCATGGTTCTCAAACTTTTGTGGTTATAGTTATTTGCAGAAGCCAAATTATCCTCAATATCATAAAACAATGGTCAATGTTTCGAATCCCAACGGGGATCCATCTTCAAGACGAGAAGTGAATGAAGAATGAAAGAAGGTCGTAGGGGGTCAAGGTATAAATATTAAGGGCTAATGATGATGAGAGGAGTCAACATCAAATTAAGTTAAATTTATTTAAAATAAATTTTATTTTATTATTGTATTTTTTTTAATATATATATATATATGTGTGTGTGTGTGTGTACATACATACATACATACATACATACATACATACATACATACATACATACATATATATATATATATATATATATATATATATAATTCTAAAATAATAATGCTATTTTAAATTCTAATTTATCATTTACTCTTATCTTGGACATAATTGAATATTAGAAACTATGTCTTATGACTTTCACATTACAGTTGTTTTCTGAAATGGGGCAACAAATAGTTAGGAGGGAACATGCAAGAGCAATATAGTGGTTGAGCTAGTAGACTAAGCTGGAAAAAGGTTAACGCTATTTTAAATTCTAATTTATCATTTACTCTTATCTTGGACATAATTGAATATTAGAAACTATGTCTTACGACTTTCACATTACAGTTGTTTTCTGAAATGGGGCAACAAATAGTTAGGAGGGAACATGCAAGAGCAATATAGTGGTTGAGCTAGTAGACTAAGCTGGAAAAAGGTTCTCCTTGGCAAACTAAGCAACCTCTGTGATAAATATGTCGATTTTCGTAAATCAGGGGCATCGAAGTCTCTCTTCAATTCTAGTTCTAGTGTCTTTGTGGCAATGTTATTATGTTATTTTATTGTTTGATTAATATATTCTATTTATGAGTCTGTTAACCAATGATGTGAAGAATTCTGAGATAAAATATTGTATAGGTCTAAATTCTATGGCGTTAGACAAAAACATTAATTAAGCATGAGTCTTCCAAGTTATGATTTCAACTTCTATATTATGTCTAATGTTATATTATTGATCAATATGAAAATAAATATTCGACATGAGTTTTAGGTCTCAAATATGTGTTCCATGTGTAGTATTGATTTTAATTATGGTTATGGTGATTGGGATTTAAATTTGGATTTAGTTCTTGCTATTGTAGCTCTGTTGGTTGTTGTCTAAGATTTTTCAGGCGGGAAGACTTATATCAATGATTTATAAACATTTTCAAATGAGGGAGACTATAATTGTTGGATTTATGCTTAGTTTTTATGCGAATTAGAAAATTTAGTAAATTCTTTCTATTAAATAATTAATGTGAGTTTAGACCAAATTTACTACTTTCAGTTATATGTTTATGTTGCATGAGTGAATTAGGTGTAAGTCGAAATTTCTTTATGCTTCTACAATATTGTCAAAGGAGTCAAATGATAGCTACCCCTGTACCTCCGCAAATGCTTTACTTCTGCATAAACTTTAGCTTGCGACATGCCTTGCTCCCGCACAATATTTAGCTCCTCACATTCTTTTGTAGCACAAAACTACCCCTTTGATACATATCCTCACTTCTGCATGTCCACACACATTACCGCTTTCACACATTTCTTTGATGCACCTACTTCCATGCAACATTTGTTCTGCATACACATTAGTCTGCACAATTGAATTCTTGCATTTTTCCTTTTGCGCACAGTGTCCTACTCAATGTTATTAATTGATTTTACACCACCAGTTCTAATTACAAAGATTTCGTGCTGTAATATTTATCATTGTTTGGTGTTTTTTTACATCAATAAAATTATGCATGGTATTCAATGCTTTTCATTCATATGTTATGTTTCTTTTTTGCATGTTTTTAAGTGCATGGGTTCTATTAAAAAAATCTAGCTAGCTCATCATGTTATGTCGTATTTGCTTGCGCAATATTACGTTTTGCATTATGTTTTACTTCTATCAAATTTCCAAATCCTATCAAATTGTAGCATAATTTTCTTTCCTCATATTGATCTTTAAAATGAAATACAATATGAATATAATGGTTCGAGAGAAATTTTAGATGTCATACATATGTTCCATGTGTACTATAGATTTTAATGATGGTTATCACGATTAGGATTTAAATTTTCATTGAGTTCTTTCTACTGTGTTTGTGTTATTTGTTGTGTATCATTATACTAATGTATACAAAATGGACATGGATTTTCCTCTTTCTCGTTAGATTTATTTATGTGCGAATGTATTATTTTAGGAAAAATGATAGGTTATTGATGAACTCTTTGATTTTCATGGAAGGAGTTGATAATCTACAAGAATGATGGATAAACGAAATTGTGTTTACGACCTTAGAATTGGTGAAACAACAAGCGAATTTGGTAATGAAGATGTTAAAAAAATTAGAAACTAACTAATCATGTATAAAAATCACAATTATATTTTCATGTCGGTGTTAAAAGGTCCACACCTTCTAGATGTCGTCGAGCCAAAATAAAACACATATCACTAGCATGTATATGTATTTCAAACAAAACATACAACAAAATGCATCGATATGATTTTTGCTCGCATTAACTCATTCAAAAATCCTGGCTTAAATTTATACATGAGGATCCATTTAACTAATTCCCATCAGTTCAAAAAATCGAATTTGCAACAATTAATGGTCGAATTTCTGTCAAAGGGAGGAGTTCTGGGGAGCAAGTGAAACCACGATTACAGACCTCCCCAACTGGGCACCATTCACGAGAAGCATGGATCTTGGAAAATAAAGTGTCCACTTTTAGATTGAGGGGGCATAACTTTGTGGTGGAACCTGGACTACAGACCTCCCCTCTCCCTCCTTGTTGACGTCACGAGGGGGATTGGGCAAAAAATTGTTTTAGCGCCAACAATAGTTGAGGGAGTGATACATTGTTGGGTCATTGGATCATGTTAGTCATCAGTATTTTTCACTATCTTTAGATGACTATAGAATGTTTATAGATTTTTGAAAACAATATTCCTTGAATATCTTGAGTTTCAAAAATCTCACTGCCTTCGTTATCCTTATAAACCTATTTTCACTCTTAATTAGTTGGTCTTTTCAAAGTCACCTTGTTGCTCCTAAAAAGACTCCTTATGGGCTTATACCTCTCATTTTTATCCTTCTTTCATACCTAAACCTTCTTCCCATGTTCCCTAGGTTCCTCAAGCATTGATGGTCTCAAAACTATCTCTGTAGGCTCTTTAGATAAGTAGAGTACATTGGATTTTGGATCTTCAATACAACACTTTTTGGCAATGCTCTGATCTCACTTAAAAAGTCTACAAGTCAAATTTTAAGCCAAAATCAGGTCAATGGACCCTCCTACTAGATCATTAGGGTTTTTACATGTTTTAAGGTCATCATTGGATGTTTCAAGCACTGCTTTTCCTTCGCTATAATCTGGCTCAGATGTAATAGAATGTCAATACATGGTTATTCAAGAAGGACCTAAAATCTCCAAAGAATTTTGTCTTATTAGTTCAGGACCTGCAATTGAGGAAAATGGAAATAATTCAGTGCTTCCGCAGGAGTGTTGGAAGATCTATTAGCCGAAGGTACTGATGAGGTAGGCTATCTACTCCTGAATGAAAACAACTTACAACAAAGGAAAGGGAAACAACTTGGTCTTGAAGATGATTAGGTTTTATACACTTGATGGTACAGTTGAGTGCCAAAACGGTGGTCACTCGCAGAAAATGATATGGAGGAAGCAAACAAGGCCAAACATGAAGAAAGTCTATCAAGAAACATTGAAGAAATATGGAAAAAGGTGAGGTGAACTGGACATAAATGAATGAACTTGAAAGGGCTATAGAGAACTTAGAAGACAACACTGATGATTGCTGTAAAGACTGTAGACACCTAGGGTTTTGGAAAAATGGCCAGATAATATGGAAGAGTTAAGTTGAACTTGATGGTGGTAACTATAGTAGATTTTGAAGGTGCTGCTATGTGTAATCATCCAAAGGTTGTCAAAGTAAAACTTTTCATGCCTCAAGGACCAAAAGAAAAGCCATTTCAGTCACCTGCAAAGCAAAAGTGTCAAAATGGTGTTAGTGAGAAAGGAAAAGGACTTTTGACATTATAAAGTGGGTTTTCATAATTAAATCAAATTCTTCTTATCTATAAAATCTCATTTAACACTTCAAAAGAAGCATTGTTGCATTTAAAAATATCAAGAGCACTGAGGAGATAAAATTTTGTGAGTTTGCAAGCCGAATTTGGGCAAATTTGCTTGGCGCCACGTGCTTGATAGTTCTCCTCCGTTCATTTTCCGAAGGCACTGCATGCCTAGGAGGTGGCGCTGCGTGCTTGGAGAAGTGCTGCGCTCTTGCTCGACAGGCCCACTGTAGATTTCCTTTGGTGCTGCGCGCTCAAAGAATGGCGCTGCACACTCAACTTGGCGTTGCACCCTCAGCCTTGGCGCTGCGCACCTGGACAAAAGGGGTTTCAAAGTCTTCTAGCCACTAAAATCACTCCAAATCGCTTTCAAACTCTTGCCACAGTCATCCAAGAAATCTTAAAGTGGTAAGTACATAACATTAGCTCATCTTCAAGCTATTTTGGTGATTTCTTAATCAATGGAATGAAACCCTAATCAAACCCTAAGATTTAAGCTTGAAATCACTGTCTATATGCTTATTTCATCCTCCTAGGCAGAGTATCAGTCATAACAAGGGAAATTACATTGTTTAAGGGCTGCCATTCATATTGTTTGTCACATCATCCATTCCCTTCATTCTCACTCATTGCATTCATTTTCCAAAACTGCCATTTCATACCCTCCCTTCATCTCATTTCACACTATCCATAGGGTTTCTGTTGAGATTGCAACAAGATGAAGAACTTAGTGGAAAGAAGTCACCTTCACTAATTGGGCCCGCAGGCTATTTTTGGCGCAAAGTCTATTTTTAGACTATGTCTATTTTTAGACATATGGATCATGTTCTATGAGTTGCAGGATGCTATTTGTGGATGGTTGGTCAAGTTGGAAAAAATAGATGGACTTCTATTTTTAGACATACTGGGCGGAATCTATTTTTAGATTGCCAGTCTAAAAATAGATATGTCGAATATTATTAGCTCTTAATAATATTTGGACTCTAAACATTATCTTATTCTCTTGGAGCACTTCAGTTAAGTGCACAGATGTGGCACAGGAGCCGACAGAAGGAATTACGCTATTCCTGAGGGTTATGTGGAGCTATTGCATGGATACTTCAGTTAGAACTCATGTGACAGAGTTTGGTGGAGTTGATTGAGGAAGTTAGTGGAGTTGTATTCATTTTAACTAATCTAAACATAGTTGAGCTATTTGTATTCAGTTTAACTAATTGATACAATTAGTGAGAGTGGTGTGAATTAATTATTAATTAATTCACTAATTATAAACTCATTAATCAACCAAAGAATGCATCAGTTAACTTTAGTGCATGGACAGTTTCAGTGGAGACCAGTGCAGAAATAGGTGAAAGAGCAGGTTAACTATCAGTTGTGACTATACAGTTGCTATTTGCAACACACAGATAGGTGGAGAAGCCCATGAGGATTGCGCAGTACAAGCCATGTGGTTTATCTATTTAATGAAGCCATCCCATAGCATTGAAAACGCAATAGAGGCTGGCTATCAAGTGGCAAAAGATTGGAGCATGTGTTTTGCTAGATCTAGCTTGATAGTGTGTAGCAATTGAGGGTGTGCATGAGAGCTTGTGAGGAGCTTGTGTACTATGATTGTTACATGATCTCCATGACATATAATATACAGATAGTTGGGGTTTTCAGCTTTAAGCTTTCCCATTAAATACTGTGTTCATATGTGTGATTGTTTGTGGTTTTAATGTGTGCATGCAATTGATTTTATTTCCGCATATAATGATCAATGGTAGAAGAGATTCTGTATTATGCATGAAGCTAAAATAGTGTGTGATCAGGAGAATCTCAGTGAATAATATATCAGTTATTCAAATTTCTACATTTTCCAAAACAAAGTTTACAATGTCTGAGGGTGAAGACAGTGGTGTGGAGGCCAAAATGCCAATGAGGCATGATCATAAAGAAGGCAAGATAAACTGATTTGAAACCCTCAATACAAGGGAACTCATGGCATCTCCCCTTACTGTTTCATGTTTCAAACATGTAGGCTGCTTTGATTTTTGTGAGAAGGTGCAAGAAGTACAAAACCACCCTGAGCTAAGAAGACTTTTTATTATCAATTTTCATGAAAAACAAGTTAATCTTACCACGGTCACCTTTAATTTGTCTACAGATGCCATTGCCAATGCTACAAAAATGCCAAGGGTGGGAGAAAAGTGGTTCAAGCAAGAAAACCTAGACATGATTTACTTTGAACCATATCTAAAACTTAGGTATAAAGACCACCACAAGTCCATCTTCCCCTTTTCTCATCTGCTTGATAGATATGCAACTATGATGAGGATAATCATGAAGTATTTTACATGTGAGGGAAGGTTTTCCTGCCAATACTCCTACCACATCCAGCTTCTTATGAATTTCACCAGAGATAGGATGCTACATATACCATATAATCTTTACCGAATCATTGACAAAATGGCCTACATAGTACAAAAGAGAGACTATCCTCAACAAATGTAAAGCTTGTTTCATCACTCACTTATCAAGATGGTGGTTATGCACCAAATCCAACAGAAGAACATTCCATGGGATACCTTCATTGCCCATGAAGTTTTCGCTACTCCACATGACCATCATCAGCAGAATGTCCCTTCATCATCCCATCCTCCATAATCCATTCCTCCATTGCCTCCTGCTGATCATACATCTCCACGCACTCACATTCCTTCACCCTCATATCATGATGACCAAGCATCAAACAATGATGGAAACATTGAGACAGATGGCACTAATATGAGTAACATTGAACCACTTCTTTTGACCTACTGGAGGGGATACAGGCATGTGTTTGTTGCCCTTAAGAGGCAAGGGGCCATGCCTTCTACATCAACAAAACAACTTGACAAAGGTAAGGTGAAAGTTAGAAAGCATGCCATTGGTGAAGAGGAGGACAAGCATGAAACTAAGCATGAGTTTTAGCTAATTCACCTGGACAGTGACGATGATGATGAAAAGAGGATAAAAAACATGCTGCTCAAAAGCAAGGATGCCAAGATGAGTGAGCTTCAAGCTAATCTTGGTAGGGCCAAGAATGTAATCAGTTATTTTGAGTTGGAAACAAAGTAGGCCATCAGTGAGGTCAGAGTAATCAGAGCTCTGAAAGAGGCCGAAAAGGCCAAATCTATGCTAGATGAGACCTTGGGAACTTTTTATGATAGTGAAGATGAGGAAGATCAACTTCCTAGGAAGAGGCCAAGGATAATTAGGTTGAAGAAGGCTTTAGCCTGGGAAAGGCAAAGAGAGACAGAATTGGCAGAGCAACTCACTCCAAGTGAGCTGTTTTCCATGGAAATCATATATGATAGAAAATATTGGTTGGAGAGGGAAAAATTGCACCTAGAAGATCAGATAGAGAAGGCCAAGAGAGACATTGACTTGCAAAGGAAAATGGCAAGACATTACGCTTTTAGAAACAAAATTGTAAGGGTTAAGCTAAAAATAGCCCTTGCAAATATTAAAGCATAAAATGAGGCAAAGGAGAAGGAAAAAATGGATATCCTTGCTAATGTATCCCTCCAAGAATCCCAAACATGATCAACAAGGTAAGTTCCAAATTTTGAGTTTTTGACTGTTTGGCCAGCAGGAAAAAGGGCCAAACGCACAACGCCACTGGAAATTCGCTATTTTTTGGGCACTCAAATGAAAAATGAATTACATATTAATGATCATCATGGTAAGTACATCATCCACATAAAATTTCAGGGCATTTGGAGCAAAACTGCTCCCTCAAAAGGGCTAGAAAACACCTTTCTGCCCTCTTTTCAGCACTGGCACTGCGCCTTTAGCAGTCTTGGTATAATGGATTTTTGGTAGGGAAAATGTGCACCATTATGGAAATTAAATTTGGATTTGGAAAATATATAGGACAGGCTTTCCAATGAGCTATCATGGAGCTCATTTGGACACTGGGAAGGCCTCCAAAACTCAGTTGCAAAACAGGTGAATTTTCCAGTCTTGGCGCTGCACGTTTGGCTTGGCACTGTGCCCTTGTACCTTGGCACTGCGCCCTTACAAGAAAGTCAACAAAAGACATTAGAAGTTATTGAAAATGATATTTTTAAGCCTTTAAGGACAAATATCTCTAAAATTAGTTGAGGAGTTACGTTAGAAGTTATTTTTGTCATAAATAAGTTTTGGATATTTTGCCTTGGGCCTTGCATGGTCTCAAAGGTCAAAGTGCCTTAAATGTGTAATTAATGAAATTTTGAAACCCTAGATAGGGTTGAACTCCTCACTTGGCAGTTAAATACTGCATGTAATGCTTCATAAATTTGTTGGTTGATTATTAAGATGAATATTACATAGACTTGGAGTTGTGAAGAAATTGGCTTTGGAGCTTTGTGATTGTTTTGGATTGAATGTCAATGAAGCAAGAACATTCACAGGATTCATGAACATGGTTATTGGTGATGCTGTTCTGATTTAGTAATTGTTTCCTTATGTTTTCATATTGTTTCATCCTTTCTCTTGCAATAGAACACAAAATTTAGGTTAAGATATGTTGTTAGAGGCACCTTAAGCCTGTCTACTCTCTGTCGCTCAATGTTTTCCTCTGCTAGGTCTGATTGGAGAATTCTTGATTGCTCTTTGATTCCACTTAGCTTGTTGTCTTGAAAATGGTTTAATGGAGCCAAGCCAAAGAATTTTATGGTATGACCTGTCCTTTGGTGTAGCTTAAAACATTGTTTTTAAGGCCTTTTCTTTGAAGTTTACTAATTAGGGTTTGGCTGAAGAAGTTTATGGTTTGCCCTGTCCTTTAGTCCATCTTGAATAGTCACTTTGAAGGTATTTGATAGTTTGATTAAGGAATTTAGGAGTTCCCTGCTCTTTAATCATTACTAATGTGTTATCTTAAATGTTTTCTTTCTCTAAAGGTGAATAACTAGAGAATTTAGGAGTTCCCTGCTCTCTAGGGTTTGCTGGATTATTTTTTTAAAGTTTAGTTGGTGAAGTTTGACCAGAGAAGTTTATGGTGTGCCCTTTCCTTTGGTTATTTCTTAAGCATAGTGATCTTGAAGGCCCTTCTTGTTATAGTATTTGTTAAAGGATTCTTAATTGCCCTTTAAACCTACTATGTTCACAATTTAATGTTCATTTTACACCCACATAAGCTACTAAGATCCATTTTGATTTGTTAACTTGCCCTATGAAACACCCTTGATTTATTGTTGTACTTTTCAAGCCTTTCACAAAACCTATAGCCCAATGGTTTAAATTTTTCTTACTCTATCTATTCTACTTGACAAGCAACCCAACCAAACCAAACAAAACAAAAAAACCCTATCACTTTAACTAGCCTAAAATAAACATCCTAAAATCATACAAGTCATATCTTTTATACAAATTTAGAGAGATTCCTCTCTGAGACTAGGAAGGCTAGGTCCTAGGACTCCAAAGTTGGTTTGATGTTACCCTTGTCTATTTGTTCCTTCCAATCTGACAAATTACAAAGGAGGAATGAGGTGTATTCATTCACTGATGGATTCTTAGGATATCATCAGGTACGAATAGTAGAGGAAGATAAGAAAAATACAACATTCACCACCGAATGGGGCTCTTTCGCATATAATGTGATGCCATTCGGATTGAAAAATGCACCTGCAGTATTTTCTCGTATTGCGATAGTTGCTTTCTGGGAGTACATCCACAATTTCTTAGAAGTCTACATGGATGACTGGACAATCTACAACTTATTAAAAGACCATGCAACATTATTGAGAATAATGTTTTATAGGTGTAGGCAACTTCAGATCTTGTTGAACCTAAAGAAGTGTATCTTTACAGTACCGTTTGGAACACTGCTAGGACACGTGGTATGTACCTAATGAGTTTGCGTGGACCCAGCCAAAGTAGCAGTGTTAGTCAACATGGAGGCACCAGAAATGGTAAAACAGATGAGATCACTGCTGGGCCACAAAGGTTATTACCGACGATTTATCCGCAACTATGCAAAGATAACAACCCCTTTAGAGAAGTTGTTGTGGAAGTCTGAGCAATTTCACTGGACAAAGAATTGTAGAACAACCCTGAATACCATGAAAGAAAAACTTGCAAGTGCACCAATATTAGTTCACCCAAATTGGGACAAACAATTTCATGTGCACATCGATGCTTCTAACATTGCACTTGGAGCAGTCTTGGCATAACCAGGGGACACTATAGTTGACCACTCGGTATATTTTGCAAATAGAAAATTTTCCACAGCAGAACGAAAATACACCACAACAGAGCGGGAGGCATTGGAAATGGTGTATTCCCTTCAGAAGTTCTGCCACTACTTGTTGGGAGGTTCATTTAATTTTTTCACATTCCACTCAGCTTTGAAATATTTGGTAAACAAACCAGTCTCAGAAGGATGAATCTGCAGATGGCTCCTACTCTTCCAGGAGTTCACCTTCGAGGTGATCGTAAAGCCAAGAAGATTGAACGTAGGACTCGATCACCTGTCTCGACTAGAGAATGGAGAAAATGGAGGATCTCTAGATGATCAGTTACCAGACGCTGATCTTTTCAGAGTAGAAGCCATCCCAGAATATTTGGACCAAATAGCAACCTATCTCACAACAGGGTAGTGTCCACAAGAATATACATCAGTCCAAAAAAGACACCTGGTAGTTCGTGCTGCAAAATAGCAACTCAAAGCAGGACACCTATATAAGATGGGACTGGACCATATTCTTCGGAGATGCGTCATGGACCATGAAAGGGAAGTTGTACTATGGGAATGCCACAGTGGGGTTGCGAGAGGACACGTGGGAGCAAAACCGACGACAAGAAAGGTACTACAAGCAGGATTGTGGTGGCCGACAGTACATATGGACATTAAAGAATTTGTTAAGAAATGTGATATATGTCAGCGAATGGGACGTGCATCTCACAAAGATGAACTTCCACTTCATCCGATAAAAGTACTACAACCATTTGAAAAATGGGCAATCTATTTTGTAGGACCAATTACACCAGCTACAAGACACTCACAGGAAAGGTACATAATAACGACGATAGACTACTTGAGAAGGTGGGCAGAAGCAATCCCAGTAAAAAATTTCATGACAGAGACTGCTGCAAGATTTATCTTTGAAAACATAATCAGCCGATCCGGTTGTCGAAAGAGCCTGACCAACGACTAAAGTACACACTTCATCAATGACACTATTAAATCCCTGCTAGAAAGCTTCATGATACAGCATCATAAAAGCAATCTGTATCACCCGCAAGCCAACGGTACGGTAGAAGCATTCAACAAAATACTGGAGAAAGGCCTAACAAAAATATGCAATGCGCAACGGGATGACTGGGATGAGCGGATACCAGCAAATTTATGGGCATACCGAACAACGGTAAAGCGAATGAATAACCAAACACCATTCCAGCTAGTATATGGAAGAGAAGAAGCAGTCCCAACAGAATTCATCATACCCAACCTCCTAGTGGCAACGTCACTCCAACTATCAGAGGAGGACTCGCTAAAGGAATGAATGCATGAATTACAAGGCCTTGAAGAAGAACGATTTTTGGCAGAATTTCACCAAATGGTACAGAAGGATAGATAAAAAGCTTGGCATGATCGACACATAAAGTGCAAGACTTTTAAGGTCTGGGGAAAAGTTCTACTCTGCGACAGTAAGTACTAGAAGTTCCTAGGGAAACTGCAGATGCATTGGCTAGGACCATTCTACGTGATAGAAATCAAGGCTTCAGCGCAGTTCGGTTAGCACAACTGGACGACCAAGTTTTACAAGGATGGGTGAACAACGCACACCTGAAGCTCTACCAAGAGTAAGTCACTCATTTCCAATTCCAATAACTCTCACAACCGAGAGGAGTCAGTAGGGTAGAATAGTATCAATAACTCTCTCACACCTGAGAAGAGCATAGATAGGATTTCCACTTTAGCAAAACCAAAAAAAAAAAAAAAAACCAAAAAAAAAAAACTACAGTTGCGTTGCGGGGACTGCAACACAACCAATTGTGGTTGGGGAAGGGTAGGGTCCAACGTGTCATCCACGTCAGATAGAAAAGCATGTCGAAGATTAGCCCATCATCATTACGCATAGTACCCGTGTCAGTTCGTAGGATTACCAAGATTTGGAAATAATTTCCATAATTATCATCACCCATACCGTAATAAATTTTCCATAATAAGGCATAACCAACAACCGTCGCGTCTGCCCAAATCTAGAAGCCACAGTCAGCATTGTCAGAACCCACCTCCGCTGGTAAATAATCACACGATCATAGCCACGGATGAGGCCAGGGGGAAATTGATTAGTTATGGGATCTCATCAACCTCACCCGTGTCGGTTAATTACATAACCCGCATGCAAAGAAGTGCGAGAATGCCAAAAAAATTCGAGATAGAACTAGAAACATCCAAGGGAACAAGAGAAGTAGAGCCAGAAGAAGAGCACAAAAGGCACGCAGAAGAAGGAATTCAAAAGAAAATAGAAGGATTTGTTCTACAGGTGTATCAGAGAAGAGCCAAAATGACAAGAGAAACACTAGCAGTTGTAGAGAAAGAGCTCGATAACAGAGCGCAAAAGATGGAACCGTTAGTGGGGAAATATGACAGTGCTTCACTGATTGACACCGACGTCATGGACTCTTTTGAGTTTCTAGAAAAAAAAATGACAAGTATATATGGAGAATTATGCCATCGAAGGAGGGCAGCAAGCAACAAGAGTCCTACCAGAGTTCCAGGGCATTCAATAGTCTACCATACTGAACTTAAGAGATCTCCTGAACTTAAGAGATCTCCTGATGTTCGGTGTTACAGGCGCTGCAATGCAGTGCACCAAGTTCTTGTTGAGCCGAATTCATAATGGTTCGCTATGGCTAGCGAAAGAAATCCCGATTCATGCGGAGGACATCCATAGGCTAACTGGACTATTAAAGGAAGGGAGGAATGTTTCATCAGCATTCCAGACTGTATCCAAAAGGGTGAAGAAGACCAGAGATAACGAATACTACACAAATTAAGACACTAAGAGGGGGGAGGAGCCAAAATCGACTTAATCAACAAGCCACAGGTCAGGTTCGCCTGTTACCTAATTTCAAGTAAAACGATGAGGCACTATACAAAGGAGAATGCACGCTGGATACAATTTCGGTTGCGGAGCATTGTGTCCAAGGGGCACAACTGAACTGGTGCTCATTTTTGCTGAACGAGTTGTTCGAAGCTTGCGAGGAAAACTACAAGAGGGCAACCTGATTCATCTATGGATATCTAATTATGGCACTAGCAATGTGGAAATGGATGTTTCCAGGCATTCGAGTACTTGTGGAGATAGCATCAGGACAACCATTGGCAATGAAGTTTGTGCCTTAGAAGGTATCCGGGGATCCTAGCACGAAGGAGGTAAATGCAGAAGCTTTCAGGATATGGTACAACCAAATGGTTAATGTTGTGATGAGTCAACAAAGAATCCCAACGAGTCTGCTGGATGGTTATAGTGCGCAGATATGGTTTGGAGCTAACCACAAGCAAACCTTTATCAGGCCAACGTGCGTACCAGAATCTACTTTCAAAATGAGGCCATTAAAGTTCCAAATTGATGAAATAGCCGTCCACACAGAATTATGTTCATGGCCAGGAGTAGTGATGGAGGTTAGAAGCGGAGTCTACACTTATATCTTCGATGGGATGCTGCCAAACCCACTTCCAGGGGAGACTTTAGAACATACGGAGACTAGGATGGCGCAATTGTAGCTATCCCCGATCATTGAGCAGTTAAACACAAAGGTACATAATTTTAATAAAGTAGTTCGAGTGTTAACAAGTGTTTCCACTACATTTCCTACATTTTCAGCATTTCAGGTATCTCACTCCAGACCATCTTCTGCCACGGCCTCCCTAATAGCACCAATACCCAACATTCTGTTTAGCCCACAAGCCCCAGTAACTACAGCGCTGGTCTAGAAGACTAAAGCTGGGAAAACCCCAGTAGCGGCACCAAAAGAAAAAAGGGCCAAGATCATAGTATCTAGTACAGTGGTTGATCTCACTGGGGATGATCAACCACGACCTTTGAGTATAGGAGTGCCGATTAGGGAAGAGCCTGTTGTGTAGCCCCAGGTGACCAGGGGGCTACCACCCTTCAACCCCCTCGATTTATTAAATATTCGCATATCCCCACCTCACATTCACCAAACATCGAGCCTCGCCTCATCCACCATTCAGGAACCACCCATTACCATGCCCTCCACTTCATTAGCCACCGTATCAGACCCAATTATCAAAGGAAGACCAAATGAGGACCTCGAGGAGGAAGTTAACTTAGGTACACTAGAAGTACCCCTCGTTAGCTAAACCCTGGTTCAGTAGGCTACGTTCACATAGCTTTTAAATCAAATAGAACAATCTATGGAAGAAACAGGTGCTTCGCTCCCTGAGCACAATCCACTCTAGTAGGCTAATCTGATAGCCCAAGAAACGATGCCTGATCTAAACATGGCCGACTCTAGTAACAAGTTGCTGCAACAAACACCACCTCAATCACCGCAGGCACAATCAGTAAAATCTATCGCCAGCGGATAGCCACTTTAAGCAGATCAGGGAAACTTGGATGCTGAGAGCGTAGAGACATGGGGAACAACCCAACTATACCATTTAATTCAGAGAGCAGCACAACAAGCGGAAGGGCTTTACGCGGAGCTCCAACAATGATGTGAACAAAAATAATTACAAATCAACACGCTTACTGAAGAGCATGAACAACTGAGGACAAAAAAGGGGAATCTACAAGAACAAATGGAGACAGTGACAAGAATATTCTGAGATGTTTGGCCCACATTAATGGCCAACAACATCCGAATACCAAAAGGGATAAAGGAGAATGATATAGTTGGATGTGCGGTCCACATCAGGTTGTCATGTTCGAACCTCCATTAGGAACGAGGAACTCAAAGCAGCATTGGCAACTCGGCCCGCGTTGCCAGACCCAACGGTTGTATACACAGAGAAAATATCAGAGAGACAGAGCCAGGTGACAAAAATGCAGGAAGTTCTGAGTACTGCAGCAAAAGAAGCATATGACCTACTGAAGGGTCTACAATAATGTTCGACCTCGCTCACACTAAAGTCTCAACCGGTTTCATTACAGCTACAACAAGTATCAAGGGAGATCCAGGAGGCCACAGACCCTACTGGACTCGACCGACTATACACTTAAGCAGACGCTTTGGAGGTCCAGATACAAGAGATTGAAGAAAACTCAACTGCAGCAAAGCAAGCTCTCCGGGAACTGAGACAACCAATAAAAACCAGCACCCAAACAATGCAATAACTGGTCTTCGAGGTCGATACGAAAATCAAAAATGTTTTCGGTAGCCTACTAGCTATTTCAGGGGATGAAGCAGTTGCGCAAGTCACAACGCAAACTAAATCACTCATGCAAGGATGGCATCACGCCCTGACGACCTTTCAGGAGCTCAAAGCAATAACTCTAACACAAGTCCCAGAATTGGGGCCCTTGTTTGGACAGTCGGGAGAAAGGGGACAAGTAGGGCAGAACACAGGGCCAAGCAGACCGATGAAAATAGAGATAGTGAAGAGCGATTGACTCGAGGTGAGTCAATAGGTTGTGGTCGGGGCCCGTTGGGGCCCTTGTTTTGAAATCAAACAGTTTTGAGTTGCGAATAATACGTGGCAGGACGCAACCACGGTAGGCAGGGAGTTGTCAAGGTTGTGATGGAATGAAGAACAAGTGGCACAGATGTTGCGGGAGCAAGCACATATGGTAGAAGAACGTGGAAGGAGACAAGCAGTAGAACTACAGATGAACAGATAGAAGTAGAAGACAGCCAAGTGAGAAGAAAGGAAGAACTATTAGTTGCGCTGGCAGCAGAACAAATAGGCAGCCGACCAAGTAGAGAGAGGAGGTTGGCACAAGAGGAATGAGAGAACAGGAGCCGTAGGAGAGCTCTTTTCATGTTGTTCCGTTCTCTATCTCTCTGTATCTCTATGTTCCAATCCACTGGATAGGACTTCTTTGTAATCTGTTCGGTTAAAGATCATATTAAGGAGCATTGTAATGGTTTGTTGCTGATAAGTGAATTATAATATGATCAGAGTTTGAAGTTCCCAATATATGTTGTAATCCAATTTGATTGATATGGTAGTATTTTAAAAATTTTATGGACTGTCTTTCTGAATGCGCTTCTGAAGAATATCACCTAGTTAGTGTTGCGTTGCTTAAGCTCTAAGATAGTTCTAGTTCATATATATATTTAATCCGCTATACTGATATCAATCTGCTCCCAACCTTAGTAAGGTCACGGCACATCTCGGGTGAGACTCTCTGCTCCTCGGAGTAGGGTGAAAATGCTGGCGTGGTGCTAGACTACAGCGGAAATCCTTGTTGGCCTCTAATCCGAACCTGGGTCTTTCTTAAGAGAACTTTTTCCTCGCCAACATGTTGATAGGTTAGAGAATGAAAATCTGTCAAACTGTTTAACCTTGACAGATAAGTAGATTAGGTAGAGAGTAAAAGGGCTCACCAGTCTAATCTGAGCTCTTGGAAGTGATAGGGGTAGAAGTAGATTGTTTTTATGCTTAAAAAAGAAACGGTGGTGTTCAGGGTTTTCCAATCCAAGTGCACCCAAATGAAGAGAAAATGTTAGGAAAAGTATGATGGGTAGGTAGGGTTAATGATGAAGCAATCATGTTCTTTCAGATTTTAAAATCATAGCTTCAAGGAACAATAGTAAGATCAACATGGAAAAATAAAGAGAAATATGCCAAGCATGTGAGGCATCTCATCTGCAAAATTAGAGATCCGAGGTTCTTGACACCTCTGAAAGGAGCAGCCCTCCCCAAGTGGAGCCACTGTTAGTCATCAATATTTTTCACTGTTTTTAGACGACTATAGAATGTTTATAGATTTCTAAAAACAATATTCCTTGAATATCTTGAGTTTCAGAAATCTTACTGCCTTCATTATCCTTATAAAACTATTTTCACTATTCCTTAGTTGGTCTTTTCAAAGTCACCTTGTTGCTCCTAAAAAGACTCCTTATGGGCTTATACCTCTCATTTTTATCCTTCTTTCATACATAAACCTTCTTCCCATGTTCCCCAGGTTCCTCAAGCATTTATGGTCTCAAAACTATCTCTGTAGGCTCTTTAGATAAGTCAAGTACATTGGATTTTGGATCTTCAATACAACACTTTTGGCAATGCTCTGTTTTCACTTAAAAAGTCTCCAAGTCAAATTTTCAGCCAAAATCATGTCAAAGGACCCTCCGACTAGATCATTAGGGTTTTTACATGTTTTAAGGTCATCATTGGATGTTTTAAGCACTACTTTTCCTTTGCTAGAATCTGGCTCAGATGTAATAGAATGTCAATACATGGTTATTCAAGAAGGACCTAAAATATCCAAAGAAGTTTGTCTTATCAGTTCAGGACCTGCAATTAAGGAAAATGGAAATAATTCATCACTTCTGCAGGAGCGTTGGAAGATTTATCAGCCGAAGGTACTGATTAGGTAGACTATCTACTCCTGAATGAAAACACCTTACAGCAAAGGAAAGGGAAACAACTTGGTCTTGAAGGTGATTAGGGTTTATACACTTGATGGTCTAGTTGAGTGCCAAAACAATGATCACTTGCAAAAATTGACATGGAGGAAGCAAACAAGGCCAAACATGAAGAAAGTATATCAAGAAATATTGAAGAAATATGTAAAAAGGTGAGGTGAACTGGACATAAATGAATGAACTTGAAAGGGCTATAGAGAACTTAGAAGACAACACTGATGATTGCTGTAAAGACTGCAGACACCCAAGGTTTTGGAAAAATGGCTAGAGAAGATGGAAGAGTTAAGTTGAACTTGATGGTGGTAACTATAGCAGATTTTGAAGGTGCTACTATATGTAATCATCCCAAGGTTGTAAAAGTAAAACTTGTCATGCCTCAAGGACCAAAATAAAAGCCATTTCAGTCACCTGCAAAGAAAAAGTTTCAAAAGGGTGTTAGTGAGAAAGGAAAAGGACTTTTGATTAGAAAGCGGGTTTTCATAATTAAATCAAATTCTTCTTATCTATAAAAGATCATTTAACACTTAAAGGGAATCATTGTTGCATTTCAAAAGATCAAGAGCACTCAGGAGAGAAAAATTTGTGAGTTTGCAAGCCGAATTTGGGCAAATTTGCTTGGCGCTGCATGCTTGGCTTGGTGCTGTGTGCCTGGAAGTTGGCGCTGCACGCTTGACGATTTTCCTCTGTTCATTTTTTGAAGGTGCTGTGCACCTGGGAGGTGGCAATGCGCGCCTAGAGAAGCGCTGCACTCTTGCCCGACAGATCCACTGCAGATTTCCTTTGGCGCTACGCTATTAGATACTGGCACTGCACACTCAGCTTGGCGTTGTACGCTTGGACAGAAGGGGTTTGAAAGTCTTCTAGCAACTCAAATCACTCCAAATTGCCTTCAAAATCTTGCCACAATCATCCAAGCAATCTTAAAATGGTAAGTACATAACATGAGCTCATCTTTAAGCTATTTTGGTGATTTCTTAATCATTAGAATGAAACCCTAATAAAACTCTAATATTTAAGCTTGAAATCACTTTATATATGCTTATTTAATCCTCCTAGGTAGTCTATCAGTCATAATAAGGGAAATTACATTATTCAAGGGTTTCCATTCATCTTGTTTGTCACATTCCCTTCATTCTCACTCATTCCATTCATTTTCCAAAACTGCCATTTCATACCCTCCCTTCATCTCATTTCACACTAGCCCTAGGGTTTCCAAAACAGAGTTTACAATGTCTGAGGGTGAATATAATGGTGTGGAGGCCCAAATTCCAAGGAGGCATGATCACAAAGGAGGCAATATAAACATATTTGAACCCCTCAATACAAGGGAACTCATGGCATATCCCCTTACTGTTTCCTATTTCAAACTTGTAGGATGCTTTGATTTTTGTGAGAAGGTGCAACAAGTACAAAACCACCCTGAGCTAACAAGACTTTTTATTATCAATTTGCATGAAAAACAAGTTAATCTTTCCGGGGTGACCTTTGAGTTGTCTACAGATGCCATTGCCAATGCTACAGAAATACCAAGGGTCGGAGAAAAGTGGTTCAAGCAATCAAACCTATACATGAGTTACTTTGAACCATATCTAAAACCTAGGTATAAAGACCACCACAAGTCCATCTTACCCTTTTCTCATCTGCTTGATAGATATGCACCTATGAAGAGGACAATCATGAAGTATTTTACATGTGAGGGAAGGTTTTCCCGCCTATACTCCTGCCACATACGACTTCTTATGCATTTCACCAGAGTTAGGATGCTACATATACCATATTATCTTTACCGAAGCATTGAAAAAATGGCCTACATAGTACAAAAGAGAGATTACCCTCAACAAATGCAAAGCTTGTTTCATCACTCACTTATCAAGATGGTGGTTATGCACCAACTCCAACAGAAGAAAATTCCATGGGATACCTTCATTTCCCATGAAGTTTTCACTACTCCACATGAACATCATCAACAGAATGTCCCTTCATCCTCCCATCCTCCAAAATCCATTCCTCCATCACCTCTTGCTGATCATACATCTCCACCCCCTCATATTCCTTCACCCTCATGTCACGATGACCAAGCATCGAACAGTGATGGAAACATTAAGACAGATGGCACTAAAATGAGTAACATTGAGCCACCTCCTTTGACCTACCAGAGGGGATACATGCATATTTTTTTTGCCCTTAAGAGGCAAATGGCCATGCCTTCTACATCAAAAAAACAACTTGAAAATTTAAGGGGAATGTTACAGAGCATGTCATTGGTGAAGAGGTGAACAAGCATGAAAATGAGCAAGAGTTTCAGCTAATTCACCTTGATAGTGAGGATGATGATGAAGAGAGGATCACAAACATGCTGCTCAAAAGCAAGGATTCCAAGATTAGTGAGCTTCAAGCTTATCTTGGTAGGGCCAAGAATGTGATCAACTATTTTGAGTTGGAAAACCAACAGTTGGAAACAAAGCAGGCCATCAGTGAGGTCAGAGCAATCAGAGCTCGGAAAGAGGCCAAAAAGGCCAAAGCTATGCTAGATGAGACCTTGGGCACTTTTGATGACAATGAATATGAGGAAGAGCAACTTCCTAGGAATAGGCCAAGGATAATTGGGTTGAAGAAGATTTTAGCCCGGGAAACGAAAAGAGAGACAAAATTGGCAGAGCATCTCACTCCAAGTGAGCTACTTGCCATGGAAATCAACTATGATAGAAAATATTTGTTGGAGAGGGAAAAATTGCACCTAAAATATCAGCTAGAGAAGGCCAAGAGAGACATTGATTTGCAAAGGAAAATGGCAAGGCATTATGATTTGAGAAATGGTTTACATATTCATGATCCTCATGGAAATTACATCATCCAGAGAAAACTTTAGGCCATTTTGAGCAAAACTAGTCCCTCAGAAGGGCCAAAAACCACCTAAAAAACACCTTTCTGCCCTCTTTTCAGCACTGGCGCTGCGCCCTTAGTACTCTTGGGAGAATTTATTTTTGGCATGGAAAAGGGGAACCATTTTGGAAACAAAAGGCATATTTGGAAACTAGACAAGACATGCTTTCCAATGAGCTATCATGGAGCTCATTTGGACACTAGGAAGGCCTCCAAAACTCAGCTGAAAAAGAGGTGATTTTTCTAGTCTTGGCGTTGCGTGTTTGGCTTGGCACTGCGCCCTTACCATAAAGTCAACAAAAGACATAAAAAGTTATTGAAAAATATATTTTGAGGGATTTATGGACAAATATCTCTAAAATTAGCTGAGGAGTTATGTTAGAAGTGATTTTGTCATAAATAAGTTTTGGATATTTTGCCTTGGGCCTTGCATAGTCTCAAAGGTCAAAGTGCCTTAAATGTGTAATTAATGAGATTTTGAAACCCTAGATAGGGTTTACCTCCTCACTTGGCAGTTAAATACTGCATGTAATGCTTCATAATTTTGTTGGTTGATTATTGAGATGAATATTACATAGACTTGGAGTTATGAAGAAATTGGCTTTGGAGATTTGTGACTGTTTTGGATTGAATGTCAATGAATCAAGCACATTTGTAGGATTCATGAACATGGTTATTGGTGATGTTGTTCTGATTCAGTAATTATTTCCTTCTGTGTTCATAGTGTTTAATCCTTGATCTTGCAATAGAACAAAAAATTTACGTTAAGATATGTTGTTAGAGGCACCTTTAGCCTGTTTGCTCTCTGTTGCTCAATGTTTTCCTTTGCTAGGTCTAATTGGAGAATTCTTGATTGTTCTTTGATTCCACTTAGCTTGTTGTCTTGAAAATGATTTAATGGAGCCAAACCAAAGAAGTTTAAGGTATGCCCTATCTGTTAGTGTACCTTAAAACATTGTTTTTAAGGCCTTTTCTTTGAAGTTTACTAATTAGGGTTTGGCTGAAGAAGTTTATGGTTTGCCCTATCCTTTAGTCCATATTGAATAGTCACTTTGAAGGTCTTTGAATAGTTTTATCAAGGAATTTAGGAATTCCCTGCTCTTTAATCATTACTAATGTGTTATCTTAAATGTTTTCTTTCTCTGAAGGTGAATAACTAGAGAATTTAGGAGTTCGCTGCTCTCCAGGGTTTGCTGGATTGTTGTTTTAAAGTTTACTCGGTGAAGTTTGACCATACAAGATTATGGTGTGCCCTGTCCTTTGGTTATTTATTCAGAATAGTGATCTTGAAGGCCCTTCTTGTTATAATATTTGTTAAAGGATTCTTAATTTCCCTTTAAACCTACTATGTTCAAAATTTAATGTTCATTTTACACCCACATAAGCTACTAAGATCCATTTGGCTTTGTTAACTTGCCCTATGAAACACCCTTGATTTATTGTTGTACTTTTCAAGCCTTTCACAAACCCCATATCCCAATGGTTTAAATTTATCTTACTCTATCTATTCTACTTGACAAGCAACCCAACCAAACAAAACAAAACAAACAAACCCTATCACTTTAACTAGCCTAAAATCAGCATCCTAAAATCATACAAGTCATATCTTTTATACAAATTTAGAGAGAGCCCTCTCTGAGTCCAGGAAGGCTAGATACTAAGACTCCAAAGGTTTTTTGATGTTACCCTTGTTTATTTTGTCTTTCCGATCTGACAAATTATAGGGACCTAACAGATCACAGGGATCTTGACGATTGGATGTCATCGGACTATAATTCCATTTTAAATCCCCATGGTAGTGGGAGCCTAATGTGCATATGGGACGCTCGATAAAAGAGGTTTGAACCATTAGATATGGAAGGAATGTCGTTGTAATAAAAGATTAAAAGTGAACCTGACTTGCAGTTGTACCCACTCATCACACATAGGCTTCGATCGATAGTACTATAACCATCGAAGTAAACAAAGCAAGCAAGAATCTAAAGGATCAAATGGAACGAGATAAAGACAAGTAAATCCATAATTGAAGGTATTTCAAGAAGAAAAGGATTATTCTAAAGGCAAGAGACTACTCAATAATTCCATATGTATGTTGTAGAATCATAACATACATGAATACTCAATCTCACTTGGAACTTGGGCAAAGAGTAATGATCTCTCTTCATAGCGAAAAAATACTTTTTTTGATTTTTTGATTTTTTTTAATTACTTTATCCATATGAGACAAAACTTTCATGCTTGGTTTTGATAACCAGAGTATAAATTTAGTTTAAATACGCAAAGACTTAGGGTGGAACTTCGTAGAAATGGAACGACAAGCAAAGTTTGGTAATAGAGCTCCCGAGATCACAAAGACTAGAAAATTCTGAAAACTGAGTCTTATGGAATTTGTTTGTATTTTGTGTCAGTTCATAAAATAAAATTGGAAACAGTTCAAAATGGAATTTCCATAGGAGAACAGAGTTCCAAGGAGAGAGAAGAATTGCGATTGCGCCTCTCCACTTGTTATGAAACCAACTCCCAAAGTAGAAGAAAAGAGAGATCAACGCCTTAGAAATCAGCCACTTCGAGGGGGAAACCTTCTTTACATTACATAAATGAATAATTCTTGGATGACAGAAATGAAAAAACCTCCTTTCTATATATAGGAGTCCACGGGGTCACAATATAATCCTAACCTACCTAATACTAATAATGTCAGGGCACAAAAAATAACAATAGTGGGCTATTATGGGGCACAAAAATAACAATATGGGGACTTCATGGGTACAACAATAACAATAAGGGGGCTACACTAACAACAATATGGGAATACACTAGTAATGTAGGGCCCTAACATGGCCCTCTTCTTCAAAAAAGTGTTGTCCTCAACACTTGAGTAGTTTTGGATCCTTATGTATAAAATAATCATCCTCCCATGTGGAATATTTAGTGGGTAATTTCTTCCACTTGATGAGATACTCTGAAATTGATCAATTTTGTAGATATCAAGTTCTTGTTTCGTGACTGCTTCAGGGTCCAATATGATTTTTCCTTCCTCATCAAGATCTAGCAATATTGTTTGAACTAGAAGTTTGTCACCTATAACCTTGTTTAAGCATGAAACATGGAAAACTGGGTGCACTCAGGAAGATGCAGGAAGCTCCAATTTGTATGCCATAGTACCAATATTTTGCAACACCTTGTAAGGACCATAGTACTTTGGCGATAATTTATTATCCTTCTTAACTTGTTTGAGGGAAATTTGTTTTTATGGTTGTAGCCCTAAAAATACCCATTCGCCTACGTCAAAACTTCTCTCGCTGTGATGTTGATCTGCCTGTTGTTTCATTCAATTCTGTGCGAAATTTAGGTTATCCTTTAAGAGTTAGAGAACTTGATGTTGATGCTTGATGTGATCTTCCACTGCTTGAACGTTAGAATTTTCTCTTAACTATGATGTGATGGACGACAGATGATATCCATAAAGTGCCATAAATGGGGTCATTTTTACTGCAGTGTGGAAGGAAGTGTTATATTACCATTCAACCAGAGGTAACCAATTGACCCATTGTGTTTGTTTATCAGATACAAAGCAACGAAGATATCCTTCCAAACATTTATTCACTATTTTGTGCATCAAAATGAGGATGATAAGATGAGCTATGAGCTAGTTGAGCACCCAAACAAGAAGATAATTCTGTCCAAAAATTTCCAGTGAAAATGGGATCTCTATCACTTACAATAATCTTTGGGTTTCCATGTAGCTTTTGAATTGTTTCCATAAATGTAGTAGTAACTGTACTCTCTTTAAATGGGTGAGATAATGCACAAAAGTGTGCATACTTAGTAAGCCTATCAACTACCACCATGATGACACTATTTTCTTCGGACTTAGGTAAACCTGTGATAAAATCCTTTGAAACCTCCTCCCAATGTTGATTGTGAATGGATAAAGGTTGTAGCAGACCCGGGGTCTTAATTGTCTCAACTTTATTTTGCTGGCAAACCAAACATGTTGATCAGTGGTTGTCATTGATGTCAACCCAAGCAGCACCAGGGGCTACCCCGATCTTGCATGGGAATTTTGACCTACCAAATTACTATATTCCAAGTCAATGATATTTTGATGGTTTCTACTTGTTGAGATATTTTCGTTGATATATGGCATACTACGTAATTCTTCACAGTTTGAGAGATATTCATGTTTGAAGATAGTAAACCCAGTAAGTGGGCTAAAACCCCATGGGGTTGTGTCATGACACTAATAATTGGTTGTGGTCATTGAACAATCAATAATTAATAATTTTTAAGCTCCTAAAATCCCTCCCACATTCACTAGTTGAAGACCCTCTCAACCTAAGCATTTATATAAATTGTGATCCTCATATCCTCCTCATGTAGGGATTTCGCTACTTGAAACGAGTCATCATGGAAGTTTCGCTATAAATTTTTTCTACGAAAGTTTAGAAGCTAAATTTTTTATCACACGAAGCTGAGATCACGAGGAAGCTTGTGTAAAAATTTCAGATCACGGTTCTCAATATTTTCAGAGATATGATCTGTGGAAGTTTTGGTTTTTTGCAAGCTCCTGAACTTCATCTCAAAGAGGTGACCTTCGGAAAATCGTCATAACTATCTCTCTGAGCATCGGATTTGAATTCCGTAAAAAGTGGTGGATATGGCACAGACTATAGTTTTTTATATATCAATTTTAGATCCAAATAAGGAAACAGTGACACGTGGCATGTCGTACAAGTTCGCTCTACTGAACTAGTCCATAATTAGGTCATTATGAGAGATTGGGCATAACTTTGTCTTGAAGAATCCAAATTGGGTCAGACCTATGGCATTGGAAAGAAGAATCAGAGGGCTACTATCTGGCCCAAAATCACATATTGGGGACCTAAAATAACATAGACACATCAGATTCAATATCGAGCTCCTAGAAGGCAAGAAAAAGCTAGATCATGTGCTGTCAAGGGCTGCAAAGGAGCAGACTTTGTAGGGAAACAAAGCAAAGCAAGGTGCAGAAAAATGATGTAGCAGAGGTAAGCTCCAAGTAAGTATATTCTGTATATGCATGTTCATCTCTTAATTGCATTAGGTTCTTTGTATTCTAATTTGTTTTTTTAGCACTGACATATGCTCTACAGGATGAGGCAAGTTTTGTTATTATCGTGTCATGGGTATTTCCTTGAAGACATTTTGCAGGTATTATATATTCATTGAGATAAGACTCAATGCATGATCTAATTCTTTGAACAATAAGAAAGGGTAGCATGACAAGAGAAACAATCAAGGTGCAGAGCAACAACAATAAGTTCACCACATGAAGTCTTCAAGAGGGCAGCACTGCATACAGTCATTGTATAGGTATCATTGTAAAATTTGTACAAGTGTCTATCTGCTAATAATTGAAGAGGCAGTTTTGGGAGGTTTAGGATCATCATTAGGTGGTTGTGTCATAGTTGAGGTTATGGTTTGGTGTGTCTTCTTCTTCTACATCATTCGATATCATTGTAAAGTGGACCATTTTCCCTGGTACGAGAGTCCATTATTCTTTTATTATTCTATAGGGTGGTAGGGTGGTGCTAGGCTAGTGCAAGAAGTCATCAACAGGTTCAAGCCTATGAAAAATTGAGGGTGGTAGGGTGGTGCTAGGGTGAATTGTATCTCATTAGGTGTTGGGGCATCCGTTCAGTTGACTACTGAAGAATCTTGGGCGTTGGAGCGTCCATCTAGTGGGAGCCGGAGAAGAATGCTTTTCTAGATTCTAGGAATATGGAGATTTATTTTCAATTGGAGTTGAAGATTAAATAATGATTAGAAAATCATTCAGGTGGTTTTTGTCTCGGAGGGGGTTTCCACCTTAAAAACTGTGTGCATTTGTGTTCCTTTTGTTTACTGCTATCATTGTATAAACATTGATAATAATTGAAGATTAACTAATGCTCTAAAAGATTAATAATAATACTAATTGAAAGGAATATTGATTCAACACCCCTCCCCCCCCCCCCAGTATTTTCAACAATTGGTATCAGAGCTTGGTTCCTTCAATAACAGTTTAACAGCTGGAAGGAGGTCATGGAGCATACCAAGAATGGTGTACCTCTATTCAATGAAAATAATTATGCACTCTGGAAAGGAATAATGGAGGTCTATCTCTTGGCACAAGGTTATGAAGTATGGGACACTGTTCAAAATGGCTTTACACCAACCACGGATGAACAAGGTAAGAAGAATTTAGTAAATGATGAAAAAGAAAAGAATATTATTATCAATGTACTTATTGAATCTGCTTATCATAAGGTGTTGGGTTGTAAAACCACCAAAATGTATGGGACAAGCTTGAGAATATATATGCAAGTGACTCAAATGTCAAAGAAGCAAAGCTTCAAATCTACAGAGCAAAATTTGAGCAACTCAGAATGAAAGAAGATACAACATTGCTGCATACTTCCAACACATTGATGAAATAACCAACACTCTGGAAGGATTGGGAGAGGCTGTTGATGAGAGAAGACTATTATATGAAAGATTCTTAGAATGTTACCAGGGAGATTCAACCCAAAGGTATCGGTCTTAGAATACAGTGCAAATCTGGACAAACTCAGCAAAGAGGAATTACATGGAGTTCTCATAGCATATGAAATGAGACTTAATGAAGAAGATGGTACTTCGCATCTAGAAACTGCGTTCACTGCATATAAGAAAACCGATAAGGACAAACAACCTTCAAAGGAAAATACCTACACCTGCAAGTGTGTAGAAAAGGAATATTATGAATAACATCTTTCAAATGGAGAGTATACTTACTTTATGAGAAAACTAAATATTGGTAAGGGAAAATTCAAAGCTAAAATTCCATTGATATGTTTCGGCTGTGGTGAGGTTGGGCATTTCGAATCAAAATGTCCAAAAATAAGTGAGGACAACTCAAAAGGAAAGAAATGATTTAAGAAATTCAACAAGCAAGGCAAAAAGAGAGGATTCAAAAGGAACTTTCTCTCAAAGAAGATAGCTCATCATCTGATGAAGACAGTGACAACGAAGAAGAAGCCAATGAGAGAGTACTGTTTATGGCCAAGCACAATAAAAAGGAGGTATCAAACAACAAAGAATAAGGGTTGACCATAGAATAAATTTCTAAGGAGGCAATCAGGCTTATAAAAGTGCTCAAGGTTGAGAATATCCGTTCCAATACTCTTGAAGAACAAGTTCAAGGTCTCAAAATTGAAGTTGAAGAACACAAATGTATTGAAGAGTCACTTTAAAAGAAGTTGGAGGAAAACAACCAAGAAAGGGAAGCATTAGAAGCCGAAGTAGTCTCGTTGCGTAAGGAAGTGAAGAAGGGAAAAACTGTCCAAAAGTATGCCAACAACTCAAGGGCATTGGAATAACTCATCAACAATCAACGATCTTACAATGACATAACTAGACTCAGTTACAAAGAAGAAGAAGCAAGACCTTCTACAACAAAAAATAATGAACCTATGAGATCTGACATGCATGCATACTTTATTGGACAAGATTCACAAGAACAACCTTGGAAGACAATTCCCCAAGGAGGATTTCCATCCAAGTACCAACATACTTTTCATGGCTATTGTTATTCATGTGGAAAATTTGTTCATAAAGCTGTAGAATGTCACACGTACCCTAGGAACCAATACAATTCCAAGAGATCTGTCAAATATGAACCTCCCATGGCTCAACGAAACATCAATAGATTTGAAATTTAAGAAATAATATTGAATGTTACAAATGTAGAAACTTTGGACACATAGCTAGAGATTGCAGACTTGAAAATCCTCCAGAAGAATCTTCAAAGCCACAAAACGATCAAACATGGAAGAAGAAGAAGACTGATAATTGTGCTCTCGCTCTCAAGGCTCAAAACAACAAATATGTGTGGTATGTTGATAGTGGTTTCTCAACGCATATGATTGGAGATAGAAAGAAATTTGTATCTATGAAAGAGAAGAAGGATGGAACCATGTCCTTTGGAAATGATAGATCTTCAAATGTTATAGGATTAGCTACCGTCACTCTCAAAAGCAAAGATGTTATAACCAAGAATGTTCTATTGGTTTAAAACATGAATCACAATCTGCTAAGTGTTGGAAAAATGTGTGATCAAGGATACACAATGCTATTCTACTCCACAAAATGTGAAATCAGAAAAGGCAGGTACGGTAAAATTGTGGCTACAACAAGTTGAGCTCCAAACGACACATATGTTCTAGATGAAGCAACTAAAGCATATCTACTAGCTAAAGAAGATGAAATCTGGTCATGGCACAAAAAAAATGGGCCACATAAACTTTGACAATCTTGTTAGGATAAGAAAAAAAGAAGCAATACGAGAAATGCCGAAAATATCAAAACCTTCCAACACACTATGTGAGGCTTGTCGGCACGACAAGCAGACAAAATTCGAATTTACAACAAAAGAACACTTTGCATCACATCCATTGGAATTGATACATACTGATCTATGTGGTCCTGTGAGAACAAAAGGCTTAGATGGAGAATTATATTTCATGTTAATGATAGATGACTATACCAGGATGACAACCGTCGGTTTCGTAAAGAAAAAATATAAAGCATTTGAGTGCTTTAAGATCTACAAGGAGTTGGTTGAAAATGAAACATATTTGAAAATAAAGTGTCTAAGATAAGATAATGGCGGAGAATTCAGTTCCAAATTATTTCATCAATACTACGATGAAAATGGAATAAAAAGACAATTTTCAACAGCATGAACATCTCAACAAAATAGATTTGTTGAAATAAAGAATAGAACCGTACAGGAAACAGGTAGAACTATGTTGAAGGACTCAAAATCAGATGAAATTTTTTGGGTTCAAGCAATTGATACAACGGTCTTCATTATTGACTGAAGTCTTCTCGGAAATAATTGCAACAAGACCCATACGGATTGTGGAAAAGAAAACCGGCTAATGTAAAATATTTCAGAATCTTCAGGAGCAAATGTTATATCAAAAGAGAAGATCAAAAGTTGGGTAAGTTTGAATCACATGTTGACGAAGGTATCTTTGTTGGTTACTCGCGCAAAATAAAGGCCTATAAATGCTATAATCTAAGACGAAAACAGATAGTAGAGAGCATAAATGTTACATTTGATGAAGATGGTATTCTAACGAATAATGATGAGGATCTAGAATATTTGAAACTTGAGACAGACGCTGAAAAAGACAGAGAGAAAATTCTAGAACAAGAAGCAACTGTCAACGAGGAAGAAGTAAATAATGATCATCAAGATATACAGGAACAACAACAAGAAGCTCCTCCAAAGAGAACAAAACAATGGATTCAAAAGAACCATCCATCAAATCAAATCATTAGTGACATAAATGAAGGTCAATAGCTTCGTTCATCATGATAAGCTCACATTGCTTTTTTAGCAATATTTGAGCCTAGTAGTTTTGAGGAAGCCAGCCAGAATGAACAATGGGTAGCAGCTATGAATGGAGAATTGGATCAAATCGAGAAGAATAACACCTGAGATTTATTTCCATGACCAAAAGATAAAAATGTCATTGGGACTAAATGGGTGTTCATGAAAAAATTGAATAAAGATGGACAAGTTATCAAAAACAAAGCAAGATTGGTTTGCAAAGGCTATGCACAAGTGGAAGGAATTTATATCGACGAAAAATTTGCACCAGTTGCCAGAATGGAAGCCATCCGGATGTTTCTTGCCTATGCATGTTTAAGAAAAATCAAAGTCTACCAAATGGATGTTAAGTCAACATTCCTAAATGGTGAATTAGAAGAATAAGTTTACATCGAACAACCTGAAGGTTTTCTACTAGCAGAAAAAGAAGACTATGTTTGCGGGTTAAAGAACGCTCTATGTGGTCTCAAGCAGGATCCCAGAGCATGGTATGCTAGTCTTGATGGATATCTACATCAACAAGGGTTCAAGAAAGGTACCGCTGATAGCAATATTTATGTACAAATAAAAAATGATAATTTAACAATCGTTGAGGTATATGTGGATGATATAATATTTGGTAGCATTGATGATCGACTAAGTAAGAATTTTGCTACAAAGATGCAAATTGAGTTAGATATGCCTTTACTTGGTGAGTTGACATACTTCTTAGGGCTTCAAATATCTCAGTGAGAGAAAGGGATATTTATATTTCAAGCCAAGTACATCAAGGAAATGCTCGAGAAATTAAAAATTGAAGATTGCAAACCCGTCCTTACTTCGATGGTAACAGGTTGCAAATTGAGCATAGACGACTCATCTAAGGATGTGGATCATAGGTTGTACAGATCTATGATTGGTAGTCTTCTATATGTAACAACCTCCCAGCCAGATTTTATGCAAGCAGTTGGACAAGTTGCAAGATTCCAAGCAGCACCAAAAGAATCACATATTATTTCTGTCAAAAGAATTCTTCAGTATCTAAAGAGCACAACAGAATATGGCTTGTGGTATCCCAAGGGTAAAAATGTCATTATTCAAGCTTTTACAGATGCAGATTGGGCAAGAAGCGTTGATGGTCGTAAGAGTACTACTGGAGCAACATTCTATCTAGGTGATTGTCTCGTATCATGGTTGAGAAAAAAACAAACCTCAATCTCATTATCTATAACGGAAGCAGAATACATTGCAACTACAACTTGTTGTACTCAAGTCCTTTGGATGAAACAAAATTTGAAAGATCTTCAAGTACAATTTAGTGACCCTATTCCCATTTTCTGTGACAACACAAGTGCCATCAACATCTCCAAGAATCTTGTCATGCATTCAAAAACAAAACACATTCCGATCAAATATCATTTTGTTAGAGAACAAGTTGCTGAAAATAATATCAAACTTGAATATGTTGTTACAAAAGAACAAATCGCTGATATCTTCAATAAAACTTTACCTCATAAAGCATTTGAATATCTTTGCAAGAATATTGGGATTCTCCCAAGTTCTCATTAGATTTTCCTTATTCAAAATATAAAGGGGGAGTGGAAGTGCATACAGGTTTGCAAGATGGTTGTGTGTCAATGGGAGTTACCCTTTGCCATTGATGTCAAAGGGGGAGAGAATGTTGTAGGAAGAGGTGTCATGATCGCAGGTGGAGTACTTGTGTTGCCATCAATGCTAAAGGGGGGGATTGTTGATAAGTGGTTATCATTGATGTCAACCCAAGAAACACTAAGGGCTACCCCGATCTTGCATGGGAATTTTGACCTACCAAATTACTATATTATGAGTCAAGTATATTTTTGATGGTTTCCACTTGTCGTGATGTTTCCGTTGATATATGTCACACCATGTAATTTTTCACGGTTTTAGAGATATTCATGTTTGAAGTTAGTAACCCCAGTTAGTGGGCTAAAACCCCATGGGGTTGCGCAATGACACTAATCATTGGTTATGGTCATTGAATAGTTAATAATTAATAATTTTTAAGCTCCTAAAATCCCTCCCATGTTCACTTGTTGAAGACCCTCTCAACTTAAGGATTTATATAAATTGTGATCCTCATATCCTCCTCATGTAGGGATTTTGCTACTCGAAGCAGGTCATCGTGGAATTTTCATTATAAATTTTTTTCTACGAAGGTTAAGAAGATGAAATTTTTATCACGCGAAGCCGGAATCCTAAGGAAGCTCTTGTAAAAATTTCAGATCATGCTTCACAATATTTTCAGAGATATGATTTGTGGAAGTTAGGGTTTTTGCAGGCTCCTGAAATTCATCTAAAAGAGGTGACCTTGGGAAAATTGTCATAAATATCTCTCTCTGAGCATTGGATTGGAATTCTGTAAAAAGTGGCAGATAGTGCACGGACTGAATTTTTTGTATACCAATTTCAGAGCCGAAGGAGGAAGCAATGACACGTGGCACGCCGTACAAGTTTGCTCTACTGAGCTAGTCCATAATTAGGTCATTATGAGAGATTGGGCATAAATTTGCCTTGAAGAATCCAATTTGGGTCAGACCTATGGAATTGGAAATAAGATTCAAAGGGATACTACAGGACCGAAAATCATATACTGGGGATCTGAAATAACATAGATACATCAGATTCAATATCGAGCTCTTGGAAGGAAAGAAAAAACTAGATCATGTGCTATCAAGGGCTACAAAGGACAAGAATTTCTAGGGCAGAAAATCAAAGCAAGGTGCAACAAAATGATGCAGCAGAGGTAACCTCCATCTAAGTATGTTCTTTATATGCATGTTCATCTCTTAATTGCATTAGGTTCTTTGTATTCTAATTTGTTTTTTTTAGCACTGACATATGCTCGACAAGATGAGGTAAGTTTTGCTATTATCATGTCATGGGTATTTCCTTGAAGACTTTTTGCAGTTATTATATATTCATCAAGATAAGACTCAATGCATGATCTAATGTTCTGAAGAGTGAGAAAGGGTAGCATGAAAAGAGCAGCAATCAAGGTGCAAAACATCAGCAAGAAGTTCACTACATGAAGTCTTCAAGTGGGCAGCACTGCATAAAGCCATTGTAAAATTTGTGCAAGTGTTTATCTACCAAGAATTGAAGAGGCAGTGTCGGAAGGTCTGGGATCATCAGTAGGTGGTATTTTCATAGTTGCGGTTATGGTCTGGTGTGTCTTCTTCTTCTACATCATTCTATATCATTGTAAAGTGGACCATTTTCCCTGGTACTGGATTCCATTCTTCTATAGGGTGGTAGGGTGGTTTTAGGTTAGTGTATGAAGTCACCAACAGGTTCAAGCCTGTGAAAACTTCAGGGTGGTAGGGTGGTGCTAGGGCGAGTTGTAGCTCATTAGGTGTTCGGGCATCTGTTCAGTTGACTACTGAAGAATCTCGAGCGATGGAGCGTCCATCCAGTGGGAGCTGGAGAAGAATGCTTTTCTAGGTTATAAGAAGCTGGAGCTTTCTTTTCAATTGGAGTTAAATATTAAAGAATTATTAGAAAATCATTGAGGTGGTTTTTGTCCCGGAGGGGGTTTCCACCTTAAAAGCTGTGTGCATTTGTGTTCCTTTTTTTTACTGATATCATTGTATAAACATTGATAATAATTGAAGATTAAATAATGCTCTGAAAGATTAATAATAATACTGATTGAAAGGAATAATGATTTACGCCCCAACCCAACCCCCACCCCCAATCTCAGATTTCACAAATACTCACAAACTTGGATATCGATTTATGCCATCCAAAAACTGCTTCCTTCACCTGGTATGTTTTTAAACTGTAATCCTCCTAAGGGAGAGGTGTGCAATTCCAAAAGAATCTTTTGTTTTATTTGGGAGTTCTTACAAATATATAAGAAATCTTTGTACCACAAGGAATCATTTTTCCAACTAAATGCGTCAGATGTACTCGGATCTTCGATTTCTTCCATTCCTCCATTTCTTCGGTTATTCAATCTGGTTGGATAATAAAAATGGCACAAAGAAATGTTTCCACATCCTCATCCTTTCTTGAGAGTGCACCTACAACAACATTTAGCTTCCCTTTTTTGTAGATGATTTCAAAGTCATAACCCAACATATTTGTTACCCATTTTTGTTGCTCTTATGAAGATAGTCTTTGTTCCAAAAAGTATTTAACACTATCATGATCAGTTTTTACCTTGAAGTGTCTTCCCATTAGGTAAGGTCGCCATTTCTTTAGTGCATGTAGTATTGCCAACATTTCCTTCTCATAAATAGCTTCCTGTAAATACTTTCCTTTGATTGGACTACTTTCAAAATCAATGGGTCTTCCTTCTTGCATTAAAACAACACCAATTCCATTTCCTGAGGCATTACATTCCATAATAAAGGTTTTTTGTGAAGTCTGGTGTAGATAAGACCAATGCTTGGCACATTTCCTCTTTAATATGTTGAAAGGCCTTAGTTGCTTAAGAAGTCCATGAAAATGCATCTTTCTTTAATAATTTTGTTAGAGTTGTTGCTATTCTCCCATAATTCTTAACAAACTTGCGATAATACCCTGTTAACCATATAAATCCTCACAACTGCTTTATGGTTGTGTGGACTTTCCATTCCTTAATGGCTTTACTTTTGTTAGGGTCTACCTTAACACCCTTCTTAGATATAATATCATGGAAATATTCCACCTCTTTTACTCCAAAGAAACATTTGGATGTTTTTGCATATAATTGTTTCTCCTCCAATAATTTGGGCACCCTGTCAACCTATTGAACATGATCCTTCCAAGACCTACTGTAGATTAGTATATCATCAAAAAATACTAACACAAATTTTTTAAGGAATGGTTTGAAAATGGAATTCATCAACCCTTGAAATGTAGAAGGTGCATTGGTAAGGCCAAAAGGAATGACCAAAAATTCATAATTACCCTCATGAGTTCGAAATGCTATTTTTGGAATGCCTGGAGTCTTTTCATTCTAATTTGATGATATCGTGAACAAAGATCCAACTTGGTGAAATGAATTCTCCATGTAATTCATCCAATAATTCATCAATGAATGGAATGGGAAATTTTTCTTTAATAGTGAGTTTATTGAGCTCCCTATAATCCGGACACATGTGCCATGATCCATCCTTCTTGTGCACCAATACTACTAGAGTAGAGAAAGAACTTTGACTAGGTTGAATTACACTAGCCTCTAGCATTTCTGCAATCATACGTTCAATTTATCTCTTTTGGACATAAGGATATCTGTAAGGCTTGATGTTTGGAGGAAAACTTCCTGGAATCAAATGAATAGCATGATCATGGTCACAAATAGGTGGGAGTCCTTTGGGAATTTCGAACACCTTGGAATGATTGTCCAAGACTTTTTGGAGATATGGACAAATATATGATTTTGATGTTGGAATTTCTAGTGAGCATAATTATGAAATGACACCTCGTTGTTCTTTCTTCAGAAGCTTTGTCATGACATTATAGCTTATTATATTTCCTGGCTTCCCTGCGATACCCCGTAATTCAACTTCCTTTCCCCCAGAAGAAAATTTCAAGAAAAGTTCTTGAAAATTAAAACCTACTGTCCCCAAATATTGTAACCATTATACTCCTAGTACAACATTAGTGCCACCCATTGGAATGGATAGCATTGGACTATTAAATACATATTCCCCTAATTTCCAGAGAAATTATAGTTCCTCCATTTGCCACCATCACTTGACACTCTAGCGCTGGGTATAGGAAGCAATTCAATTTCTTGGCTACCTTACAATGTAAAATTATGGGGACTACCCGAATCAATAAGCACTATTACATTTTTCTTTTTGATATGTCCTTCTATCTTGAGAGTTTGAGGAGTGGTAATTCCTACCAATGCATTATAGGATATGGTCAGATTCATTTATTCTTCCTCTAGGTTTGGTTCTTGGTGTATATCCTCTTCTTTTGAATTTTCCTGTTCCTTTTCTTCCTCCTCTTCACAATCTATATAAAATAATTTTTTCTCAGCACACTTATGACCTTTAATGTATTTGCTATCACAACTATAGAAAAGCCCTTTTTCTCTTTTTTCTTCCAATTGTTGTGGTGTCAACCTTGTAGGTTGTGGAAGTCTAGGAGTATCAACACTTCCATCTTTGTAGTTGTGAGTGGTAGGCTTCCTTGCCGCCATAATTTTGCTTTCAATTTTTATTGCCAACCCGAATGCCTTCTTCAATGTATCAAGTTCCCAAAGATGAACCTCATGTTGGATGTTATCCTTTAGAGTCCCTATGAAGACATCAATTCTATGTTCCTCCGGAATATTGTTTACCCTTATATTCATTTTTTGGAAGTCCTCAATGTGCTCCATCATTGAACCCTTTTGTTTGATATTTATCAATTGGTTAAAGAAGGTGTTGCTCTTTGTATCCTTACAATGTGCTATCATTTCCTCCATAAAAATTGACCAAGTGACCAATGGTTTATGAGAAGAAAGCCACCGATACCATACAAACTGATTTTGTTCTAAATATAAAGGTGCAATGCGTGCCTTTTGTGTGTTTTGCGTATTATGGAGCTCAAAGTATTGCTCCATTTGTAGTATCAAAGTTATCCGATACTTGCCATCAAACTTCCTCATATCTATCTTTGGAATATTGTGGGTATTAAATCCAATATTAGAGTCTATGAAATCATGATGAACATTTATTTTGTTCTCATCTTGAGTTTCCTCTACTACCTTTTCGCCATTAGGAAGCTTTTCTTGTAGCAACTTTGCCAAACCTTCCTTCAAACCTTCCATCTCTTTCTTCAAATCTTCCATGTTGCCTTCTATACCATACATATTAGCTTCCACACCATTCATCTTAGCTTCCATGCCATTCTTCAAACCATCAATCTTAGCTTCCACTCCTTTCTTCAAACTATCCACCTTAGCTTCTACGCCTTTCTTCAAACCATCCATCGCAGCTTCTATGTTGCCTTCTATACCATCCATCTTAGCTTCCACGTCATCCATCTTAGCTTCCATTCCATTCTTCAAACCATCCATCTTAGCTTCCATGCCTTTCTTCAAACCATCCATCTTAGCTTCCACACATTTCTTCAAACCATTCGTATTAGCTTCCACGCCTTTTTTCAAACTCTCCATTTCATTTTTTTTCACTCCTTATGAGAGCGAAATTTGATGCACTTGGTCTTGTAATTTTGATATATCATATCGCACTTCTTCCTCTTCATGAGTCATAGTAGATCCTTTTGAGGGCTTAATGAGTGTTGAATTATTTTTAGGGGGGAATTTTAGAACCCAATACTAATATCTATTCTTCAATATGGCCTTGGAATCACTTCAAACTGATTTTTTAAACAAGACTTACGCAATTTTTAAAAAAAGTACACACCCTTTTCTTGCTTTTGAGGAGCTTGATATTGAAACTAATGTATCTCTGTAATTTCAGATCCCCGATATTTTCATCTCCGGTCCTTTAGTAGCCCTCTTAATCTTCTTTCCAATGCCATAAGTTTTTCATGATTTATATTCTTCAAGGAAAAGTTATACCCAATCTCCCACAATGACCTAATTATCAACTGGTTCAGTAAAGCAAAATTATACGATGTGCCACGTGTCATTGTTTCCTCCTTCGGATTTGAAATCGATATACAGGAAACTACAATCCATATACGTTCAACCATTTTTTACATAATTCCAATTCGATACACAGAGAGAGTGTTATGACGATTTTCCCAAGGTAACCTCATTGAGATGAAATTTGGGAGCCTACAAAAACCATAACTTCCACAGATCATATCTCCGAAAATATTGTGAACCAAGATCTAAAATTTTTACACTAAGTTCCTCAGGATTTTTTCGCAAATGGGTTTTTGTTTTAGCATTTGAACCTTTGTAGAAAAAAATTTATAGCGAAAATTTCACGATGACCTGTTTGAAGCAGCGAAACCCTAGAATCCAAAGCTCCGATTCCAAATGTTATGAAACCAACTCCCAAAATAGAAGAAAAGAGAGATAAATGCCTTATAAATCAGCCACTTCTAGGGGGAAACCTCCTTTACATTACATAAATGAACAATTCTTAGATGACACAAATGAAAAAACCTCCTTTCTATATATAGGAGTCCATGGGGTCACAATATAATCCTCGTTGACCTAACAATAATAATGTAAGGGCACAAAAATAACAATAGTAGGCTATTTTGGGGCACAATAATAACAATATGGGGACTACATGGGTACAACAATAACAATAATGGGGATACACTAACAAAAATAAGGGAATACACTAGTAATATAGGGCCCTAACACCACCCCTTCCTCCAGTGATGTCACAAAGATACCCCCTCCCATTAAATGACATCAAGATCCCCATTTCATGGTTTCTATTAATCCACACTTAATGCCAATTATAAAATAAACACTATGGATTCACACTGAGAAACAAATATCGTTGTGACATGACTTAAGCATAATGTGGCTTTTGTACTAAACATGATAACTCATGTTTTGTACTACCACACGTCACCTATTTTTCCCAAATCACTATGCATAAATCACATATTGCAATTGCCACGTTACCCTGTTTTGGAGTGTCATGTTATCATTATGCACACTATTCTTGCCATAGTGGCTATTGCCAATTCAACTTAATTAAAAGGTGTAAAGGACTACATCATTTAAGTTGAGAGAGGAGGTGGGAAGACTAATGTAACAACTGGTAATTATATAGGCAAGCAACAAATTTAAGGGTACACGGTGTTGAGTGGGTGGGTAATACATCACGTATTTCTAAGCATGAACGAAATATGGTTGATAGAGGAAGGGGAGAAGAAATTTTCAATGATTGGTGAATGGTGCAAGCATCTCTAAGGTTTTTGATGTGAAGGAAATTGTTATGTTCGTTTCTTTATGCACAAACACCTTTGCACATAACTCCTTCATTGATTCTCCATTGTGCATAACACCATTTTTGCACAACATTACCTCCACACATATGCTACTCCACACAATATTTTTCCCACACTTTTCCTTGAATGCTTTTTGAATTAGTGTTATTATTACTTGCTTGTATGCTAATTTTCATCATCACACAACTTTCATATTTATTTCACTCCGTAAATTTATGTCGCTTAGGGTACCTATATCAATGATATTAAAGAAAGAGAAATTCAAAAGTAAATGGATGATATGGTTTTGTAATTTCGAGATTTATTTCCACCATATCTCATAAATGCTAGCTTTAGTATCTTAAATAGTTATTTATTAATGGATGTATAACATGCTTCACGCGAGGTCAAGTTCCACTAGCACAATCAGTTGAGGATGGGCCTAGTCAGCAAGGCGACCTAGGATCAAACCTCATCGGGGGTGGTTGTGTCTATTTTAGTGGGAGGCAACATGCTAAAAAAAATCCAGTCAACTAAGGGCTGGTGTGGCCCAAGCTGGGTGCGATCCCTGAGTGAATTTGATAACTTAGATGCCCCTAGATTGCGGCTCCTCAAACCACGAGTCAAGGTTGAGGATCACAAACAACTTGACAAAAAAAAAGCATGCTTCACATGAGAAATAATAACAACTCTTGATTATATAGGAAAATGAGAAATCTATAGTTAAAGGACACTGAGAACGTCACTAGTTAAGCAGGTATTTTTAAGTGCAATGCATAAATGGCTAGAAAAAGAAGGAAATAAGTTATTTGCAGTGATATGATTAACACTCTTGCTCGTATCGATAAGAAATTTAACTGGTAAACTATGTATAAGTGGTATGTGAACCTTCCAATCGAACAATAGAACAAGAACACAATTTGGACGTGAAAATTGGTAAATGTTGCACGTGTACTATATGTTTTTTTATTTTAGAGAAATTGTTTATTTGTGTGCAAAGAATTTTGATTCAACAACAAGAAAAATCATGCTAGGAGCAAAGAAGACCCCAATTCCTCTCATTCCCAAGGAATTTAGAAGGAAATCAAGTTACCATAGCTTAATAAGTGTCTAAAATTGTTAGAAGCAGACAATTTCCTACATTCACAAGTGAGCAATATGAACATTATTCAATAATTCATTTCACCAAATTCCTAGGCTCCTTATGATATTTCCCTCCTAGATATTTCTTTATTCAGAAAACCGTTTAGAGACTTCTCTCGACTTTCCCCCCACGTGATTGGACAATAAACTAAAACAAATGTCTCAAAATACATACTCAATGTCCTCTACTACTATTACACAAGAGATGCTTATTCCACTGTATTGACCTCATTTACAATGAATTAACTTTCCAATTAGTCAATTTTTCCAAGAGCAATAGATTCTTTATGATGGTGTATCTGATAACAACCCTCATGTCCAACCATGTCTTTCAGGACCTATTGCATAAACCTGATTTCAAACCAAATGAAGAACCAACACAATTTTGGTATCCCATACTCTGGAAGCATGAAGCATATTTTATTTTTTGTCAAATCCAAGATTTGTTTATAAGGGAAATCAATTACATGATAACTAGACAACATCCCACCCAAATATCAACAAAAGCCCAAATTTTCCCGTGGGGTAAAGGATTCCACGAAGAAAGAGAAAGTAATAAAATGGTTCGAACTTATGGATTTCAAGGTAAGCCATCATTCGCTGCGAAAAATTGTTATAGATATGTATTTTTTTGTTGAAAGTCCACATGCAATACCATTCATGGCTACTTGTATTTGAACGAAAAAATAAACATTAATTTATTTCTTTACCATTTTATGTTGTAGAATTCACTATAAAGAACATGGCTCACCTTGTAGAGCCTTTAAACTCTTTTAACTTAAGTGAAGTTGAAACCATTCAAGGCTTTGATCCAGAAGGCATATTTTCCAGACAACTAATTGCTATTAGGTACAACAACTTTTTTACAGGAATTACATAGGAAACTGAGGACATTCACACTGCCTTGTTCAAAAATCAAGAGTTGGAAAAAGATATTGAAGAAATTCCACAAGAAACTAGCATCAATATGGAAAGAAGATACAAGTAGAGGCACAAACCCTACACAACAACCTCCACCATGCACACTCGATACTAATCCATGTTCATCTTCGAGTCAAAGGAAGAGAAAGGACACCTCAAGTGGAGGATTGATTAATGATGGGTTATTAAGTGCTAGAGACGAGGAAGAGCCCCTTCTGAGATTCACTCCAAAGAGAGTGCACACAGTCAAATAAACTAAAGTCAAAATTTCCAAAAAACAACAAGTATCAATGAAGTTGTGGACGTGGAAGTTTATAGCACTAGACCACATGATTGGGTTATTGCTCGTTTAGTAGAATATTAGAAAAGAATGGAAAAAATTGTTGAGGAAGTCATCACGTTCGACAATTTCCTTGTCACATTGCAAAATGCAAGCTATGACAAAGGCAATAAAAAGTTGAAAATTGAAAGACTAAAGATTCATAAAAAAAAAAGGTTACTAATCAAGTACAAAAGGGTGTTGATGTGTTTCGGGTTGGAGCTATTGGGCTTGTAAAGTTGCATCAAACCACTGGTGAGGCACTAACACACTCTATTACTGAACATGAAGCAGAAAACCTAAGGCTGGATATAAGAATAAAAGAGCTAGAAGAAGCTCTAAATTTGGTTCCTTTGTTTATGAATCCATTTGCAATACAAGCAACAACATTGAAAATTTTTACCCCCGACACACCTAATAGATTTAAGAAAGATGCCAACTTCCTTGATGAGGTAAAATCATATATTATCACTAATATAAACAAAATATTGGAAATTATTGAAGATGCATGGGAAGTAGCTTTCCATCTGAACAATTTAGCACAAAGAATTATATCATTTGTTAACTTGATAAAAAATGATCTTCAGCTAGATAAGCATTTCATAGACAATAATTTATCTACTTTTATTTAGAAATTTGATTCACTCACTGATGTAGAGAGAAAAATAAAATCTCCCAATAGCTAATTGAATGACGTAGATCAAAGCTGGATGGTGTGCAAAAATCAGGATATCAAAGGAGATCAATTCTAAATGTTACAAGATAAAAGATAGAAAAAGTGATGCCTTTTTGAAGGTGCTAAAAATTGTTGAAGATATGCACAGTCCACACATGACAAACAACTATGGATTAATTTCAAAAGAGATGTTAGCAACTGAATTAGAAAATTTAAAATAGTCAATGGGAGCATAGTTTGACAATATAATTCATTTTACTAAGAAGGAAATTGGAAATTGACATAGTCACTTTTGTTGATATTAATGAAGATCAATGTAGCTTAACTACGCAATTACAGGAAGAGACTCCGAAAATTAAGGAGATATTCAATTAATGTGTTAGAATGGACGTTACAACTACTGTGATAAAATATTACATTCAAACTTTGATAGATAAATCCCTCCAAGAAACCATGAATCTGAAAGACACCCGACACTTCATTAATCACAATCCATGCTTTCACATGCTGTGAGTATTATTAAATCTTGAAGCATCTTCTTTTATTCTTTCTGACATTTGATGATTCAGGTTTGTTGAATGTGTTATCATGACTTAAGCTGATTCCTATATGTAGTTTCTTTTTTTTTTCTAGTAGGTACCTTCTTCACATTACAACTCACAGGAGCCGAATCCTAGTCCTTGTTGGGACGAATGCATTTATTTTTTCGATTAAGTATCATGATTTTGATGAGTGTTATAGTGACTAAGCCTTATTGTCGATATAAAAACATTGGACAACATTTATATCTAATTGTAAGTTCTATTATATTATAGCTTCCATTTGCACGTGCCTTTCCTTCAGAGATAAATAATCGTTTATTGATTCTACTTAACTTATTGACCACAAATTTATTATTTATCATTTACATTGATCTTAGGAATAATAGAATATTTGAAACTACATCTTACAACTTTCGCTTAACAACTATTTTATGGAATGGAGTGGAGGATGGTTAAGGAGGGAATGTGCCAAAATGGCATAGTGGGTGAGCCTGTAGGCTAAGCTGGCAAAAGATTCTCATTGCCAATCTGAGCAATATCTAGGATAAAAATGCGGATCGTCGTAATTCAGGGGCTCCGAATTCTGCCTTCAATTATAGTTCTAATGCTTTGGTGGCAATGATGTTCTGTTGTTTTGTTGCATAGTTACTCTGATCTAATTCTTAGTCTGGTGGCCAATGTTGTCAAAAATTTTGAGATAAAATTTTGCATAAAATATTGTACAGGTATAAATTTGATGGCATTGACCAAAAACATTAATTGAGCATGAGTTTTCTAGTTTTTGTTTTCAACTTTTATATTATATCTAATGTTATGTCATTGATAAATATGATTTGATAGGAGTTTTGGGTTTGAGATATGTGTTCCTTTGTGTAGTATTGATTTTAATCATGGTTATGACGATTGGGATTTAAATTTGGATTCAGTTCTTACTACTATATTTGTGTTGGTCGTTGTGTAAGATTTTTTCAGTGGGAAGACTTATAACAATGATCTATAGAAATTAACAAATGAGGGAGACAATGATTTTTGATTGTATGCTTCATTTTTATTGGAATAATCAAATTTAGAAAATTCCTCCAATTAAATAAGTAATGTGAATTTAGAACGAATTTTCTACTTTTGATTGTATGTTTGTGTTTCATGCGCCAATTAGGTGTAAGGAAAAACTTCTTTACGCTCCTCCAATATTGTGGAAGGAGTAAATGATAGTTACCTCGTTACCACCGCACATGGTTTAGCAAGTATTTTTGGCCCCACAGATTCTTTTGTGACATAACACTTCCCCTTCAAAACACATTCTCACTTCCTCAAGTCCGCATGCATTCCCACACAGTTATTCGGTGTACCTACATCTCGTACACCACTTATTCCGCATGTGCACTACTCTACACAATTTCTTCCTGGCATATATCCCTTTTCACACACTTTTCTAGTCAATGTTATTAACTTATTTTACACCACATGTTGTGATTACAAAGATTTCACCCTATAACATTTATCATTGTTTGATGGTTTTTTACATCACATAAATTATGTTTAGTATTCTATGCCTTTGATGCATATGCTACATTTCTTTTTGCACGTTTTTAGGTGCACAAGGGCTATAAAAAAATTCCAACTAGCTCATTGTGTTATCTCGTGTTTGCTTGTGCAATATTTTTTTTTTTTTGCATTATGTTTTCCTTTTATCAAAATTTCAAATCCTTCCAAATTGTACCATAGTTTTCTTTCCTCATATTGAGCTTCAAAACAAAATACAATATGAATATAAAGGTTCAACAATAATTTTGGGTCTTAGATGTATGTTCCTTGCGTAGCATAGATTTTATTGATGATTATCATAGTTGGGATTTAAATGTGGATTGAGTTTTTGCTACTATGGCTCGATCAGTTGTTGTGTATCATTATATTATAAATAATGGATGTGGATTTTCTTGATTCCTATTAATTTTATTTTATGCATAGCGATTGAAGAACTTTTGAAACATGGGCCTTTTGTATAAATTGTAGGATCTACGTAACTCGTGTGATACAATTCTCTTAATTAATCACTTATGTTATATAGTGCTCTTTAATATATTCATCGTAACTTTATTATTTAAGATTTACACCCACGTCTAAATAGATGGGTGTCTTTACCAACATGATTATAAATTAATTATCGAGGATACTTGAAACATGCTTGTAACACACATCTATAGACATTACCAAATGAGCCAAACTATCATTGTTGACTTTACACTTGGTTTATATATAAATAACATTGGTAATATTTTCCAAGTGGAAATTTTCAAATCTAATAAGTTGGTCCAATTAAATAACTAGTGTTAATAATATGCATTAACTTATTCCAATATATAATTTTTTTTAATGATTTCTTCATGCTTTTGCAATTTTGCAGAAATGGTCAAATGATTCTTATCCTTTTACTACTGCACATGCTTGACCTCCGCGGGTATTTCGTTTTTGTATATAGTATTCCTTCGCACATGCCTTGCTTCCACACAGTCTTGAACTATGTATATCCTTCTTCCGCACAACAATCATCTCCGCACACTTCTTCCATATATCTCCATCATGTACACCACTTATTCAGTACATGCACTACTCCACACAATTTCTTTTTCACATTTGTCCATTCTTGCACACTTTTCTACTAATTGCTGTCAATTGCTTCTACGCCACCTATTTTTATTACAAATATTTTGTGATATAATATTTATCATTGTTAGATGGTTTTTTACACCTTAAAAATTATGTTTAGTGCTCTGTTTTTTTCATCGTAATTTTTTTTCCATGTTTTTAGGTGCATGGAGTATATAAAAAGATTTGTAGCTAGGTCATTTATTATGTCGTATTTTCTTGTGCAATGGAATTTTTCGCATCCTCTGATCATTTTATTATATTTCCAATCACCATGATTGGCAAAAAAAAATTAAAAATCACTTTACTTTTGCACATAGCTAATTTTTGCATAGACTTTACCTTCGCACATGTGTTGGCTTTGCACAGTCTTCAACTACGTACATCCTTCTACCATACAAATAGCATTGGAAATATTTTTGAGTGGAATATATCAATTTTAGTAATTTCTATCAATTAGATAATTAGCATCAATTTAAACTGAACTTATTTTTTTCGGTTCAATGATTGTGATGCATCTATCCAAGTCATCATATGCATTAGTTTCTTCCAGTCTATAAAATATTTTGAGCTTTTTAAAGCATTTGTAATTTGTAGTCTCATTGGACGACACATTGCTCCCAAACTAACAACTACTAAAAGTATGATTTGAGATAACGAACCCATTATATGGGTAGTACTTTGGGAGGTTATGTGAGGACATCCTATATTGTTGAATCAATCACCTACCTTACAGAAATTGGTGTTGATGATTGTTTACTTTTGTCAAACTTTAACAAACCAACTCCTTGAATCTCATTATCACAATGAGATAATGAGATGACATGCTTAGAATTTACCACAAAGGTTTTTCTTTTTTGAGTTTTGTGCTTTTCTTGTATTTTCTGATGTAGAAGTAGACAATGAGAAAATTTATATCAACAAATAAAATAAAATAAAATATATACACCAAAAGTACATCATTTACAATAAACACATGATAAATAAGCAGGAAAAGAAATTGAAAATGTAAATCAGATTTAAATGAAGCAGTGAGCTAGTGAGAATTTGGGCTTAGACACCCTAGATTCTATAGAGCATAAGTTGCGATAATATAAAAAAGCATAAAGAGAAATTACTTAATAAAAATAAATAATAAAACGTAGATATGAAAATCAATAAAGTTGTAGAAATTATAGCTGGGTTTATGAATGATAAATAATACAACCAAATCCTGAAAGACAAGCTTTTGGGAAAGCTCATGACCAATCTTATCACAGAATACTGTAATGCAAAACTAATCATAGACAATAGCCCGGGAACAAGCATGAACGACAAAAAATTGAAATCCTTCATGCAAATATGAATATGGGCAGCTTGCTTTCTGCAAAAGGGATAAATTTTAGCACTCGTACAAACTAACCAAACCTTCAAACAATAGTAAATAATTAAAAAATACACAAGATACATGAATATTTCCTTGGAAATATTAATGGAGTCACCTAGTTTGTCACCCCTTGGTGAAATAAGGTTGTTGTCACTATTAGGATTAGTATCTAACTTATAATAAATTAAAATTAGAGGAGAAATGACAACAAAAAATTCTATAGCATACCTCTCTTCATAGTTTTCTCTCTCTGCCTTCATAGATCCTTCCTCCTTTTAAAGGGATCCAAAATAGTTTGGGAAGTTCCCTTGATTAAAAGGTATGTGTTTAATTTAGTTTATAATCTAATTGATAAGAAAATAGGAGGATGGATGTTCTAAAGGCATGACTAATAAGCCAATTCATGAAATCTCCTTTTTTTTACTCTAGTAGGTGGTGTTAGCACTCCGTAATTTCTCTAGGTTGAGGAGAGGAACTTAGAGGTAACCATAAACCACTTGGAAATTGGAATCTATACCTTCCAACTTCAAAGAGGGCTCTCTTTGTCTGAAATTTTCAATCACCTAGATGTTAGGCTAGGTATGGTGCTCAGTGGGGTATAATTTTTAAAGGTTTGTTGGCAGGAAGGAAGATAGATCCACTAGGCATGGAGTCATGTCAAGTTGATTATTTTTCCAATGATAGGATGAAGAGATGAGGGGTCTTCTATAGGGGAAAGGTAGGTATCCTTGGTGGTGTAATCAAATTAATTCGTTGTAGGAGGGTGAGTATAAGCATGATGAAAAAAACATATAGAGCATTAATAATGTGGGATTAATTATAAATGTTGTTTTAAGAAGAAAACATAGAATGGTTGGCAAACTAAATCAGGACACTCTTTAAATGAATTCTGAGATAAATTTTGGTTCAACCAAACATGAAGACATACATTCAAGGCATGGAAATAACATAAGGAAAACTTACAACATGAGAAAATCACATCACCATCAAGAGTTGACACAAGAATCCTTATAATTAATGCCTCTGTCTTTTCATTCACTAGAAAATCAAGAAAAGAAAATAAACACAGTGTTATTTATTCCCAACCCTAGCCAACCCTTTGCTTCATTACAATTACAACATAAATATACTAAAAAAAATCATTTCCCACCTCTAGGAACCAAATTCATTAATAGGATTTATGTTTCTAGTTAATGCAGAGAATATAGAACTGTTTTTCTCAAAATTAGGAATGTTTGACCAAATATTTTTCAAGAAAATTTACACTAAATACTAAGTCTAAAACTTGGTCAAAATGATGACTGTGTGGAAGCAAAGCGTCGATGCTGCACAACCTCCTAGTTCAACATAAATATAAAAACACACCAAAAAAGTGCAACACTCCATGGTTGATGTAGCTTAGGTCACTCCTTGAGTTCCTTAATGAATTTTACATATGCGAAATGGCATGGAAATCTTCAAATTCCTCCTTATAAACTTTCTTTCATAACATAAAGCCCCAACTCTCAAAATTTCACCTACAACAAAAGCGTAATGCTAGTGAGAAAGTGCAACGCCGCCTATCTTCCATGGGTTTTGACCAACAATGAGGTATCTTAACAACATTCACATCTTGGTGATGATGTTGGCATGATGATGACCTGATTCAAACCCCATTCAAGCCCATATTCATAAAAAATAACAAAACTTCCACCTTTACATCAAAACCCTAACCCTAGTGCTTGGCTAGGATACAAAATGGTTTTGTTAGTTGCTTCTTTTGGAAAGTCACTTGAGAATTTTGACTAACTATGTTTGCAAGAGATACTTCATGCAAAATATAACCATATTAACCTCAAACACATTTAGCAAGCATACTTAGGCAAAAAAAAACCAAAAACCAAAAATGCTTTGTTTTACCTGTTGGAAATGTTGTCATTGATGGCAAAGGAGTTGGCAAAGAGGCAGCAAAGAAAGCAACAGATAAGGAAAAGAGGTAGCCTAGGAAGCAGATGAAAAAAAAATATTGGTTTCAGTATTTTATGAATAGTATTCTATGTGAAAGAGCATATATGAATTTGATACAGGGTTTAAATATACTCTGTGTATAGGTTTAAATTACTGTCAAAGGATATCGAAGAGAAACAACATGGGGCATCCAGTGGAGACATTGATAATGAGATGCCATCTAATGCTGTTTACCTCAAGGATCTTCTAAGACAATACAAAGGTGAACTGTATGTTCCGGAAGAGGCATTCAAGTACCATACATCGGAGATGGGTGGTTTCAATAGTAGATTGGAGACATTGCCAAAAATGCACTTGGAGGACTTCCTTAAGGCGATGCAGGAAAATTAGATTGAAATGCTAACATTGAGGGCTGTCCAAAGGTCCAGAGGGTGTTTATGTGTATTGTGACTTCATTACAGATTTGAAAGAACTTCCAGCAGAGAAGAGCTCACAAAGAAATAATTGGACCATACATTTGTCAGAGGAATCGATGCTAGCCAAGGTTGACAGTGTGGGAAAATACTGAAATTAAGAATATAGGGGTGTGTGAACTCTGTGAATTGACCACATAATTGTGTGATGTGTATGCTTTGAAACACAAACTGGTTTGGGGTATACTCCAACATTGAATCATTATTCTATAATTAGTTCATGGAGGAATTAGATACACTATCGAGGAAATGGGGTTTTTGAAGTCACATTAAAAGGGTCAAAGATACAGTGTGAATGTTACGAACCTTCAATTGAAGACGGGTCGAGAGTTTATTGTGAATTCACAGTGGTGAATCCAGAGTTGTAGTGCTTCTATAACACAAGCGATACAACAGTCCTTGATAGGGAATGCTATTGAACCAATGGAAAACTCTGTGTTGGAACCAGTGACGAACTAATCAATCTGCCAAGAGAAGAATCAAAGGAATCCAAAATTGAGGAACCCATAAGGGTGCAGGACCTTAAAAGAATCTATGGGATGAAAGCACCTTGAAGAGTGCTGATGAATGTGAAAAGGGAACCTGAGTTTAATTACAAATGATAGACCCGTGAATAAAAGAAAGAGGAGGAACCTTGAGAAAGGATAAGTGGAACCCCGATTAAGGAACAATAAACGTGGTTTCAACCCACGAAAACCAGCAGGTTTGCATTTTTTTAAAATGGTAAATGGTTTGTTAAAAAATAATGCGATATCGGTCATTGACTGCCATGTGTCCTAAAGTGGTTTTCGATTACAACTTTTTTCGCGTAAGTTTCATGTGTTAACCCTCATGTTATTTGATTATGCGATATTTAGTTCAAGTCGTTGGATCACAAAAGTGGACGCGACATCTCCCTAGCCGTCAGATGAGAAGGGTGTGTTAAGGACTGGGACCCAGTTCATCGTGTAGAGTTTGAGGAATAACCGTCGCACATCTTAGGAGCGCGATTACCATCGGATGTGTGCATATTGTGTTTTGGGAGCGCGACAAGATTTCAATCGTTGGATGCAAAAAGTATGTTATATCGTGTCATGGACCCGAGCATATATGCTGATTTAGTTTAATGTTGAGCAGGTTATGGGTGTATTGTTCTATTAATCACCCATAATATAAAATAGCGTTGAGAGGCCCAAGTGTTGTTAGCACTAGAGGTTTGATTAATTATGTGCTGGGGTCTTAATAAAAGTCATGAGTATTAAGGTTTGCAATATTTGATTGGGGAATGTATATGTATGGCGGGATACATATTTTGTTTGATACGAATCGAATGATCTGTGGGCCGAGGATGCTTATATGTGTATCCCTTGGAGCTAAGTTCCACATCGAAGGTTCATTAAAATGTTCTTAATGTTTGAACGGAGGCTGGAATGTAGGTTGATATGAAATATGTTAAAGGCACGTATGTCAAGATCTATTGACTTAATATAAGGTCTGATGGATATATACATATATATAAGGTGGTGTATAAAAGGCGAACATAGATTCAAAAGGGAGGTCAAGTCGATGTATGAAATGTCAATGGGTACTTATATGACAATCAAGTAATGAAATGACTTCCGTTAATAAATTTATAGAGTGGGGCCTTCTTATATGGTTTTAACCACCGGCCTAATTAATGAAAAGCTTCCACATGTGAAGTTTTGGTGTTGGTTTAAACCATTGGCAAACAAATATATTATAATGAATCGAAGTTTATATTCCAAGATGTGGACCATCATAATGAATCGAAGTTTTATGTGGATTGCCCAGGAGATAGGAGGAAGGTTATAACTTTGGAATAGTTGGATTATTCGAATGATAATTTGAATAGTCATGAGAAAGGTTTGAACCCAAAGTTCGAGCACTGGTCCAATTTCTTTTATAAAATAGGGTTAACATATGGGTTCCAACCATAAGTCTGAAGCAAAAATTAAAGCCTCCGCATACATTGATTTAATTTCCAGCACAGAAATATGAATGGAGAGGCATCTCTATATGCATAAGACCTTGAGAGTTATTGGAGGACTAAACTGGTAAAACTGTTATATGTACAACATATTCAAAATTGCAGTGAACAGGTGAATATGCACAGGAATGAAAATGTGGGCTTGATAGGTGTATAAGCACAGAAAGCAGGAGAATATGCAGAACTGAAAAAGACAGTGAACAGAGTATGCAGAACAGTTACATGACAATTGCAGATACACAATTGTAGTGAACAACAGAGGTATGCAGAACAATTTCTTAACAATAGCAGAAAAGACAAAACCAGCAAAGCCAAAGGCCAGAAAATGGGCTGTGTGAAATTGTTTTTTATGTAACTGAAAATGTGAATGTAAATGTTGTAATTGATTTTATATTGTTTGTGATGCATTGGAAAGTCTCCGGAGGAAGACAAAAATCCCACTGTAATATTGAAATAAGTACATATTGTTATATTTTTTTGAATGAGTTGGTAAAAGACATGAGAAGGTAGAAATCAAAGTGTTATGGCTATTCACTTCGAATTCCTGAAGAATGAAAACAAACATGAAGTTACTTTGTATAAAACAGGTAATGTCCATGTGCAGAAGTAACAAAAAATAGAGAGAGAAGAAGAGAGTGTGCAACAGAATTGAAGAGAGTTGAAGACTGTGAAAAAGCTGCAGAATGGAAGAAAGCAAAAGAATATAAGAAAGCTGCAAGAGGTTAGAGAATGCAGAAATGATGCAGTGAGGCAGAGAAGAAGGAGGAGCTGATAGAAAAGCAGAGAATGCAAAAATGAAGCAGTGAGGCAGAGAAGAAAGAGGAGCTGATAGAGAATCTGAGAGATGATATTGGGCAGATATAAGAACTGATGGACAACAGAGAAGATGGTATAGAATACAACTGATATCCAGGAAAATCAGCAAGTGTTTTTATGAAAGAGTAAGGAAGTTGGAGCTTCCCTATCAATTTGTAGCTTGATAGATGTCAGTGGTAGCTGACTGAGGTAGGAGCCTCCTGTAGGTTGTAGCCTGCAGAAAATAGATGGGAGTTGGTGCTTCCACATCAAGTTGTAGCTTGATGAAATTCCAGTCGTAGTTGACTGAGGTTGGAGCCTCCTGTAGGTTGGTGCTTGCAGAAAATTGATGGGAATTGGAGCTTCCTTGCAAGTTGTAGCTTGCAAAATTGAGGTAGGAGCCTCCTGTAAGTTGGCGCCTACAAAAAATCAGTGGTGAGAGGGAGTTGGAGCTTGCCTTTGCATCACAAAAATAATAAGATGTGGTTTTCTCCCTTTATGGGTTTCCACTTATATCTGTTGTCTCTGTGCATGATGTTTTTGTGTTGATATGGTTTATATCATCTGCTTAATACTTGCTGTTGTCATATTAAGTTTTCTGTTACATTATATTAATACTTGCTGCTCACATTCTAAGATTACTCACATATTAAGTTGAACATGAAATGAAGGTATAAATAAGTTTTAATGAAAAAGTTTTAAAATTCCATGAATGTGTTAAATTGATTCACCCCCCCCCCCCCCCCCCTCAGTTTAACTAAGGGTTCAACATTGCCTATTCCAACATTCAAACTTTGGATGCTTCAACGAACATGTCCAACTTACCTATATCCTTCTGCTGTATCTCCTTCAACTGCTACTTGACAACCCTCAACTCCCTTCTCATGGTAAGATTCTGCCTGCATATATTTTTTAGCTGTGTATGTAGACGAAGGGACCTATTCAACATATATTTAGCATTTCCCACTATTGGTTCATACATGTCCAAAATATCACTCACCTTTTTCCTAGTCATTTCATCCTTCTCCTTAAGTACAACAATTTCACTGTGGGATTTCTTCAACTACATCCTCAACCTGTTAAAGGTATGTTGGCTTTCATCCACCACAATTTTATTCTCCTCTTGTACTAATTTCTCTTCTTGAATCTAAATTTTTCTAGCTGAAGATCTAGTGATTCTAGTTGTTGGAGCTTCTACATCTTGAATATCCTATTTTATTATATTCTCTTTGCCTTTGGATTTGGTGACAGATGGTGTAGCCTTTGTCACTGGTTCTTCCTCATTAAACCTAGCTGTCCTTTCTAGGGAAACCTTCTTCAATTCCCTGTTGTTCTGCTGCAACTGTGCAAAAACAATGTGTATCTTCTTTAGTTTCTCTTGTAGTTGTGAAATTCCCTTGTCTTTATCATCAAAAAAATCATCTTTCATTACAGTTCCTAAGGCTTCAAATGTTTGATCCAAGGGAAAATTCTTTGCAACAGATCTAGTGAGGGCCTTTTTGGGGACATCCACTACTTCGGGAGAAAAATGAAACTTCTTACCTTTCTTCTTATCTGATAAATGAACTGCAACTGAGGCCCTTTTCACAAAACTTCTAGTTGGTGATTTTATGTCTCTTGCCACTGATGAGGGTGTGTCTTTCTTATTGCAAGAACTAGTTGGTTGGTCAATTTTCAACTTCGACAAGTCTAGGAAATTTTTCCATGTTTGATTCCTCTTATTTATTTCCTCCAACACCAACAACTTGATCAAAGAGAAGTGGAAAATACTAGGTTCCACTTCGCCTTCTTTTCCATGCACTTTGTCTGCCATCTTGCTAAGACTTATGAACAGATAGAAGGGCAGATTCAAGGGGCTTTTCCCTATAAAATGCATTAAAATTATAAAATGGAATTGATAGATCCTCCCAAACCTACCCTCACAGGTAAACTATCTTTGAATTTCTTGCAAAATATTGTTGTAGGGCTCCAGTAAATACTCCTTAGGGACAATAGCTCCATACTCTTTATCTCTATACTTAGGCTTCAAAAAGTATTTAGAGTTGGAAATGTCAAGATGCATGCACTTGAACCACTGCTCTCCCTGAAGGGGAATCTTTGTTGCAGCTGGTATAGTGACATCTGAAACTCGAAAGGTGATCTCTCCAATCTTAACCTCTAGCCCAAAGAAATTCATAACAAACTCCTAAGTGAGTTGTACATTGTATCACAGGAGTTTTTTCATAGAATCTAATGCATCCAACTTTCTCAAAGGAAACTCTGATTGTTGGGACTGAATTTATCAAGGTGAGGTCTTGGGGTTCAAATCTAACAATGAATCCTCCCTTATGTCTTTTTTTGTCTAGGGTAGACATGATATTTCACTGCAGAGGTATACCTTAATATTCTAGAATGAAATCTCAGTGTAGACTTACCTAGCTCAAAAAATTTGGATGGCAGTGATGAAATGGAGATCTAAATTTGGGTTTTGTGACCATTAAGGATGAAAAAATCAATCAACCCAAATCACCTCTCAAAACTGAAAAAACAACTAGTGTCTTCTTTGTCATAATGACAAAATTAGAAATGCAGGTGCAACACCAGAAGTGCAACACATGAAGGAAGAAGATGTTTATCGAACTCTGAGAAAAGAAAGGACTAGGTAAGAAGTTTTAAATCACTTAATTGACATGGCAGACTTCAATATCAAGGTGGAAAATAATATTTTTGGCATTTGATGAGGGTAAAAACATAAAAACACATTGCAAAGGAAAATCACAGTGAAATTTCAATAAAACATAACGAGCTAGAAAGTTAGAGATTTGCAGGGTTTCAATGCTTTTCCTGAGCACATGGGAGTAATTTCAACGACATGGAAAACAAAGGCTTTTATAAAAGCATAGAATTTTCACTTGGAATGAGGAATTCACCACCGTTTTGTACAAAAAGCAGTGCTTGTATGTGAGCACAACACTTGTTTGCAAGCGCAGTGCTTCCCCTGCCTCCTTTGCGCAACGAACTCCAATCATGATATAACAAGATTCCAATGGAGAAATGTGAGGGATCAGGTATTTATGAAGATTAACCATGCATTTTAACTCCCAGGGTGGTTGAATGCGAATTCGATGGGCAATGGTTATGATTTTGAACTTGAATGATGAATGCACAAAACTTGTTAAAAGTGCAACATTGTCCTCCTAACCATTGTACCAAAGTGATGTCATGGATTATTGTGCTTTGACACTCTAACTGACCCAAGGGTCCCTACAAATCAGTGCCAATGACGATAATACATGACAACATGACCTCTCACATGATCTTTTGATGAAACATGACCCTAGACCCACTTAACTCGACCTCTTAGGATATAAAAGACCATTTTTATGATCTTTCACACATTTTTACATAATTACATTGAATAATGAAAATTTTATTCTAAGATAAGACCCATAGCTTGATCTTCTACAAGATCATAGCCAAACCTTTATACATTTTTCAAATAAAATAAAAAGAAAAAACTTGGTTTCTGACTACTATAACTAAAAGATACTAACATTGGCTCCAATGGGGATGGAATCCTCCCTGTGAGGTGCCAAGAACATTGTAGACCATGTGTCTTATAGATTGTGCTCATTGACTCCTTAGCTTGACTCAAACTGATTCAAAACTAACTCAATCTCATTACATTTTGAAAATGGCAGCAGACCATCAAAATCTCAGGGCCTTCTCTTCGGGCTTCAAATTCTGATGACAACTTCCCACACCCACAGAACTGAAAATTAAATGGCTATATACAATGTAGTGATCAAATTCGGTCTATTTCAAGTAAAATAATGTTTCAGGAACCTGCCATTAACAAGCCCTCTGGAAAGAAACTCTCTTGCTAAATCTTGTAGCAAGTATGCATTACTCCCGTGAAATGCTGCAACTTTGAAAGGTCCCTTCCAAAGGTTTTCAAATTTACCATGATTCCCTTTGTCTTCATTTCTAGCATCCCACTTTAAAACCAAGTCACTAGCCTGAAAGACCTCATCTTTTGCCCTCCGATCAAATATCTTCTTTATCTTGTCTTGAATTGCCTGAGTGTTGCTGTACACCTCCCCTCTTGTTTGCTGCAACCAAATCATCTAGTTTATCCTCCTTTGCATGTCATTTGGTTCTGCATCCTCTTCCTGCAACAATTTCATGACTGGAATTCCCAAGAAATAAGGGAAAACAACATTTGTTCCATACACTAGTTGTAAAGGAGACATACAAATTGATTTTTAGTATTTACCCGATCAACCCACAAGGCATAAATTAACTTCTTGTGCCATGTTTTCTTGTTCTCTTGCAACAATTTATTTATGATATTCACCAGACTCTTGTTAGAGGACTCAACTAAACCATTACCCTGTCGGTAATTATTGAAATTTGCAACAAGAAACTGTGAAATTGGCATCCAAAAACAACATGGCATCACTCACACTAGTGTCGGACCACAAGTCATGTAGTGATGGATCCTAGTGATACATTAGTGTGCAAGCCAATTTATTTAATAAATTGGAAATGTGTCAAATTTATTTATCCCTTAAATAAATTGGACGATAAATTGTAATCTTATCTCATAAACACTTGTAATAGTTAATTGAGTTTGATAGACTCAACTAGTCCATGAATTTCGAGTTGAGGGTGGTTGGAGAGACATGCAGAGTGATTCTAGGTGTTTTAGAGTTTAAGTTGCAATTAAGTGCATGAGTTTAATGCACGAGTAATCAGTTAACTCAGTTAAGTGAGTTAAATTCAATTGGACTAGTTGTAACTACTTGTTGCACTAGTGAGAGATCAAATGAATTAAATCATATTTAATTCACAATCAGTGATATGCCATGCCACTTATGATGTACTATGAATAGATGCATGCATGTGAGTTCCAGTGGAGACCCAGTTGAGACAAAGGTTAAAGGGAAGTTAAGTATTAGTTGTGATATCAGCAGGCTGCCCAGATGTAGTTAAATCACCACAAGATGCCCATGATACTCAGCGCAGTTGAGAAAGGCTGAAATTCCTAAGGAATAGGGATTGCATTCCTCATGAATTGCATGAGCAAGGCAGGCAGAAGACAGGCTGAGAATTGGCTAAGTGTTGGCCCAATTTTGTCTGGATCAGTGTGAGACGATAGGCAGAGTGCATGAGACTCTTGTGAGTAGAGTGCATTGTAATTGTTTCATGATTCCTTGGTGAATATACAATAGAAGATAGAGGGGTTTTGAGCAGCAAGCTTTCCCTGGGAAAATATCTGTGTTCTGGTTTGATTTTCTTCTTTCTTTACTTGTTGTGATTGGCGATCATGTTTATTTTCCCCAATTGATTTGTAGAAGGATTTAATATCTAGCTTTAGTACATTGCTTGATCGAATTGAATCCATTGATATACATATGTTTGTATAATTTCTACAGTAATATGCAGTTGAGTGACCAAGTACAATATGATATTTGTGACAAAATTCAACCATTATTTTAGACTTAAAGGCAACAACATTGTCTATGATTATTCTATGAGGACAACCAAATCTCGAAAGAATATTACCTTCCAGGAACTGAATGATGACTATATTTGTTTCTTTTCAGGTTGGTATCGCTTCTATCCACTTAGTAAAATAATCTGTGGTTGTCATAATCCATTTGTATTGACTTGGATATGATGGACAGATTTCTCCAATGAAATCCAAACCCCACTATTGAAATGGTGCCTCCACTGCAATAGGTTTCAAGGGTAAGGGAAAGAGCTTTCTCTTTCCTTCAAAATTTTGGCACTCGTGGCAGCTTGATACCCTTTTGTAAACATCAACAAATAATGTTGGTGAGTAAAAATATCCCTCAAAATTTTATTAGTCGCAGCTTTCCAAAACTGGTGGCCTCCATAATATTCTTTGTGAAATTCCTCCATAATCTTCTATGCCTCATCCTCCGATAAACAATTTAATAACACATCTCTTGAATCTTTCCAATAAATAAGCTAATTTAAAATGCAGAATTTTACAACCTTCAATTTCAGAAACTTTGCTTTTGTTTTGGTTAACTCTGCAGGGGCTTGTAAATGTTGCAAAACATAAACTATGTAAGTATACCAATGAGAAGAAAGAAACCTTTCAGATACATGTTGAGAATATTCTGCACTACTGTTATCAGACATATTAGCTATGAAATTTATGTCCAACACACTCAGATTTGAATCTGCTGTCAGTTTGGCCAATCCTTGACGCTTTCTCAACTTGGTATGCTTGATCTCCACGTCATACTCCAGAATTGCTACTATCCATCTACCTCTTATACATTCACGATCAGGTTGAGTTAAAATATCCTTCACAACAACATTCAGGACATAGGCCATCACATGTAAATGAAGCAGATAAACTCTAAAATCCTTCAAAGCCTTTACAAATGTATATGGATGCTTATCCATAATATTATATTTAAGGGAAAAATCTCTTAAAAATCTGCTAAAGAAAGCTATGGGATGCTCATTACCTTGCCGATTTTCTTGTATAAGGACTGCTGCAATTGTGTGTTCAGATGTAAAAGAGAAAATAATGAAATGTTTAGCATAATTTGGACTTGCCAAATAGGAGCACTAGCCAAGGCCTTTTTTATTTCTTAAAAAGATTTCTTAGTTTCAATATTCCATATAACTTAACTTTCCTTCTTTAGCATGTTAATTAAAAACCTTATATTTTCAGCTAAATTAGGAATGGAGCTTCTCAAAAAATTAACTCTACCCAAAATTGATTGAATCTCTTTTTTACTCCTTGGAATGTCAATTTTTTGAATTGCGTCCACACTATTTGGATCAATTTTGATTCCATATTTTGAGATGATATGCCCTATCCACTTGTAGAAAATCCACATAGATTCAACCGATCTTGTAATATGCTAATTTTTTTTTTTTTTTGAATATATTCTATAAATTGCAGAAACCAATTTCGATCGCACAATCACATGATACAAGAAAGAGAAATAATTTTAATCGCACAACACAAAGATTTCTATGGGGAAAGCCTCAGCTAAAAACCCCATTATCTGCATATTGCATTAAGTCAAGAGTATGAAACAATACAATGCTTCTCTAAGGCTTGAAAGCTCTCTGCACTATCTCTAACTATCTCACTCTAATCCCAGTGATTTTGGTCCAATACTTAACCAAAAACTTGCCTTTGGGTTGCTTAGCCTTGCTTACGCATTCCTAAGGGAATTGAGCCCCTATTAATTAGGGAAATTCCCCAGAATTGATTGATTGACTGGTTAAAACCCTCAAAGAGGGAAACAATTAATGGCCTGAGCCAATGCGGCCATTTCAGACAGTTTATTAATATAAAGAAATAAATTTTACATAATCTTCTCTCATAAACGGTTTATATTATTTTATTATTATTATTTCCGGATCTATACCCTCTTCTCTGCGTATGCTCTTTGCTCTGCGCTGCGTGCGATCTCGACAAATAAAAAACATGAAGACGAGATTTTTTTGCTACATATGCTCTTTCCCCGCAACTTTGTGATCTCGGGAAATCATAAATAATGAGAAAAATAGATAGTTGCCAGTAGGAGTAACCGGAAATCTAACGTTTTGCTATAAGGCTTGTATTTGTTTGTTTGCACAGATTGTTTTTTTTTTTTTTTTGCAGGAAAAAAGACACGCACATCGAAGAGCAAAAAAAAAAAAAAACCCCTTCCTCCTTTCAAACAATTACAAAATCCTTTTACTAGCTCACTTGATGTAAAGTTACTTTATGATAATAGAGTTCTTGGGTTCAAGTCTCTTTCTCAAGATTATTTTTGTTAAGTTATTTTTTCTTAAAAAGCCTTTTGGCAAGTTGCCAATTTTAAAAAGAAGGTTTAATTTTTTAGTAAAAGTAACATTGTAATAGTGACTCTCACTTATTTATAAAAGTGGGTCACATCAAGTAGTTTTTTATTTTTATTTTTTTAAAGTGAGCTTATTGTATTAAGTTTGAAAAGGGAGAGGATTTTTTTTTTTAAAATTACAACTTCATCATTAACTTTCAACCTATCACGTAACTATTCGACTTCTACTACAATTCTTTTTTCAAAAAGAAATAACTTCTTCATCCGAAAGCCGTTTTCAGAGCTGATTTTTTTTATTACCAACCTAATCTTTCGAGATCTTTCCATTGGAGCAGTTGGTTTCAGCATTTTAAGCTTCAATATTTTTTTAGAATGGAAAGTGCATGCCCGGTTATTCTTAACAATGCCAATTATTTCAAATAGCTATCCTACGTGGTAGACTTACTTAAAAGTAAATGGCTTTATATAATAGCCACAAGACAAGAAACTAAATCTACTGATGGAGATAAAGCCACTAAATGGGAAAGTAAATAAGATCAAGCACGAGGGTTGATAGGAATGTCCATTGCTCAAGGTCTTAGATTTCATATCCAAAAAATTGACTCCCCTAATGAAGCTATGAAAAAGCTAAATATTGTTTTTGGCATTCAAAATGAAATCAAAGCCCACCAGCTTGAAAATGAGTTGCTTACTTTGGATCCCAATAATTTTTCCTCTATTGAAATTTTTTTGTCCAACTTCAAGACTGTTAGAGTTCTTTTAGAAGGTTGTAAGGTAAAAAAGTAAGATGGTAGCCTTATCTATTCCATTCTTGCTAAGCTTGGCCCTGCATACTCTGTATTTGTTTCCACCTTCCATTCCACTAGAGAAGCCCTCATTTCTCAAGGAACAACCTAAAATTCCCTCTCTTTTGATGTCTTTTGCGATTCTTTGATAAGAGAAAAAGAAAAAATCTTGCACCTTGGTCTTATTAATACTGGAAACTCTTCTAAGAAAGCCTTAGTAGCCCGACAACAACCATATCAAAATAATCCCAAGAAGAAACATCCTAAAAAGAATGGTCCTAAACCAAACAAGGGTCTTAAGAAATTTGAGCTGCAAACTGAAAAAGTAACTCAACAAAATGATAAGGCAAATAAAAACAAAGGGAAGAAGACAGATAGACATTGCAACTTTTGTAACCGTGATGGCGACGTAGAGTCAAAATGTTTTAGAAAGATGGAAGCCTTGGAAGCAACAATGAAGAAGCACAACATCAATTTGGATAAGTCTTCAACTTCATCTTAAGGAATGACACTTTCTGCTTGTGGTTCTCAAGCATCAAGATTTGGTTATGCATTAAATGTATCTTCTTCTTCTCATTCTCATGAATGGCTCAGTGATTATGGAGCCTCTTACCACATGACAAAAAATAAAGCCATGTTTTCTTCTTTGAATGATTGTAACACCACAAAAATTTATGCTGGTGATGATAGATCTCTTAGTGTTGTAGGGTATGGAACCATTCATCTATATAATGGTCAGTTTAATGATGTATTATGTGTTCCTACCTTGTTCTGCAAGCTTCTATCTATTTATTAGATAACTCATTCAGGTTCTAATGTCCCCTCCCTACTCAAAAAATCTAATTGTATCGCTATTGATGCACATATATGGTGGCGGTCGGTGACCCTCACCATTTCATATTTTGGTGAGGGTCAAACAATGTCACCATAATTTTATTGGTGAGGGTCAAAAAAATGTCACCATAAGCTCATGGTGATGGTCAAAAGAGCCTTTGTCACCTAAAACTAATCGTCACCATTCCATATGAATATCAGGGCATGATGGAATTGAACCACCAACCTCCTGCTTGTAAAGTAGGTGCTATTACATTGAGCTAGCACCCTTTAAAGAACTAGACTTTAAAAAATTAAACCTTGAAACTCTATAAATTGTGAATTATACAACTTTCGATAAATTATAAAACTTTGTAAAGTATGGAAAAATATTTTACTAAATAAGCAAAATAACATCGAAGTTGCAAGTCCCTACCTAATGGTTATGGAAGTTATGAAAAGTGGGTGGAGGTGTAAATGAAGTGTCGGGAAGTACCAAACATACAAGTAGAATACATTTATTCCATTCTATGAGAAGTCTTATAAGAAGTTTGAGATTGTAATATTTATCAACTAAGTTAACTATTCTATGTAAAATATGCATATGCTCCATTGAATAAATCAAGACTGCTAAATGTATATTTTTGCTATGAAGATTTGTATCCTACAACAATGTGGAATAGGTAGTGTTAGCCAACTTCAAAGTAATGTACAAGTCAAAGAAAAAATCAACAAGAGGAAGCCATTTCTATGACTTTTGGGGCACAATTGCTACACTACCTATCTTTGAATGTCCCTTGTGTAAATATATTACTATATTTAAATCTCTAGCATATTATAGGACTAGAAGACTACTTCCCTATTTACTTCAGAGCTTCTCTTCCATAGGTAGAGAATATGCCCTTATGGATAATGTAATTTACTATTATTCTACCTACTTTTAGTCACTTTCACCCCTAATTAGAATGATTAAGCTTTACACTATGCTGACATTCAAAGATATACACAACTATATAAATCATCTACAAGGACTATGAGGCAATAAATCCAAACTCCTAGTAGGCACATTTATGGAGCATGCCAAGAAGGATAATTCGACATTTCATCGCTAATTTCTTAACTTCCAGAGCAAAGGGATTGACCTTGGATGGTAGTAAAAACATTCCATATACCTACATCTTTTATGATATTTTTCTAGGCTACTGCCTGAGTTAAGACAATAAATCCTTGTGATCTCCAAGTTAATGTTGCAAATATTGTTTTGGGGAATCTATCTTTAAGGGTCCAAAAATAAACTAACCAAAAATGTTGGGGAAAATATTGAAAGTTATTGAAAATTATTGGTCGGCATAAACTTCGCCTCAAAACCTAAAAAAATATTAGAAACACTGGCAACCTGTAAAGCTTGGAAATAATTGAAATTATTGAGATAAACCCAAGATATTTATAACATTGTTCAGAATCAATAAATTACTAGATGGAACCCTTTGAAAGGTGTCAAGAAATTAAATGGTATTTGGTGAGCTAAGAAGATTCATTATTGCTCCATAATTGTAGACATCTTAATTTGGATTGTTCAACGTTAACATATATTTTTTGCAATTCCATCAAATTTGAAATGCGTTCTTCCAGTTTTCAATCGAGAAATTCTAGTTTCCATTGTTATTTTGAGTGGTTGAACAACAAGTCAATTTACAGGTCATTTGGATGTATACATAACCAAATTTTATTAGACGAATGTTTCTTAAGGGAAAATATTGAGAAATTATATGTAATTCCGCAAGCATGTTTTTATCCACCATCCCCAAACCCCTTGGGTATTCATTTCAACAAGGATATTGATTTTAGAACTTTCATTCTTTCCCCTATTTTATAGGACATATCTCTTTTATAGGTATGTTTTTATTTTTAATTTCTTAATTTCTTAATTTACATTACTTTAAAATTGGGGTGTAGACATAACCACATAAAGAATGCTACATTGAATAAGCAGGGAATTTAAGTTAATGTTTAGATATATATAAGATCGACTCCCTCCTTGTCCCTAACTGTAGCACCCTAAATCTCAGGGACTCAATGGGACTCTAGAGAGTACATGGGATGGCATAAGGGACATCAACCATTATCACAGGAATAAAAAATATAAAGTTTTTGGGTCTAGACAATTAGATATCATCTTTAACTTGGAGATCTCACAATGTTCTAATGCCCCTCGATACTCGCAAAATATAAGATTTCCTTCACTCAGGAGTTTGAACTGTTCACTAGTTTGGTAGGCATTGCTCTTCAATACCAAAAAATTCAATATAAAGGCAGTTGGCTTCCATAAAGGGGCATGAAATTTTTGACTTTGTGCTTGTTTATTTAGTTCTCTCATTTCTAGTGGTGCGCTGTGCCATTATTTTCTCCAACTACATCATGAGATAGTGTAAAAAATTAGATATACCTTGCAATGTCAATTATATCCTTAAGAAATTGGTGGCTGTAAATCTAGCGCGAAGAGACTTTATGTGGAATATTAGTGTTGTGGATAGTTTTGATCCCATTTTGAAAAGGCTTTCCCAACATGGAAGAGATTACTATGGTTGTCGTTTCAAGAAGTAATGCTTGAAGGAAAACCATTAAACCATTTATGGAAATTATAGGTTCATGATTTGACAAAGAAAAAAATGGTGCTATTAATGCACTTATCAAGTCATCATTGGATATTATTATGAGACAACTACTGTTGCAGATCCTGAAAGTCATCTTATAGAATTGATCTTTTTAAAATGTCTTAGTTTGGTGTGGAACTGGAAGAGTCTTGGGAGAAGTGGCTATTATTTCAATTATATAAATTTCAGTCAACTCTCTCTATATTTATAAATACAGGACTACAATCGATGCATCCCAAGAAAATGGGGATTTGAGTTGGAATGAAGTGAACAAAGGCACAAAACAACTATTGAGATTCAACAATATGATGAGCTTAGTGAAAAGAGTCGCCTTCACTAAGTAGGCCCACAGGATATTTTTGGCGCAAGTCTATTTTTAGAATATGTCTTATTTTAGACATGGTGATCATATTTCAAAAGTTGTAGGATGCTATTTGTGGATGGTTGATCAAGTTGGAAAAATAGATGAAATTATATTTTTAGAATATTGGGTGAAGTCTATTTATAGATCGTCGATCTAAAAATAGAAGTGTCAATTATTATTAGCTCTTAATAATAATCCGACAATAAACAACAACTTATTCTCTTGGAGCACTTAATTTTAGTGCACAGATTTGGAAAATCAGTGGGCTGAGGGAATTACACAATTACCAAGGGAAACTGGTGGTTCATACATGGAGGACTCAGCTAGAACTGAAGTGGCAAAGTTATGGCAGAGTTGGAAGAGTAGTCCATGGAGTTGTATTCAGTTTAACTCAGTGAGACTCAGTTGAGCTAGTTGTATCTAGTATAACTGAATGATACACTAGTGAGAGTGGAGTGAATTAATTAGTTAACTAATTCACAAATAATAACTCATTAATCATCTGAACAATATAGTAGTTAACTACAGTGCATGTCAGTTCCAATGAAGACCCAGTGGAGAGATAGGTGAAAGGGAAAGATGGACTATTTGTTGTGACTATAGTGATGCATTGATTGCATCATGCACACATTGGAGTTTCCAATGAGGAGTGCGCAGTCAAGGAAAGGGTATTTCGAATTCATTCAAAGCTATTATTCAGCAGGGATTGCGCAATGGAGGCAGGCTAGCAAGAGGGCAAAGATTGGTGCATGAATTTGCAGATTTTTCCTGATTAGTGTGTGACGATTGATTGTACTAAGAGCTTGATGTACAAAGATTTGTATGATATTGTTACATGATCTCCATGATACATAATATATGATAGTTAGGGTTTTCAACTTCAGGCTTTCCCGTTAAACAACTGTGTTATGTGCGATTGTTTTTATTTATGCTTCACATGTGTGTGAAATTAATTTTCCGCAAAAGATTAACAGTGGAATGATTCTGTATTTTGCAAGAAGTTAAATATTGTGAGATCCGGGGAATATGGATGTATGCAGGCTTAGTGTATACTAATTTCTACATGGTATCAAAGCACTATTAATTCTTGAAGATTGCAATTATGAAGAATTGGTGAGTTTGTGCTGGTGGACAATTCGAATTTGCTACAGAAGATTCTTGGTGCAGAAGTTGAGTATACATTGAAATGTCTTTCAATGGGTTGCGATTGGAGTATGCCCTTGATGGGAGCTCAAATTACATAGCCTGGAAGGATAGGATGGAGGCAGTGTTGGAGGATAATGGACTGAAGGAGTTCATCGATAGCGATGTTCATAAGCCGGGATCTAGCGATGCTGCATTACTTGACGCATGGCAAAAGAAGATAGCAAAGACAAGAAAAATTCTGTTGGAAGGTGTGAAGGACCATATTGTGTCCAACTTTCACGGGAAATCCACTCCATTATTAATCTGGAAGGCTTTGATAGATTTGTTCCAACCAGAAGCGACCAGAGGAAGTTGGCGCTTAAAGACAAGCTCATAAAAATAAAAAAGGAGAAGGGCGACAGTATTCCAAAATACCTCACGAAGTTTGTCCACTGCAAGGATGAACTGGGAAGTGTGGGGGTTACTGTTGATGATGAAGAATTAGTGAGATTGGATCTTCTTGGGCTTCCGAAGAGTTGGCATAGCTACAAAGACTCTGTCAATGGACGGGAGAAATTGTCGGGATGGGAGCGACTTTGGTCAGATCTTGTGTAGGAGGAGATAAGGCGGGGTACCAGGGATGGTTCTTCATCGAAGAATGAAGATGAATAAAATTGTGCTTTGGTTTCCAAAGCAAGGAAAGGGAAGGGGAAGAAATTTCCTTCAAAATCCGATGCTAAAGGCAAGAAGCAGGATTTCATCGGATTTGTCCAAAGTGAAGTGTTTTCACTGTCATGAACATGGGCATTTCGCCACTAATTGCCCACAGAAGAAGAAGAACAAGAAGGCTGCTGGAGCTGCAGCTGGAGAGGCCTTAGCCTCACAATTTGAACTTGATTTCTCTTTGATCTCATGTTTGGTTTCAAGCACAATGGGATCGGTGTGTTATCTTGATAGTGGTGTGTCTTTCCATATGACGAGAGACAAGGAGTTGTTTAGTGACTTGGAGGAGAAGGACCTCCAGATGCATATAGAGACGGGTGACGATGGTCGGTACAATGCGACTGGCATTGGGACCATTACCTTTGAGAGGGAGTCCGGTAATCCATTCTTGTTGAAGGATGTTATGCATGTTCTAGGTCTGAAGAAGAACTTGGTCTCGGTCGCAATGCTGGAAGACAAAGGTTATGATGTTGTTTTCGTGAGGAAAAGCTTTCCTTCGACATAAAACAATGGGTCAAACCAAGAAGATAGGGGTTCGAATTAAGAATCTCTAAAAGCTATAGGTAGATGGCTATGCTACAATGGTGGGCAAAGTAGAAGAAGTGGTGAGCTGGGATGAGGGAAAATTATGGCACAGGAGACTGCGCCATCTTCACCGTGGCGCTTTGAAGATTTTGAAGTAGATTTCTACTGGACTTCCCAAGGGTAATATTGCGCAGTCATATCAGTGCAAGGGATGTACTATGGGTAAGTTTGTGAAGACCACCTTTCATGAGAAGGAGAACTGTGCTTCGATGATCCTGGAGAGAATTCACACAGACGTGTGTGGACCTTTCTCGGTTGCTTCAACAACAAAACACAGGTACTATGTTATATTTTTTGATGAATATTCTCGTAGATGCTGGATCTTCTTCATGCAGAAGAAGAGTGAAACATTCTTAAAGTTCTGTGAGTTCAAAGCATTGGTGGAGAAGGAGTCGGGGAAGCAAGTGAAAGCTCTACGGAGTGATAATGGTGGTGAATACATCTTGGGCGAATTCAAAGACTTCTGTAGCAAAGAAGGAATTCGAAGAGAACTCATAGCACCTCATAACTCACAACAGAATGGGGTTGTGGAGAGAAAGAACATAACGATCGTGGGTGCTGCATGAGCGATGCTGCATGACCAGGGCCTACCGATGCACTTGTGGGTGGAAGCATGCAACACTGCGGTTTATGTGCAAAACTATTGTCCTCATAGAGTACTTGGCATGAGTACACCTGGATAAGCTTTTACTGGTAAGAAGCCTGATATTTCTCATTTGAAGATTTTTGGCTCATCTGTTTACATTCATGTGACAAAGGACGCCAGGAAGAAGCTGGAGCCGACTGCAGAAGTTGGGATATTTGTGGGGTACACAGAAACACCCCATAATTATGTGTGTATTTTCTAGACAGTCAGATGATTGTGGTGCGATGGGATATAAAATTTAATGAGGTGAAAGCCATGAAGTTGTCGCTTGAGAGGGAGCTACACTTGCATGCAAAGGAGGAACTTCTTGTTCCCAAAGATGAGCCTATAGATGTGGATCAACCACAGGAGGAGATTCATGGAGTGGGAGAGTCCACTCATGTTGAACCAAACATTAGACAAGGCAGAAAGCGTACCACAGAAGCTGAGAGACTGAAGCTTGATGCGGCACAGAATGTAGGATTCCCTACATCACAGTGCAAACAGAGACAGTCACCTGAATGATTTAATGGATACATGGCTCTTATGAGCAAGTGTATCGTGATAGAGCCATCTTCTTTTGAAGAAGCAGTGCAGGAGCCCACATGGGTAGATGCCATGGTGGAGGAGTATGTCTCCATTGTCAGAAACAATGCTTGGGAGATTGTTCTAAGGCCGGTGGGAAAATCAGTTGTAGGATCAAGATGGATCTACAAGGTAAAGAAAGTTGTTGATGGGAGCGTCGAGAAGTATAGGGCAAGACTTGTTGCCCGAGGCTTCTCACAGATCGAGGGGATTGAATATGAAGAAACCTTTGCACTTGTCGCACGGTATTCTTCCATACGGACCATCCTTGCTCTCTCAGCGCAGATGGGTTGGCACATTCATCAGATGGATGTGAAGGCTATGTTCCTTAATGGGATCATTGAGGAAGAGGTGTACATTAAGCAGCTTGAAGGATTTGAGATCGTCAGCAGTGAGTCGCATGTGTGCAGGCTCAAAAGAGCATTGTATGGGCTGAAACAAGCACCACATGCTTGGTACACTCGGATCGACAACTATTTCACTGGACTTGGCTTCACGAAGAGTGAGGCAGATGAAAACCTGTACCAAATTGTGGTGGAGGGTAGGCTTTTAATAATTTTTCTTTATGTTGATGATTTAATACTAACGGGTGATGAGCAGTTGATACAATCATGCAAGGCATATCTTGCAAAGGAGTTTGAGATGAAGGATTTGGGCCTCCTTCAATATTTCCTTCGATTTGAAATATGACAGCAGGAAGGTGAACTATTTGTGTCTCAAGGCAAGTATGCCCGAGAGATACTGGAGAAGTTTCACATGCAAGGCTGCAAGCCTATCAACACTCCTCTTCCAGGAAATTGGAGGAAATAAGATGCTACATAGGCAGAGGTAGTGGATGCCACTGTTTATCGATTGTTGGTGGGTTCGCTCATGTATTTAGTTAATACAAGACCAGACATATGCTATGCAGTGAACCAGCTTTCACAAGTGATGGTTAAGCCTACCAAGCTCTTTTGGAAGGTAGGCAAGCATGTCCTGAGATATCTCAGGGGCACATCTAAGTATGGTTTATGGTACAGACAGATAGATGAAGTGAAGTTGCATGGCTTCACGGATGCAGATTGGGCAGGAAGCCCAACAGACAGAAAGAGCACATCAGGAGGGATTTTCAGTATCATATCTACGACAGTTTCTTGGTACAACAGGAGACAAAGATCCATGGCACTCATTTCAGCAGAAGCATAATACATGGTAGCAAGTCAAGCTGCATGTGAGGCTATCTAGATGAGGAAGATCCTGGTCGGTTTGTTCGGTTCACATTTAGATCCTACAGTGATACATTGTAATAATCAGAGTTACATTAAACCCTCGGTTAATCCTGTGTTTCATGATAGATCTAAACATATTTATATCCGGTACATCATATCAGAGATTGTGTGCAGCGGAAGATCATGTTGCTTTAGTACATTCCTACGGAGTATCAGGATGCAGATATTCTGACAAAGGCGTTCACCAGGAGCAAATTTGAATACCATAGAGGCAGGATCAGGGTGAAAGATAATCCCTATCTTGTTGAGAGGGAGTGTTGATATTCAACAAGATGATGAGCTTAGTGAAAAGAGTCGCCTTCACTAAGTGGGCCCGTAGGCTATTTTTGGCGCAAGTCTATTTTTAGACTGTGTCTATTTTTAGACTGTCTATTTTTAGACACGGTGATCGTATTTCAGAAGTTGCAAGATGCTATTTGTGGATGGTTGATCAAGTTGGAAAAATAGATGAAATTCTATTTTTAGAATATTGGGCGAAGTCTATTTATAGATCGTCGATCTAAAAATATAAGTGTCGATTATTATTAGCTTTTAATAATAATCCGACAATAAACAACAACTTATTCTCTTGGAGCACTTAATTTCAGTGCACAGATTTGGAAAATTAGTGGGCTGAGGGAATTATGCAATTCCCAAGGGCAACTGGTGGTTCATGCATGGAGGATTCAGTTAGAACTAAAGTGGAAAAGTTATGACAGAGTTGGAAGAGTAGTTCATGGAGTTGTATTCAGTTTAGCTCAGTTAGACTCAGTTGAGCTAGTTGTATCTAGTCTAACTGAATGCTACACTAGTGAGAGTGGAGTAAATTAATTAGTTAATTAATTCACAAATAATAACTCATTAATCAACTGAACAATACAACAGTTAACTACAATGCATGTCTGTTCCAGTGAAGACCCAGTGGAATATCTGTTGTGACTATAGTGATGCATTGATTGCATCACACACACATTGGAGTTGCCAATGAGGATTGCGCAGTCAAGGCAAGGGTAATTCAAATTCATTCAGAGCTATTATTCAGTAGGAATTGCGTAGTGGATGCAGGCAAGCAAGACGGAAAATATCGGTGCATGGATTTGCAGATTTTTCCTGATTAGTGTGTGACGATTTATTGTATTGAGAGCTTGATGTACAAAGCTTTGTATGAGATTGTTACATGATCTCCATGATACATAATATATGCTAGTTGGGGTTTTAGCTTCAGGCTTTCCCGTTAAACAACTGTGTCATGTGCGATTATTTTTATATATGCTTCACATGTGTGTGTAATTAATTTTCTGCAAAAGATTAACCGTGGAATGATTATGTATTTTGCAAGAAGTAAAATATTGTGAGATCAGGGGAATCTGGATGTATGCATGCTTAGTGTATACTAATTTCTACAACAACCAATAAACATTTTTATTTTATATAGTATATGGGACAACATACATCCATGAGGAGATCAACATAATTGTTTCATTAAACTTAAATGTTTGGAATGAATTAATGCAAAGGCCATTTCAATTATTATGAAGTTATATTTCCAACTAGAAGATTGTAGCATCACCATTGCTACATGTTGAACACTTTCTAGACCACTTTATATTTTAGGTTATAATATAAGCCCATGAAAATGCTAGATCTAATGAAATAGGATGAAGAGTGCTATGATTGTGGTGCTATATTGCATTTAACTACAAACAACTGGGATTTTTTTGTGAAGATGGGAGAAGTTCAATAATGTAGGTTCATCCATCAATCATCTAGCATAATAACTATGACAACATCTATTAGAAATACGTTCCTAAACCATATGAAGGTCAAGATTGTTATTCACCATATTTCATATTGGAATAAAAATACAATGATGTATATATCTATGTAATTCCATTGGATTCAGATATCAAGGGATTAGGAAGAAATTTAAAACAAGTCAATAATGATTGTGGTAGACAGTCTTTAAAGTAATACTCAACAACTTCAACCACAATTTTGACAAAATTCCATATTTCTACGATTTGGATATTTAGATTCATTTAGGAAACCAAGTAATAAACATGGAATGGGTGAGGATTCCCTCCCAAATGGGGATGAATTAACCGCTTAATAAACACACGATACAAATATGCCTATGATGGGATACACTTCAAGAGTGTCGACTACTATACATACCTACAAGTCATGTTAGATTCTTTCCCAAATACATTACTTACGAATGGCCAATATTCTCATAACTTTTTTATTGGTGCAAGGAAAAAGCATAAAATTATGTTAGTAGTTGCTTGATTTAAGAGATGGTTACGAAAAGGGAGGGCCTGGAAAGATTCATACACATTACATGATACAAATATTCGCACGTGGTTTTTTAGAGTTTTCAATGAATCTAGGACTTGGAAAAGACCAATTAGAGATAGAATTTCACAAGCTATGATAGAAGGGACTTAATACATGCTCCATATTATGTTATCAAAAATATTTCATTCCCTAGAAACTAATATATTAAAAGATTGTTTTCAATGCTCTAATTTGAAAAAAATCTCATAAATGTACAAGAATAATGTCAAAGTGGAAAATCCTGCAATGATTTTTCGTTCTCAAATTTGATTTTTTTTATGGTACCCATAGTGTAATGCATAATGAAAGGTGTTTTGGTATTATTAATAAATCTATGTTGTCTAGGATAGCAATGAAACACATCATAAAGCTACATTACCTTTAATATTACCAAAATTGAAGCATGAAAACAACTCTGTCATCAAATATCAAATTAAATATGATGGAACAAGCTAGGCATCAACAAAGCATCAAGGGACCATTTAATTTGCATGACATCATCAATTGTGTAAGATATTTTAACATGGAAGGTATCCTTACAAGGAATGAGGTTTCTTATATATTGAAAGAGATTTGGTGGATTTTACAACGGGTTTCATGGTTGGTAATGACGGAATTTGAAGCTCTGTAATCACGAAAGGTTGTTGGAAAAGAATGAGGATAAGCATTTGAGCTCTACCTCCAAATTTTGAAAGAAGATAAAATCTATGGGGATGGAAACCATTGGGGTAGCTAAAAAAATGCAATGTTCTACAAATGTTGAGAGTACAAATAGTGGTGATAGAAGATGCTACAAAATTATGACTGAGTTAGTAGGGAAGTCCGGTGGTGGAATGTACCATTATTTTCTCCAACTACATCATGAGCTAGTGTACAAAATTAAATATACCTTGCACTGTCAATTATATCCTTAAGAAATTGGTGGTTGTAAATCTAGCTTGAAGAGACTGTTTGTGGAATATTAGTGTTGTGGATAGTTTTGATGCCATTTTGAAAAATCTTTCCCAATATTACTATGGATGTTGTTTCAAGAAGTAATGCTTGAAGGAAAGTCATTAAATCATTGATGGAAATTATAATTTCAGGATTTGAGAAAGAAAAAAAAGGGTGCAATTAATGCACTTACCAAGTCATCATTTGATATTATTATGAGGAAACTACCAATGTAGATGTTGAAAGTCCTCTTATAGAACAAATATTTTTAAAATGTCTCAGTTTGGATTGGAACTGGAAGAGTCTTGGGAGAAGTGGTTATTATTTCAATTATATAAATTTCAGTCAACTCTCTTTGTATTTATAAATACAGGACTACAGTCAATGCATCCCAAGAAAATTGGGATTTGAGTTGGAATGAAGTGAATAAAGAAACAACACAACCAAATAAACATTTTTCTTTTATATAGTATATGGGACATCATACATCCATGAGGAGATCAACATAATTATTTCATTCAAATTAAATATCTAGAATGAATTAAAGCATATGAGAGTTCAATTAGTATGAAGTTATATTTCCAACTAGAAGATTGCAAGAAAACCATTGCTACAAGTTGAAAACTTTCTCGACTACTTTATATTTTAGACTATAATATAAGCCCATGAAAATGCCATATATAATGAAATAGGATGAAGAATTATCTCCTTGTGGTGTTATATTGCATTGAACTACAAAAAAAATAGGATTTTTTTGTGAAGATGAGAGAAGTTCAACAATGCAGGTTCATCCATCAATCATCTAGCATGATAACTATCACAACATCTACCAACAATAGGTTCTTAGACTATATGAAAGTCAAGATGATTGTTCACCTCCTTTCATATCGGGCTATCTTCAAATACAATGATACGTATATCTATATAAAAAATACTTTAACAAATCTATTATGTACAATATATATAACATAGTAATTTAATTCATAGTTTTTAAATAGACAAATTTTAAGATGCTGACCTAAGATAAATAACATAGTAATTTAATTCATTTTTTTTTAATAGACAACTTTTAACATACTGACCTAATACACTCCTCCAACGTCTCTCTCAATGAAATATCCATCACCTCTACCTGAGTCCGACAACTAGCATGTTGCACTTTGCAAAGGCGCAGCTGGAAGGAGAACTAACCACTAAGTGAAGAGAATTAGTGGAAGGATGCCGAGAATAGCATAGATGGTTTGAAAAAAAAGAAGGGCTTGATGGATTTATGGAAGGCAATAAAATCCATACTAGCATTGGAAATTTTCACATTTCCATTATGCTATGCTAATTTTATCTTTTATGTTATTTAAATAAATATCCAATATACATCAACCATGAAACTTGGCAGTGTAAATAATTTTTTTAATTTTCTGGTTAATGCTTTTTTGAAATATTATTCTAACTGGATGGGAATTCAAGAGCTCTCGTTAGGTATTTCATTCCATGGATCCCATATTCAAAATTAAGCTTAAATTCATAAAACAAACTTATTTTCAATCACATTTGTTAAACCAAAAACTATATTAGCTTTTGGCTTGCTGCTTCCAGGAAAAGTGTAATAGTGACACAAATTTCAAGGGAGTCTGGTGTTGGCAAGCAATGGTTTTATTATCCCTCTATAATTGTAGTGCTAATAATAATCATTATCAAAAGACAACTACACAAAATTTGGTACCATTGTGTGTTGCATTGTCCAAACATTAAGAGTATTACTAAAACTAATCATTATCGAAATACAGTTGCATCACGCCGAAGCTGTTAACACCTTTCCTATTTCGCATTTTCCACCCCTGAAGCACTAAATCAGGGTCAGTAATGGCGGTATCAACATAGAATCTAGAACTCATGGGAGAACACCAGTATGACCAGGACGTTCATAGTCAAAATGTGATGGCATGCTAAGCAATTGCGAACATGTCAAGACTTCTCTCGGACCCGTCGGCCTGGACAAGATGTTTGTTGATGACATTGGAGATGTCACAATAACCAATGATGGAGAAACTATACTAAAGATGTTAAAGGTGGAGCATCTTGCTGCCAAGGTTTTAGTGTAACTCGCATAATTGCAAGATCAAGAAGTTGGTGATGGCACAACCTCAGTTGTTATTGTAGATGTAGAGCTACTCAAGCGGGCCAATGACCTTGTTCATAATAATATTCACCCTACTTCTATCATCAGTGGTTACAAACTTGCAACGAGGGAAGCTTGTAAATACATTGATGATAAATTGGTTGTTAAGGTTGAGAAGCTTGGCAGGAATTCTCTTATTAATTGTGCAAAGACAAGCATGCCATAAAAAATCATTGGTATTGAGAATGATTTTTTTGCAAAAATGGTTGTGGATGTCATTCAAACTATCAAAACTACTAACAACAAGGGCGAAATAAAATATCCAATCAAGGGCATCAATATTTTGAAGGCACACCGGAAAAGTTCAAAAGATAGTTATCTATTGAATGGGTATGCTTTAAATAATGGTCATGCATCTCAAGTAATGCCTACAAGAGTGGCAACGAAAAAAATTGCATGTTTGGATTTCAATCTTCAGAGGACTAAATTGCAGATGGGAGTGCAGGTTCTTGTGAGTGATCCCAAGGATCTTAATAAATTTCGTGAAAGAGAATCAGATATAACAAAGGAATGTATTGAAAAGCTCTTGAAATCTAGTGAAAATGTCATATTAACAACAAAGGGAATAGATGCCATGGATCTTAAGTACTTTTTAGAAGTTGGGGCTATTGCTGTGTGCGATGTACGCAAGGAAGACTTGCGTCATGTTGCCAATGAAACTGGTGCTACTCAGGTTCTTATATTTGCTGATACGGAAAGGGTGAAATATTTGATCTATCATTCCTTGGTATGCAGATGAGGTTGTAGAGGAGCATTGTTGATGATGATGCCATTTTGATCAAAGGAGCTAAGAGTTCAAGAGCAGTTTCCATGATACTAAGAGGTGCTAATGATTACATGCTGGATGAGATGGAACGGTCTATGCATGATGCCTTATCCATTGTGAAAAGGATATTATAGTCTAACATGGTAGTTGCTGGTGGTGGTGTTGTTGAAGCAACTTTATCAGTCTACTTGGAGAACTTGGGAACAACTTGCTATTGTAGAGTTTGCGGAATCTGTTTTGATCATACCGAAGGTTCTTGTTGTGAATGTTGCAAAAGATGCTACATAGCTATTTTCTAAACTCTGTGCCTACCATCACAATGCTCAGGAAAAGGCTGACTGAAATCATCTCTCAAACATGGGACTTGATCTTTCAAAAGGAACTGTGAGGAACAATCTTGAAGTAGGTGTCCTCGAACAATTTATACAATTATCCTCCTTATGTGCGCTTTCGTTTCAACAATTTCACTGAGAAAAATCTTCTATAGGAATGCTAATGATTGATGCCAACAAAAAATTATACTCTTGGTGGGGGAATTATGGTGGAGCATGGAGCCTTTCACCAATGTAGGTTAACCCAATCAAAGGGAAAGATCTGCAATTCACTGAAAAGGTTCAATACTCAGATCTGACTTAGGGTGTTGTTCAATACTCAGTTCTAAGTCAGAGTGTTGTTAGGTTTGTGGTCTTGATAAACATGTTTCAATTTCTTTATACCCACAACAATAATTATTTTTTGTGGGAAATATGAGAAATCTTCATTGCTATAGAACATAGTTGGAGAAAACGTAATTGTTCAACAAAAATATAAATTTTAAATGATGCAATTGCATAAACCTTAATAAATAAATATTCCAAATTTTATTTACAAACTAAAAATATCAAATATTTATTGAGAATGCGCCCTTATAAAGGGCATCCTCGCAATGAAAACATTTTTTTGAAGAGAAACTAGGGCACACTTACTTGTGAGAATCAGATAGAGATAATCCTGAAGCCTCCAAGTTTTTGTAAAAGCCCCCCCTTCCTAGATGCTTTTCTCAACACCCTTCCCTCCTCTACATGTATATGTGAGAAGAGATAATCTTCTATTATTCAATGCTCTGTCTCTTCCTCAGCCTCCTGTGAGAGTAAGAAAGATCCTTCAGTTTATTATTCATGCTACTATATGTGGTAGGGCTCTCCTAACCCTTAAATAGGGGTTTAATCATCTAGACTAGGGTTAGATGGTTTAGGGTTTAAGTAGTTAAGCAAGGTAAAATCAAGAGCTTGACCTCTACACCAACACCTTTTTATTTTATTTTTAATTATTTTATATTGATATTAAAATAATTTATTTTAATTAAATCTTTTTAGCGGGATTTTTTTATTTTTTTTTAGTTTTAGGGGGGAATTTGGAATTATAATTTTTGTTGTTGAGGATGTATCATATAAATGAGTTTAAATATTTAATCTATTTATATATTTAAAAATATAGTTTAAATAATATAAAATTATGCTTTTGTTATCAAATTTTGGTGATTATTTTTGCAAAAAAAGAAATTAATAACATTTTGATTTCTCCATATATATATATATATATATACATTTTAATTTAAAATAATAAACATGCATTCGTTTTATCATAAAAAAAATAAATAAAAATAATTTTGAATCAATTATTTGAAAGCTAAATGATGTATTTATTTACAACAATTGTTTTCTTCACAAATATTTTTTGCAAGAGTCCAATTACAATTCATGGTAGTGTTCCTTTGTGATCCAAAAGCTGAAGTGAGCTATGTTCAAATTATTATAAGTGAGAAGGATTTTTAATTTTTATTTGAAATATAGGTTAAGTGGGTCTAATAGTTAGCGACATGTTTCCTCAGAAGAGGGCACTTGACAAGATAGAGTTTGTATGTTTTTGTAGAATTTTGCAATCAAATTGTTGCATAAAGGTGGGTCCCTTGTCCCATAAACAAGGGGGTCTTATACACCAATTTGGTGTCTCCCTTGGGTGTGACCTTAAAAATGGAGTTATTGCTATTATTATAATTAGTCATCTATGTTCGCATTAAAATGGAGATAATTACTTAACTTGTAAATTCCTAAAGCATCTATAGCTTAACATCTAAATTTAATAACCCTTAACCATATAATCTCTCTTATAGACACCATCATAAATAGGCTCTAATATAATTTTGGTAGTGTCTATGTCTATAGCCATAATTGCTAACCACTATAGTCATTAACACCTAGCTTTTATAACCCAATAATATCATGTCAAACTCCAATACACCCCAATATACTCATAGATTAAATAACTTTTATACCTTTTTATTTGTAACCAGTAGCGCCTATAACTTGACCCTTATAGCTCCTTATCCTAAAAATCATCAACCCTAATTAATCAAAATAACACATGATTTTTTCACTCTTATAACAAGTCCTCACTAAACCAGATAACCTATCACATGTATCCCATAATGTATGAACCTATAAATCTTAAACCCTATAGTCAATTTTTTTAAAACAAAAATGAGTAGTATTCATTACAAGAAAAAAGGACATTGGTGAGGGTCGAAAAAAGTCACCATGAGGAGATCAACATAATTCTTTCATTCAACTTAAATGTTTGGAATGAATTAAAGCAGATGCCATTTCAATCAATATGAAATTATATTTCCAACTAGAATATTGTAGCATCCCCATTGCTAAATGTTGAACACTTTCTCGACTACTTTATATTTCAAGATATAATATAAGACCATGAAAATACTAGATCTAGTGAAATAGGATGAAAAATGCTCTACTTGTGGTGTTATATTGCATTGAACTACAAAAAACAAGGATTTGTTTGTGAAGATGAGAGAAGTTCAAAAATGCAGCTTCATCCATAAATCATCTAGCATGATAACTATGACAACATCTACCAACAATAGGTTCCTAGACTATATGAAGGTCAAGATTGTTGTTCACCATCTTTCATATTGGACTATATTCAAATACAATGACACATATATCTATATAATTCCATCTTTGGTGGATCAAGATATTAAGGGATTAGGAATCAAATTTAAAACAAGTCAACAATGATTGTGGTAGGTAGACTTTGAAGTAATATTCAAGCAACTTACAGCCACAATTTTGACAAAATGTTATATTTCTACAGTTTGGATATTCAGATTCATTTAGGAAACCAAATAATAAACATGGAATGGGCGAGGATTCCCTCCCAAATGGGGATGAATTAAACCCTTAATAAACACACGATATGAAGAGGCCTATGATGGGCTACAGTTCAAGAGTACTAGCTACTATACATGCCTACTAGTTATGTTATATTCTTTCCCAAATACATTACTTACGAATGGCTAGTATTCTTAGAAATTTTTTATTGGTGAAAGGAAAAAACATAAAATGATCTTAGTAGTTTCTTGATTCAAGAGATGGCTATAAAAAGGGAGGTCCTAGCAAGATTCATACATATTACAAGATACAAACTGTATAATGTGGTAAGGGTAAATGGAATTCACATGATCTATAAGTAGAGTTTGAGGATTTCATAGCTTGTATTATGAGATAAGTGTAACATACCCTATATAAACAAAGATAAATGCAAATAACATCCATATATTGTGTATAAAATAATAAAAATAATCTATGCAATTGTAATGGTAACCAAAATAAGACACCTTGATTATTAGGAGCACAATTTTCACTTACCTCTTATAGGGAGGAACCTCTTGTAGAGTAAATATTAGTTACAATAATTATCCAGGGCATCTTTTACCATGTTTCTACCTCTATATAAAATGCTTTCTAACCTTATAGAACATTCTATAGGAGGAAAACCTTCTATATAGTCCTCTCATAATAGTTGCAGTCACACTACTGCCATCATTGTTTAATAATGATGACCTTTCTTACAAAGCCATATATTAATCTATCTGTTAAGGGTTAGGGAGGCTAGGACCCTAACATGTCCTCCCCTTGAGAGAACAACCTTATCCTTGAGAGTTGAGATGTGGAAATTGGTGTAGAATGTTAGCAGGTTGGAAGGTGCCACATTAAGTGGTCTTTCCTTCCATTGTATTAAAAATTATTTAATGGTGTGATGGTAGATATGTCTCTCATAATGCTTGAGGAATACTTCTAACTGCAACCAAATGGAGCCTTCTACATCCAATTCCAATAGGATAGTTCTAATAGTGCAATTGGATCCAATCACTTTCTATTTGGGGCTTGTTTCACTTGATTATTGTACATGTGGCTTGAACAACCCATCATTTATGTATTTTGGATTGGTTAATGGTAGAGAGCCATGTTTTACTTCTGCATTGGTTAGATTAGTGGAATTCCCTTGAAATATTAGTTATAAATAAATATGCATTTCCTCATTGGTACTCATGGTTGGAGTTGGGGAGAAATCCCCAAGCATTTTTATATTTTGGAGACTTTTATATTTAGAAAAGAAAATAGACCCCATTCTTTTAACTACACCTAGGGATTTGGGTCAACCTAATAAAGACCTCCTTTGGGTTAGGATGTAAGGCGGTGTGTTACAATATTTTTGGGACAATGTATCCAAGCTCCAATTTGTTTGGTCAAAGGAAGATAGGGCATAGTAAGTCCTTCCCAAGGTTACAAACCCTAACAAATAGCAAGGCGCTTACCAATTGAGAAGAATTTGGTTTGTGAATCTTCTAAGGTTTGTTTGAGGATAACAAAGGTACAATTTAGGCTCATTCCACACACAATAAGTAGAAAACAAAGGACCGAATTTAGTCTGGGATTTTTGTGAAGGAAATAGCCTTATAATCAAACCTTCCTAGGCCGTGGGTAACCATATTAGGGCAACCATATCCTACAACAAACATTTGTTCCATTCCAATAGTCATTCTATGCCTATATATTGTACAGAGTTAATCAAGCTACCCTTTTGGGATGCAGACACCCATAGGAAAACCAGTCGGGATTTGTTGAGGCCTCGAAATTCACTGCAACAACATGGGGTATGACTACCTGGTCCAGACCTTAAAGCAGTTCCTTTTCCGTTTGGAATAATGGCTCCGACTGGTTTAACTGGTCCAATTACCTTCTCTCAATCTCCATTGGCTTAAAATATGGCTTTTTTCTACCAATGAGAAAGATACATTAGATCATTTCTCTTGCTGATCGAGAAAGAAAGTGATCCTTAAGATAATTTGGGCTTAGCCAAGCCACAACTAAAATTTTTCCTCTTTGGGATGTAGAATTTAATCTATATGCGAAATTATTTTAAGATACAAGCAAAATGAACTATCTTAATCCTATCTCAATTAGGCAGATATAGATCTATCCCAACCAAGAGCAAGATATTTTAAATAATTGGGATTGAAATATGTCTAGATTATAATGAATATCAAGCTTACGAAGTAGTTCAATTAACTGACAAACACATCCTATCTAGAGACCTCTAAACTGAAATAATCAATCAACAACACTTAGGAAGAAGTTCACAAAATGATATTGATCATTTAATCAGTAACTTGAATAATTAAACAATAATATGCAGAAGAAGTTCACAACATATCACTATTCAATAAATCAGTTTTATAAGACATATTTCTGAGTAAATAGTTACTCAGAAATAAGAATTTAGCCCATAAGAGTAGAGATAAATAATAACATAAAATTGAGGCAAATTTCCCATATCGACAAAAGTGCACAAATATGGAAGTAAATGGACACATTCCTGTTATCGTAAAATGAAACTAGCATTTAAAATAATAGTATTAAAAATACCAATTTATTAAGTCCATTTCTCCAACTCTAGTCTTTAACATTCTTTTACAATGCCTGAACTTCTGCTTTCAAAACCACAGCTACCATAGTGCAAACTCTGTTCATTATACATAACTCAAAATGTAAAATAAAAAAAACTCAAAAATCCCCAAATATGAGATTCATATCCTCCCACATACAACTCTAAATCCCTATTATAGAAGTTCTTTTAGGATTCCAGAATTGCAAAGGAGAGAAGCCCCTATTACATTCTACAATCTGTTATTTATAATATTTACAAAGGAGTTCTTCATAGGAAAGTTTATTAAAGAGTGGTTCTACTCAATCAATTATCATTGGTTCAAATCATATTATTCAATGCTAGAGTATTTTCATTGGTTGATATCTTCTTTTCCTTATCTCTTCAACTGATTTCTTGCAAAAAAATAAATCAAAACAAAATTATAATGCAAAAATGAAATCAAAATGCCAAATTTGGAATTAAAATAAATCCAATCAAAACTTAATTCAATAAATATTTTAAAAGGAAATTTAAGCTTTCTATTGATACCTGTGATGAACTAATTGGTCAAGGATATCATTGACGAATGGATCTGCATTTAGAAGAAGCTGTGGGCATATTAAAATGCAAAAAATAAAACTCAGAAAATTGATTTAGTTTTAAAAATTCGGAGCTTGATCTTCTGCTGAATTTTAGATCCAATAAATGATCAAATATATTAATGAAACCTCTTCAGAAATGTTCTCCATGATTTTATCTATCCAATGAGTCGTCTTGGGCCTCATTTGGCCAAGTAAAACTCCATTTATGAGCTTCTAAAATTGGTATATTAAAATTTCCAAAATTCTGAAAATTCTATTGCTTCGGCTAAAAATCAGAATTTTTAAATTAAATTCTAATCATAAATTAGAATACAATTTTTTTATTAATTAATACTAATTAATTATAATTATGTTATTAATCTTAATTAAGAAAAATTAATCGTAAACATAATTAAACTAATTTAAAAAAATTAATTTATTGTTTAATTAAAATATTAAAATATTATATTAATATTATAACTTATAATAAACATATAAATAAAATACAATATTAATTATAATATCATATAATATAATTTATTTTAATTAATAATTCAAAATATAATCTAAAATGCACACCATGTGAGAGAGAGAGGAGTGGAGTGAGAGTATGGAGGGATGAGGGAGTGTTAATGGAGAAGAGAGTTAGCTGGAGGAATAAGTGGAGAGAAGCATGAGGTAGGAGAGGTGAGGTGAAGAGTGAGTGACCTGAGGGTGATGTGAGGAAAATGAGTCGAGAGGCATAAGGAGGTCAAACAAAACCTTATATTAAATTTTTTTAACTCTTCGTATATTTTCCAAATCACATTGGGAGAATTTAAAATGGATGTGTTTAAAGTGTTTTGCGAAATGTGAAATGCGATATTGCGATATTGCAATTTCGAAATCGCATTTTATTTCGGCCTTTTTAAATCGTATTTTTTTAATTTCGAGATTTAAAAAAAGAGAGGATGTATTGTGAAGTGGGGCCATGTGGGATTAACCATCCGACAATTTAGACTTTAGCTATTTTGCAATTTTGGGGTTTTGGGTTTGGTATTTTGTTTTAAAATAACAATTTGAAGTAAATTGCCAATATCCCGAAATGTATTTTTCTATTGTGCAATTTAGCTGGGTCATTTTGTAGGACCGTTAGTGAAAAATGAAAAAAATTAGTAAAAATCAACTAAAATTAATATTTACAATGAAGACAATTTTAATTGGAAAAAATTGAAATATCATACACTTTATACATTTTTTAACCCAAGCAAGAAAATGATTAAACTTCAAAGGAGTGCTATTTACAAACCGGTTGACCAAATGAAATGAAGCAAGTATCGTGGAAAGCTTGTGAAAAATTGGATTCAATGAAACAATCAAAATAGAAATCTGATTAAAAAAAATTAAAAATTACAAAATTTCAAAATAATTAACTTAATCAAAATCATAAAAGGTTCTTAGCAAAAAATTAATAAAAAGGGTCCCCATTATTCGAAGTAAAAATTCAAAAATGGGGGGTGTTGGGTTTTCCCTACAACAATGGCGACACATGGGAGCAGGACCAGTTATCTTTGATTAAAGATAATGAATTTTAAATTTACCCAAAGGTTAAAAATAATAGAAATCATGAAATCATACAACAATAAAACATTTCCATAAGTTCCACATATATAGATTAAGCAATATGTTTTTAAAGACAAGTACTTAAAACAAACTCGAGTAAAAGTGATGACTCCAAACTTGGGAAAATTTTGTTTTAAAACTACTTCATATGAAAAATTGAAGAATGTAGAGATATGAGTTTTTCATAAAGCATATGTCCATTTTATGATTGTTTCTGACATCGCTTCGCTGCCAGCGAGCCTGAACAATACCTCGGCGAAGTTGTCCTTTATGCTATACAAGCCTAGTCCTGCTGCCAGCGAGCGTCCATAGCTCAGACGAGTTTACTTGTATTTCCCATGCTTCCTCTTTTGATAAGCGCATTTGCAGACTTTTAGTTTATGATGTATCTGAATGAAAGAGGTGGGATGGTAATAGAGATTTATATTTAATGGACATAATACTTTCATAATGTTTACTCCAAATTCTTTCCCTGCAACTATCAATCAGAGGCTTTTATGTGGAGGGGTGGGAAGGATTCATTTTATTAACTTTTACATAAATCATGGCAAAGTCACCAAAATCAAATCAAAACTGAAAGAAAAAGAAAAGATTCCTAAACTAAAGTAAGAAAATAAATTAATGAATGAAAATAAAAATGAAAAAAATAAAATCTAAAAGAAAAATAAAATTTAAAAAGATAAAATCCAACAAGACCGCTTATATGAATTTTCCAACAAAGGATATAAAAGAAAATAAGCATATGTACGTTCATTCCTATGTTTAGAATTTCTTTATTTTATTTTATTTTTTTATTTTTTATTATTATAAGAAATGAGGCTCTTAAAATGTAGAGGGTAAATAACAGTGATGATAGATAATACGCTGAATGAGAAGTCTCTGTCTTTTGCAATTTTTTCTTTTTCTTCAAGACAAAACCTGTATAAAAGCATCTTAACCATAAACGTAATGCTTTAAAGATATAGACTATAGATCTTGGAAACTTCCCAATTTAGCTGATTCGATGAGGATCATTACTGCTTCTCTCAAGAATCTCAAAGAGCATTAAGAAATTTTGAAAACTGATTTGGTAGAGGCGCAAACAGTTCATGAAGACCTGAAAAACATAATTTGAGATAAAAAAAAACTAAAACAAAAGATGAAGAAATGAAACTAAATGAAAGTGGGCACATGAAACTTACCATTGGATAACTGCATTTAATCTTACTTGAAAGGTAACATTTTCTCCAACAAAAGTTAACTTTTTCCCTTAATTAGAATTAAAAGCATGAATAAGTTTTATTGACCCAAAATCATTATTTATTAAATCTAAAGTAACACAAGCAGTAAAATAAAAGAAAGCATTGTTTCATGTTCAAGGAATTCAGAATAAATCGAATCCATCAGAAGTGAAGATGAAGATATGATTCTTTATGAATTGCAACGATGAATGTTCTCTTTGCTTCCTCCATTCTGAATCCATATTAGACCCAAAATATTGAAGTTTATTCAAAATCCCAAATAATGTAGCAATTATGTATATGCAGAGGATTTGAATCTTTATATGATAATTATGGAGAGAAATTTAGAATAAAAGAAAATTAATAATATGAATTAATCATCGTTTCATTTCCTTACCGAATATTTTGCATTGCGAGATTCTTTTCCATGCATAACTTAAAAGCTGCGACTTCCTCCTTTGCCGATATGCGATCAAATTTTCTATAATATTTAAAAGACAATGGTGGAGAGGCATATATTGGTGTTTATCTCATCGGAAGATATTAATAAAAAGCTTCATTTGAGTTTTGCGATGCGATATAATTGTTGCGGTGGAAAAGTTGCGATATGTGCATGTGCGATGAGAAAATGCAATGGAGAGATTGCGATATCGAAGAATAATCATATCAGAAATGTGAATGAAATGAAACGCTGATAGTATTCTATCGATAGCGGAAATATGAAAAATGATGTGGCACATTGGTGGGACTAGTTTTGGACTTTATAAGAGATCCGCGATCGAAATATTTCAACACAGGATGTAATGATATTGATATGCCGATGTGTGATGAAGCACAAACCTGATCGTTTTATTATATGGATTTAATTTCATATCAGATCCAGAACATTAGAATCTTTAAACATATTCCCATACCAAGCTTGCGATTTATCAATGGACGCGATAACTTTCAGAACTGAGTTTAAATGTCGTATTGGGTATGGGTTGTGTGGACATCATAATTTTTCGCGAAGTCATTTATCGGAGAATGAGCGAGACAAAATATCAGATGACTTGCATTAGAAGTTTATTATCAGGAAATGGTAAGAGCGACCTCCAATTAAATATTGTGATACGAATGATGCGATATCGAAAGGAAAGGTTCATAAGAGATCAGAAGGAATGAGAATATCGGGAGATCAGACATATTTGATGTATGCTAATTTCAAAGCCTCCAATATGCGAATTACGATATATGATGAGACATATGTGGGGCTGATGATTTCTGAAAGTATTCAATTAAAAAATAAGTGACAGATTTAACTTTTCTTTTATATTAATAACCCTTGAATAATTTAATTAACTGTCAGAATATCTAATCAGAAAGTAATTTTATCATAACTTTCTTATGAAGAGAGTTCTGAAATATAATGATCTTATATGATTATTCCGACAATTTATTAAGACTTATTAGGATTTCAATAAATATAAGAAAAATCAGATAATCCTTAATTTTTTTTTTTAGATGAAATCATAAATACTTCCATGAACATGTTGCAGATTTGAGAAAAGTTGGCTGCTTGCTTATCTTGAGTATTCATATTCAAGTCAATAAAGACCTACAAACGAAACAAAATAGAAATAAGAAACAACCTTTGAAATTTATAATTAAATGATGATGAACCTGTAAACACATACCTAGAAGAATTTTGATTGTAAGTTTACCTCATGAATCTTCAAGTTCTCCCAAACTTTTTCAAAATTTGCATAAGTTCAACATCACCTACTAATTTAATCTAAAATTCTAAGTAATTAATTTTTTCAAATTGTATCCACTTCAAATTTATATCAGAGGAAAACAGTGGTGAAAATGAGCCATTTTTTCAGAAATACTTAAGATTCAAGAATTTCCAAGTTGTAGCGAATCCTTGGAATTTCTTCATGTATGATCAATGTGATGAATTTTGAAAAACAAGACAATTGAAGGCTTGACAAATATGTATGATCTGACTATTCAAGAGCTACGAAAATACTCTAAACTATTTTTCCACAATTGAAAGGGGATGCCCAAAAGAAATTGGATTCATTACTTGCTTTATTGAAAATATGAAAAAATAAAATAAGTGCAAACAGAAAAGAAATTTAATCTATTCCTATTTCTAACTAAATTAAGGAAGCATGACTAGGTATAGTCATACTTCCAATGTAACCATTCTCTCATTTTAATTCCTGTATTTATGTATATGTCAAACTTTTTTACATACTTCCAATGTAACCATTCTCTCATTTTAATTCCTGTAATTATATATATGTCAAACTTTTTTACTTTTTTTTTTTTTTGTCGGGGAAAAATTCGTAACTTTTCATTAAATTGAAAAATTACATGTTACATTTTACTAGTAATATCTATTTATAGAGCATGGAATACCGTGTCCTCACCAAGGATGCATGTAGTTTCATGTATCTGTGCAAATATGCTGCGAGTATCAGTGCAAAATTTACAAATCTGTTCTTTGCTATGTATATAATAAAACAAAATACAAAATAACTGCCGGTAGTAAATATAGGCTGATAAGTACCAAAAACCAAAAAGTCTCCCAAAAAACATGTCTGTCAAAATGCAGTCAAGGAGTGACTGCTCCCAAATCCTGGAATTCATCAATGAATGGACTGTGAAAATATCTATAAACCTTACCACCATCGTGTTCAACGATGAACCATCTGCCCCATTCTAGCTCCGTGGCTTCTTTGCAAAGTTTGTCTGCCACTTGGTTCCTTTGCTAGTAAATATGAGTGACAGATATAGTATCAAAATAAGTTTTCAGATGTAGGACCTCCCTTAGTAATGATGTAAGTTTGTGAGTGTGGAACTGTTCAAGAGAATTGAACAAGTTAATAACAATAAGAGAGTCTCCAAAGATCTAAATTTTGTTGCAATCTTTTTCACGGGCAAATAGCAGAAGAACTCAGAGGCAGAGAAGTTCAGCAAAATTATTTGTACCAAGGCCCAGCCCCATTTTGAGGTAAAAGTAATGTGTGGCAGAGATGTAAAGAACCTCCCCACCCCCACACCCATGTTGATTTGAAGCCCCGTCGAAAGAAGCCCATGGCTGGGATTGGTCAATGTGCTCAGGAGTGATGACCTTTAATCGGTTGGGTTGTGCCGCATATGGTAGGAGGCTATAAGTGGCAATGATGGCAGTGCTAATGTGCTCCCAGATCACCAGCTGGCCTTCAAAGGTATATCGATTACGCCCAGTCCATATACCCCATGCAAATAGTAAAGGTATATTTCGTAGTTTGATGCATGCCACCACGCAGACCAAGCCTCAGATATAGTCGCACCCTTCCAAGTGTGTGTACACCCCAACACCTGAGTGATAAAATTCCATAGTAATTCGATAGATGGGAAATCTAGGAACATATGTTGGGCATCCTCCTCATGGGTGAAACAAAAGAGGCATCTGGACGGGCCATAGATGGCATGCTGGCGGAGATTGTCCATAGTGAGTATGCAATTGTGAAGAATGAACCATAGCAGTAATCTGGCTTTTGTGGGGTGCCTGTAGCTTCCATATAGTATGCCACCACCAAAGTTTTTCTTGTGGTTCTTTGGGTTGGAAAAAAGTGATATATCCAATTTTAGAGGAGTAATGTCCTCTGGGCAAGAGAGCCCAAATCAGTTGATCATATTGGTCCGAGAGGCGGATATGTGAAATGTGGAGAGCTTTGGTGTACCAAAAATAGTCAAGGTGGCCCTCCAGGGGGATCCCAAGTGCATGTGCTGATAGCCATCCCTGGGCATGCCAATTTGTCTGCTCCGGATCAGCAACCTAAGCTAGATAGCGATATCCACCGTTGGTCAGGTAATTGATGATATAATTCGGCAATTTGAAATTTCTTCCGTAGCCCGACCACGAGTCAGTACCCACTCTGACATAGGTTCCAGATCAAATTTTCCAAGTCAACCCCTGTTGTATAAGTTGCGAAGATTTGGTGATAGCCTTCTAGATGATCAAGGATCCTGGACAGAGTTGAATAGTGCCATGAATCCAATCAAGAGTGTTCCTAGGAGCAATATATTTGGTGACAATAACCTCCTTCCACAGGCTGTGACCAGTAATAAGGTGCCAACCCAATTTTGCAGCTAGAGCTGATGCAAAAATGGGGAGATCCTTTATGCCTCATCCACCCCAATTTTTAGGCCGGCTGATTTGGTCCCATATTGCCACCCAGGAAAAGGTGCGTTCACTAGTCGAGTTTCTCCAGAGAAATTGTCTGCAGATCTGCTGTATTCGGTTGATGACTCCTTTGGGAAGCCATGCAAGGGACATCCAATAAACATGGATGGCTTCTAGGACATATTTAATAAATACCAATCTTCCGGCCCTCGAGAGCCACCGATGATGCCAGATATTGATCCGGCGCTCCACTTTTGCAATCAGCCAATTCTAATCCTTTATCTGATAGTTATTTGGCTTGAGGTGGAAACCAAGATATTTCAAACTAGCCCCAATGTAGCTATGCACATAAGGGAACATAGTAATAGCCATTCCCTGTTCTTGTGCAGAGCATTTAGTCATAATAACGGTGGATTTGCTGTGGTTGGGAACCATACCCCTCGCTCTGCAGAAGATCTGAAGTATATGTTCAAAATGAAAACAGTCCTGACAAGAGCCATCCAGAAAAATAAGCACATCATCCACAAATAATAAGTGAGTCAGTTGTAGGATCTCATTTAGTTTAATACCAAGGAGATCACCATCAGCCTTTTCCTTCTTGATAAGAGCCGAGAGGCCTTCCATAACAAGGACAAAAAGTAAAGGTGAGAGGGGAAATCCTTGCCTAAGACCCCTAACAGCATGAAAGAAATTAGATGCAACCCCATTTAGGAGAATGCTGAAAGATGAATTACTGATACAACCCATAATACAGTTTATAAAATAAGGGGGAAAACCAGTTTGAATGAGGATCAAATGGAGGTATTTCCAATTGACATGGTCGAAATATTTAGCAACATCAATTTTGAGGATGGTGCTCTTGATATTCTTTGTTTTAATGGAATGCAGGACCTCCTAGGCAATACCAATAGCTTCATGAATCTGCTTATGATGTAGAAAGGAAAATTTCTCCTTAGCAATATGTTCAGAGAGGATGGGTTTAATACGATTTGCAATGATTTTGGAAATAATCTTGTAGATGCAGTTACAGAGAGATATAGGCCTGTAGTCGTGGAATGATTCCGAGTGGTCAAGTTTAGGGATAAGGGCTATGAAAGTAGAATTAAACCCATCATAGATTCTACCAGATGTTCAGCTCTCTTCAATGACAAGGAGGAGATATCGTCCTAGGAGTTCGAAAAAATGCAGGTAGAATTCAATAGGCCATCCATCTAGTCTAGGACTTTTAACCATTTTAGTACCCCCTTAATCTCACCCATGGTGATCGGTGCATTGAGATCTTTAGCCTAGTCATTATTCACATACCTGTTGAAAGTTATAACAATATGCATGATATCCGACAGGTTTATGTTGAGTGGTGCTCTGTATTGATTAGAGAAGTGCAGAATGCCTAGATCCTGAATTTGTGCATGAGTTTTGGCCACAAATTTGGTATGATCAGATAGTTCCCAAATGGTATTAATATTGCACCTTCCTTTAGCATACTGCTGGAAGAACTTAGTATTCTCATCCTCGGCTTTCAACCAAATAGCTCTGCTTCTTAATCTCCACTCCTCTTCCTTGTGACGAAGGATGTTTGACCTGGTGGTTTCAAGTGCAATTAGATGCTCTTTGGCAGACATCGAGCGAAAACCCAAGTAATCTAAATCATTAAGCTGAGAGATTTCTAATTCAACCCTACTCAGCTCCTCCTCCTGAAGCTTTTTTTTCTTACCCAATTGATAGTGATAGCCTTGATACACTTTAGATTCTTATTAAATACCCTTGCAGGTTCTCTGTCTGGGTATTGATAGCAATGTTGCCATTCCTGAGCTACCAATTGATGAAATTTAGGATCCTATAGCCAACTAGGAATTCCATATATATCGGTGAGTGATCAGAGATACCACCCCTGCCAACCCACTATCTGGTTTTAGCCATATGATAATGGAATTACTGCTTGATAAAGAAGCTGTCGAGGTGATGCGCCAAAGTAGCCTCCCCTGTTCGTCTATTTCTCTAGGTAGGTTGTTTCTTTGGCGTGCCAATGTCAATCAACTCGGCTAGTTCTAGATTTGTGGTGAAAAAATTGGATAGCAGATTTGGAATGGCATGAGGTCCCCAGGATTCCGAGATCCCCAAATAAAAGTTTAGATCTCCGCCAATAATGATATGCGGGTGATGTAGAAGCGTGTAGCTAAGCAGAGATGTCCAAATTTTTTCTCTGTTAATGCATGGACCATAAACATTAATCAAGGTGAAAGAATGTGAAAAATCGCCATTGAAGACCTCCAAACCAATGACTCTTTCCCGTCCCTAACAATTTGACATCTGAGTGGTCATGTTGTTGATACCTAGTGCACATCCGCCAGATCGGCCCCGGGCTTCCAAGGACACAAATGTCCAGTTTGGGATGAGAGATTTTAGGATATTGTTAATGGTATTACCATCCCCCAAAGTTTCCTGAAGGAAAAGGTCATCAATGGGAGATGTAGACATAATTTCCTTTAGTGCCAATCTTTTTACGGGGTTGGCAAGCCCCCTGCAATTAAAGATGAGGCAAATCATGAGGGAACCCCTTCTTTGGGTTTTCTTGCTCTAAGAACCCAAAATAGGGATGATTGTGTGCCAGCCTCCACCTCAATATTATCTCTTCTGATAGCCTTTGAGATAGTAGAGGGTCTACCTCTAGTTCTAGTAGATAGTATACCCTGTCCCGAGCCAATTACAAGCTCAGACAAGGGGGTCAGGTGAGTGGAAGATTGAAGGAAATAATGGTGCCCAAAAGATGAAGAATCTGTGGTCGAAATGGGAGGAAGACCTGGAGATTCAGTAGAGGTGTGGGGAATGGTGGGTGGGATTGAGGGGGGAGAAGAAGCAACAAAGCAACTAATGGAGTGTACTGAAAAAACTGCATGATGAGTAGTAAACGACGATGCAGGTGATAAAATATTTTGACAGGAAGAGGGGGATAGAGTGGTACTCATAACTGAAGATGAGATATGCTGAGTGGATTGGGCCGGTGAGTAATGAGTCTATGTTTGTGTAATCTGACAGGAAGGTAGCACAGACTTGGACCGATGATCAACATCCCACTATTGCTCCTCAGGAGTCGGCACGATATAAACTGAGTCCGTTTGAGTGGCCGCATGAGCAATCGTCTTATAATGGGGGGTCCCCACACCCAAAAGCGGACATTCTTTGTACAGATGCCCCACCGAATGGCAACGTCTACATCTGAAAGGTATCCCCTCATAGTTTAATAGCTGCTGCCAGACCATCCCTTTGAAGAACATATTGTAATTGTCGTGTAGCCCATCGCGGGTGTCACTAAATAGGATCGGTCATGATCTAAGTAGAGACCGAAATCTTCTCTAATATTTCGAAGACCTGTTTCATTCTAGAATTGAACAGGAAGACCAAGTTATCGCATCCAGATAGGTCCTGCACCCGAATTCTCCTTGTTTGGGTCAAATAATGGGAACCATATTTTCAGGAGAACCGGGTGCATCTCGATATGCCAGTACTTGTTAAGTACCCAGTCCACTTGAGTCAGCTGAGAGAAAGTAAGAGTGAACCAACCCTTGGTTAGAAGGGTGACATCCGGAAGCTGATCTAATAGCCCTCCCCAAATTTCCTCTATCCAAATCTTAAGTCTCGCAGTGGTATATTTGCGCCCGCGAACTTTTCCCACAAGCATGGTGGCGACCGTATGCTCTAAGTTGGCCATGCATCTATCTCGCCCAAAGTTCATATTTCTGTTGTGCCGGTTCTTGGCCAGTCGTGATTTTTTCCCCTTCCCCTTGTGCAAGTGAAGGTCTCCAGTTTCTGCACCAGGTTCTCCGGACCCCTTAGAATCAGATGATGGTGGATGTGTATCAACCGTCTGTGCTTCAAAAGTAATTTTTACGAAGTACCCAGATGCTGCAACCATCTCAGTCGCAACAAATGAAGATATGGGTGGCTCTCCTCCTATGCATAAGTTTTCGAAGGTAAGATTATCTTCACCGATGTATTCAGAAACCTCAGCCGTTAGTGGGGCCGATATAGCGATATTAGTCTCCGGCAGACATGTGTGTCCAATGTCTGATACTCCCATAGACTAATAACAGATGGAGATGGGATAGAATAGGTCAAGGTATCAAAACAACCCCCATTTTATGTTGAGCAACCCTCCTGAGTGACCGGTAGAGTCAGTTCTGGTGCGGGAATATCTGGTGCAGGTATCATGTCCACCATGTCCTCCACCTCATCACTAGTCGACTTCCCCCAGATATCCATACCCTCCAGTGGGTCTTCTAAATAGTTGACCTCTTCTTCGTATGAGCTCATGACCACTGTTGATGTTGTGAAACCAGCTCCAAAAATAGAAGAAAAGAGATATCAACGCCTTAGAAATAAGCCACTTCGAGGGGGAAACCTCCAATACATTACATGAATGAAAAATTATTGGATGATTCAAATTACAAAACCTCCTTTCTATATATAGGAGTCCATGGGGCCACAATGTAATCCTAGTGGGGCCACAATGTAATCCTAGCCGACCTAACAATAATAATTTAAGGGCACAATAATAACAATATGGGGGTTACAAGGGTACAATAATAACAATAAGGGGGTTACACTAGCAACAATAAGGGACTATACTAGTAATATAGGGACCTAACATGCCCCTCTCCTTCAAAAAAGTGTTGTCCTCAATGCTTGAGTAGCTCTGGGTGCTTCTGTATAAAATTCTCAGCCTCCCATGTAGAATCTTCAGTGGGTAAGTTCTTCCACTTGATGAGATACTCTGAAATTGATCGATTCCGTAGTTGTCGAGTTCTTTTTTCCATGACTGCTTCAGGTTCCAATATGATTTTCCCTTCCCCATCAAGTTCTGGCAATACTGTTTGAGCTGGAAGATTTTCACCTATAACCTTCTTTAAGCATGAAACATGGAAAACTGGATGTACTCGCGAAGAAGCAGGAAGCTCCAATTTGTATGCCATAGTACCAATCTTTTGCAACACCTTGTAAGGACCATAGTACTTTGGCGATAATTTATTATCCTTCTTTGCTTGCTTGAGGGACATTTGTTTGTATGGTTGTGGCCGTAAAAATACCCAATCTCCTACATCAAAACTTCTCTCGCTACGATGTTGATCTGCCTGTTGTTTCATTCGATTTTGTGCCAAATTCAGGTTATCCTTTAAGAGTTGGAGAACTTCTTGCTGATGCTCGATGTGATCTTCCACTGCTTGAACCTTTGATTTTTCTCTTAAAGATGATGTGATGGATGGTGGATGATATCCATAAAGTGCCATAAATGGGGTCATTTTTGCTGCAGTATGGAAGGAAGTGTTATACCACCATTCAGCGAGAGGTAACCACTTGACCCATTGTGTTTGTTTATCAGATACAAAACAACGAAGATATCCTTCCAAACATTTATTTACTATATTAGTTTGACCATCAGATTGAGGATGATAAGATGAGCTATGAGCTAATTGAGTACCCAAACAAGAAAATAACTCCGTCCAAAACTTTCCAGTAAAAAAGGGAACTTTGTCGCTCACAATAACCTTTGGGTTTCCATGTAGCTTTTGAATTGTGTCCATAAATGTAGTAGCAAATGTACTTGCTTTAAATGGATGAGATAATGCACAAAAGTGTGCATACTTGGTAAGTCTATCAACTACCACCATGATGACACTCTTTCGTATGGATTTAGATAAACCTGTGATAAAATCCATTGAAATATCCTCCCAACGTTGAATTGGAATGGATAAAGGTTGTAGAAGACCTGAGGTCTTGACTGTCTCAACTTTATTTTTCTAGCAAACCAAACATTCCGCCAAAAAATTTTGAATATCAGATTTAAGGCCATCCCAAAAAAAATCTTTCTTCACCCTGTGGTAAGTTTTTAAAAATCCTGAGGGTCCTCCCAAAGGAGAAGTGTGCAATTCCAAAAGAATCTTTTGTTTTAGTTGGGAATTCTTACAAAGATATAAGCGATCTTTGTACCATAAGGAATCATTTTTCCAACTAAATGTATCAGATGTACTAGGATCTTGCTGCAACTTTTGAATGAGTGTCCACACTTCTTCGTCCTTCTTCCATTCATCTTTTGCTTCGGTTATCCAATATGGTTGGATAATAGAAATGGCACAAAGAAATGCTTCCACCTCTTCATTCTTTCTTGAGAGTGCATCTTCAACAACATTGAGCTTCCCTTTTTTGTATATTATTTCAAAGTCATAACCCAACATCTTTGTGACCCATTTTTGTTGCTCTTCTGAAGATAGTATTTGTTCCAAAAAGTGTTTAAGACTATCATGATAAGTTTTTACCTTGAAGTGTCTTCCCATTAGGTAAGTTCTCCATTTCTTTAGTGCATGCAATATTGCTAACATTTCCTTCTGATAAATAGGTTTCTGTAAATACTTTCCTTTGATTGGACGAATTTCAAAAGCAATGAGTCTTCCTTCTTGTATTAAAACAACACCAATTCCATTTCCCGAGGCATCACATTCCACAATAAAGGTTTTTGTGAAGTCTGGCGTAGCTAAGACTGGTGCTAGGCACATTGCCTCTTTAAGATGTTCAAAGGCCTTAGTTTCTTCAGGAGTCCATGAAAATACATCTTTCTTCAATAATGTTGTTAGAGGTGTTGCTATTCTCCCATAATTCTTAACAAAATTTCGATAATACCCTGTTAACCCGAGAAATCCTCGCAACTACTTTATGGTTGTGGGGACTTTCCATTCCTTAATGGCTTTAATTTTGTTAGGGTATACCTTAACGCCCTCGTGAGATACAATATGACCCAGATATTCCACCTCTTTTACTCCAAAGAAACATTTGGATGTTTTTGCATTAAGTTGTTTCTCCTGCAATATTTTGAGCACCCTGTCAACATGTTGAACATGATCCTTCCAAGACCTTCTGTAGATTAGTATATATCAAAAAATACTAGCACAAATTTTCTAAGTAAGGGTTTGAAAGTGGAATTCATCAACCCTTGAAATGTAGAAGGTGCATTAGTAAGGCCAAAAGGCATGACCAAAAATTCAAATGACCCTCATGAGTTCGAAATGCTGTTTTCGGAATATATTCAGTCTTCATTCTAATTTGATGATACCCTGAACGAAGATCCAATTTGGTAAAATAAATTGCTCCATGTAATTCATCCAATAATTCATCAATCACAGGAATGGGAAATTTATCTTTAATGGTGAGCTTATTGAGCTCCATATAATCCAGACACATGCGCCACGATCCATCCTTCTTATGTACCAATACTACAGGAGCAGAGAAAGAACTTTGACTAGGTTGAATTATACCCGCCTCTAACATTTCTGCAATCATACGTTCAATTTCACTCTTTTGGACATAAGGATATATATAAGGCTTGATGTTTGGAGGACCACTTCCTGGAATAAAATGAATAGCATGATCATGATCACGAATAGGTGGGAGTCCTTTTGGAGTTTCAAAAACCTTGGAATGATTGTCCAAGACATTTTGGAGATCTGTAGAATTAGATGATGTTGATGTTGGAACTTCTAGTGAGCATAATTGTGCAATTATGCCTCGTTGTTCTTTCTTTAGAAGCTTTGTCATGACATTAGAGCTTATTATCTTTCCTGGCTTCCCTGCAATACTCCGTAATTTGACTTCCTTTCCTTCTGAAAAATTTTTCAAGAAAAGTTCTTAAAAATTAAAAGCTACCGTCCCCAAAGATTGTAACCATTGTACTCCTAGTACAACATCAACACCTCCCATAGGAATGGAAAGCATTGGAATATTCAATACATATTCCCCATGGCTAGCTTGATATTATGGCATTTTCCAGAGCAATTTATAGTTCCTCCATTTGCAACCATCACTTGACATTCTGGTGCTGGGTATAGGAAACAATTCAATTCCTTGGGTAACTTACAATGAATAAAATTATGGGTACTACCTGAATCAATCAACACTATTACCTTTTTCTTCTTGATATGTCCTTCTATCTTGAGAGTTTTAGGAGTGGTAATTCTTGCCAATGCATTACACGATATGGTCGGACTCATTTTTTCCTCTTCTTGGGTTGGTTCTTGGTGTATATCCTCTTCTTTTTCATTTTCTTCTTCCTCTTCACAATCTATGTAAAATAATTTCTTCTCAGCACACTTATGACCTTTAGTGTATTTTCTATCACAACTGTATCAAAGCCCTTTTGCTCTTTTTTCTTCCAATTGTTGTGGTGTCAACCTTGTAGGTTGTGAAAATCTAGGAGTAGCAACACTTCCTTCTTTATAGAAGTGAGTGGTAGGCTTCCTTGTCGCCATAATTTTACATTCAATTTTTCTTACCAACCTGAATGCCTTCTCCAATGAATCAGGTTCCAAAACGCGAACTTCATGTTGGATGTTATCCTTTAAAGTACCTATGAAGAGATCAATCCTGTGTTTCTCTGGAATATCAGTTACCCTTATATTCAATTTTTGGAAGTCCTCAATGTGCTGCCCCACTAAACCCTTTTGTTTGAGATTTATCAATTGGATAAATAAGGTGTTGCTCTTTGTATCCTCATAATGTGCTATCATTTCCTCCGTAAAAATTGACCAAGTGACAATTTTTTTACGGGAGCAAAGCCATCGATACCATACAAATGTATTTTATTCTAAATGTAAAGTTGCAATGCGTACCTTTTGTGTGTTTTGCACATTATGGAGATCAAAATATTGCTCCATCTGTAGTATCCATGTTACAGGATCCTTTCCATCAAACTTCCTTATATCCATTTTTGGAATATGGTGGTTCTTCTCGCCAACATTAGATTTTATGAAATCATGATTAACATTTATTTTGTTCTCATCATGAGTTTCCTCTACCATATTTTCACCATTAGGAAACATTTCTTTTATCAAATTTGTCAAACCTTCTATGTCTGCTTTTAGAACATTCTTCATGTTTTCCATTTCTCATCGATCTCAGCTTCCATGTTATCCATCTTAGATTCCATGCCAGCCTCCATGCCATCTATCTTAGATTCCATGCCATTCTTCAAACCATTTATCTTAGATTCCATGCCTTTCTTCAAACCATCCATCTTAGTTTCCATGCCTTTCTTTAAAACTTCCATGTCATTTTTTTTTGCTCTTTCCGAGAGCGAAGTTTGTTGCACTTGCTCTTGTAATTTTGATATGTCATGTTACCATTCTTTGTCTTCATGAGTCATAGTAGAGATTTCCAAAGGCTTAATGGTTGTTGAATTATTTTTAGGGGCCATTTTAGAATCCAATACTGATATATATTCTACAATATGCCCTTGGAATCAATTCAACTTGATTCTTCAAACAAGACTTATGCAATTCTGAAAAAAAATACACACCTTTTACTTGCTTTTGAGGAGCTCGATATTGAAATTGAATTATATCTATAATTGCAGATCCCCAATATCTAAAATTCAGCCCTGTAGCAGCCCTCTGAAGCTTCTTTCCAATTCCACAGGTCTGATATTATTTGGATTCTTCAAGACAAAGTTATGTTCAATCTCCCACAATGACCCAATTTTGGGCTGGTTCAGTAGAGCGAACTTGTACGACTTGCCACGCATGATTGTTTCATTATTTGGCTCTGAAATTGATAACGAAGAAACTATAGTCTGTTTACTTGCGACCAATTTTTACGAAACTTAAATCCAATGCTCAGAGAGAGAGTTATGAGGATTTTCCCACGATCACCTCTTTGAGATGAAATTCAGGAGCCCAAAAAAGCACTACCTTCCACAGATTATATCTGCGAAAATATTGCGAACCAAGCTCTGAAATTTTTTGACGATGTTCCTCAGGATTTTGGCTTTGCACCCTAAAAATTTAGCTTTTGAAACTTCGTAGAAAAAAAAATTATAGCGAAAATTCCACGATGACCTGTTTGGAGCAACGAAACGCTAGAATCCAAAGCTCTGATACCAAATGTTGTGAAACTAGCTCCAAAAATAGAAGAAAAGAGATATCAACGTCTTAGAAATAAACCACTTCGAGGGGGAAAACTCCAATACATTACATGAATGAACAATTCTTGGATGATTGAAATTAAAAAACCTCCTTTATATATATAGGAGTCCATGGGGCCACAATGTAATCCTAGCCGACCTAACAATAATAAATTAAGGGCACAATAATAACAATATGGGGGTTACAAGGGTGCAATAATAACAATAAGGGGGTTACACTAAAAATAATAAGAGACTATACTAGTACTATAGGGACCTAACAGTCGATAGTGAAACGGTCATAGGCATAGGTGAGAAGCACTCCGAAAATACCGCCGTAGGGTCTGTCCATTGCCCAAAGCACAAGTTGTATATCGAAAACAGTGATAATTGTAGATGTCACTTAGTTCTTCTCGCCGTGCAAGTAATAGAAACAACAACAGATAACCCGGGATATAGAGTTTGTCAGAGCACCATCAGATTAGTGCGTAGTGACTGCAGATAGTTCTTAAAAGTTTGCGACTGCCAATGACAGATCTTGTGGGGAAGCAATCCATCCAGAGACCAAAAAAAAACCATATAGGATCCCCAATAAATGTGCGAAGATAAGTTAAGTAACCCTAATACCAAGGGCCCTGAAAGCATAATAGCCGAAAAAACAAACCGACAGTATATTCCGATACCACCAATAGGCACGAAGTTTCAGTAAACCATGGGCCCATATCCACCTGAAAACTAGAGAAAAGACCCCAGGCCGCCATGGCTAGGGTTTGGGTCCCTCATCTTCCTCTCCTCCCAAAGGCGGTGTTGTCCCTCCAGATTCCTTTCTAAATCCCTAATTCTGTTCAGGTATTGTTCTTGATTCTATATGAAAATCAAACTTTAGTAACAAAAAGATGAAAATAAATTTGAATGTAGCATGTACACAAATCACTAATCTATTTACAGAAAGAAACTTATTTATAATTACCTTCTCTTGAAATATCCTTTCCAATTGAATTTCGATTGGATCATAGAAATATGGATGAATTTCTATCAATGATTGGAAGGGATTCAAAAAAGAAGATATCAAGCCAGATTGTGGGTAAGAATTTTAGATTCAATAACCTAGAAAATTTTATTAGTGTTATGTTTTAATGTTAAATTATTAACGATTTTCCATGAAGGAAAACTCTCCAAATATTTTTCAAATGAGTCAATGAAGAATGGATGGAAGCACGATAGATCCAACAGAAGATTATTAATTGAATTAGATTGCTGGTCATATTGTGAAAATACACTCTCTTGTTGGCACTGCTTTCGAGAAGTAAGAAGTAATTGATAAGGAATTAACATCAATTGAAATTGGAATTTTAAGAACTTTTGATGTTCACAATTTTAATTAGAATCTTCATTTTTCCCTTGAGGTAATGCATCAATTGCGTGTTCAATATTGAGCTGCTCAATATGCGAGCATAAAGTATCTAAAAATCTAACACTAAAAACAGAAAATAAATCTGAAGTTAAGAGTAAATGGTGGAATAATAATAAAATTGAATCATATTTTACACTAGTGTTATAATTATTGTTACATCACAATTGGGCCTGACTTAAAGCAATTTCCTCTTTACGAGAATTTGGCGAAATAATGAAATTATAATGATTGTTGATACCCACTTATGAATTAGAGAGAGGGCTATGACTCTGAATGGGAATGCGAGCTTGATCGTCATATAAATCATAGATTGGAATGATTTATTGAATGTTGAAATCATGAGTATGATTAATTGTTTGAAAATGAGAACTATTTGAAACAATCTTCGAATTAAAGTGTTATTTGTTTTCATATGTGATTCGACTTTTATCATGAGGATTAAATTGTAAAGAAAACAAATCCTCAATGTCAAAGTAGCTATATACCCTCAAGACATTCATTACAATTCCCTTTGATTTCATTCAATGTATCAAAGCAAGGAAGAATATAAAGTTCATGTTCATTAATGCCAGAAGAAGGACCATTAATTAATTTTCTATCTTTATAAAAAATAATTGGCAAGTCATTGAGATTGAACTCTCTGTTTTCTGAAATATCTTTAACGGGAAGAGAGGAAAAATTTCTATTAGACAAATTATCAGGATAAAGAGAAAAATACGAAACTGAAACAATGCATCTAAAAATGTCTCTATTTAAGAATTCTTGTGCATTTTCTTGATTGCAAATTTCAGATTTAAGATCATTTAGTTGGATAATCGTGTTTTCTTGAAGAATGTTGCTTTCGTGTCCTGAATTTGGCATTCGGTCATCGTAAAAAAATTCATAAATTTGTATAGAAGATCACGTATTATTGGAAACTTTAATCGTTGCTTGTGCTTGTCAAATTATGCTCCGATTTTCTGATTCCAACTCATACCGATTTTCAGATTTCAAAGCGGTATCTTCTTCAAGAGTGTTGCTAGTATCTTATTGCGGTTGATTATGAATGGAAGGAAGAGAGAAAATATGTTCAAACCAATTTAATAATTCTTCTTTCAAAGGTTTATCTTCAATTTTAAATTTTAAACAATTTAAACGAAACCTTATGGTAAAATCAATTAAAGACTCACATTCAAACCTTCGTAGATATTCAAAATCGTCACATATCTGTTCATAGATATATCTATAAAATTTACAAAGGAAGATTGTAATAAATTGTTCCCAAGTGTGGATTGAGGCAACTGAAAGTGATTGACACCAGCTTCTGGCTTTTGCCAAGAATGTAAGAGTAAAAATCTTGCATAAAATACCTTCATCAATTCCTTGAAAAATAGAATTTGAAAATTTTTAATAAATTGTAAAGCATGATTAAATGAATAAGTATTCCTCTTACCATTAAACTTTACCTGAGACAAGTGTCTTACTATTTTTGGTGGAGCATTCGAATATGCACGTCTAGATATACAACTCCAAATTGGAATTTTTAGAGGAGACATTGTAATAAAAATAAAATGTTAGAATAAAAAGTCTAGATGCATGCCCCTGTCTTATTCATTGGCCCATATTTGAGCCGAGATCAAGAATACACACTCATTCTTCCTTGATAAAGGCACCCTAAAATGTCAAGGTCATTTGATCTAATAAATTTCCTATATTATAATCAAAACTATGTGTATCATTAAGATCTGTTATATATCCATTTATTCCAACTCCTAATTAGCTAGATCTTAACTTCATGTAGAAAACTCTAGCTGATTAACAAGACTGTGGTCATACAAAAAAGTGGGATTTAAATAAAGGAATACCACATTTATCCTAGGTCCCAAAATTCTCTTAATCCGGGTTGATTGGAACTACGACATTCAACATTGAGATGAAAAGGTTGCTGCATCATTAAAATATCGAGTAATTGAATAGAAAATCTACGAATCCATGAGAAAGCCCTAAAAATAAATCAAATAAAATGAAGGATAGCTAATCCTGACCTTTTTTTTGAGCCAATTTATGCAACTTGGGGATCTCTTCATGTAATCTTGCCTTCGTGTGTCGAATTTCATCATTCGGGGTCGTGACCACTACCCTATTTTCTACTCCGCGACATTGTCGACTTTCTGGTACCAAAAAATCCACAAAATTTAGATGTTTTTCCTAGCATTTAAAAAATAGAACGAGGGGAAATTTGGGGTTTACTAACCTACTTGTGGCCTCAATCTCAGGGATTTGATTCTCACTATGTTTGTCAATATCAGAATTTTCATACTTATTTAAAATGGCATCCACCTGCATGAGAATGTTGATGATGCTCACCTTCACAATGATAAGATATGATGTGCTCGATGCCTCGTCTTTTGGATATGTGTTTTCCCTCAAAATTCCTTCCCCGAGAAGAAAAAAAGGATTCCAACGGATGGCCTTGATTTCACATCTCTTGCAATCAATCTTAATTTAAGGATTTATTAAACAAATTTGACTAAAAGATTGACTAAACAACTAGATGTAGATTGGTAGATTACCACCCTTCAAAATTTGTGAATGGCCCAACTTGGAAGTGAAATTTAGTTGGTTCAAATTTCAACTCGGCTTAAAATTAATAGTGGCCAAATAAACTTGTGGCAGTCCCCAATTTTTTGTGTGTTCATTTATGGACTCATAAGTTTGGCACCATTTATGTGACCTTAAAAAATCATGTAATGTCATGTTAGAAATGAAGAGAAATTCATGTGACCTAATGTAATTTTATTTTAGTGTGGTTTCTAATTTTGTTATAAATGATGAGAAATTAATGGTGTGGACATTTAACATTTTTCCCTGGAAAAAATCGTAATTTTATTTATGAAAATAAAATTACATGTTGCATGAGCTGATAATATTGTCCAACAACCAGACAAGTCTGGTGTTAAAGTACATACAAGAGACTCTAAAAGTACATACCAAGAGAAAATTTGTGTGTTTTCTCCCTTTTTTCTTCTCAACCTTTCGCCATGCGTCTTGTGATGGCATGGAGGAGACAAGGGCGCACTGGTTTTATGTTGTAGTTGCTCCATTGTCGTTGTATGAGTCTGAGTTGTCTGATGTATGGTGTCGTTTATTCCCACCATTGTCCAAAGCCACTGGATCCTTTGTGGGCAGAACCAGGAGGTTTTGTAGGTCGAAAGGATCTTGTGTTTTGTTTTTTGTGCCTCCAGACTTACTGCTGACTGATTGTTCTCATTTAGGATGGGGTCGTTTATTTCTTCTTTTACATCCTCCTCTGGTCCACATGGGAGAAATTTCTAGCCTTTGGGTGCTTTCCCAACCTTTTTATTTTTTCTGTTATCTCTTTTGGTGTCGGGGCATGTGTTTTATAAATGACCGGTCTACCTGCAATTTCTTCATTTGAAGGCAATTTTTTCATAATCTAGGGGCTGCATCCAATTTTGTTGTTTATGTATCAACTGTATTTTTTTCGGTAAGCCTTTGCTGAGATCTACTTCCACACAAATGTGTGCAAAGGTGTAGATTTTATCCTATAATCATTGTCTATCTATTTTGATGTATCTCCCAATGATGTTCCCAATGCCTTCTAGAATGTAGTCATTCCAGAAATGCATGGGGAGGTTGTGCATCCTGACCCACACTGGCATGTTTGCATAAAATTATGGGAACCATGGGGTAATGAAGAGTCCCGTAGAGCCCAGAACCACGGACCCTCCTGGAGCATAATATCTCTAAGTTCTGAAATTTGAAACTTGAAAATGAAAAAACCTTTTGAGCAGAGGTGAATTTTTCACTCCATTTTTCAGTTTGTGAAGGTTCAATGAAAGAGCTCCATTGGTTTAGACCAGAAACAGTTGAAACAACATATGACTACTTGTGGTTCAAATGAGGTGCAATGATCATCAATCTCTGGAATGTCTACTGTCAATTCTGGTGTTATATTTTGTTGTTCTACTATGCAGGGACTAGGGGCATTACCAGATGGTTCTATGGGTTCCTTATCTTTATTTTTTCCCTTGTAAGATGTTCTTGTAGGAGGAACCTCCTTGTGTGTGTCCTTGTTTGGATGTACTGAATCCTCTTGGTCCTTCATTATCTTTTGTTTTTTCCTTATCCGAAACTCCTCCTCTTAGTTTCAGTTTAAGAGTTATAGTGAAGGTTGTGCTTATGCAATAATCCTTGATTGACCCGACATCTTATAAAGCTATGTCTCCACAGAACAGGGATTGCAGATGTATTGGGTAACCCAATGTTTTCAAGATATTTTGTTTCAGTTGTTTCACCCTGTCTATGTTATGTACCCAATAATTTATTTTTCCCCGCAGGGGTTCTAAATTTTTTTTGAAAGTAGGATGGGGTTACCTGATGTGTAGTATCTGGTTTCCTTTTGTTATCTCTGATCAGTACTGATTCTAGAGGCCCTTGTAATGGAGTATTCGCCATTCCAACCTAAATGCAGAGACTGTTGGGGTGCATATCCGCTTCACTGTTCTGCGAAGTGACAACTCCCGAATGTTGAGGACGTTTGAAATGTGAAGGGAATCCTTGACTACAGGTAACGAAGTTCCCAAGCACCAAAAGCTATCGTTCCCATACGCATAGGCTCCATCTGAGAGATGTTTTCGATTGGGGCCAATGGCTGCTTTACCCATAACACCTCGCTAGTCCTTCGAGAGCCTGCATATGGCGACCAAGATGAAACCAAAATGCCCTTGTTCATAAACCCTATCGCTACAATTCTTCAAGGGTCGTGCTGAACTGGTTTAAGGCCAGAGGAACCTTTAAACGCTACTTCATAATCCTCTGTTGCCTCTGGATGTGAAAGACCTTCGGCCATTTTACAAATCTATGCAAAACCTTCTTTGGCAGCAGAGTTCCCCAAATCCCAAGCTACTTGGGTCATTTTTCAAACAATGGTTTGAAAACCTTCGGGAACTTCTTCTTCACAGCAGTGGGAGCCTTAACCCATCTCTTCGGAGCCATTGTTGGCATCGAGCCCATCTCCTGTCAACCCTTCCGCTCTACTTTCACACACCCATTTCGAACATTGCAATCATAAGCAGGTCCAAGGGGATCCATTTCCCTTAATAAGTGTCAACATTTATCATGAAGTCAGGGGTCTTCTCGGGGAATATAACCAAGTCCATCACGACTTCCAGATTTCAAAAGATCATATTCATTGCAAGGGAGCTTGGAGATAGAAGCAATAACCACAAAGCGACCATCCCTCTCAGCTGCGAATATGTTCCAGTAGGTATCGACCATTGTTTTTCAAGTTCTTGGCTGATTATATGCATGAGAAGATGATGAATGTAAATATTCAAGGCATCATGTGGAAATTTAACATGTCATTATGTTATGATGTGTTTAGTGTTGGGCGAATTCATATTTTATATATAATTTTTTTCTTATTGATTTTTCACTATTGTGGTTGATGTGTGTAACTATAGGCTCATTGTTTTTTTTCAAATGAGAGTGGACTAGGTTATTTTAATGTATTATGAATGAATAGATTGAATCCCTGCCTTCTATTTCCTTATGTGAGAGTATTATCAAATAAAACATGTTTAGTGTTCCCCTTGCATGGCAATCCATTCTCCTTTAAATGGTGGTTAGGTTATTATTTTCCTCGATATTCATAAAATACACTTGAGGAACTACAAATTAATACCTCATATGTCTTCTTCAATGTCCAACATAGGGATATCAAGCAATTGGAAATGTACTCAACAAGCCTTTTCCTTTGTAGAGTGGGGAGTCCTTTACTCGTTGCTTTGTTTGTCCCTACACTCTTCACTAATTATTACTCTCGATGCTAAGTGTAGGCCTTTGCCTTCATCTTCACTAAGCACAATGCTTCATCTTCTCATTAAGCACATTCACCAAGTAAATTTGCTTTGATCATTAGGTCTACATTTGAGAAAATATCTTCCCTTTGATTCCCTTTTCTTGATAATGCACCTTTCTTTCTTAGCTATATTATACATAACTATAATTATCCTTTCATTATGCAATGAAATGCACAATAGGTTGAAAGACATGGTTGAGATACTCCATTACATGAAATATATTTTAAATTGATGCATAGATGAAAGAATCATTTTTGATCCATTTATTGAATATGATGATGTGTTAGTGCTTGAATTTGTCTCCTACATTTTAAAGCCCTGATTTCAACATGATTCATTTTCCATTGGTATTTTCCCCAATAAAAAAACATGAAAATAAGGAATCATCAATGACTTTTGACTTTGTTAGTGTCAGTGGACCCTCAAGTGGTATCAAATTCTTGTGATGTTAAAATCCTTAATGAAAAAGAAAAATGAATGAGTTCTTTTCCCCATATATGTGGTGAAATACCCTAGGTTCAAGTAAATCATAGACAAAGGTGTGAGCCCCAAGAAAATGTTGGAAGAAAAAGAGAAGAAAGTGGTAAGGATGAGGCATGAAGCAAAAGTTATGTGTTTAGTGCCCTTACTCACCAAGTACACAAAGTGTGTGTTTAGTGGGTGAGGAAGCACTAGGTTTTTAGTACATAGATTATTAAGTTCCCAACTAAGGGGAAGAAAAGAACCAAGAAAAAGATGACAACAAGAGGTGCAAATTGATTATCCCACTGAGAAAAGAGCTCATTTCTCATGGCTATTTCTTAACAAGTAGGTGGCTTGTGGTCGACAAATTGAAGAGAAATGTGAGATATAACACAACATGAACAAGCAAGTTAAATAGTCTAATTAAAAGTTATGAGTTCCATCATTGTTGAGTGTGAATTTTTTTTCCAAGGAGAAGTGACTAAGTATGCCATTGATTGAAGCTCCGATGATCGTGGTAGCAGACAATCCCTTTCTTGTCGAGAGGGAGTGTTAAAAATGGCAGCAAGAAGAGGCTTCTAATTTAATTTTCCCTTAATTAAATTAGAAAGAAATTGTAATTCCACATCACATGACAACTTGTACTAGTTAACAAAGTTAGGAGACATAGTTAGCTTAGCCAATTCAAGTTCACTCAAAATTACATCATGCATGTCAATTTTGAGAGAGACCGAGTTGATATTGGAGTTTAAAGGAAATTTGATATCAATTGTATATTCAGAAATTGTAAAGATGGTGAATGGAGTCAGAGGAAGAGCCTTGATGTAATACACAACTATTATTAGCGAATTTCCTTATAAAATAATGACTAATTCCCTAAGAAATTATGAAATGAAATAGGGATACCTCAGGCCAAGAAATTGGTTAAGTATTAGACCAAGCTTGCCCAGGAATAAGTGAGATATATAGAGAAAGTGCAGAGGTATCTTAGGAAGAGAAATAACATTGTAATATTCTTATATTCTCTGGTTTATGCAATATATAGATAGTGAGGTTTTTAGTTGAGGCTTTCCCCAAATAAATCTTTGTGTTGTGCGATTCAAATTCTTTCTCTTTCTTTTTCATGTGATTATGTGATTGTAATTTGTTTATGTAATTTGTAGAGTAGATTAAAGTATTTTGTTTTAGCATATTACAAGATCAATTGAATCTACATGGATTTTCTATAGGTAGTGAGTTCTATATGTGCTAAGGATGGAGTGAAAAGGTATGCTAGGTAGTGCCAAGGAATGCTAGAGTGCCAGGGAAACATGTCAAGATGTGACAAATGCCAAGGTGTTCCAATGCGTGCTAGGGAGTGTTAGGGAGTACCACACGAACACAAGGGAGAACTAGTTCAAAATGCATGGAAATGAATGAACAAGAGTGTGTGACAGGGAGTGTCAGCGAGTTCCAAGTGTTCTAAGGAGGGAGTGAGAAGGTTATATGATAGGCAGTGAACGCATGCTAGAGTGTCAAGGCATGTTAGGGAGCGCTAGGGTGTGCTAGGGAGTGCAAATCATGCCAAGAAATGCAGGGGATACTAACACACACCACATAGTGCTAAGGAATTTTTAGACGTGCCAGTTGTTATGGCATGTCAAGATGTAAACTATATTCCTTAGTTGTTTTATGGCCATGGTTGGATGTGATCCTTAACTTGGTAACTTGTTATTTGGGATGAGTTGAGATTGGACATGAGTAGCCTAAGATGTGTTATAGGCAGTTCTTAGGTGAAAAAGGCATAGTATAGTTGTGATTACTATAACTTGGTTAAGTTGTTGTAGTCAAGGTAGGACTTGGTTGAAAAAAAAAGTAAGGCTAGTTGTGAGGGCATGATAGCTAAGGAGTTCCAGGGCATGCCAAGGAAATAAAATGCATGCTAACACATGTAAGACAGTGTCCATGCATGTTGAGGAGTGTTAGGGAGTACAAGGGGAACACAAGTGAGAACTAGCCCAAAATGCTTGGAAATGAATGAATAAGAGTGTGTGACAAGGAGTATCAGTGAATTCTAGGTGTCCCAAGGATGAAGTTCTTTAGGAGAAGTTCAGAATATGACTTGTAGGAGGCAAGCCTATGGTTGTGATAAGGCGTGGACAAAGAAATTTTGGACAAAGGGAGACTTTGGGTTGGTCACAACATTGTTTTGCTAATGACTTGGTTGGGTTCCTAAGTCATAGGAAAAGTAAGGCTATCTATGAGGACATGACATCTAGGGAGTTCCAAGGTGTTATAGGGAATGTAAGGTGCACAAGTCATGGAAAAATGTAAGGCTAGTTGTTAGGGCATGAGTGCTAAGGTGTTATAGGGAATTCTAGGGCATGCTAACATGTGGAAGATAGTGCGAAGGCATGTCAAACATGCTAATATGTGCTAAGTTCTAAGGCATGCCAAGATGTGCAAGGGTGTGACAATGCTTGTCAGGGACTGTCATTGCAAAAAAGGGAGAAACAACTTAAAATACAAGGAAATGAACACATAATAGTGTTAATAAGTCATAAATGCACCTTTTCCATGAGGGGCATGCTAGGCACACCAACACTAGGTGCCAATAGGTGCCAAGTGCCAAGTGTTAGTGCATTCTAAGTGCCAAATCTTCCTTTGTTATTTCTCATCTACTTTCCAATAATTGATGTCAAATAAATTTATATTAAACCATTCCAAAGCATACCAAGTCATCTCAACGCATTCCAAACATGCTAATACTTCTAAGCACCAACACGTGCCAAGTAAAAATGTGTGTCAAGGAGTGTTATGCATGCTATGAAGTGGAAATGCATGTCGAAGAGTGTTAAGGTGTGCTAGAGAGTGGTAATGCATGATGAGGAGTGTTAGGAGTACAAGGAAAACACAAGGGAGCACTAGGTCAAAATGCATGGAAGTGAATGAATATGAAGGTATGTCAGGGAGTGTAAATGTGTGCTAGTTATCATGCCAAGGAGGGAGTGAGAAGGTATGCTAATAACTAGTAAGACATGCCATGGAATATTAGTGGATTTCAAGAAGTACTAGAGTGTGCTAGATAGTTCCAGGGTGTGCTAACATGTTCCAAATAGTTCCAAGTCATTCCAAGACATTATAGGTGCTAATACATGCTAGGATATGCAGGGTGCCAGGCTATGCCAATATGTGTCAAGGAGTGTCAAGGCAACAAAAGGAATAACCAAGCTAAATTGAAAGGGAATGAACACATAAGAGGATTAATAAGTCAAGACTTTATCTTTTTCAAAAGGGGAATGTTAGGCACACTATTAATAGGTTCCAATACATGCCAAGTGTTAATGTATGTCAATGAAATATGCCAAGGTGTTCCAGGACATGCTAGAGACTATAACACATGCCAACACATGCTAGGAGAGCGCTATGCTATGCTAGGGCATGATAACATGTGCTTGGGCATCCTACTCATGGAAATATGTTATAGGTATAAATATGTTCCAAGACATCTGAGGTTCCAAGGAATGTTAGTGTGTTCCAAAGCATGTTAAGGTGTGCCAAGCTTGTTGAGGAGTGCTAGGTATCTTTGATTAATAGAATTGAGAGAGCTTGATTATGTATTATATAATATAGTTCGTGAACACACTAGTGGAACTTTATCTAAAGGGAATTTTCTAGATAATAAACCTAATAAAGATGAATCATGTGTTGAATCATAGGAAAACTATATTCTCATTAGTTGAGGGAAATGATACACACTAATTACTTCTTAACAATTTGACTGACTCTAACCACTATGGTCTTGGACACACAATGAAAAATACTCCACAACAAAGGTCTTAATTCATTATCTTTTGAAAAAAAATAGTAGCAGGCACATAGAATCATCAAAATATCATTGTAATGATCAATGATGACGAACATTTTTTGACCATCACCGAAAGCAACCAAAAAGAGAATTGGTGAGGGTCAATAAAATAATGTCATTAGAAGTGTCACCAAAGAGATAATTGGTGATGATCCTTTAACGACCCTCACCAAAAGTGTCATTGAAAATGGATTGGTTATAAATCTTGAAGGACCATTGCCTTATACACTTACAACAACGTTTTTTTAAGGACCGTCACCATATGTGACATTGGTGATGGACCTTAAAGGTCCATCATAGGCATGACCCTAACCAATGACCTTTTTTGTTGCAATGCACTATCTCATCCATCAGTTAGAACTAGTTAAATTGATTTTAACTCAAATAAACCAAGTTAAATAATTACAACTCAAAATAAACTCAACCAGTGCTCCTATAATGTAGGAGACACTCCACATGCCTCTAGTTTGACCCTCAACTCAAGTTAACTAAACTAACTAAGTATTCCTAACTTGGTTAACTTGTATAAGTTGTCATGTGATGTGGAATTACAATTTAATTCTAATTTAATCAAGTAAAAATTAAACTAGAAGTCTTTTTGATGCCATTTTCAACACTCCCTCTCAATAAGAAAGGAATTCAACTCTATCCCGATCCGGTACCTTTGGAATGCTCTACATGCAACACTTATCTCTAGTGTTGTTGCTACTGCAACTTTTGAAACTGAAAAGAATCTAACCCGAATCAATATAATGCATCTCTCACAAGAGTCTCTGAATGCTACTAGCTACTACACTATCAACTGGTAAAAAAAGAAGAAAAAAGAAGAAGGAATTTGCGATGCAACTGACTCTACACTATGCCATCTGCACTACTGCCAACTCTGATTTCCGCTACCCAGTATCTAACTGTTGCTAATCTCTGCCTCTGTCAGTCTAACATCTGACTGCATCAACCACCACTGATCCATCCTACTACTTTGTACTGTGGGCTCCTGTAGCAAGGTAATGATCCATGAGAAAAGACATCTTAATGAACCTTGCCCAAATTTATGCACTCTTGGGACTATTTCTTTACATTGCTCCACCTCTCTCCTTGAGGTATCTCTCTCCCCACTTGGCTCAAAATCCCCCCCTACTGGAGGTCTCTACTTGAGTGGATGCCTCCACTCGGTCTCCTCTTTGCTTCTCTAATTGTGGTTGCTCCACAGCTTTCTGAGGCTTCTTTTGAGGTTGCACGTTGAGAGGTAATTCATGCTCCATATCAACCACAAGGTCTCTAACCTTTTCCTTTCTCCTCAAAGCTTTGCATGCATCTAGTACCTCAAGTGCATATGGGTTCTCGACTCACACTCCGACCTCCTTCACCTATCCCGTGGAAATGTGTTTAAGGAAAACCTTTCATTTTCTAAATATCACATCGTATCCATGGTCTTCCAATAGTGCTATGGAAACAAGATTCTTCTTTAGTCCTGGAAAAAAAAATATATATATGTAAGTTTGAGAGGGAAGCCAGACTCCCTCTGAAAGGTAACTGTACCTATGATGTTCACGCTATACCTCCCATCATCTCCAAACTCTATGATATTCTTGGGGTATTTCTCCTCCAAGTCACTGAAGAGATCTCTATTCCCCGTCATATGGAATGAGGCACCGCTATTGAGATACAACATGCATCCCATTATAGTGCTAGCCATGCTTTCAATGAGAGTGAAATCAAGTTCGAACTACTACAGGCTCCTTATTGCTTGCCTTCTGTGGACATTTCGTGGCATAGTGCCTATACTCGTGATAATGAAAACACTTGATGTTGGAAAAGTATTTCTTGCCCTCTTCACCTTGGGAATTTTTTCCCTTCACTTTCTTTCCTTTTTGTGAGCCGTGGTATTTCACCAAGAGTGCTATAACTCCCAGGGGCTGCCCTACTTTACTTTATCAACCCGAGGTTCGTACAAACTTTGAGGTGAAAGTGATATATACACAACAGATGCATTCTGCTCATGTCATCCTCTCCTGCTTTACAAAAGGGTGCTATTTCTTAAACTATGAGAACAATTGGAAAGTAAATTGCTGGAAGGAAATGACCAAAAGGAAACTAAACTGAATTTCTGAAAGGAAATGAAAAGAAATAGAACTGATTGGATGTGCAGGAAGGAAATGACTATAAGAAAATAAATTAAATTGCTGAAAAGAAATGACAAGAAGGAAACTAATTTAATTTGCAGAAAAAATAGCAGAAAGAAATCTAATTCTAAACCACACTTGACTTGGCCAAATGGCTAAATGCACTATACTTATCCTATGATCTATCTACGATGTTTTTATCCATGCAACTAGGCTATCCTTGACTTAATTCTAATTAAAAAGAGTTAATTTGTAGCTTGGAGGGAATAAAAGGGCTAAAAGAGGCTTATGGGCAGTTTAACACATGAAACGAGGTTTGGAAGCAGACAGAGGGGGCTAAACCCTTATGAAACTTTATTATAGTGCGAGAAATTGCTTTGGAGTAGAAATAATTCAAAAGTGTGACGGCGAAGTGTGATGGAGGACAAAAGTTGCGATGTGCGATGTCACAATCACAATATCACAAGTCTAAAGGGATAGCAGTAAAGGTTAACGGAACGAACTAAAACGTGCGAAGTGCGATTTGTGACGCGGTAAAAGTTGCGGGTTGAGATTTGCGATGTGGTAAGTTTAGCGAAGTGGGACGAGTGACGTGGCAGAGTTATCGCATCGGTGGAATGAGCGGTAAGTGTTATGTGAAAAGCTAAATGATGCGAAGTGCGATTTGCGACGCAGTAAAATTTGCAGGCTGCGATCTATGATGTGGTAAGTTCAACAAAGTGCGAAGTGCAATGAGTGACATGGCAGAGTTATCGCATCATCGGAATGAGTGGTAAGTGTTACACGAAAATCTAAATGATGCAAAGCGTGATTTTCTATGTACAGTGGCGAGAGACTCTAAGAGAAAAGGCGGAGGTCGGGTTTTCGGTGGTTTTGAATGGTTTTTCACGTGTTTTGCATAAAAAGCGTAAGGCGGTCGTGAACGGAGAAAAACAGAGAAATAAGGTTTTGAAGGGCTTAAGTGCATTAGTAAAAGAAAAGGTAAGTACAACGTTAATATGAGAAGAAAACGAGGGGAATGGAGGCGTAAGAGCGGTGCTAAGAAGTGAGACACACCTGCAGATTCATGAACGAGAAACAGATAGAAATGCGGGATGAAACAATTAAAGAAAGGCTTGGACTTGGTAATACAAATTCTTCCCAAAAATTCAAATAGAAAGCAATTTTGGCTGGTGGGAAGGTGTACCCTTCTCAAACTCTATTGACAGAGATGAGAGGGGGGACTTGACCACAATTTTTGGAGTTTTTTCTCTATTTACTACGCATAAAATATATATATATATATATATATATTTTAAATCAAATTATTAATTAATTTTTAGATTATTAATTTTAGTTCTTGTTGGCCCTTGTCATTTTCATCTTTCACTATTTATAACCTATGCGTCCTTCTTTCACTCTTCATTCTCATCTTGTCTTGAAGATGGATCCCCATTGGGATTCGAAACATCGACTAATGTTTTTCGATACTGTGGATAATCCAGAGAATTTTACAATGAATGATAACCACAGAAGCCTTAAAACCATAATTAAAAACTACAACAACAAAAAAACTAAACAACAATGAAACTTATTAGAAGAAGATCTAACTTAAATGGCATAAGAAAAATGAGCTAAATGACAGAAAGGAAAATATAGTAACAACATAGAAGCTGAGGCACATGGATTGGGCCCTAACCCATGAGCCTAGCCCTCTGAAACTTAAATCAGTCGAATGAAAACAATTTTTTCATTTCATAAAAGAATAACTTCATACATCTTTGAGAGTTTGATCACTGAATAAAACAAAAATCTCAATAGCTCACAACAATAGTTCTGAATGGAATCGAGACTAGAACAGACTAAATCTTCCTAGCTCTAGCTTTGCTTTATTTATTCTATAGGGAAGCTACCAACATCTCCCTGGAAAATGGCGATTGAGTCCACTTGACTCCCAGTGAAAAAGGATTGGGTGCACTCCTCTTTGAGTTGCTTGGCTGCCTTTGGAATTCGAATTTATGGAGAGAATCCTTGGGGATCCTTTGGCTACTTTTGGAATTTGTATTGCTAGAGAGAATCTTTGGGATCCTTTGACTGCCTTTGAGGGTGGACAATCCTCATATAATTTCTCTTTGCTGTCTCCTTTGAGTCTTTATGATAAAATCCTTATAAAAATGATTAATAATTCATCATTTTATGCACTCAACCTTATATTAGGCACTAAGAGTATGTTAGCCTTAATCACCACCTATAATAGCATCATAAAAATAAATAATAATAAAAATGCAAGAAAAAGAGATCTAAGAAGGCAAAAAGGTGACTATTAACCCCTCCAAATATGTCTAATGATGGAGCTCATCATCACCCCCCTATTGAATAGTTTCTCATCCTCTGAGCAACTAATCCTCCTCCTGCATTTCCTTTAAGGCTTTGACATCCTGCTTGATTTCCCGAGGAAGAAGTGTGGGAGTTTCCCCAAGGGGGTAAAAACCATTATTCTTTTTTGCACTCTCCCATTCTCTGCCTTGTACATGTGTGTCCTCTTCAGCAGTCAGCCACAACAACAAAGGTGGGCTGAGCTTTAGTCCCAACCATTGGATCTTTATGGCCTGCATGGAACTCTTGTATAATGGTGCCCTTTCCAATGCACCCCTTAGTATTTCTGGAGAATGGTACTCCCTATTCTTGAGGCTATGAGGGAGGTTGTTCCATCTCCTCTGGCTGGCCATAATGCACTCCTCCTTTTTCTACCTAGAAACATCATCAAAGTGGCCTATGACTTGGTTTTGAGTGTGAAGGTAGCTTTCCACCAGTGCAAGGTCCCTTTCAATCTCTCGATGGTTAAGGATGACTCCCCTTGGGCTGAACAATTCTGGTCTGATATATAAGGGTTCTCTATTTCTAATTCCCATGACCTTCCATCTATATTTTTATCTAGTTTCTTCATTCACCATCCAAGATTCTGGAGCCATTAACGACATATCCCCCATTGTAGGATTGGGGTCCCAAATATCCAGATTTGTCAGCACAAAGCTGTGCACATAAAACACTACCATATTTTCCTGATCAGCCATGTTAGCTTGCTTGTAGAAATTCATGAATTGCCTACAATCTTGGAAAGGTAGTGATCCATGTGAGGATAGAGTTTTGATTTGAAATTGAAGCCCTTGTTCTTTGAGGTACACTACATATGAGTCAGAGGGGAATCTGTGCTGAAGGGCTTCTATGCATAAGTCCGCCATGGTGGCTACTTGCTACTCTTTTTGCTGCAATTGCTCCTTCAATGCTTGATCTGAAATTGTGAGAACAAAGTATTTCTCATACAGAGATTGACAATAGGGGGCTTTTACTGGTTATTTCACCTTTACTAGAAAGGATGAAACCAGAAGCTCCTGGCCCACAAACTAGCTCTGCCTAAAGAAATAAAATGTAAACACTGAAATAGATTCGATCAATGAAAGTATTTGTTTATGTGCAAAGTATTCATTAATCAAAATTTTATGTGTGAATAAGCAAGTTTAAGTATTCTGCAAATGAAGTAATGTGGTTTGAAGTTGAACTAATGAGTTTTGTTCACTGTATAAGCCTGCTTGGGAAAAGTGTACTTATGAAAGTTACTGTTTAATGTAGCAGAATCTGAAATATAACAGTGAAAATGCACAACATAACAGTAAGCATTTGTTTAAGCAGTTCACCCCTCTCTTGGGCTACCTTTGCTGGGTCCAAAAGCCTCTAATTAGGCTTTTCCCTTTTTCATTAATGCTCAAAATTTAAATTACACTGTGTAGAAAGCCTCAAAAGGAAAAATAAGCTGAAAATTCAGAAACAGAAGGCTAAAATCAGTATAAATCGACTATTCATTCACCTCCAATGGATGAGTATAGTCCAAAACAACTGATCTTTCATTAGGCCCTAGTGGCTCCACAACCAAAATCGCTGGTAAAATAACTGATATATTGCCCTGATGGCTCTGCAACCTATCCCAACAGCTCCAGAATGCTTCAATACCCCAAAATCAAAAAAAATTTCGTCCCAAAAGGACTTCCCTAGCCAAAGTTATGGCTAATTGAAGTTTGCTCAATTAGGGCTAAAAATCCTCCACTAATTGTGGAGTAATTGCAGATAAGGCCTCCAATTTAGGAGTGGCGCCAAAACAGGGGGAGGCCGCTAAAATACCCGCCGAAAAGAAGGTTAGCATTAAATGTTCAAGCGCATGGCCACATGTTGAAACCGTAACATTAATTGTTATGTTAACCGTCGGAGTTCATTATGGCTTTAAATACCGTTTCGTTGGCACTATATAACACATATTAATGTTGTGGTCCATTGGTCCGTTTCCTCTAGCCTGACCCACGTTCGAATCCTGCCAACCATAAACAAACTTTTGAACGCCATTTACATTGGATCTTGGGACCACGTGGCGGCCTCCGGGCTGGCCACGTGGCGCCCGTTGATTGGCCACCTGCGGAATATTCTATAGAATATTCTGTGGAATATTTCCAGAATATTCTATGGAATATTCTTTTTTTGAAATAAAAATAATTTTATTATAAATTCAAATTTGGCCATTTTTTAATTGAAATTGGCAAACTTTAAAGCTGAATATCTTCCTCATACGACGTCGGTTTTCAGTGCCGTTCGTGTCTACAGGATCGTTTTTCCGAGATATTTCCGGTCGATCTGGTTCGGACCAATTCTGAGAAACTTCATTTTTGAGCATTTTTCTACAAGAGACTTGATCTCCTGATCAATGCTACATTCTCTACCTATGCCTTCTGCACCTGCTCCAGAATTATCTCTTCGATTCTTTCCTCCCCCCTTGGTGATTCTTCAATGATAATCGGGCTTGTGGGAGAAGTTTTTGGTTCTCTCTGATTCTTGTCAACTTTAGAATACCTAGAGGTTTGCTTTTTTCTCTCTGCGCTCAGAGGAGCTATGGTGGTAACTATTTTTTTATTTTTTGAGGGGATGTGGTGCTGTGTTGTGAGTTTGTTTCTCACCCACTTTCTGCTATCTCTATGACTTCTATGGCCATCTCTTCTGTTTTTATTTGGCCCTTTTTCTCTTCCTCTTATTCTTCTGGTTTTTTTTTTCTTTCTCCCTTTTCTTCTTTAAGCGCTGCGTGCTTCCATCAGTCTCTCTCCCTTTAAAAATTTTCAATATACTGGTTTGGATGAGACAACATCTCCTTTTATTAGATAGTGTAGCTAATTTTGGAGTGATTCTGTAACTTGGCTCAACTCCAGTTCCATTGTAGATTGTTGTTTCCTTCTCTTGTTAGTTCATGATGGACTGCATGTTTCCTTCCCTCGTTCTCCTCTACTCTACTTGATTTAAATTCTTTTCTTTTGCATGCCTAGGTGGCGTGTACTTCCATTTTTATTCCAGTCATACCTCACGGTGGTGGCTGAGTTAACTGGCCACCTTTCTGCCCCTTAAACTCTAAGTCTGCAAATTAATTATTGCTGGCTATTATGGATGCGTAGCAAGGGGTGAGAAGCTATACCTGAGTTTACCTATTGTTTCCAAGGCGGTTGTAGGAGAAAGAGGTTGGAGACAAGCCTTTTAGATGCTACGTTCCTCACCATATTCCTGTACTCTGAATGAGCAGCTTCCTAAATGAGATGCTAATATTTGCTTGTTGTTTCTCTCTACTGTGGATGTTGTAGTGGCGATATGCGATGGGCGGAAGTGACGTGGCAAACGGAGGTGGGGTCCTGCCTGCACATCACAAATTGAAATATTTATGTGTGTGCAAAGAAGGGTAAATGGTAAAAATTTTGATGTGCGAAGTGCAATGGCCAGATAGAGGTGGGGCCACTCGCACATTAGAAATCACAAGATTTATGTGTGAGCAGTGAAGGTTAAATGTTATATTTTTTGAAGTGTGAAGTTTGGGGGTGGGGAAGGTGACGTGGCATGGACAGTGGTGGGGTCTCGCCCACAGATCGTAAGATTTAGTGGCGCACGAAGGAAGGTAAGAGTTAAGACTTGCGGGAAGTGATGTGTGATGAGTGGGGGGATGAGTGACGTGGCATATGGATGAAGGGCTGCTTACGTCACTGTGGGGGTGATCTAGGGTAATTCGCACCCATCGAGGGTATTCCCTCGTAGTGATCATGAGCCGTAGATCTATGGTCAGCGAACTTATGGTGGAGTCAACTGCGGAGGCACCAACATTGAGAACCTGTGGGCTGTTTGTGCCCACAAGTTTTCACTGATATGAGATTACCGTTCATTTCTTTAACTCCCACTCGATGATTAACACGGGCATTAATCCATGATGGGCGATGAATGATGTGGCATGGCAGAATTGGGGGCTGCCCGACCCGCGCTTGAAGCATTGGGCCTTCATCTTACCTGCTCCAACTCTTCATTTGATTGACTTTGATGTTGCCTTATCCCTTCCAAAGGATCACCAACCAACAGGTGGAATTCTTGTTCTCCTGGAGTCTGTTATGCAACTTTCCTTCTTTTTCTTCTTGGCATTCCATGAACAGCTTTGTTTTTTTTTTTAAGGAACTTCCTGATGTTTGTGTGTTTCTTCTCTTGCTACATTGTGCTTAGGAATGGAGGAGTTTGATGTATGGAGGTGATGGAGGAAGTTATGAAGATGAATGGAGTGAATGATGGGATGGATGGTAAGATCCATGGAGGTTTTCAACCCACAAACTTGCCTTGGGTGCCTTAGAGAGGTTTTCACCCATGGATATTTATTCTCTTTTTCTCTTTTTTTTGAGCAAGTGAGCTACCTCCATAGAGGTTTTCAACCCACAAGCTTATTCTTTTTTATTTTTTCCTTTTTTTTAGGAGGTGTGGGAAAATATGGAGTTTCCCATCACATACACCTCTCTACTTATTGAATTTATGAACTCTGCCTTTGAAAAAGGCTTCTTGTAAATTTTAAGTCTGTGACCATTGACAAGCAAGGGGATTCCTTCCTCTTCTATGGTTCTAATTTTAACTGCGCCATTATCAAAACATTTATCCACTGTGTAAGGTCCTAACCATCTTGTCATCAACTTGCCTTTAAAATATTTAAACCTTGAATCATACAACAACGCCCAATCTCCTTCTTGGAAGGTCTTTTCTTTGATGTTCTTGTCATGCCATACCTTCCTTTGCAATTGAACTACCTCTGTGTGAATAAGTGCTTGCATTCTGAACTCATCCAATCCATTTTATTGCAGCAACCTCTCTTTTTGAGCATTTGATAGATCTAGATTTAATTTAGCTGCCATTCTTAAAGTATTGAATTAAAACTCAACTGAAAGTAGAGATTTCTTACCATAGAATAGTTCATAAGGAGTGAATCTTGTTGTTGTCTTCCAAGTAGTGTTGTAGGCCCAAGTAGCTTCTACCAATCTATCTGCCCAATATTTTCTGTTGCTGCTCATAACCTTGGTGAGGATGCTCTCTAAAGCTCTATTAGTTACTTCTACTTGGCCACTCACCTGAGGGTGATAGGCATTAGAAGTTCTATGCTTAATCTTGTGCTTCCTCAAAATATTCTCAATGAGGTGAGAGGTGAATTATGATCCCTGATTAGTGAATATTTCTCTGGGGTATCCAAATTTGTAAAACAAATTCTCCCTCAGAATTCTGCTACTTTCTCCTCGGTTGCTACCTTCCTTGCTTTTGCTTCAACCCACTTTGTCAGGTAATCAATGTAGACTATGGTATACTTCTTTTGTCCGAATGGTGGATCGATAGGTCCAACAAAGTCCATGCCCCACTTATCACATGGCTCAAGAGCCACCTGAGGGTGTAAAGGAATTTCATCCCTTTGTGTGGGTTTCCCCATCCTTTGGCACTGGTCACACCTGCTGGTGTATCTTCTGGAATCTTGGTGAAGGGTAGGCCAATGGTGTTATAGGTAAATTTGGGCACCATTCCCAATGACTTGGTTAACTGGACATCATCTACAGGACAATGTATAGGGTCTATCATCCCCTAACATTTCAGTTGCCACATGCCCTAATACAAAGAACAAGACAAATAAATCAAAGACTTTCATCTACAAAGGTTTCCAAAGTTTCAAGTTTATAATATATCATATGAGAGCTCACCAACGATGCCTCTAAAGGAACTAAGTGCATTGAATATGCAGGTAGCCCTATGCAAGGTTGCTCTACAAAGCACTTCTCGACATCCATGGGTGCGTTGGTCACATTGGGAGCGAAATTCTCATTGTTCCGAAATCTCCACTTGGACAGTGCCTTCTAGAAGAGTTCACATGTGTCAAACTTCGAATCCATGTGTCCATTTGACATCTACAATATTGGTAACATGTCTTGCCTATTATTGGAAAGTCATTGATTGTAAAACTACCTCAGCTTCTCTATAAATTGAGCACAGATCTTAGTGTTTGGAAGGAAGAATTTGTGTAGAGAAATGATGGTGGAATTTTCATTAAGGAGATTGATTTGAGTAATAGATTGCTGGAGATATCTGCATTGTGATGAGGTTGGGATGCTGCTAGAGATGGTGATGCTAAATCAATCATTGGGTTGTAACCTCCCCTTCTATCATCAATACATATTACTGCTTATTTTTCCTTATATGCATCTGTATATGCTTTGATTTTCAATATCATGATTTCTTAGTTGATGTATATGGTTTATGCTTTATTGATTTAGCTAAATAACTTGAATAGACATATGTCTTATTGCCATCTCTTGCTGTTTAGTGTTCATTCTTGCAGGAAATATTTTCAAAACCGGCTGGAATTTGAAGCTACAACAAAAACGAGAGAAGGAGACTTTGGAAGCACTTGGATCCCAAGTAGGTTCCTTATTTAATTATGTGTGTCTGTTTACAGTTAGGAAATATAGTTGTAAAGTCTTTAATCTATTGTTCTAGATTAGCACCTGTCTAGGGAAGAATGATTTATCCATAATTCATAATTCCACACTAACAAATTGAGTCTCCCATATTGCGCAGTCAACCACTTGAAATATACTTTGGGCCTGACGGCGAAGTTCTTCCACCTGGTTTGATTTAGATTGAAGAAATATCACAAGACGAGACACCTTTAACTCCAACTCATTTTCAGTAGGAGCATTACCTGTATGAGTCTTTTCCTCAATCACCTTCCTATGCTTTTATTGATCCTGTTTCACTTCAAGTTACTGTAGATTCTATAGGGTATATATTGGGTCATTTGACCATGGCCGAGATAACATCCCAGACCAAACCATCTATTTTAGCTACAAAAACATCTATTGTTGCTTCATCTTCGATGTTTTGTCCATTGAATTCACCCATGTCATCATTTGGAATCCTATCTGGTTCCTTCGTTATGAGTACTGAACGACTTGATCCTTTATTCACATATTCAGTGCAATATCAAGCTGGTCCCATCAGTAATTCTCCTTGGTGGCTGGTGTTTTCACAAAAATTACCCTCAGAAATTCCAAAATTCAATGAAAACCCTGGAGAATACCCGTCAACGCATGTTATAACTTATCATTTATGTTGCCCATCAAACTCCTTAAATGATGACTCCATCAGAATATGTCTTTTCCAGAGCACACTCACTACTCCAACTGCACAATGAGGAAGGTTCTTTTTCTGTGTCAACCTCATTAAAAAATGAAACATGTTTATGAGGATGGTTCTTTTTATTGTGTCAACCTCGTTAAAAAATGAAACAAGTGCCTATGAGGATAGTTCTCTTTTCTTGTGTAAACCTCGTTAAAAAATGAATCAGGTTATGAGGATAGTTCCTTTTGCTGTGCCAAACTCGTTAAAAAATGAAACATGTGTTGAGGATAGTTCTTTTATTGTGTCAAACTCATTAAAAAATGAAACAGGTCATGAGCATAGTTCTTTTCCTGTGTCAAGCTCGTTAAAAAATGAAACAAATCCTCCCCTATAATGAACCTTCATTCCATCCAGCTATTATTAACCAATAATCTACTTAGGTGAATGAAATGAAGCTTGGGGGGCATATTCTCTTGTAGGGGGCATTCGACATGTGCTCTTGCAGGGGGCATTCAAAACATTCTTACCTATTGCACCCAATCAACTGCTGAAGTTTGGGGGTAAAAACAGATTCAGAGCTCCAAAATGAAAATGGTAACTTGTGAATGGTAAAAATGAATAGTAAAACTCTTTTATTTAGTCATTTAATTGTTTGCAATGAATATTTATTGCTATGAATATGGTTTTATTATATTTTTATCATGAAACAGGTATTTTTAATCCATTTGATGTTGTTCTGAACAGGTTTTACAACTGATGAACATATTAGTCGTGCAAATTTATTTCAAGAATGATTTGACCACAAAGCATAGTTTTTATCCTTATTTTTCGAGATTTGTTAAAAACGAAAAAGGATTTTAAGCGCACTTTTATCTCTTTTTCGAGCTTCGATAACAATGAAAAAGGAACCCCTGGAGTCTTCTTTTAGCTCTTTTTAGACTCCAATAATGTGAAAATATTTCCGAGCACTTGTCTTTTTGAGCTCGTAAAAGTAAATGAATTGATATCTACTCAGTATAAGTTTAACCCTTTTCCAGATTGAGATAGATTATTTACGAAAAAGGAATAACTTGGTTAAACATGACCAAAGAGGTTCTCTCAGATATTATTTTACGCTTTTTCAGATATGAGTGACAAATTTACGAAAAATTACTTATGGAGTTTTCTTTTGTCCTCTTTTCCACACTCTCTAAATATGAAAAAGGATCAGGATGTCACTATCGTTAAGCTCGTTAAAACATAAAATAGTGACAGACTTGTCGATCATGGCAAGAACCGAGTTTCATTCATCGCTAGACTCGTTAAATTATTAAATAGTGATAATTTATTCACCCAAAGGGTTGAATTATAAGTAAAGAAAATGTTATCCTCCTCAAGCTTGTTAAAAAATAAAGAGGTACTGGTCGACAAATGACTGGGGAAAATTTGGGAAAAGTGAGCATAATTATTTATGGACGCAGGTTGCTCTTGAACATGACACTCCCTTCACTCCATGTCCGTGACTGTTTGGGTTGGGTTATTATCTTGACAGTTCATTAATACCTATGGTTCATCATACCTTCACTTCGGTTTTGGGTCAATGCTGCCAACTCATCTCAGTGTTGCCGATATGTTCAAGAGAAGTCATCCAGTGAATAACTCATCCTTCTGCAATACTCATAAACCTCCATTCTCATGACCGTCATCCCTGAAAATTTCTATATCAAGTCATACCCTTGTCTCCGAAATCAGTAATTCCCATTTCTCAATAAGGTGACTTCCCATCGACAACAAATCGTTATCCAGGAAGTTCACTTAGAAACATCAGATTTCAGTACCATGAGGCTTGTTACAACATCGAAAAGATCCACACTTCTAGACTTTTGACCGAAATATTTTGTTTGGTGTTCGACATCAAATCATCTATTCATGCCTTACGAAATGTATTGCAGTACCTTGAGGGCCATTGCCATCAATGGTGGTTCTCTCGCGTTTGTTAACAACTCACATTATTAGCTGGTAATCAAAGGATGTATTTCCATGTTCAACGACAAATCATATATTCACATGGCTAGACTTGTACCCAAATGATCGAGTGAACAAGATAAGAAGACCCTAGATCTAGTTTCAGCCATCTAGGCTGCGATTTCAGGATTGTTGTACACATCATCTGTACGATGACCTTACATACAGATCATCATTCGAACATGGGCTTATATTTGTAGGCATGTTTGTATTGGGTAACATTCCAATATAAACGAATTTCTGAATTATGTACATGTTATTAGATTGTTTATGTGCTGAACATGGGAATGCCTACCCTCAACAATTATGATCAAGAGGATATATCATGATGTAATGTATTGTAAGATTGATGGAGGTTGCCACTCCGCTTTATCTCCAGCCCATCACAGTGTAAAGCCTATCAATCAAAATACTGTTGTTATTATTCCGACTTCATGCTTTAGGGGGAAATTGTTATAGGTAAATTTGGGCACCATTCCCAATGACCTGGTTAACTGTACATCATCTCTAGGACCAATGTATAGGGTCTATCATCCCCTAACATTTCAGTTGTTACATGCCCTAAGTCAAAGAACAAGACAAATCAATCAAAGACTTTCATCTGCAAAGGTTTCCAAAGTTTGAAGTTTATAATATATCACATGAGAGCTCATCAATGTTGCCTCTAAAGGGACTAAGTGCATTGCATATGCAGGTAGCCCTATGCAAGGCTACTTTGCAAAGCACTTCCCGACATCCATGGGTGCGTTGGTCATATTGGGAGTGAAATTCTCATTCTTCCGGAATCTCCACTTGGCCAATGCCTTCTAGAAGAGTTATGCATCTGTATAAGCTTTGATTTTCAATATCATGATTTCTTAGTTGATGTATATGGTTTATGATTTATTGATTTAGATAAATAACTTGAATAAACATCTGTATTATTGCCATCCCTTGCTGTTTAGTGTTCATTCTTGCAGGAAATATTTTGCACAGCTGGCTAGAATTTAAAGCTACAACAAAAGCAACAGAAGGAGACTTTGGAAGCGCTTGGATCCCAAGTAAAGTCTTTAAACTATTGTTCTAGATTAGCACCTTTCTAGGGAAGAATGATTTATCCGTAATTCATAATTCCGCACTAACAAATAGTATCCTACCTGCAAAACTTTGTAAGCAGTTCTCTTTGCAAAAAAGTGGCCTCCACATGGGCTGTCATGGCATTCAGAGAGGATATCAAAAACTTCTTCCTCATTCACACATCTCCTTAGGATTTGATCAGATCCTAGCTTGAAAAAATTTCCCCCAATCCATGTGAAAGGGGGCACTTTTTCCGATGATTCTGCTCCTCTCCCTGAATGAAATATTAGGAGGGAGTTTTCCAGCAACCAAGTAGTTGGCTATATTAGCATACCACGGTGAGAGTGCTGACATGGAAAAGAGGTGTTCATTTGGTAGCTGGTCATCCACCATTCCTTCTTCACCTGCACGAAGAACTAACCTGGACAAAAAATCTGCAACAACATTTTCCTTTCTAGGTTGATCAACAATAGTCAAATCAAATTGCTGCAAAAGTAACAACCATCTAATTATCTTAGCATTTACATCTGGTTTGTTCATTAAATACTTGATGGCTTCATGGTCAGTGTGGAAAAAGGTCTTATATCCAATGAAATAATGCCTGAATTTTTTCAATGCATGGACAATGGCTAACATCTCCTTCTCAGTAATAGTATAATTCAGCTTGGCCTTTGACAAATTCTTGCTGATGAAATAAATGGCATAAGGGATTTTGTCCTCTAATTTTCCTAATGCTACCCCTATATCTTTTTCAGATGCATCAATGTGGATATGGAAAGGGAGAGTCCAATTTGGACCTTGGAGGATGGGGGCAGTAGTCAACTGTTTCTTAATGAGATCGAAAGCCTTGTTGAAAAATCAAACACTATTAACACACATATTTATACACAAACACAGTCATGGTGGAAAAGGATTTAGCCTCACGGTTTCCTCACCTATTTTCTCATTATTAAAAGATAGTGCGTTCTATCTTGGACACTTTTGGTTGAGACAATTTCTCAACCATGCACACACCAATCTAGGAGCTACCTAAACTAACTCCTAACTTAGAGGAACAACCCAATCTAGAGAGTTAGACATAAATTCCTAACTTTAAATATTTAATTTATTAATTTATTTTGGATTTATTATTGTTTTATGAGAGAGGCTAACAAGCCTCTTGATAAGGGCCGAACCAAATAAACTTAGAATCCTTGGCCAATAACCCAAATAATGGTGAAGCCATCTTGCTTAAATATTTGATGAACTTCTATAGTAACCAATTAAGCCTAAGAAACTCCTGACGTCTTTGCGCTTTTGAGGAGCAGGTGCCCTTTTGATGATAGTGATTTTTTTTTTCGGGTCTGCCTGTATTCCTGCTTGGGATATGGAGTGTCCTAATACAACCCTTTCTTTCTTCAGGAATTAACACTTTTCTAGGCTCAAGGAGAGATGCATCTCAATGCACCTTCTTAGTACTTTACCCAAATTGGAGAGAGCTTCCTGGAAGTCATCCCCATATGGTGTGAAATCATCCATGTAGATTTCGACAGTCATGGAATAAATTAGAAAATATGCCAAGGAAAACCCTTTGGAAGGTGGCTGGGGCATTGCATAACCCAAAGGGTAGGACTCTATAAGAAAAGGTACCCCAAGGGTAGGTGAAAGTAGTCTTATCCTGGTCTTCAGGGCTGATTTGAATCTGATTGTGCCCACTGAACCCATCTAAGAAGGAAAAAAACTTCTTCCCTGCAAGGCCATCCAGGACTTGGTCTATAAAGGGCAAAGGGAAATGGTCTTTCTTGGTGGTTTTGTTAAGTTATCGATAGTCAACATAGATTCTCCACTTCCCATTCTTCTTTGGGACTAGAACAAGAGGATATACCCACTCACTATCGGATATATGATATATGAACCCTGCATCTAATAGTTTCTGCAACTCTTCTTTGACTATGTCCTTCAGAGTCGGGTTCATCCTTATTTGGGGTTGTCTCACATGATTGCATCCTTCTTTGATTTAAATGTGATGTCTTCATATTGAAGGATGCACCCCTTTCATGTCCTTGTAATCCCAAGCAAATGCTTCAAGATTTTATTCCAAAAGCTGGCATAACTGCTTCTCTTCTTCATTCGAGAGGTTTGGGTTGATTTTCAGAGATCTGGATGGGCCAAACTCAATAGCTTTGGTGATTTCAGAGGTTGTATCAATTGAGTGCACTTCCATCCAAGATTGGATTTCAGACTCTTTGACTAAGGTTTCGAGAGGAGTGTTAGTGGAGGACTGGTTTTGAAAGGGATGGTCGATGAGTTCATATTCATCAAGCTGCCCCCCTCTAAGAATAACATCTATGGTACACATAGGGGAAGTGTTATATAACTCATCTTCTCCATTATCCAACCATATAGGGAGATCATGATCAATGGAAGGCTGGGCTGGAGGATATAGCACTAGCTGTTTAGACAAAGGCCCATTTTTGATAGTCATATTTCCGGCTTGACAACTAATATAAGCATTTGCAGTGGCTAACCAAGGTCTCCCTAAGATGAGAGGATAGCCATTAAACTTTGTTTTTGGTTGCAGGACCACGAAATCTATAGGATACTCCTAAGAGTCAATGGTAACCATAACATCCTCAACAATTCCTTTCGGAGTTACTATGGACCGATTTTCAAGTTGTAGAACTGTTGTGGTTTTCCTCAAAGTCCCTTGGAGATTAAGTTTCAACATAGTTTCCTTGGTCATGATATTGATGTCAGCCCCTAGATCAATCTCAGTGTTGGGGACTATGACACTGTCTATATGCACATCAACAACTGGACTACCAGGGTCCAAGTATTTTGGAAATATCACCTTCCCCAACATCAGGTCAGATAGTTGTCCTACCACATTGATGGTGGGGGTATCTCTCTTCCTTCTCCCAAGATTCTTAAAGCACTTTTCTTTGATGATACTATTGTATATAGGGACATCCTTAATGGCCTAGAGAAGTGGTATCTTTACACACAAATTTTCCAATTCTCCCAGGAGTTCAATCTCCTCTAGGGTTTGCTGACTAGGGTGGATCAAGCGCTCAGGAAAATGAGGTTGTTGGATCTGAGTGCTATCTTCTTCCTTTTCCTCCTCAACTTCTACATGTGGAGATGGGGGATGGTTGTCTGGGAGTAATCTTCCCAACCTGAGATTAACCTCTTGTGTCTCCACAACATAAGCTAGATGGGATGTTTCTCCACTGGGAGCCTTCTGTTCCTGTTTGTTGTTCGGGTTCGGATTGGGCTATGCAGGTATAGGTAGCCTAGGTGGAGCAGCATGAGTAAGATGAGGTCAAGGTTGGGGTGGGGGCATTAGAGCAGGTAGTTGATTTTTTTAAGGCCTCCACCCTTGGGACAGATTTCCCCACTGAGGTTGTTGTGGAACATACTGCTGAAATGGTTGGTTTACTGGCTGAGGATGATATGAAGGGTTGGAAGGCCAAGTAGGAGGTGTAGACTAGGATGGAGGAGCGGGGGTGTACCAAGGTTGTATGGGTGCACTCTGATTATTGTAATAGTAAGAGTAAGGTGCACCTTGCATACCTTGTTGATGTGGCCGAGGGCCTTGAGGCCTTCTCTGGTTGATGAAACAAAGTTGCTCTGGCATTGTTTCCCCACCTTGATATTCAAATTTAAGTCTAGGTAAGGAGGGACACTTGTCTGTGGCATGATTCTCTTCACAGACTAATCAAACCTCTATGACATTTAGTGGACATTCATTTCTTGGGTTCTTCTTGGTACATATAGGACAAAATATGGCCATGGCTCTCTCTGCTTCCTCTTGCTTCCTTTTGACCTGCATTATGTCCATTTGTAAAGAGAAGGTGTGCAACATGTCACTCTTGAAGTCCTCTAGCATTTTTCCAATATCATGTTTTATGAAGGTGGAAGAGTAAGGGGTATTGGATGTACTTTGGCTAGCTTTGCCCTTATTCCTAAATGCCCTAGAATGGTTCTCGAAGATAGTTTTTATTGTTTCATAGGGTTTTTAGTAGATATCTCCTCCTGATAACATATTCAAGGTTTCTATCATCTCTTCACTCATCCATCAAAGAATTACAATTTTAAGTGATTCAGGATCAAGAGTACAGTTGGCTCTCTTATAGTTCAATTGAAACCTCTCTTCATAATCCTCCAGGGATTCATCAGGCCCTAGAGTCATCCTAAATATCTCATACTTAGTTTCCTTGGACCTACAATAGTCTTTGTACTTGCTGCTGAAGGTCTCTTCCATCTGTGCCTAGGTAGTGATGCTATCCCCAGGAAGACCCATGAGCCAACGCAAGGCTGCATCCTTAAGAGTCGACGGGAATAGCTTCAATTTCTAATCATTAGAGGTGTAGTCATAAGTCCTATAAACAACAAAAAATTAACATGAATGTGTTAGGGTCCTCAGAGGTAAGTCCATGGAAGCGTGGAAGAGCTGAGGGGCTAATTTTTTTCATCTTAGTTTCCCCATCTGCCTCTCTTATGGGAAAGGCTCTCTGGGTCCCAACCATGGTTAAGATAGGTGAAGCAGGTCCCTCAGTTGAAACAAGGTCTTCTTCTTCTTCCCTAATAGGATCCTCAAAATATTCAGAAGGCTCTCCTATAGGGGGTTCAATCTCACTGCCATTGAAGAAGAGTGAAGGGTGGCTAGGAGGTGATGTGGGGGTTTTAGGTAAGATTTGTCTTTGGGTATTCCTAGTCCTACGAGGCATGAAAATCAGTTTTTGTATTTTTTTTCAATATTTCTGAAACGACATGAAAAGAAAGGAAAACACAAAAGAATGCTAAAAAAAAAATCCAAACATCTACTAGACACTCCCTTGGAAACAATGCCAAAAAGTGGTAAGCCCTGGTATTGCACCAAGAGTGCTGGGACTCCTAGGGGATGCCCTAATTTACTTTATCAACCCGGGGTTTGTACAAACTTTGAGGTGACAGTGCTATATACACACCAGATGCATTTTGTTCATGTGATCCTCTCCTACTTTACGAAAGGGTGCTATTTCTTAAACTATGAGAACAATTCGAAAGTAAATTGCTGGAAGGAAATGACAGAAAGGAAACTAAACTGAATTGCTAAAACTAAATGAAAATAAATGGAACTAATTGAATGTGCAGGAAGGAAATGACTGTAAGAAACTAAATTGAATTGCTGAAAAGAAATGACAGGAAGGAAACTAATTTAATTTGCAAAAAACAAATAGCATAAAGAAAGCTAATTCTAAACCACACTTGACTTGGCCAAACGATTAAATGCACTCTACTTATCCTATGATATATCTACCATGCTTCTATCCATGCAACTAGGCTATCCATGACTTAATTCTAATTAAAAAGAGTTAATTTGCAGCTTTGAGGGAAGAAAAGGGATAAAAGAGGCTAATGGGGGGTTTAACACATGAAACGAGGTTTGGAAGTGGAAAGAGGGGGCTAAACCCTTATGAAAATTTATTATAGCGCGAGAAATGACTTTGGAGCAAAAATAATTCAAAAGTGCGATGGAGGACAAAATTTGCGATGTGCGATGTCGCAATCACAATATCACAAGTTTAAAGGGATAACAGTAAAGGTTAACAGAATGAATTAAAACATGATAAGTGCGATTTGCGATGTAGTAAAAGTTGCAGGTTGCGAGCTGCGATGTGGTAAGTTCAAAAAAGTGTGACGAGTGATGTGGTAGAGTTATCGCATCGACATAATGAGTGGTAAGTGTTATGCGAAAAGCTAATGATGTGAAGTGAGATTTCCGATGCAGTAAAAGTTTCGGGCTGCAATCTACGATGTGGCAAGTTTAGTGAAGTGCGAAGTATGACGAGTGACATGGAAGAGTTATCGCATCGGCCGAATGAACGGTCAGTGTTATGCGAACATATAAATGATGCGAAGTGTGATTTGTGATGTACGGTGGCGAGAGACTTGAGGAGCAAAGGCGAAGGTCGGGTTTTTGGTGGTTTTGAATGGTTTTTCACATGTTTTGTGTAAAAAAGGTAAGGCGACTGTGAACGGAGAAAAACAGAGAAATAAGGATTTGAAGGGCTTAAGTGTGTTAGGAAAAGAAAAGGTAAGTACAATGTTAATATGAGAAGAAAAGGAGGGGAATGGAGGCATAAGAGCAGTGCTCAAAAGTGAGACACACTTGCATATTCATGCACGGGAAACAAAGAGAAATGCGGGATGAAACAGTGAAAGAAAGGCTTGGACTTGGTAATACAAATTCTTCCCAAAAATTCAAACAGAAAGAAATTTTGGCCTGTGGGAAGGTCTACCCTGATTGAACTCTATTGACAGAGATGAGAGGGGGTAATTGACCACATTTTTTGGATTTTTTCCTCTATTTACTATGCATAAGAAATTAAAAACTGCAACAACACAAAAACTAAACATCAATGAAACTTATCAGAAGCAGATCTAACTTAAATGGCAGGAGAAAAACTAGCTAAATGACAGAAAGGAAAAGATAGTAACAACAAAGAAGCTGAGGCACATGGATTGGGCCCTAACCCATGAGCCTATCCCTCTGAAACTTATAACAGTCAAATGAAAACAGTCTGCTCATTTCATAAAATAATAAATTCATATATCTCTGAGAGTTTGACCACTGAATAAAACAAAAAGCTCAATAACTCACAACAATAGTTCTGAATGGAATCAAGACTAGAACATACTAACTCTTCCTAGCTCTAGCTCTACTCTATTTGTTGTATAGGGAAGCTACCAATAGCTCTGTATAAAATGGTGATTGAGTCCACTTGAATCCTAGTGAGCAAGGATTGGGTGCACTCCTCTTTGAGTTGCTTGGCTGCCTCTGGAATTTGAATTTCTGGAGAGAATACTTGGGGTCCTTTGGCTGCTTTTGGAATTCAAATTGCTAGAGAGAATCTTTGGGATCCTTCAACTGCCTTTGAGGGTGGAAAATCCTCCTACAATTCCTCTTTGTTGTCTCCTCTGAGTCTTTATAATAAAATCCTTATAAAAATGATTAATAATTCATGATTTTCTACAATCAACCTTATATTAGGCACTCAGAGTATATTAGCCTTAATCACCACCTATACTAGCATCATAAAACCAAATAATAATAAAAATGCAAGAAAAATAGATCTAAGAAGGCAAAAAGGTGACTATTAACGCCTCCAAATATGTCCAATGATGGAGCTCATCACCTTTTCCGACTATTGCAAATTCTTCTTCTTTGTCTTTGGAAGAGGTCTCATCTCTGGTGTTCCGCTTTAGCTCATCTTATACCAAGTCATACCACAATTTCTCCCACTATTGTAACTTCTCCCTCCCATTCACTGAATCCTAGTAGTTGTGCTAACCCTTGGGAAGGCCTAGAAGTGCTAGGATCACTAAATCATCCTGGGAAAATATCACACTAACACTTCCAATATCATCTCGACATTGAGTGAACTTCATCAAGTATTTTGGTATTGTCTTTCCCTCCTCCATATTAATATTTTTGAGCTTGTCCTTCAATGAAAAATTCCTATGGTCGCTGCTATTTTGAAACATATCTGTTAAGGGCTTCCACATAGCATATCGGGTTGCATTTCCATGGAGGTTCGAGACAATATGATCTCAAAATCCTTCTAACAAAATCCTTCTTTCCTTTGCTACATTCTTCTTCCATGCATCAAGATTTTGAGCATCTTCTATCGCAGGCCTGGGAATATCAGTGTCTATGAATTCCTTCAGTCCGTTGTTCTCTAGAACTGCCTCCATCCTGTCCTTCAAGCTATGTAATTCAAACTACCCTCAAGGGCATATTCGAGTCTCAATCCACAGAAAGACATCCTTATCTGTTGCTGGAACTTAAGAATAGATTTGCAAATTCGATTCACCTGTTCAAAAAAAACTCTGGTTCTTCTCTTCTATAGTGATTCCTTCTGTGATACCATGTATAAAATTCACATATATTCAAATATTCTTGTAATATGCCAAAACAAAATACTTTAATCTATTATACAAATTGCGGAAACCAATTTCAATCATATAATCACATGAACAAGATAGAGAAAAAAATTCAATCGCACAACAAAAAGATGTATATGGGGAAAGCCTCAATTAAAAATCCCGCTATCTGTATATTTCATTAAGTTAAGAATATGAAACAATACAATTCTTCTCTCAGGCTTTAGAGCTCTCTACACTATCTCTGACTGTCTCACTCTGATCCCAACAAGTTTGGTCCAATACTTAACTAAAAACTTGCCTATGGGTTGCTCAGCCTTGCTTACACATTCTCGAGGGAATCAAACCCCTTTTAATTAGGAAATTCCCAAGAATTGAAGGCACAATTCTTCTAAGGCGTCCTGATGACCTCATGCACCACCTGTACAATAGAAGAAAAGAGAGATCAACGCCTTAGAAATCAGCCACTTCGAGGGGGCAACCTCCAATACATTACATAAATGAACAATTCTTGGATGATACAAATGAAAAAACCTCCTTTCTATATACAGGAGCCCATGGGGCCATAATGTAATCCTAGTGGGGCCACAATGTAATCCTAGCCGACCTAACAATAAAAATTTAAGGGCACAATAATAACAATATGGGGGTTACAAGGGTACAATAATAAAAATAAGGGGGTTACACTAACAACAATAAGGGACTATACTAGTAATATAGGGACCTAACATGCTCCTCTCCTTCAAAAAAGTGTTGTCCTCAATGCTTGAGTAGCTCTGGGTGCTTCTGTATAAAATTCTCATCCTCCCATGTAGAATCTTCAGTGGGTAAGTTCTTCCACTTGATGAGATACTCTGAAATTGATCGATTCTGTAGCTGTCGAGTTCTTGTTTCTGTGACCGCTTCAGGTTCCAATATGATTTTTCCTTCCTCATCAAGTTCTGGCAATATTGTTTGAACTGGAAGATTTTCACCTATAACCTTCTTTAAGCATGAAACATGGAAAACTCCCTCACTCCTCTCCCTGCCTACATTCCCATTCCCCTCCCTCACTCACCTCCCTCTCCCTATTGCCTCATCCTACGCACAGCAATACAATACCTCACCCATAGGCCTACGGCCTGCTCCCATCGCTTGCCGCACTCACAAAAGCGCTCCCTATCTTCCACACGCCTCCCACTCTACGCGGCTTCAACTCCCTTATCAATCTACAACCCACGCTGGTGTCAAAGCTCTACGCCCTCACGCATATTTGTATATTACCACTGTGTTATTACATTACAACGCTTGTTATTAAAACGCTGTCATATCACCACTGTGTTATTACAACGCTGTCCCATGTACATTGAATACCATCGTGCATTAACGCTGCAACTCGCTCTCGGGCTCACTGCGCTCACCATACCCTGCGCTCACCATACACTGCTCCCCATACGCATTATCCCTGCGCTCTCCATTGGTATCATTTATCCCTGCGCTCTCCATTGGTATCACTGCTCCCCATACGCATTCCATATAACACAGTCACGCATATGAAAGCGGTCTCCTTGTATTAATGCGCTGTGTTCATTGTATATAAAGCAGGTCTTATTTTTACCAACGCAGTCATATGAAACGCTGGTGGTATTGACATGTTTTAACGCTGTCATATGTTTTAACAATGTCATATGTTTTAACGCTGTGGTATTATAACGCTTTCATATATTATAACGCTGTCATATATTTCCATTGCGCCCTCCATATATATATACGCTATGTCCTTGGTATATGTATAGTCCGTTGTTGGTAATGCCATATATTTTGTATGTGGTATGCGCCCTCCAGCATTATATATTATATGTGGTATGCGCCCTCCAGCATTATATTATAACGCTGTCATATATTTCCATTGCGCCCTCGCCCTCTATTACATCGACCTCCCACCAAATTCCATCCCTCCCATTCATAATTCCATTTTGTTTTCATATACACTTTTTCCCAACACAAAAAAAAAAAAATACATTTTTTTTTTATGCAGAATTCAGTCTATAGCATAGAGTGTTTTTTTTTAAAAATTCAGTCTCCAGCAAAGTTTTCTGAGCAAATATAGTTTCCAGAAAGAGTTTTTAAACTCAGAAAATTTTTTCCAGCAAGAGTTTTTGCCCCTGTATTTGAAATATTTCAAGAGTTTGAAGTTTTATAGCAGAATTTGTTTCCTCTTCAGAAGATTTTTTTTCCCAGCAGTCTAATGCATTCTCTCATCTCTATTGTTGGGATAGTTCTCTCTGGCAAAGAGAACTATCTTGAATGGTCTCGGAAGATTAAACACACACTCATTTTTAATGAGCCGTGGAGAGGAATCTGTGAAGGACAAGCAGAAAATCCACCAGAGAAGCCCACTTCAGACAAAGAGCTTGCCATCTGGGAAAACAAGAACTGCAAGGCCTATGCCTTGATTGGAGCTTCAGTAAGTGAAGAGAAGTTCGCAGAAGAGAGAAAGCTGTGAAGATGATACCCCTTCATCCATCCGAAGAGGCTTGATATTTCGCTGGGCACATAGTCTTAAGAATCATGCCTGTGATCTTCTTATAGGAAGAGGTAGTTAAGAGGAAGAGGAAGAAGGAACTTCTCACAGAAGGGGGGCGTACAAGCCGACAAATCTCACTGCACACGCTGCAATAGAGAGATGGACATGATGCACCCAAATGCGTACTGCGGGAACAAAATTGAGCAAGACAGAATCAAGACAAAGGTAAAACCAATGACAAAGACAAAGGTAAAGCACCTGAATCCGCTCACTATGTTCTAGCACATTGTAACAATGGAGTAACTGAAAACCTCTTTGATGTTTCATTTACTTCATGGAGAGATGATTGGTTGCTAGATTCAAGAGCAACATGTCACATGACATTTAGAAAAGATTTTTTTGAAGATTTCACTGACAAAGTTGATGGAGCAGTATATTTCGCAGATAAATCTAAACTCAAGCCATCAGGGCTTGGCACAGTCAGGCTTAAACTGCCTGGTCTTCCTGATCATATCCTACATGAGGTTCTATACCTCCCGGAGTTGAAGAGAAACTCGCTGTCCCTGATCGAAATCCGGCAGCAAGGACACTCAGTTCACTTGTTTGATGGCAAGGCAGAGGTCAGATCAGCATTAGATCACTCACTTGTCATGGAGGGAATAGAAGAAGGGAGACTCTTGAAGCTGAAAGGTTCATCTGCTCATGCTCAAAACTTTGCTTTCAGTTCATATCATGATGAAGGTACATTTCCATCAAGTCTTTTATGGCATGCTAGATTTGGACACTTAAATTATGACAGCCTTCGTTTGTTGAAGAAAATGGTGTTGATGGACTGCCTACAATTCCTAGAAAACCTAAGGAATGTGATGCATGTATTCTAGGAAAGCATAGCAAACAGCCATTTCATGATTCACACTCAAGAGCACATAGGAAACTTGAACTTGTTCATTCAGATTTATGTGGCCCTATGCCTATTGCTTCTGCAAATGGAAACAAATACATGATGACATTTATCGATGACTACACCAGAATGTGTTGGATTTACTTATTGAAGAATAAGTCTGATGCTTTTCAAACTTTCAAGAATTTTCATGCATGGATTGAAAATGATGCACAAACACATATTGGCTCTCTACGTACTGATAATGGAAAAGAATACACATCAAACGAATTTGAAAATTATCTTCGTCAACATGGAATCAAACATCAAACCACTGTGCCATATAATCCACAACAGAACGGTGTAGCTGAAAGAATGAACAGAACCATCTTAAATATGGTCCGCTCCATGCTATTTTTCAAGAATGTAAAATTAATGTTTTGGGCTGATGCAGTTCTATGTGCTGTTTACATAAAGAATAGGTGTCCTTCAAGTTCAATTAGAAACAAAACTCCTTTTGAAATGTGGCATGGCCACATTCCTTCGGTAAAGCATTTCAGGGTCTTTGGGTCCACCTGTTATGCCTCGATACCCAAGGGTCAAAGGAACAAACTTGGTGCTAGAAGCAGAAAATGTATCTTCTTGGGGTACTCCAATACCTCCAAAGGATATCGTCTCTATGATGAAGCAAATAAGAAGTTTGTGATAGCAAGAGATGTCATATTTCTTGAATCATCCAAGAGTGACAAGGTTGTTGAGCGGCAACTTGATCGCCCGGATAGATTCACACATGCAAAGTCTTTCAAAGAATTTGATAATGTGATTCCACACCTTGAAGGGGGGATTCCGATATTGAATCAAACTGTGGAATCATTTCCTGAACCACACTCTTCCCCACATGAAGAAACAACCACGGATGACACATTGGATGATGTGATCGACAGAATTGGGAGATTGAATCTTGAATCAATCCCAACTCAGTCAAGTGACCAGCCAGGGCCATCTCCGAAAGGTCCCCCCAAATGGCTGACAAAGACACTGGAGGATGTTCATCCTGATGAGGTTGGAAAAACAGGAACAAGAAGTTCCACTAAAGAAATCGAAGGTGATGTAGATAATTCTGATTCCCCTGTTGATATGGATATTGCTTATAACTGTGAATTGAGTTTGTCTACAGATCATGAACCAACTTCCTTCAAAGAAGCCGCTTCTCATGATGAATGGAAAGAAGCGATGCAAAAGGAGTATGATGCCTTGATAAAGAATGGCACTTGGAAGTTGGTTGATCCGCCTTTGGGAACGAAACCAATTGGTTGTAAGTGGGTCTACAAGAACAAGTACAAAGCAGACGGCTCACTTGACAAGCACAAGGCCAGGCTTGTGGCAAAAGGATTCGCACAGAAGGAAGGAATTGATTATGAAGAAACGTTTGCTCCCACATCAAAATGGACCACCATCCGGACTCTCTTTGCCTTAGCAGCCCAGAGTGGATGGAAAGTTCATCAGATGGATGTAAAAACAGCGTTCTTGAATGGAGATCTGAAGGAGAAAGTTTATATGTCCCAGCCAGAAGGATTTGTGATAAAGGGTCAAGAACACAAAGTTTGCAAACTTGTGAAATCCTTGTATGGCCTCAAGCAAGCACCACGAGCCCGGTATGAGAAGTTGACCGAGCATCTTCTGAAACTTGATTTCAAACACTTTGATCTTGATGATGCAACTTTGTTTGTTAATAAAGTTGGAAAAACAGTTGTATATCTTGTGGTATATGTAAATGATCTTTTGATAACAGGAAACAATGAGAGCTATATTGCATCCATGAAGAAAGAGTTGAAGAAAGGTTTTGAAATGACTGATTTGGGTCATGTTCATTACTATTTGGGTATTGAAGTAATTCAACATCCTAAATTCATCTTTCTTTCTTAGAAGAAGTACATTGGAGATCTCTTGAACAAATTTGGCATGGATGATTGTAAACCCTTAGGCACTCCAATGGAACAAAACTTGAAGCTCACATCAGTTGAAGGGAAGGAATTTGAGGATGCAACCAAGTATAGACAGCTTGTAGGAAGTCTTATCTATCTGACCACCACCAGACCTGACATCTCATTTGCTGTTGGAATCCTCTCAAGGTTCATGCAGAAACCTTGTGAAGGACATTGGTCTGCTGCAAAAAGAGTACTAAGGTACGTGAAGGGGACTCAAGACTTTGGACTCAAATATACACAGGTAGGCGACTTCATCTTGACCGGATACTCTGATTCAGACTTTGATGGCGACAAAGAAACAAGGGTGTCTACTACAGGTTACACCATGAGTCTTGGATCAGGAGCTGTCTCATGGAGATCACGCAAACAGTCAGTTCCAGCAGATTCCACGACCGAGGCAGACTATGTGGCAGCAGCTGAAGCAACAAAGGAAATTGTGTGGCTCCGGAAAATCCTGGAAGATTTGCAGATGAAACAGATGTATTCCACTCCACTCATGATTGACAACACTTCTGCAATAAAGTTGGCCAAGAACCCAAAGTTCCATGATCGAACAAAGCACATCAATACAAAGTACCATCTCATTCGACATCATGTTCAAGCCAAAACCATCCATCTACATCATTGTTCCACAAATGAGCAAACTGCTGACATCTTCACCAAAGCACTTGGAAGAGAAAAGTTTGAAAAGTTCAGATCGATGCTTGGACTCACCAACATCCCTTCGGATTAAAAGGGGGAATGTTGACACCTAATCCTATGGATGGGTGTGCACATTTATTTTTGTATATTATTTGTTATTAGGAAATAAGGAAGGCCAAGAGTCATTGGGAGCTGAATCCCAATAGCCTCACCTCCCATCTATATAAGCATGTACATTCTTCTACCTAATATACATCGCGCTTCTTTTGAGGAGTTACCTCCCGTCTCGACAAACTGGATGCACTCGCGAAGAAGTAGGAAGCTCCAATTGGTATGCCATGGTACCAATCTTTTGCAAAACCTTGTAAGGACCATAGTAATTTGGCGATAATTTATTATCCTTCTTAGCTTGCTTCAGGGAAACTTGTTTGTATGGTTGTAGCCATAAAAATACCCAGTCTCCCACATCAAAAATTCTCTCACAACGATGTTTATCTGCCTGTTGTTTCATTCGATTTTGTGCCAAATTTAGGTTATCCTTTAAGAGTTGGAGAACTTCTTTTTGATGCTCGATGTGATCCTCCATTGCTTGAACCATATAATTTTCCCTTAAAGAAGATGTGATGGATGGTGGATGATATCCATAAAGTGCCATAAATGGGGTCATTTTTGCTGCAGTATGGAAGGAAGTGTTATACCACCATTCAACGAGAGGTAACCACTTAACCCATTGTGCTTGCTTATCAGATACAAAACAACAAAGATATCCTTCCAAACATTTATTCACTATCCCTGTTTGACCATCAGATTGAGGATGATAATATGAGCTATGAGCTAGTTGAGTACCTAAACAAGAAAATAATTCCGTCCAAAAATTTCTTGTAAAAATGGGATCTCTGTCACTTACAATAATATTCGGGTTTCCATGTAGCTTTTGAATCATTTCCATAAATGCAGTAGCAACTATACTCGCTTTAAATGGATGAGATAATGCACAAAAGTGTGCATACTTGGTAAGTTTATCAACTACCACTATGATGACACTCCTTCCTTCGGACTTAAGTAAACCTGTGATAAAATCCATTGAAATCTCCTCCCAACGTTGACTTGGAATGGATAAAGGTTGTAGAAGACCCGGGGTCTTAATTGTCTCAAATTTATTTTGCTGGTAAACCAAACATTCCGCCACAAACTTTTGAATATCAGATTTAAGGCCATCCCAAAAAAATTCTTTCTTCACCCTGTGGTAAGTTTTTAAAAATCCCGAGTGTCTTCCTAAAGGAGAAGTGTGCAATTCAAAAAGAATATTTGGTTTTAGTTGGGAATTATTGCAAATATATAAGCGATATTTGTACCATAACGAATCATTTTTCCAACTAAATGTATCTAATTGGATAATTGAAAATGCACAAAGCAATGCTTCCACCTCTTCATCCTTTCTTGAGAGTGCATCTGCAACAACATTTAGCTTCCCCTTTTTTGTAGATGATTTCAAAGTCATAACCCAACATCTTTGTGACCCATTTTTGCTGCTCTTTCGAAGATAGTCTTTGTTCCAAAAATTGTTTAAGACTATCATGATCAATTTTTACCTTGAAGTGTCTTCCCATTAGGTAAGGTCTCCATTTATTTAGTGCATGTAGTATTGCCAACATTTCCTTCTCATAAATAGCATTTTGTAAATAATTTTCTTTGATTGAACGACTTTCAAAAGTAATGGGTCTTACTTCTTGCATTAAAACAACACCAATTCCATTTCCTGAGGCATCACATTCCACAATAAAGGTTTTTGTGAAGTCTGGCGTAGCTAAGGAAGCCCACAGTGCTAAGAACATTGCCTCTTTAAGATGTTCAAAGGCCTTAGTTGCTTCTGGAGTCCAAGAAAATGCATATTTCTTTAGTAATGATGTTAGAGGTGTCGATATTCTCCCATAATTATTAACAAACTTGTGATAATACCCTCTTAACCCCAAAAATCCTCGAAGATGCTTTATGGTTACGGGGATTTTCCATTCCTTAATGGATTTAATTTTGTTAGGGTCTGCCTTACCACCATCATGAGATACAATATGACCCAAATATTCCACATATTTCACTCCAAAGAAACATTTTGAGGTTTTTGTATATAATTGTTTCTCCTCCAATAGTTTGAGCACCCTCTCAACATGTTGAACATGATCCTTCCAAGACTTTTTGTAGATTAGTATATCATCAAAAAATACTAACAAAAATTTTCTAAGGGTTTAGTAAATTATTCTTGACCCTTGAAATGTAGAAGGTGCATTGGTAAGGCCAAAGGCATGACCAAAAATTCATAATGAGCCCTCATGAGTTAGAAATGTTGTTTTGAGGAATATCTTGTCTTCATTCTAATTTGATGATATCCTAAACGAAGATCAACTTGGTAAATAAATTGCTCCATGTAATTCATCCAATAATTAATCAATCACAGGAATGGGAAATTTATCTTTAATAGTAAGCTTATTGAGCTCCCTATAATCCAGACACATGCACCATGATCCATCTTTCTTGTGCACCAATACTAGTGGAGCAGAGAAAGAACTTTGACTAGGTTGAATTATACCAACCTCTAACATTTCTGCAATCATACGTTCAATTTTGCTCTTTTGGACATAAGGATATCTGTAAGGCCTGATGTTTGGAGGAACACTTCCTAGAATCAAATGAATAACATGATCATGGTCACGAATAGGTGGGAGTCCTTTGAGAGCATCAAAAACCTTGGAATGATTGTCCAAGACTTTTTGGAGATCTGGAGAAATAGATGATTTTGATGTTGGAACTTCTAATGAGCATAATTGTGCAATTACGCCCTGTTGTTATTTCTTCAGGAGCTTTGTCATGACATTGGAGCTTATTATCTTTCCTGGCTTCCCTACGATACCCTGTAATTCGATTTCCTTTCCTTTCGAAAAAAATTTCAAGAAAAGTTCTTGAAAATTAAAAGCTACCATCCCCAAAGATTGTAACCATTGTACTCCTAGTACAACATCAGAACCTCCCATTGGGATGGAAAGCATTGGACTATTCAATACATATTCCCCCATGGCTAGCTTGATATTATGACACTTTCTATAGAAATTTATGGTTCCTCCATTTTCAACGATCACTTGACACTCTTGTGTTGGGTATAGGAAGAAGTTATATTCTTTGGCTACCTTACAATGAATAATATTTTGGGTACTACAGGAATCAATCAGCGGTATTAAATTTTTCTTCTTGATATGTCCTTCTACCTTGAGAGTTTTAGGAGTGCTAATTCCTGCCAATGCATTACAATATATGGTTGGATTCATTTCGTCTTCATCTATGGTTGGTTCCTGGTGTATATCCTCTGCTTTTGAAGTTTCTTGTTCCTTTTCTTCCTCCTCTTCACAATCTATGTAAAATAATTTCTTCTTAGCACACTTATGACCTTTAATGTATTTTCTATCACAAGTGTAGCAAAGCCCTTTTGCTCTTTTTTCTTCTAATTGTTGTGGTGTCAACATTGTAGGTTGTGGAAATCTAGGAGTAGAAACACTTCCCTCTTTATATAAGTGAGTGGTAGGATTCCTTGTCGCCATAATTTTACATTTAGTTTTTCTTGCCAACCTGAATTCCTTCTCCAATGAATTAGGTTCCAAAACGTGAACTTCATGTTGGATGTTATCCTTTAAAGTCCTTATGAAGAAATGCTGTGTTCCTGCGGAATATCGGTTACCCTTATATTCAATTTTTCGAAGTCCTCAATGTGCTCCCCCATTAAACCCTTTCGTTTGAGATTTATCAATTGGATAAAGGTGGTGTTGCTCTTTGTATCCTCATAATGTGCTATCATTTCCTTTGTAAAAATTGATTAAGTGACAATTTTTTTACGGGAGCAAAGCCATCGATACCATACAAATGTATTTTTTTCTAAATGTAAAGTTACAATGCATACCTTTTGTGTGTTTTTCACATTATGGAGATCAAAATATTGCTCCATCTGTAGTATCCATGTTATATGATCCTTTCCATCAAACTTCCTCATATCCATCTTTGGAATATGGTGGTTCTTCAATCCAACATTAGAGTTTATGAAATCATGATTAACATTTATTTTGTTCTCATCATGAGTTTCTTCTACTATCTTTTCACCATTAGGAATCATTTATTGTATCAACTTTGTCAAACCTTCGATGTCTGCTTTTAGATCATTCTTCATGTTTTCCATGTTGTCTTTCATTTTTTCTTCCATGTCCTCCATCTTAGCTTCCACGCCATCCATCTTATTTTCCACGTCATCCATCTTAGCTTCCACGCCTTTCTTCAAACCATCCATCTTCGCTTCCATGCCTTTCTTCAAAACGTCCATTTTGATTTTTTTCTGCTCTTTGTGAGAGCGAAATTTGGTGCACTTGCTCTTGTAATTTTGATAGATCATGTCACAATTATTCATATTCATGAGTCATAGTAGACTATTCTGAGGGCTTAATGGGTGTTGAATTATTTTTAGGAGGCATTTCAGAACCCAATACTGAAATATATGCTCAATAGGCCCTTGGAATCACTTCAAACTGATTTTTTACACAAAACTTATACAATTCAGAAACAAATACACACCTTTTTCTTGTTTTTGAGGAGCTCGATATTGAAACTGAATTATCTATGTGATTTCAGATCTTTAATATTTTAAATTTGGCCCTGAGGTAGCCCTCTGAATCCTCTTTTGAATGCCACAGGTCTGACCTGATTTGGATTCTTCAAGACAAAGTTATGTCCAATCTCCCACAATGACCTAATTATGGACTGGTTCAGTAGAGCTAACTTGTACGACTTGCCACGTGTCACTTTTTCCTCCTTCGGCTCTAAAATTGATATAAAAGAAACTAAAGTCCGTGTACTTGTGGCCACTTTTTACATCATTCCAATCTGATACTCAGAGAGAGAGTTATGAAGATTTTCCCACGATCACCTCTTTGAGATGAAATTCGGGAGCCTGAAAAAGCCCTAACTTCCACATATCATATCTCTGAAAATATTGCGAACCAAGCTCTGAAATTTGGCGATAACGTTCCTCAGGATTTCGGCTTCACGCTGTAAAAATTTTAGCTTCTGGACCTTCATAGAAAAAACATTATAGAGAAAATTCCACAGTGACCTGTTTGGAGCAGCGAAACCCTAGAATCCAAAGCTTTGATACCAAATTTTGTGAAACCAGCTCCAAAAATAGAAGAAAAGAGAGATCAACGCCTTAGAAATCAACCACTTTGAGGGGGGAACCTCCAATACATTACATAAACGAACAATTCTTGGACGATACAAATGGAAAAACCTCATTTCTATATATAGGAGTCCATGGGGCCACAATGTAATCCTAGTGGGGCCAAAATGTAATCCTAGCCGAACTAACAATAATAATTTAAGGGCAGAATAATAAAAATATGGGGGTTACAGGGGTACAATAATAACAATAAGGGGGTTACACTAACAACAATAAGAGACTATACTAGTAATATAGGGACCTAACAATAAGATAGAGAAAAAATTTCAATCGCACAACACAAAGATGTATATGGGGAAAGCCTCAACTAAAAATCCCGCTATCTGCATATTTCATTAAGTCAAGAATATGAAACAATGCAATGCTTCTCTCAGGCTATACAACTCTCTACACTATGTCTGACTGTCTCACTCTGACCCCAACAAGTTTGGTGCAAGACTTAACTAAAAACTTGCCTATGGGTTGCTCAACCTTGCTTACGCATTCCCGAGGGAATCAAACCCCTATTAATTAGGAAATTCCCAAGAATTGATGGCACAATTCTTCTAAGGCATCTTGCTAACCTCATGCACCACATGTACAATTTTCTAATTATACAACTGATAGTACACTTCCATTTAAATCCAATCTCAATTGGGCCTTCCTTAGAACTGACATGCAATAACTATTTAAAGTGAATTATCAATTATCTGATTGATCATTGCATGTGAACTAAATCAGATTTAATTCACTAGACCTCTTACTACCTCATCCATCAGTTAGAACTATTTAAATTGATTTTAACTCAAATAAACTGAGTTAACTAATTACAACTCAAAATAAACTCAACAAGGGCTCCTATAATGTAGGAGACACTCTACATGCCTCTAGTTTGACCCTCAACTCAAATTAACTGAATTGAATAAGTCTCCCTAACTTAGTTAGCTCATACAAGCTGTCATGTGATGTGGAATTACAATTGAATTCTAATTTAATTAAGGGAAAATTAAACTAGAAGCCCTTTTGATTCCATTTTCAATATTTCTTGTTGCCATTTTCAACATAAATTCCCCTCCTCTATTGCAAAATGTGACTTATTTTGGTTCAAGCATATTGCATACCGCCTGCACTTCTCAAAAGCTTTTCTTAAATGCTTCAAATGGTCAAGTTCAGAATCTGAAAATACAGTGATATCATCAAGATAAATGACAATAAACTTATCCTTTTCATTAAAAAATGCAATACCCATGGCCCTCTGAATGGTGGTTCCCACATTCATCAATTCAAAGGGGATTTTGGCATACATGAAAGTTCCCCATGGAGTCATAAAAGTTTCCTTTTCTTGGTCATGGGGATGCACCAAAATTTAATTATATCCTGAAAATACATCAAGCATGGAAACTCTTCATGAGCCAACCACCTTTTACAGAGTCCATCTTGGGTAAGGGGTAATTTTCCTTAAGAGACACCTTATTGAGGTTTCTAAAATCAACACAAAGCCTTATATCATCAACCTTATTCCTTATAGGTACCAAATTAGAAAGCCATTTTGAAAACCTTAAAAGAACAATACTTTTTTGCATCAAACAATTTTCTGACTTCCTTTTCAATAAGAGGGAGTAACAAAGAATTAATTCTTCTCAGCTTCTGTTTGAAAGGCTTTTGATATTGTTTGATTAGGATGGTGTGTTGAATGATACTCTTGTCATACACTTTTAAGTCCTCATATCCCCATGCAAAAACATATGAGTATTCTTTCATGAGATCAAGGAATTTCTTTCTACTTTCAGGAGTTAAGGATCTTGACAGCTTGAAAATCTTAGGCTATTATTTTGTCCCTATATTGCAGTCTTCTACTTCAGTTTTAGTGGGAACTACTTTAGGATTCTTTGCTACATCATTTTGGTCAAATAATTCTTCAAGATCAACCAAAATTTTTGGAATTGTATTGTTATTCAACTATATAACATCCATATCTTTTATCTAGTTTACAAAATCATCCAAATCTGAATCTAAATCCTATTTTCCATCCTTCCCATTTTTTTTTCTTGATATATATGTGAATTATAAAACTATTCAGTAATTTGCAGAAAACTAGCAAGCTACTTGTCATCTTTGAACACTTTCTAGTGCTTTAATTTATCAGGAACTGCTGGTCTATCATTGAATTGTATTTCATATTTCCTATTAGGATAAATAAGAATCCTAGAGGTACTAGCTGAGGTGGCCAATACATCAACGATTTTATTCTGTTCTCTAGGAATCAATAACAAATTATATTCAGGAAACATTTGGAACATTTTTAGGAAAACATTTCTATAGGCCCTCATCCTAGGATGTTTAGTTTGATACACACCTTTAATTTGTTTAATAACTAGCTCCGAATCCCCATGGAATGAAATCCTCTTTGCTTCCAATCTTTCAAGGTTTGCAGTCCTATAATCAACGCTTCATACTCGACCATGTTGTTTGTGCAACAATTTGTAAGAACATAACCTTGACTTTTCCACATTTGGGATCATTATCCACACAGCAGTTCCAACCTATTGTTTACAAACTGCTCCATCAAAATCCATGTTCCAAAGGCCCTCTTCATATTCATTATGTTATGATTTTGTTTCTTGCAATTCACATGCATTCTACTTTGATTTTTTGTCCCTGTTTTTACCATCTTCCTCCAAACACATATCATTGTATAATATGAAAGAATCTGTATCAAAATGAACCTAATAAATGGGATGGTTATTAGGAATTTCCTTGCCACTTAACATGTACTTTTAAGGTTTCCCAGTACAATCTCCTTGGCTGTCCAAAAACAAGAATTGTGAGATATGACCTGTCCATTTGTAGAGTACCCTTCAATTTTACAAACCACGATCTTGACAACAACATACCAAATTTTGGAGGAATGTCAACAACAAATATTTCCATTACTAAGTTCTTTGTTGGGATTTGAGTGAGAGAAACTACCAAACCCAAACATTTTACCTTAAATAAAAGGAGAAAATATCTTTGTATGGCCTTGTTATATCTAAGCCAAGTTTCTTCATGAAAAATTTCAACATTAAGTTATGTGATGAACCTGAGTGTAACATTGGATTGTGTAAAATCAAATCATGCACATTAAAATTGACATGAAAAGGTGGGACATCTCCATTTGAGAATCTCCATAAACTTTTTTACCAAAAAGAAACTTAGGATGATCATCATTCAGATTGATAGTGTCTGAAACTTCTCATATCTTTAATGATTTGAAAATTTGATTCTTGTATACATCATTCTTAATCAATTCATTAAATGGAATAGAAATTTTTATTTTTGATATTTCATTTTCTAAACTGAAAGATGATTGTCCTTTCTCTACCTCTTTGATTGCTACATCTTTCTTTTCAGGAATCTCCTTTGGAGGATCAAATTTCTTCTGGTTGGAGGTAGGTGCATCAACTTGGCCTTTATTTGAAGGATTTATTGAGACATTTCTATTTTTTGATTGTACTCTATTTGTACCTCCATGATGGAATTTTGGTAACCCTTCTTGTAATCTTCTAACTCCATATGCATGATGTCTTCCTATGGTTGAAAAAAAATGTCTTGTTCTTCTTTTGTAAAAAATACATTGTCCTCTTCTTCACCAAAATAGTGAATTTGATCTTGATCTTCTGTTGTATCCTCATATTCTGCATAGTTCGCTTGAAAAGGAGGTATGATCTGCTGCTGATCTCCTTGGTTTCTCTGCTCTCTTTGCCTTATGTGTACTTGGTGCCTCCAAAATTTTGGATTTGTTACTTGAGGAGGAGCTTGTTGATTTATACCAACAAATTTGTTCTCTAAGGTCAATCTCTCCACCAATTTATCTACTATTTTCACCATGACATCTAGCTTGTTTTCTGATGAATATGAAGCTTCTTCTTTTTTTAGCTTTCATTTTGGCCTCTTGTTCAACAAATTCACCTCCACTCCAACAAAATTTTTGTCGATATCCTCCAAAGTGGTTGGATTCATTTCCCTAAGCTGGTAGGCAACTTCAACATCAAAATCAACTAGTTAGTGAAGAAAATTTAGTCCTGGAGGGGGCTTAAGTTCAACTGGTATTGAATTGTAGACTTTATTAAATCTTGCTGAAAAATACTGAGCTGATTCTCCTAGAGCTCTCTTCAAGTTGTCATACTCAACCAATATTTGAAGAGGGTTCTTTTTCACTTCCCTTTTGGAAATAAATATTTGTTCTAATTGCTGGAAATTGGCAATACTCATAGCTAGAAAACTTCTGAACCATTTCTTGACTTCTCCCGAAAAAAATATGAGAAAAAGTCTCATTTTGGCATCCTCATGGTCCACCTATTCCAAGTCTATTAAATCATTTAACTTATCAATACGTTGTTGTGTTGTAATAAACCCTGTGTCATAAAACTGAGGAAACTTTGACCATAGTTTAGTGGAAAATCATGTAGTTGGCCTTGTAAATTTAGTGAAGCATAACGAGCAACTGTGACTATATGAGATGGAATAATACTAATTTTTGGCGTCTGAAATGAAGATGAGGAAGGTAAGGGGACTGATATTTGAGTAAATGATGAGGGAGGAGTAACAACAATCGACACAACATGATCAAAACTTATTGAGATGTTCAATGGAGCAGAAAATGGTGAGATAGAAATAGTTGGGACAAAATATTGTAATATGGAGGACTTAGTGGCAGCTTCCTGCAGTTAATGGGTAAGGTTTTCTAGCTTATGGAATTGTGTCCAAATGTATTTAACTACTTATAATACACCTTATTTTTGAAAAGGAATAGAGGATTGCAACTTTGACTGATAAAAAATTGTCTCTATCAAACTGTTTTCTGATTTAGATTTGAATAGGCTTTGTTCAAACTTCAAATCAAACAGAGTGTGGTCCACTGATTCTAATATTTCAGATAATGACATGGATATTTTTATGATACTGATATCTGTTTCTTTTGCAGGCTTCTTCTTCCTAAACAAATTCTCTGGATTTTTCAAAACCTCAGGTGGATTAGGATCTGGAACATGCTTAGTGTGTACTCTCCTTGAAGCTATATTTTCTTACAAGAATTGATTGCAACTGATTTTCAAATCAATATAGTTGGGTAAATATTCAGTCTATCAGTATCTAGTTCACTGTCACCCTCAAGAACCAGATTTGTCTTTAATTACATATTTTCCCCAGGGAAAACCTTAAGTTCCCTAGCAATGACCCCACTATGTTAGCACTCCGTAACTTCTCGAGGGTGAGGAGATAAACTTAGAGGTAACCACAAACCACTTGGAAATTGGAATCTAACCCTTCCAACTTCAGAGAGGGATCTCTCCGTCTGAAATTTTCAATCACATAGATGTTAGGATAGGTATGGTGCTCAGTGGGGTATAAGTTTTAAAGGTTTTCTAGCAGGAAGGAAGACAAATCCATTGGGCATGGATTCATGTCAAGTTGATTATTTTTCCAGTGATAGGATGAATAGATGAGGGGTCTTCTATAGGGGAAAGGTAGGAAATTTTGGTGGTGTAATCAAATTAATTCGCTGTAGGTGGGTGAGTATAAGAATGATCAAAGCAACAAATAGAGCATCAATACTGTGGGATGAATTCTAAATGTTGTTTTAAGAAGAAAACATAGACTACTTGGAAAACTAAATCATAGAAATTTTTAAATGAATTATGAGATAATTTTTTTTTTCAACCAAACATGAATACATACATTCAAGTCATGGAAATAACATAAGGCAAACTTAAAACATGAGAAAAACACATCACTATCAAGATCTAACACATGAATCCTTGTAAATCACGCCTCTTTCTTTTCATTCATCGGAAAATCAAGAAAATACAATAGACACAGTGGTCTTTCTTCTCAAACCTGACCAACCCTTTGCTTCATTACAATTAAAACATAAATAGACTAAAAAAATTTAGTTCCCACTTCTAGGAACCAAATTCCTTAATAATATTTATGTTTCTAGCTAATGTAGATAATATAGAACTATTTTTCTAAAATTAGGAATTGTTTGACCAAATGTTTTTCAAGAAAATTTACACTAATTACTAAGTCTAAATTGATCTTATAAGTCCTTAGATGCCTCATAACATTTACCAAGAGCATAAAAACAAAGTACAAGAAGTTTTGGCTTGAAAAACTTGGCCAAAATGATGACTGTGTGGAAGCACAGCGTCAGTGCTGCGCAACCTCCTAGTTTAGTAGGAACAAAAAAATGCAATAGAAAAGCACAATGCTCCATGGTTGATTTAGCTCTGGTAAATTCCTGAGTTTCTTAATGAATTTTTTACATGTGAAATGGCCTGGACATTGTCAAATTCCTCCTTACAAACTTTCTTTCATCACACAAAGCTCCCAACTCTCAAAATTTCACCTAGAACCAAAGCGCAACGCCACCTGTCCTCCACGGGTTTTAACCAACAGTGAGGTATATGAATAATATGAAAATCTTGGTGATGATGCTAAAATGATTTTTACCATGCTTCAAACCCCATTCAAGCCCATATTCATAAAAAATGACAAAACTTCCACCTTTACATCAAAAACCTAACCCTAATGCTTGGCTAGGATACAAAACTGCTTATTTTGGAAAATCACTTGAGAATTCTGACTAACTATGTTTTCAAGTGATACTTTATGCAAAATATAACCATATTAACCTCAACCGCATTTAACAAGCATACTTAGGCAAAAAAAAAACCAAAAATCAAAACTGCTTTGTTTTATCTGTTCCAACATTCAAATTTTGGTTACTTCAACCAATAGGGCCAACTTATCTCTATCCTTCTCCTGTATCTCCTTCAACTGCTTCTTGGCAGCCATCAACTTCCTCCTCATGATAAGATTCTACCTGCATATATTTTTCAGCTGCCTATGTATTGGGAGGGACCTCCTCAGCATACATTTAGCATTTTCCATTGATGGTTCATACATGTCCAAAATATCACTCACATTTTTCCTAGTCATTTCATCCCTCTCCTTAAGTTCAAAAATTTCATGGCGGGATTTCTTGAACCACATCCTCAATCTGTTGCTGGCCTTCATCCACCACAATTTTCTTCTCATCTTGTATTGATTTCTCTTCTTGAATCTGCAATTTTCTAGCTAAATATCTATTGATTCTAGCGGCTGGAGCTTCTACCTCTTAAATATTCTCTTTTAGTATGTTCTCGTTGCCTTTGGATTTGGTGACAGATGGGGTATCATTTGTCACTATTTATTCCTCATTAAGCCTAACTGTCATTTATAAAGAAACCTTCTTCAATTCCCTATTGTCCTACTGCGGCTATGTACTAACCATGTGTGCCTTCTTTAGTTGCTCTTGTAGTTGTGCAATTTCCTTGTCTTTATCATTAGGAACATCATCTTCTGGTATATTTTCCAAGGCTTCAAATGTTTAATCGAAGGGAAACTTCTTTGCAGAAGATCTACTGAAGGGATTTTTTGGGACATTCACTACTTCAGGAGAAAAATGAAACTTCTTACCTTTATTCTTCTTTGATGAATTAACTGAAACAGAGGGCCTTTTCATAGAACTCCCAATTGGTGATTGTATGTGTCTTGCCACTAATGAGGGTGTGTATTTCTTGCTACAAGAACTAGTTGGTAGGTCAACTGTCAACTTCAATGAGTCTAAGAAAGCTTGCCATGTTTTATTCCTCTTGAGTCAATTCCTCCAACACCAACAACTTGGTCAAAGAGAAGTGGAAAATACTAGATTCCACTTGACCCTATTTTCCCTACACCTTGTCTTCCATATTGTTGAGGCTTCTGAATAGATATAAGAGAAGATTCAAGGGCCTCTTCACTGTAAATTGTATCAAGAGTCTATAACGGTACTGATAGATCCTCCTAGTCCTACACTCACAGATAAAGTATCTTTGAATTACCTATAAAATCTTGCTATAGGGATCAATTAAATACTTCTTAGGGACAATGGATCCATACCCTTTATCTCTGTACTCAGGCTTCATAAAATCTTTATAGTTGGAAATCTCAAGAGGCATGCCCTTGAACCAATGCTCTCCCTGAAGGGGAATCTTTGTTGCAACTGATATAGTGACATATGAAACTAGAAATGTGAGCTCTCCAATATTAACCTCTAGCCCAAATAAATTCATAGAAAACTCCTTAGTGAGTTTTACATTGTATCATTGGATTTTTTTACATAATCTAATGCATCCAACTTGATTAAAGGAAAATCTGATTATTGGGTATGAATTGATCAAGGTGAGGTCTTGGGGTTCAAATTTAACAATGACTCCTCCCTTATGTCTTTTTATGTCTAGGGTGGACATGATTTTCACTGCAGAGGTATAATTTAGGGTATCTGGAATGCAATCTAAGTGTAGACTTATCTAGTTCAAAAAATTGGATGGAAGTGATGAAATGGAGCTCTAAATTTGGGTTTTGTGACCATTGAGGATGAAAAAATCTATAAAACAAACTCAATCAACACAAATCACCTCTCAAAATCTAAAACAATAACTAATGTCTACTTGGTCACAATGTTATAATTAGAAACACATGCACAAAGCCAGAAGCACAACACATGAAGGAAGAAGATGTTTCTCAACCTCTGAGGAAAGAAAGGACCAGGTAAGAAGTTTCAAATCACTTGAATGACATGGAAGACTTGAATATCAAGGCAAAAGACAATATTTTGGGCATTTGATGAGGGTAAAAAAATAAAAACACAGTGCAAAGGCAAAGTGCAACCAAATTTCCAGAAAGCACAACGAGCTATAAAGTTAGAGATTTGCAGGGTTTCAATGCATTTCCTGAGTACATGGAAGTAATTTCAATGACATGCAAAACAAAGGATTCAATAAAAACATAGAATTTTCACCTGGAATGAGCAATTCACCACTGTTTTGTACAAAATGCAGCGCTTGTGTGTGAGCGTGACACCTGTCTGCAAGCACAACACTTCCCCTGCCTCCTTTGCGCAGTGAAATCCAATCACCATATAGGAAGCTTCTGATGGATAAATGAGAGGGATCTGAGGTATTTATTAATATTAACCATGCATTTTAAATCCCAAGGTGGTTGAATGCGAATTTGAAGGGTGATGGTTATGATTTTGAACTTGACTGATGAATGCACAATACTTGTCAAAAGCGCAATGTTGTCCTCCTAACCGTTCTACCAAAATGATGTTATGGATAATTGTGATTTGACACTCTAACTGACCCAAGGGACCCTACAAATATGCACCAATGATGATAAGACATGACAACATGACCTCACTCATGATATTTTGATGAAACATGACCCTAGACCCATTTAACTCGACCTCTTAGGATATAAAAGACCATTTTTATGAATTTTCACACATTTTTACATAATTACATTGAATAATGAAACTTTTATTCTAAACTAAGACCAATAGCTTGATCTTCTACAAAATCATAGCCAAACATTTATACATTTGTCAAATAAACTTAAAAGACAAAAAATGTTTTCTGACTGCTATGACTATAAGATACTAACATGTGGGACCCTCTTTACTATTTGATTGGGTTTTATTTGTCTGCATGTATGTAAATCAGAAATCACATAACCATGAAAGATTTGATTCATATAAATCCCAATCATGATTAATAATAATAAAATACATTATATAAAAGATCATAGTCATCCCATATATAGTCAAAACATGTGTCACATAACGAAAACTATTTCCACATCATATTATCATCAAATAAACCAAACCCTTGTGCCTTCCATAATCCCTTGCCTCTCCATTTCATGATTTATGCATGTCATACATGTCATCATAATAAACAAATTGTTGTTTATAAATAGAGCTTCATAATCATGCTTAGTTCTTTTCAAACATACCCCATACCAAAAATGAATAATCATAAATATCCATATATATGTGTAGTGTAAAATTTATGGTCAAAATTGAAGCAATAATTCTATCACCAAAAATTATGAACAATAATGAAAACCATACCAAAAACATGTTGCAAATACCATAAACTAATGTCCTTTCCTGTGTGATGGAGCATATTCTACTTGTTGTTCTTCTTGGCAGGGATGGGATGTAATTGAGCGTGAGGATCCATGTGATGAGTTAGAAAGCGTGACCTGTGCTTTTTGTCTTCGGTCACTGACAATAGGTTGTGGGTTGACTACTTGTTTGTATGACTAACCAACTGGACCAGTGAGCACGATAGGTTGTCTGAAAGCCTGATGAGTAGAATGAGGACGTTGACTGATAGGAGCAAAAGGTTGTGGTGTTGAGTGAGGAGAACATAATACACGAGAAGTAGTAGATTGTAAATGAGAAATATGTGCCTCGGGAGGAGGGGGAAAAGAGACTGCAAGGAAACCTTGGACTAAACGAAGTGGATGTGTAGGGATGGAAACTTCCTAACCATCATTATTTGGGACAACAAGAGGGGAAATAGCATGTAGTGAGACAAGAATACCAATACTTGGTTGATTTGGAATAGGGGGTTGTTGTGGTTGATGCTACACCACAAGATGAGGCTCCAATTGACCTAATAGATTGACCACACCAATGCAAAGAAGTTGCCTTAATTCCTATGAATATCATTTGCCTTAATTCATGTGAATCGATATCAAAATGGATTAAGACCCTTGGTCTCATGTCCCTTCTTACACCCAAATGTTGGTCTCTATATCCTATTCCCCTACCTCTTCCCCGACCCTTGTTCTTATTGAAAAAACTCATACTCGAACAAATTCACAGGAAATAATTGCAGGTAATGAAATATATGGAGTTAATCATCAACAAATGAACATAATTTTGAGTTTTTAACATCGTAATAGTAAATAAATTTTAATAATAGAAGGGAATAATGTTGATACATATATCAACATCCTATTTTAGTCTCACAAGAATCGATATTGATCAACTTAAAGGTGAATGGAAAGAGACAGACAAAGCACATATAAATATATATTCTAAAGACACTTATAGAGGAAGAAATACATATGGAAAATACACATTGTGGTTTGAATGGAACGCAAAAAACAACATAAATGAATGTGGTGTTTCGAGACCACTCATTAGTATAAATAGAGAAGAAAATACATCTGACTAGAGGACCAATATAATCATGACGAGGAAGCATCCAAAAATAACCATAAAAACTAAAATAACGTTGACAAATATGTGTCCTTGAAGGGCTTTGACAAGAACCGATCTCGACCTCCAATGAAAACAGAGACATTGTAAATATATAGTAAGGATGAACCAATCAATGCATATGTGTATGCAAAACACCATTTGTAGAGAATATAACTAGTAGAACCAACATATCAACCAATTCTATTGCCGGGTGGCCACATACGTTGCCAAAGTAGAACCAACATATCAACCAATTCTATTGCCACATCAACAAATCAATGTCTATAATAAATTCAACATATAAAACAATGTGCGAGATCTTACGATAATCTTCTGTCATTTAATACCCATAACTCAAAACCAAGACATCGACGACCGAATTTCGGCCATCACCAAATTGTTTTCATGCATTTCAGAGGCAATTTAAACATTAAAACTCTAAAACATCGAACCATAAATCTTTTATCAACGCCATGAAGTGTCACGACACAACCAAAATATGATAGTTATAAACATAAATCATACAAGTATGTCATTGCACCGATACGCGTAATTTACAGCCAAGTATTATCTCGATGTGGATATGTTACTTCTCAAAAAATAATAAATTTTACTTTTAATAAATTTGGCCAAAACATTAACTTAATCTTGAATTTTATATAACTTGAATATTTATATTATATATAACTTTTTAAACTTATTAATGGATTAAGATTAACTATTAAAATACAACTATGTATTATTTATATAAGTTGAATGGATAGTAAATTATATACGTGAATTTGAATGGATCATAAATTTACCTTTAACAAAAAAATTTACCACATTGAATTTCCAAATTAAATAAAATTTTAAACATCTTTACTCTTTACTAAAGTCAATACCATTTCCTAAATCAAAGGAAAAGAGTTAATTCCACACAAACCATCAAAATCCAAAATTAAAATTAAAAGACAACCTATATTCTATGGATAAATTAAAATATTTAAAGACATAAATATTTCCCCATCAAAATTGCTATATTTTAAGATTTAAATAAATAAAAATATAAGTAAACATGAGGTATGGTAAATAAATAAAACCTATTTTTATACTTACTCCAGAGCTATCCTAAATAAATAAAAATATATATAAATTAGATATATGGTAAATAAATAAAAATTCTTTTTATATTTACTCCATAAACCTTTTTATATTTAAAAAAACCTAAAAAAGAGGTTTTATTTAGATGAAGCCTATGGGACGAATACCATGGGACAAATTAATATTGATACCATGGGCCAAATACCATATTTATGAAACCAGCCTAGATCCATCTTAACTCCAGATCTATCAAGCACTGAGAGGGATCAAATCTCTCGAGGTGCAAACCTATTTTTTGAGTGAAAAACTTGAGGAAAGATTTGCACCTCGAGAGATTTGATCCCTCTCGGTGCTTGATAGATCCGGAGTTAAGATGGATCTAGGCTAGTTTCAGTCAAGGAAAATCTATTGAAGATATGATTAATTTTATCAATAATATGTAAATATATCAAATATTAATATAATCATTTTAAATATGCTAAATATTTCTGTGATTAACTTGGTCATTTTAATTTTAAATTTTCTTAGTTATCTCAGTTCGTTGAGATGATAAATATTGTTAATAACTATAATGATGAAAAATGATGAAATAATTTTTTTTAATGCAAAGTGACAATAATAGTATTGAAAGATAGAAAATGCGAATAATAAGAATGTACTCATGTTACAAATAGTCTTCATTGTGATCAATCTCAAAGTGTTTTCTTCTACTATTCTTATTGTCACGCTTGTTAGCTTTGTTATCTTTTTATATCGATTATATGAAAAATAAAATTTAAATCGTAAACCATTTAAATCTTTAGCTCGAGCTGTTGTAGTAAACATGATACCTTGTCTCCCTTGCTCTCCAATATTAATAGGTTAAATTAATATAACACAAAAATCAATGTACATTGTCAATAACTTTTTGTGCTTACACTAAAATCAATGCATATTGTTAATCCAATCACTTTAAAATCAATTTACCGTCATATATCCAATTACATCAAATCATAAATCAACATATACATTGAAATCAATGAATTTAATGCAAGCTGTCAAATAAGATTAGAAAATAACTTCTACATTGAAATCAATGCGCCTAATGCAAGCAATCAAATAAGATTAGAAACCAACATCTACACTGAAATCAATGCATTTACTCAAAGCAATCAAATAGGATTAGAAATCATCTACATTGAAATCAATTCATCTAGTGCAAGTAATCAAATATAATTATAAATCGAAATCTAAATTGAAATCAACACATTTAGTGCAAGCAATCAAATTGTATTAGAAATCACCACCTACACTGAAATCAATGCATCTAGTGCAAGTAATCAAATATCATTAGAAATAAATATCTACTCTAAAATTGATGCATCTAGTGCAAATAATCAAATAGGATTAGAAATCACCATCTCCACTTATATAAATCCATCTAGTGCGAGAAATATTCCTCCCTCTCTCCACCCTCCATCCATATCTATATGCCCCTCCATCTATTCTTTTTTGTCTCTCTATCTCTCCCCGCTAAACACAAATGCTCTCGCACTCCATATATATCAATCTCTTTGTCAATCACCCCCTCTCCCCCGCTAATATCTCTCTTTCCTCCTTTTGTCCTCTCTCTCTCTCTCTATCTTCCTTATCACTCACTCTCTCTCTCTCTAGAAACCAACATCTACATTGAAATCAATGCATTTACTCAAAGAAATCAAATAGGATTAGAAATCGCCATCTACATTGAAACCAATTCATCTAGTGCAAGTAATCAAATATAATTATAAATCGACATCTAAATTGAAATCAACAAATTCAGTGCAAGTAATCAAATTGTATTAGAAATCACCACCTACACTGAAATCAATGCATCTAGTGCAAGTAATCAAATATCATTAGAAATAAATATCTACACTAAAATTGATGCATATAGTGCAAATAATCAAATAGGATTATAAATCACCATCTCCACTTATATCATTCCATCTAGTGTGAGAAATATTCTTCCCTCTCTCCACCCTCCATCCATATCTATATCCCCCTCCATCTCTTCTTTTCTGTCTCTCTATCTCAGCCCCCCAAACACACACGATCTCGCACTCCATATATATCAATCTCTTTGTCAATCCCCTCCTCTCCCCATCTCTATCTTCTTCCCTCTCTTCACCTTCCATCTATATCTCTATCTTCCCCTTCTCTCCCTCTCCCCTGCTAATATATCTCTTTCCTCCTTTTGTCCTCTCCCCCTCTCTCTCCATCTTCCTTATCACTCACTCTCTCTCTCTCTCTCGCTCTCTCTCCACCTTTCTCTCTCTATGTATTTCTTCTTACCTCCCTCTCCCTCCCCCTCCAATTCCATCTTTCTTTCCCTCCCTCTCTCCACTCTCTCACATCCTCTCTCTTCCTTCCTCTCTTTCCATTTCTCTCCCTATCTCTCTCTCTTCACCCACCAACTATGTTACTATTTCCCTCCCTATCTCCTTATATCTCATTCTCTCCCCCTTTATCTCCATCTCTCCTTATTTGTCTCTTTATCTCAGCCCCAAACATACACGCTCTCTCTCTGTCTCTCCCTTGTCACTCCTTCTCTCTCTCCACTTCTCACTCTCTATATTTCTTATTTTCTACATCTCTCCCCCTCCAACTCCATCACTCTATCGATCCCTCTCTCCTCCTCTCTCTCGTCCTTGCTCTCTCTCTCTCTCTCTCTCCTAACTCCCTCTCTCTTCCCTGATCTCCCTCTCTCTCTATCCAATACTCTCTCTACCCTCATCACTCTCATCCTTTCTCTCATTGTTCCTCTCTCTCCCTTTCTCTCCTACTTCCCTCTCTCTTTTCCCTCAAATCCTCTCTCTTCCCTCATTTCTCTCTCTCTCTCTCTCTCTCTCTTCCCCCATCTCCCTTTCTTTCTCTCTCTCTTTCCGCCCCTCTCTCTCTCCAACTACATTACTATATCCCTCCCTCTATCATTCTCTCTTCTTCTCTCCCCCCTTCTTTCCATACATCCTACTTTGTCTCTTTATCTCACCCCTAAACATACACACACTCTCTCTCCATCTCTCTCTTATCACACACTCTCTCTCTCCACTTCTCTCACTCTCTCTCTTTCTTCTTAGTTATGTAAACTAATGAACGTAATTATTTGTAAATATAAAGCACATTATGGAGTAAATATGAAAAGAGATTTTATTTATATTTTTATTTATTTACCATACCTCTTTTATTTACTATGGTATTTGGCCCATAGGCTTGTTATATAATTACATCTTTATTTATAATCCTATTTGATATATTGTTATTTATTTGCCTTACCTCTTTATACCTCTTTTATATTTATTTATTTACCATACTTATTTTATAAATATGGTATTTGGCCCATGGTATTTAGCCCATGGTATCAATATTAATTTGTCCCATGGTATTTGTCCCATAGGCTTTATCTAAATAAAACCTCTTTTTAAAGTTTTTTTAAATATAAAAAAGTTTATGGAGTAAGTATAAAAATAGGTTTTATTTATTTACCATACCTCATGTTTATTTATATTTATATTTATTTAAATTTTAAAATATTGCAACTTTGGTGGGGAAATATTTATGTCTTTAAATATTTTAATTTATCCATAAAATATGGGTTTTCTTTTTAAAGATTCATTTTACAAATATTTAATTAAAAGAAATATTAAAAGATTTTGTATTTTGATTGGTTGTGTTGAATTAACTCTTTTCCTTTGATTTAGGAAATTGTATTGAATTTCGTAAAGAGTAAAGATGTTTAAAGTTTTACTTAATTTGGAAATTCAATGTGGTAAATTTTTTTGTTTAAGGTAAATTTATGATCCATTCAAATTCATTCACATATATAATAAAGCAATTATTAAATGGGTGAGATAATTTACTATCCATTCAAATTATATAAATAATACATAGTTGTATTACAATAGTTAATCTCAGCCCATTAATAAGTTAAAAAAGCTATATATAATCTAAATATTCAAGCTATATAAAATTCAAGATTAGGTTAATGCTTTGGCGGACATTAGAAAAAGTAAAATTTATTATTTTTGAGAACGTAACATACTTGATATTGAGGTCATATTGGGCTGTAGATTGCGCCTCTCGACGTGATAAATATGGTAAATAAATAAATATAAAATATGTATAAAGAGGTATGATAAATAAATAAATATAAAATAGGTATAAAGAGGTATGGTAAATAAATAAATATAAAAGAGGTATAAAGAGGTAAGGTAAATAAATAACAATATATCAAATAGGATTATAAATACAAATCTAATTATATAACAAGCCTATGGGAAAAATACCATAGTAAATAAAAGAGGTATGGTAAATAAATAAAAATATAAATAAACCAGAGGTATGGTAACTAAATAAAACCTCTTTTCATATTTACTCCATATTGTGCTTTATATTTACAAATATTTATGTTCATTAGTTTACATAACTAAGAAGAAATAGACAGAGAGTGATAAGGGAGATATGGAAGGAGAGAGTGTGTATGTTTAGGGGTGAAAAAGAGACAAAGTAAGATGTATGGAAATAAGGGGGGAGAGAAGAAGAGAGGAGAGAGGGAGGGATATAGTAATCTAGTTGGAGAGAGAGAGGGGCAGAAAGAGAGAGAGAAAGAAAGGGAGATGGGGGAAGAGAGAGAGAGAGAGAGAGATGGGGGGAAAGAGAGGATTGAAGGGAAAAGAGAGAAGGAGGTAGGAGAGAAAGGGAGAGAGAGGAAGGATGAGAGAGAGGAGGAGAGTGATGGCGGAAGAGAGAGTATTGGGGAGAGAGAGAGAGAGAGAGAGAGAGAGATCATGGAAGAGAGAGGGAGTTAGGGGAGAGAGAGATAGAGAGAGAGAGAGGAAGGATGAGAGAGAGGAGGAGAGAGGGATCGATAGAGATATGGAGTTGGAGGGGGAGATATGTAGGAAATAAGAAATATAGAGAGTGATAAGTGGAGAGAGAGAAGGAGTGAGAAGGGAGAGATAGAGAGAGAGAGCGTGTATGTTTGGGGTTGAGATAAAGAGACAAATAAGGAGAGAAGGAGATAAGGGGAGGTGAAATAGATATAGGGAGAGAGGGAGGGATATAGTAACATAGTTGGTGGGTGAAGAGAGAGAGAGAGAGGGAGAGAGAGACGGGAGGGAAAGGGAAAGTGAAGAAGGAAGAGAGAGGATGTGAGAGAGTGGAGAGAGGGCGGAAAGAGAGATGGACTTGAAGGGGGAGGGAGAGGGAGGTAAGAATAAAGACATAGAGAGAGAAAGGTGGAGAGAGAGAGAGAGTCAGTGATAAGGAAGATGAAGAGAGAGGGAGAGAGGACAAAAGGAGGAAAGAGAGATATTAGCAAGGGAGAGGGAGAGAAGGGGAAGATATAGATATAGATGGAAGGTGAAGAGAGGGAAGAAGAGAGAGATGGGGAGAGGAGGGGATTGAAAAAGAGATTGATATATATGGAGTGCAAGTGTGTGTGTGTTAAGGGGAGTGAGATAGAGAGACAGAAAAGAAGAGATGGAGGGGGATATAGATATGGATGGAGGGTGGAGAGAGGAAAGAATATTTCTCACACTATATGGATTGATATAAGTGGAGATGGTGATTTATAATCCTATTTGATTATTTTCACTATATTCATTGATTTTAGTGTAGATATTTATTTGTAATGATATTTGATTACTTGCACTAGATGCATTGATTTCAGTGTAGGTGGTGATTTCTAATACAATTTGATTGCTTGCACTGAATTTATTGATTTCAATTTAGATGTCGATTTATAATTATATTTGATTACTTGCACTAGATGAATTGATTTCAATGTAGATGATTTATAATCCTATTTGATTGTTTGCACTAAATGCATTGATTTCAGTGTAGATGGTGATTTCTAACTCCTATTTGACTTCTTTGAATAAATCATTGATTTCAGTGTAGATGTTGGTTTCTAGAGAGAGAGAGAGAGTGAGTGATAAGGAATATGGAAAGAGAGGGAGAGAAGACAAAAGGAGGAAAGAGAGATATTAGCGGGGGAGAGGGAGAGAAGGGGAAGATAGAGATATAGATGGAAGTTGAAGAGAGGGAAGAAGAGAGAGATGGGGAGAGGGGGTGATTTACAAAGAGATTGATATATATGGAGTGCGAGAGTGTGTGTCTTTAGGGGGGTGATATAGAGAGACATAAAAGAATACATGGAGGGGGGTATAGATATGGATGGAGGGTGGAGAGAGGGAGGAATATTTCTCGCACTAGATGGATTGATATAAGTGGAGATGATGATTTATAATCCCATTTGATTATTTGCACTAGATGCATCGATTTTAATGTAGATATTTATTTCTAATGATATTTGATTACTTGCACTATATGCGTTGATTTCAGTGTATGTGGTGATTTCAAATACAATTTGATTACTTGCACTAAATGTGTTGATTTCAATTTAGATGTCGATTTATAATTATATTTGATTATTTGCACTAGATGAATTGATTTCAATGTAGATGATTTCTAATCCTATTTGATTATTTTCACTAAATGCATTGATTTCAATGTAGATGTCGATTTCTAATCCTATTTGATTTCTTTGAGTAAATGCATTGATTTCAGTGTAGATGTTGGTTTCTAGAGAGAGAGAGTGAGTGATAAGGAAGATGGAGAGAGAAAGAGAGAGGACAAAAGGAGGAAAGAGAGATATTAGCGGGGGAGAGGGAGAGAAGGAGAAGATAGAGATATAGATGGAAGGTGAAGAGAGGGAAGAAGAGAGAGATTGGGAGAGGGAGTGATTGACAAAGAGAATGATATTTATGGAGTACGAGAGCATGTGTGTTTAGGGGGGTGAGATAGAGAGACAAAAAACAAGAGATGGAGGGGCATATAGATATGGATGGAGGGTGGAGAGAGGGAAGATTATTTGTTGCACTAAATGGATTGATTTAAGTGGAGATGGTGATTTATAATCCTATTTGATTATTTGCACTAGATGCATTGATTTTAGTGTAGATATTTATTTCTAATGATATTTGATTACTTGCACTAGATGCATTGATTTCCGTGTAGGTGGTGATTTCTAATGCTATTTGATTGCTTGCACTGGATTTGTTGATTTCAATTTAGACGTCGATTTATAATTATATTTGATTGCTTGCACTAGATGCATTGATTTAAATGTAGATTATTTCTAATCCTATTTGATTGTTTGCACTAAATACATTGATTTCAGTGTAGATGGCGATTTCTAATCCTATTTAATTGCTTTGAGTAAATGCATTGATTTCAGTGTAGATGTTGGTTTCTAATCTTATTTGATTGCTTGCATTAGGTGCACTGATTTCAGTGTAGATGGCGATTTCTAATCCTATTTAATTTCTTTGTGTAAATGCATTGATTTCAGTGTAGATGTTGGTTTCTAATCTTATTTGATTGCTTGCATTAGGTGCACTGATTTCAATTTAGAAGTTATTTTCTAATCTTATTTGATTGCTTGCATTAAATGCATTGATTTCAATGTATATGTTGATTTATGATTTGATGTAATTGGATATATGACGGTACATTAATTTTAAAGTGATTGGATTAACAATATGCATTGAATTTAGTGTAAGCACAAAAAGTTATTGACAATGTACATTGATTTTTGTGTTATAGTAATTTAACCTATTAATATTGGAGAGCAAGAGAGACAAGGTATCATGTTTACTAAAACAACTCGAGCTAAAGATTTAAATGGTTTACGATTTAAATTTTATTTTTCATATATCGATATGAAAAGATAACAAAACTAACAAGGGTGGAAATAAGAATAGTAGAAGAAAATAGTTTGAGATTGATCACAATGAAGACTATTTGCAACATGAGTACATTCTTATTATTCACATTTTCTATCTTTCAACACTATTATTGTCACTTTGCATTCAAAAAAAAATTTTCATCATTTTTCATCATTATAGTTATTAACAATATTTATCATCTCAATGAACTGAGGTAACTAAGAAAATTTAAAATTAAAATGACCAAGTTAATCTCAGGAATATTTAGCATATTTAAAATGATTATATTAATATTTGATATATTTACATATTATTGATAAAATTAATCATATCTTCGATAGATTTTCCTTGGCATCACATGACTGAAACCAGCCTAGATCCATCTTAACTCCAGATCTATCAAGCACCGAGAGGGATCAAATCTCTCGAGGTGCAAACCTTTCCTCAAATTTTGCACTCAAAAAAGAGGCTTGCACCTCGAGAGATTTGATCCCTCTCAACGCTTGATAGATCCAGAGTTAAGATGGATCTAGGCTGGTGTATCAACACTTAATACAAAGCTTGAGACCATAATATATACCCTTAAAACTACCAACTGTATACGCAAATGAATTTTCAAGCTATGCTGATTATTCCTTATTAATTATTTGAGCCAAACAATGCAACCCTTCAAAATTTAACATTTCATTTGGAATATGTATATATGTATCCTGCGTACGTTGCAGTGGTGCCCAACCATTATAATGTATGTGTAATAAAAACTTCTAATTAAACCAATGAACCCTTTATGTGCCAAGGCAATCACATTTACCATATATAAGTTGGTTGCTCTGTTTGGTCAAAGGGATGATTCACCAACCTTGAATGCCAATGCATCAATATACTTATACAACCATAATTTATTAAATACTCCGAAGTTATTAGTCTTAAGGAAAATTTTGTTTTGTAACCCAGATATTTTCTCGATGGAGGGTCCCACCTACTAGGTCAAATTTATTAATATTTTGGACGCAAATAAGAGAGAATTTATTGAACGTCTCTGTAATGGATTGTGGAGTTTAGTTATTGTTGAGAGGTGTCAACATTGGTGACTCCACAAGGATACTTGAAAAGGCAAGTCAATTTTTAGTATCTATCGTGAAATAAATATAATCTTAACTGTAAAAGAGTAGGATGCGGGCTGTCATGAGGGTAGGAAGCAGGGGTTGCAAGAAGCGGGATGTAGATGACATACCTTAAGGTGTATTTATGCAGTTAATAATAAGGTTTAAAAAACCAAAATGACCCATTTAAATGTAAGGATCGCAATTTTCTGGACTCCTATATATTTTTATTCCGTTGAAAGTTATAATTGTCAGCTTATATTGTTTAGAAAATCAACACTCTTAAGGGTTTATACCCGCAGAAGGATATGCTATAATTTTTCCCTTGCTCTTGTATAAATAAAGCAATAGTAGTCAACAATAGAAAATAGTAGTGTAAAAGCATATAAAAGGGAAATAGAAATTTCTATAAACAAGAGAAAATTAGAAAAAAATAAGAAAGAAGCAACAACTAAAAAAATAAAAAATAAAAAAAAAGTTATGTACAAACAATTTGAGTGAAATGAAGATGATTCAACCGACATCTACCTCCAAAAATGTCTTCAAATGTGAACCATTAGTGGTGTATGGCAGAACACGATCATCTTGATCTTTAAGCAGATAGGTATTTGGTTTGACAACAACAGAGATCTTAAAGAGGCCAAACCACAATTTTTGAAATTTATGATGTTTACCCTTTTCAACATGTGTTGAGTCCCAAAGAATAATTTTTTGGTCAACAATGAAGTTAAAATTCTTGGACCTTTTATTGAAATACTTTTATACAAATTTTATCCTAGGCTGAAGATTTTCTATAGAATGGTTTCGCTATTCTTTGGGATCCAACAACACCAAAACCCTTTGTGGAACATTGCTTGAGGTTAGTTCTTCAACATGTACATTTAGATGGAGAAACACAAGTTATAACTCATTAGGTAATATAGCTTGTCCATATACAAGTTGAAAGGTTGAAGCACCTATTGTTGAGATTCAACAAGATGACGAGCTTAGTGAAAAGTAAGCACCTTCACTAAGTGGGGCCTGCAGGCTATTTTTAGGTGTATGTCTATTTTTAGACATGGTGAGCATATTATATAAGTTGCAGGATGCTATTTGTAGATGGTTGATCAAGTTGGAAAAATAGATGAAATTCTATTTTTAGAATATTGGGCGAAGTCTATTTGTAGATCGTCGATATAAAAATAGATGCATGTTGATTATTATTAGCCCTTAATAATAATTCAACAATAAACATCAAATTATTCTCTTGGAGCACTTTATTTCAGTATACAGATTTGGAAAATCAGTGGGCTGAAGGAATTACGCAATTCCTAGGGTTTACTGGTGGTTCATGCAAGGAGGACTTAGTTAGAACTGAAGTGGCAAAGTTATGACCGAGTTGAAAGAGTAGTTACAGGAGTTGTTATTCAGTTTAACTCAGTTAATGTAGTTAAACTCAGTTGAGCTAGTTGTATCTAGTCTAACTGAAAGATACACTAGTGAGAGTTAAGTGAATTAATTAGTTAATTAATTCACAACTACTAACTCACTAACAACTGAACAAAAGCAACAGTTAACTACAATGCATGTCAGTTCCAGTGGAGACCCAGTGGAGAGATAGGTGAAAGGCTGAGATGGACTATTCGTTGTGACTATAGTGATGCATTCAATGCATTAGACAAACATTGGAGTTGCCAATGAGGATTGTGTAGTCAAGGCAAGGCCAATTATAATTCATTCAGGGGTCTTCTTCAGTAGGGATTGCGTAGTGGAGGTAGGCTATCAGGTGGAGAGAAATTGGTGCATTGAGACGCAAATTTCTGCATGACAATGTATAATGATTCTTAGTTGTACTGAGAGCTTGATGTACTAAGCTTTGTATGAGATTATTACATGATTACATTGATATACATAATATGATAGTTGGGGTTTTTAGCTTTAAGATTTCCCGTTAAACAATTGTGCTATGTGCGACTGAATTTATTCACATGTGTTTGCAATTGAGTTTTAAATTTCCGTAAGTTTAATTAGTGGAAGGATTCTGTATTTTGCAAGAAGATAAATATTATGAGATCAAGAGGATCCAGTAATACATCAGTATTAATAAATTTCTATATTTGTATTGGATTTGATAGTATTACGATATGCCCATAATGCGGATTTCAACAGAGTATGCCAGATACGAGGCTTGTCGTTAATGATATTTTTCAAGATTAAAATAAGGTTTTTATTAGTAGACTCAACTAGACCATTACCCTATGGGTAATAAGTTGATTATGTGGAAGGCTTAATGTTGTAATGATTAGAGAATTGAGTAAAATGAGCAGAAATGAAAGCAAGTCCATTATCTGAAATAAATTCTAAGGGTAGTCCAAAGAGTGAGAAAATTTTCTTTTCTAAAAATTCAATTACCTGCTCATCACGAGAATTCTTTAAAGGAACAACTTCAGCCCACCTAGTGTAATAATCAATAGTGGTAAGTATGAAAATGTGACCAACTGACGAAGGAGGATTGATAGGTCCAAAAAAATCTAAACCCCATCTAGCAAAAGGAAATTCAGGAATCACAGGGCAGAGAGGCATAGCGTGAAATATATCTCTTCCATATGTTTACTGACATTCTTTGCAACATTGTACATATTTATAACAATCTGCAAAAATAGTAGCCGGTAAAAATCATACCTTACAATTTTGTGTGCAATTGATTTTTCTACATAGTGTTCACCGATGTGGAAACCTCCCAGTGCAAAACCATAAGAAAATGACAAAATTTTAGCAGCAGACTGTTCATCGACACATCTCAACAATAAACCATCATAAGACCTACAATACAACACAATATTCAAGATTAGGTACTTGGAAGACTCTAGACATAAATGTTTACGTTGAGTAATGTCTAAGTATTCAAGGAAATTTTGATGTTGAAGGTAGAAGATTAAATATTTGTACCATGGATCATCATCCACATCAATTAATTATTCATTGATTAGAAACAAGGTAGATAAAGACTCATCATCATCATGTAAATTACTTGGCTCTAGATGTTGGGCTAGATGTACTGCCAAGTCACACCCCTTCATAGTTTTTGAAGTGGTGTTGTCACTGCTATAACACTGTCCAAAATTTTGGCCTAAGCCCAAATTTTGGAGCCTACTTTGATCTTACATACTGTCTTTGCAAGCATTAAGGCTCATTACATGTGTTTTCTCTAAGTTTTTTGGTCCCACTTGCAAGAAAATCAAAGTGTCGTATTTACGCATGATAAGTGTTACACATTGCACATTAGCTGGGTTTTGTGGTTTCAAGGGGTAATATTTGTGTAAATGAGTTGATATTACAATTTAAACATGTTTCACACTCATTTCCAATGTTTTAATCTCTATCACATAAGTGTCGTCATGGTTGCCATAAAGTGTATCTTTGGTGTCACACTTGTCGTAAGTTTTCACACTGAGGAGAGTACTTTGTTCATGTGTTATTGGTGATCTATGTTGTGTTATCAAGTGTTCTAAGTGTGTGATCACAATAAATTCTTGTCAACGTTCACATCAATTACATGAATCCCAAACTTAGTCAAATTTGGAAAAAATTCCGATTGGGAAACCTAGCCTCATCCAACCTTCTTGAACTGTGAATTTTGTAGTCTCAAACCTGAAGCTACAACCTTGCCTCTTGGCACAACGAAATGCACAGTTCATGCCTTCCAGGACTGTGCACTGTACACTAAAAATGCTCAATCTCAACCTATGACCTCCAAAACTACACAATTTATCTCTCCTTCCCAGTCAGAACTACAGATTGTGCATTATCAAGGCTCAGGACTCAGCCTTGAGATACTAAACTGCACAATCACCTAGCCTCCTCTGCCTTCTATAACTACACAATGGGAAAAATCAGTGCTCAAGCCCTTAGCTTGGCTCCCCAAGCTCCCCAACCATGCAATATTCTTGCACAATCTAACCTGACCCTTGACTATTTTAGTTGCGCAATTACGAAGTCACTAAGCCTCTCCCTCATCCTGCCACCCGGTTTCAGCTCAGCTAGTGGATCATCATACCACATATTAGACTAGGGGTTTATCAAACTTATGTCATATTTCCATGAGTGAATTATATATGCAGGTACCCAATCATGCTATGACAAGATGATGAAGAAGGATATGGAGAAGGAGATCATGCCAAAATACACCTCTGTAGCTGAAGATACAAGTTGATAAATCAAGAGAAAGCAAAAGGACATCAGTTTGTGACCACAACTCAAGATCTAATAACACTGAAGACTCCTCATATCTAAGCCATATGGAGGTGGAAAGGGACCATTCTCAAGAATACACATAACAAGCAGCAACAAAGAATGGTTTGACATTTCCATGTCATCATATAGTCCATGTCACTAGTGTCATGTCATGTCATGTCATGATTCATCACATGCCACATAATTTTGTAGATTATGTAAATTATTATTCAAAAATTTATTGTAAAGTGGAAGTCCAAAGGATGTGTACACAATATGAAGAGTCATGTAAAGTAAAAAATTCATAGGGAAGTCAAACAATCATGAGAGTAGTCAAAGAGTCACAAGGGAGGTGAAGGATCACCCCATTGATTATATATACACCCTCATTATACAAGAAAAATATTTTTCACCTTGGCTCCCCCCATAAGGCATCAAAGAGACAAGCTAGTTCTTTTAGGGAGCAATTAGTGGCTCCAACACTCCACTATTGGAGCTAGTGGTGTTTGTTGTATACACGTGTCATGGGAGTTTTACTTAATATATGAATCCTGGTGGCCAAAATGTTCTTCATGCATGGATTTGTAAGACTATTATGTGAATGTTTGTGATTCATGTTTGTTTTCACCTGTACTAAAGTAGTTGGTCTATTTTGGTTATTTTAGTGGTTATCATATTAATAATGTGTTGTAATGGTTGCAATGACCATCACATCTTTGTGAACTATTCCACTGGATGTTAGACATATATTTCCTATTTGTGCATGTATCTACTAGGGTAATACTACTACCTCTCTCTTTGAGGCTCACTTTCTTTTCCCCTCCACAATATAAGAACCCTGACACACCAACAATGGAACACTCACCAGGCACACTCACTTTTCGAAGGGAGTACATATTAGATCCTCTCTCTTGTTGGCAGTTAGAGCCAAGGAAAACCTTTAAGAAAATGGTAACCGAGTCATATTCAGGATGGGGCTCCTATCCCAAATAGTGTGAGTTTTAATTGGGGCCACATATCAGGGAGACCCCTTTGAATGTTGGCAGGTCCAACACTATCAACAAGTGGTAATCGTTAAATCATGTTCTTGTACCTTAGCGATCCAATGTGCAAGTTTCACTAAAATCAAAGTACGAGATAACAAAAATTTTATGGCTGGTAACGAGACTTTCACCTTTGCATTCTTACCAAGAACACAGTGATCAGGAGTTCATAAATTTTTCTCAAAATTCAAAGTTACAGGATTGGTTTGAAACTAGGATGGTTGCGTAGATCTTGACTTCTTGATTTTGGCACCGCGAATGGTTCGAAAAATCGATGTTGTATGAGGGAGATATCGCGTTTTGATCGAAAATCCAAACATGTAAATTTTGCGACAGTTTGACCATAGTTGACTGGGATGCACAGTCAACAAAAGGAATATTCCTTCCTCAGATCTAACCGTAGGATAACAAGTGGTGAAATCTTATTGGTCGATTGGTTGTACGGGTTTTGGAGATGGCCAATCAGAAGGTGACACGTGGCCAACCCTGAGGCTACCACATGTCCCTGAAGTGGTGTATTAAAATTTTGGTGAGGTCCGCAGGGCTCGACCCTCTGACCTCCCTTCGGGCACACAAATAGGTTACCACTCACTCTACGCAATGTTACTTAAATTTTATAGCTATCAGGTTTAATTTAAAGTTCATTGCAATTTGCATTGGGGGTTAGGGATCGCCAGTGGTCCTAACCCGACAGTGGTCCCCATTGGTGTTCTCATGTTATAAAAACAACTGCACAGTTAACATTACAAACCTCTGACAGTTACCTGCAAGCATTCTCCGCAACCTGGTCACATTGCAACCTTATATTGTTAAGTCTCCATGCGGTCAGCGCTAACACGTCGTTCAACCCATGACTTCAACTCTGGTTTAAACTTATCACCATGGTTTAAGCCTATAGTTATGCCCAACCATAACTGTAACCACGGGGTGGGATGGCATGTGTCCAACCGCCCAATAATTAACTTAAATGCCATAGTTTATTCAGCAGTTTGTTTAGCCAGCACGCTAATTATGGCAGAAATCCACTATTTTAACTCCAGTTAAGTGGAGTTTTTCTAGGTGTAAATGGGAAAAAGAGTAGGAGACTCAATTTTCGCCCATTCAGAGTGAATGAAGAATCATTTTTGACTAATTGGAGCATTCTGGAGCCATTGGTGCAGAGAAAACAACCATTAGAGGCTTGTAACTACATGCATTTGCAAATTTTTAGTATAATGAAAGATGGACATGCCATTGGGAGCTAGACCAGAAGATGTAGCCTAGGAGGGGTGAACTAATTCATCATGCATGCTGTGTAAATTTTATGTGGTGACTTATTTCTTTATTTTACACTGTTGTTCAGTGTTATTTAATCTTTTTTTATGCTTCTAATTCACCTAAAATCATCTACAATTCATGGTTAAAATCCTCAATCCTTAAGAAAACTAATGAGACAAGTATGCACCTATTTTATAACTGAAAAGACACTTAGCAAAAAAAAAAAAAATTCAGTCCTTTCAGATCATATTGGTATCAGAGCTAGATTTTATTCTCTAGTGTTTTTCAGTGCAAATAATTATTTAACTGTTTGCAAGTTTTAGATGCTTACTAGGTTCAAGCTCAAAAGAGGAGAAGGCAAATTGGTGGAAGCAGAAGGGTTTCAAGAAGAGCCAAAGCAAATGAGAGTAAGATTTCCACAATATCCACCACCTAGTTCACCTCCTAAGGAAGCATAAGTTACATTAAGTATGTCTCATAGAGAAGGAGAAATCCATGAATAAGTTGATCCCAAAGAGGAAGAAAGAGTGTTCAGGAAATCATTCCTTGACATGAATGAGATGGTTAGAATCCTTTATCAAGAAAGGAATGAGAGATTGGAAGGAGAAGGATCCAAAATTCACAAGGAAGGACATGGATCTTCAGGAGGTCACAATGATGAAGATAAGTCAAAGAAGGGAAATGGAGGAAATGGAGGCAATGGAGAGCCATCATCCTCACCCTCATCCTCATCATCCTCTACTTCTTCTTCAGTACATCCGCCACACAAGTCAAAGAACACTGTTAAAAGTCATTTTTTAAAACTTGATGTTAAGTTTGAATTGCAAATGTTTAATGGTGAAGGCAATGCAGAAAATCTTGATAATTGGATTAGGCAATTGGAAGTCTATTTGAGAATCCAAAACCTTCAAGATGATGATACCAAAATCCAATTAGCTTCATTGAGAATAGAAGGTGCAACACTTGTTTGGTGGGAATCAAAGACAAAGGAGGAGATCAAGAAACATGGTAAGATTATTCTATCATGGTTAGATTTCATTACTACTATAAAACAAAAATTTTATCCATTAGCTCACATGTAGAAAGACATAATGAACTGGCAAAACTTTAGGCAATTGAAGGGACAAAATGTGCAAGAATACACCCAAGAATTTAGGAGAAGATCTCTCTTATTAGGGGTATATTTGCAGAGCCAATATACTTTTCTCAAGTACATAGGAGGCTTACATAACTACCTAAAACATAATATTCTCATGTTTAACCCAACAAGTCTAGATGAAGTATGTGTTCAGGCCACACATCTAGAAGCTAGAGGGAAGAACATTTATGAAGAGGGAAGAAAGAAACCTTTTAAAGGTAAAAACAAAGATAAGACCTCAAAAGGTAAAAGAAAAAAGAAAGTATCTACTAAGAAAGAGGGAGAAAAAGAGGTTTGTAAACATTTTTCAAAAGAAGTCCATGATGAAACTCATTGTTGGAAATTACATCCTGAAATGAGGCCAAAGAAGCCCAATAACAAAGGGAAACATAAAACTGCAACTACAACTCAACATGATTTAGGAGAAGATTTAGGTGATTAATCTAAGATTATAGCCATGGGATTGAAGAACATGAAGGGAAAATAAATTGAAACTAAACCCAATACTAGTACATCAAACTGTCACATACATGCTCCAAATGAAGAAAAAAGAATTGAACTATTTCATGTGAGGGTCATATCCAAGCATACCAAGATTGACACATTGTTTGACAGTGGGTCACAAGCAAACTTAATCTCTGAAGACTTGGTCAAGAAAATTAATCTTGAGACCATACCACATCCAAAACCATATCCATTGGGTTGGATTTGTAAGGATGCAAATTTACATGTTTCAAAGAAATGCATATTGCGGTTTGCAATCACTGCACATTTTTTTGACACAATTGAATTAGATGTTGTTCCATTTGACATAATAGGTATTGTGTTGGGGAGTCCTTACTTGTATGATAGGAAAGCAATCTTCCATCGCCATGAGACAAAATATCATTTATTCAAAGATGGCAAGGAGTTCATTGTTAGAGCACATCGCAAGAAGACAAACATTGCTATGGTAAATGATGGACAGGTAAAGAGGCTGGTAAATTCAAATAAGAATTTTGTTCTTCTTATGATTAAGCCTAACGCTAATGTCAATCATGAATAATTTGAGAGATGTGACCCTAAGTTGAAATCAGATTTATATGATGTAGTTAATGCACATCATGAGATGTTTCAAGAGCCAACAGGATTCCCTCCAGAAAGATAGATTCAACATGAGATTCAGTTGCAGCAAGATTTTGCTCTTCAAAACATTGATATGTATCACATGTCGATAATGTAGAATGTTGAAATAAAAAGGCAAATCAAAGAGATTTTGGATAAAGGAATCATAAGGCCAAGGACTTCACCATGCGGTTCACCCATAGTCTTGAATCAAAGAAAGATGGGACTTCGTGCATGTGTGTAGACTTCAGAGCTTTGAACAAGATTACGGTAAAGAATCGTTACCCACTCCCAAGAATTGATGATTTGCTTGATCAACTGAAAGAAGCAAAGTTTTTCACTAAGTTAGATTTACGAAGTGGATATCATCAAGTAAGAATTGCAGAAAGTGATATATGGAAAATTTCATTCAAAACCAAACAAGGACTCTTTGAGTGGTTAGTTATGCCATTTGGTTTGTGTAATGCACCGAAAAATTTCATGCACATTATGGATAGTGTTTTGTGTCCATTCCTTGATGACTTTGTGTTGGTGTACTTAGATGACATATTGATTTTCAGCAAAACAAGAGAATAACATTTCTTGCATGTGAATAGAGTGCTTGATATTTTGAAGAAAGAGAAATTGTTTCTTAAGATGTCAAAGTGTGAGTTTGGAAAGACTTATTTGGTCTATTTGGGACATATTGTAGGAGGAGGAGAGTTGAGAATTGATCCTTCTGAAGTGGAAGCCATTTTGAATTGGCCCACACCCAAAATAGTAACCGAGGTAAGAAGTTTCTTAGGTGTAGCTCAATATTGGAGAAAGTTTATTGCTAACTTTTCTTCCATCACAACTCCTATGCATGCAATGACAAGTGTGAAGAAAGGCTTCCAATGGGAAGGAAAACAACAGAAAGCTTTCAAAGCTATGAAAGACAAGATCAGTTTAGCTCCAGTCCTTGCATTACCAAATTTGAGACAACCATTCGATATTCAAACCGATGCTAGTGATTATGCCATGGGCATAGTACTTTTGTAGCATGGTAAGCCTATCGCTTTTCATTTTGAAACATTTAATGGTGCTGTGACAAATTATCCTACATATGACAAAGAACTATATGCGTTGGTACAAAGCATCAAGAAGTGGAAACACTACTTGATGGGTAACGAGACTAATGTGCATATCGATCACCAACCATTACAGTACTTACATTCGCAAAAAAAATTGTAGCAATCAAGACATTTCAGGTGGATGGGATTTCTTCAACAGTTTCACTTGGTTATAGGGTAAAAGAAAGGTATTTTCAATAAAGTTGTTGATATTCTTTCGAGACCAATCATTAGTGCATCTATTTTACTAAAAAATGATTCTGTTGTACATGAGAGTTACATAGAACAATATGCACATGACGTTGATTTTCAAGGTGTGTATGCTAGTTTGAGTGAAGGGAATCAAGTTTAAGAAAAATATTAGCACATGCATAATAATTTGTTGTTTCATTTGGGCAAGCTGTGTATACCACAAGGAGAGAGGCTAAGTGTCATAATAGAATCTCATTCATCTGTTATTGCTGGACACTTTGGGGTAAGCGAAAAAATAATGCATCTACAGAGGTATTGCTATTGGCCTCACATGATAGATAGTGTGTCACGTTTTATAAGAGGTTGTTCTATGTGTGAAACAAGTAAGCCTAGTAATAGGAAGCTTGGGTTGTACACACCACTACCGGTGCCATCAAGGCCATGGGAGAGTGTCTCCATGGACTTTGTTGGAGGTCCACCTATATCAATAAAACAAAATGATTATATTTATGTAGTTGTGGATAGATTTAGTAAAATGTGTATACTTATGCCATGTAAGAAAACCATTACTGTTGAAAAAAATACTAAACTTTATTTTCAACATGTTTGGGTTCATTTTGGATTGCCAATTTCTATTATTAGTGACAGGGATTCCAGGTTCATTGGGAATATTTGGTTAAATCTATGGAGTATGATGGACACAAAGTTGAAAAAGAGTACTACTTTTCATCTGCAAAACGATGGAAAAAACGAGGTGGTTAATAGAACCGTTGTGCATCTATTGAGAGGATATTGCAGAAAACATCCTAAGTTGTGGGATGAACAACTACATTACATTCAACATGCTTACAACTGGGAAAAGCAATCTTCAACTCAAACATCACCTTTTGAAGTATGCTTTGGGTATATGCCAAAATCACTATTAAACTTCATCTTTGGGAAGGATGTTGCAATTTTTGGCCATAGTGACATTGGCAAGGCTCGAAAGTTCATTGAGCAAATTCAGATTATACATCAACAGGTTCAAGAACAACTTGATAAAATTCAAAGCAAATACAAAGAGACACATGAAAAACATAGAGTTGATTACAAGTTGCAAGAGGGCGATGAGGTATGGTTTCACATTAGCAATGAAAGGATGCAAGGGGAAGGTAAAAAGCTCAAACCCATTCACTATGGTCCATTCAAGATCATAAAGCAAGTTGGTAATAATGCATTTCAACCTGACTTGCCTTCATATATGAAAATGTATTTAGTTGTTAATGTTGAAAACTTACGTTTGTATGAGCCACCTTTTATCGATGATCAAGGAAGTGATGTACAACTAACTTCTATTGAAGATTTCTCGCCAGAATTTCTGGATGAGCTCAAGGAAGATACAATTCTTGACAGGAGGACAAGAGCATCCAAGAGGGGAAGTGTTGACTACCTTCGAGTTGGGCTCAAAGGCACTAAACCAAGAAAGGAAAAATGGATGGAGGTTGGAAAGGTGAGGGAGATATACCCTCATCTACTAAACAGGTAATCAAGTCTTTTGGGGTCCAAAAACTTTCCAATGGGGAGGAGTGATCAGGAGTTCATAAAATTTTCTCAAAATTCAAAGTTACAGAATTGGTTTGAAACTAAGATGGCTGCATATATCTCGTCTTCTTGATTCCTACGTCGTGAATGGTTCGAAAAACTGATGTTGTATGAGGGAGATATCACATTCTGATCGAAAATCCAAAATAGGTAAATTTTGCGGCATTTTGACCAGGGTTGACTGGGATGCATAGTCAGCAAAAGGAATATTTCAAGGAATATTCCTTCCTTAGAGCCAACCACAAGATGAAAAGTAGCGCAATATTATTGGTCAATTGGTTGTACGAGTTTTTGAGATGGCTAATCAGAAGGTGACACGTGGCCAACCTCGAGGCCGCCACGTGTCCCTGAAGTGGTGTGTTAAAATTTTGGTGAAGTATGCAGGGC